>JAWNPG010000020.1:14007500-14622500 GCA_035045145.1 Drosophila meridionalis | reverse complement strand
GAACATGCGCACCTATTGGCTGGCAGCGGATAGCGCCGATGCCATGATGCAGTGGGTCCGCGCCCTGGCAGCTGCGAGTCTCATGCAGGCGCCGAGCAGTGGCGAGTCGGAGCCGAGCGTCAGCTCCTCGTTGAATCACAGCGGGGAGAACTCGGACTCGGGCATACACACGCTGCAGTCGCAGCCGGGCAAGGGGCAGCTGACGCCCGCCTCGGACAATGCAGGCGCCGGCAACGGGGCCCAGCCGCTGTACGCCAATGCGCCGCCCAAGCCGCGACGCATCAACGATGGCGGCTACTCCTCGCCATCGCCCGAGCACAATGAGCAGCAGCCAGTGCCACCTAGTCGTCGCAGTGGCGCCACGGGCGGCTCGGCAGGAGTCGGAGCCAGCGGCATGCTGTCACCCACGCAGCAGCTGTACCAGCAGAGATCTCAGCAGCCGCAGCAGCACCATGCCATCTACGATACGCGCACTGGACACGTGTCAACGGCGCTGCAGTTGCAGCAGGCGCAGCAGCAGTACTCGCTGGACCACCTGGAGGCGCAGTTCCAGCAACAGCACCTGGACATGGAGGAGCAGATAGCGCGACTGCAGCAGCAGCGCGCCGTCGAGGAGATCTACGGCGAGCGAGATCTCTACATGGCCAAGCTGATGCAGCGCGGCGCCTACCCGAATCAGCAGCAGCTGCAGGCGGAGCGACGCACTCCGGACGCCTACGGACGCTCCAAGCAGCAGCGCCTGTTCGCAGCGGCCGCTGCCGCGGCGGACTACGAGGACATCTACAATATATCGCAGCTCGCCGGAGCTGGCGGCGCGCTCTCCGCACACGAGGCGCTGCTGCAGGAGGCGGCCAGCTACAGGCGGCCCCTCAGCCCGCCCAGCTACGATGGCAGCAAGCATGTGCCGGCCATGCCGCAGCGCTATACACCCAACCACATGGAGGTAAGTGAACTGCAACAGAAATAACTCATACGCACCGTCGTCTCCGCTGCAACTTTGGCCAATAAAAGCTGAAAAGTTAGCCAAATGTGGGCCAATTGCAGCAACCATTTGGCCAACGAGGCGAGCACAGGTTGGCCTACTTAAAAGTTTGCTCCAGCCAGCACATGGCCAGGCATTTACTTGGCCAACACTTGTGGCCAAGCCAAGAGCACACAATGCATTAAACATCAACTTTTACGCTGAATGGCGAATGGGCGAATTTTACTTTCCTTTGGCCAACCAAGAGAGGAGTTCAGCTATGACACCTTTGTAGCCTTTTATCAGAGCCAATATCTTGGAATTTAAGGTGAACTTTGTGTGAGAGCTTTAAGGCTGACAAATTTGGATACAGACTACAGGCTACACGTTTAAGGCTAAAAGCATTGCCTTTGATGTTGCCAGAGAGTACATTTTTTTTAGCCAATTTCTTCTGCAGATTGTGATGCAGGAACTGAGAGGAATCACAGTCACTCATTCCATAATCATGAAGATCTTTGCACACAGAGTTAATTACATTCAGCTCTAAAGCTTGTGCTTCCTCTGTGGCACTATATCTTTGCCCCAGACACATATTTGGGCTCTTCTTAACATATGGTTAAAAACTTAGCTCTAGATTGCTGCCAGAGCTCCCTTGACGGCCATCAAAGTTAACTTGCTGTTTGCTGTTTGGTAAATGGAAAAAGTTTGTGACTTGCATTAACTTGCAGAAACAAAATGATTGATAGAAAGCGCCAAAAATATGACACACAGCCGCACATTCGATATGATCGATTGCATAAGCGAAAGAAATTAACTGCAGATGGGCGAGAAGGTTTAGTTGAGCTAAGTTTGGGTTAAGTTGAATTAGATGAACGGAAATGAGGTCGGAATATTTAGTTCTTTTAGGTAGTGAGAATGAGATGCATGAGTTGAGAGTAGATATAAATTTGTTATATATGATTATTAAAAAGGGGAAAGTCAATTAAAGTAGATATAAATTTATTAAATAATATAAGATTCTTCAAAGACGATATAAATGTATTAAATATGATTATTAATGAGGGAAAAGTCATTTAAAACTGAGATAAATTTTTCATAAGAAACATATAAAAATGTATGAAAAAGGATTACATATTTCAGAGAAGATATGAGTTTATTAAATATGATTATTAATAAGAGATTTAAAATTGATATAATTTTATTAAATGTGACTTTTAATAAGCAAATTCAGATAGTTTTCAGATATTAAATCAGAAATGCTATACGCTTGAGGCATTCATATTTAAACTACATCCTGACTCTAACTGACATATAAATTTCGTATCTTCTTGAAATACAACATATCAAATATAAATTTAGGTCCATCTGAACAACTTTTAATTAAAGTTCAGCTTATATATATATATATGTATTTATGTATATATATGTTTGTATGTGTGAAAACTTTGTTAGTTTGACTGCTTGCTCTCAGTTTTCTGTTGACTTTGAAAGGGAATTAAAAATTAAAATTTACTTTATAATATTACAAGCAAGATGCTTGAGCATGCCAAGGCGCCTGCTGAAACACTTTCAAGAGAGAAATAACAGAGAAAGTAAATTTCAAGTATATAAAGCATAAATAAATATTTATTAATGTAGACATAGTAAGGTGCGCGTATGTATGCAGAGATTATAGGAGCGTGTACAGCATATATATAAAGTTCCTTCTATATATACACACAACAAGCTCGAAGATTAAAAGCGCTAAAGCAAGCAAAGAGGCAGCTCACGCTTACATAGATATTTTCTAAATATATAAACAGAGGGAAATTTATTTAAAATGCAGAAACATTAAGTTCGGGCAGCTAGACCATGGTGGTCCAGAGGTCCAGAGGTGCGTTTAGGTGTGGATCAGAGGTTGAGCATCTCAAGCTTTCAGTTTTTAGTTTGCAAAGAGTTCCGCCTGCTGGTCGTCGGTCCTCGGTCCTCACGCCCACTAATTAGAGTTTAGTGTGTCAGTGGGTTGCTAAATTGCAGACATTTTATGCCGCACTCGCTGCACCGCTAACTGCCGCAGCTGCCACTGTGCAACTTTATGGACTGCTCGCCCTTTTAGGCGGCAGCAGCAGACACTGCAGCCGCTTTGTGGGTCAGCCAGGAAATAAGTCGCGTGCATGATTTATGCGCCTGGGCCCTTTAGCAGCTGGCTGGGCTGCCGCCTTATGGGCCAGGCCAATTTGCCAATTTAGGGCAACATTTTAAAATGCAAAACTCACTTTATACAAATGCGCGTGTGTGTGTGTGTGAGCACAATTTAAACTAACTACTCTTTGCTTTATGCCCACAGCCAACGGCCGCCGATCAGCTAATCAATAACCTGGACTTGCGCGCCCGCAGCGCTGCGGCCATCGTGCGTCCGCACTCCGCCGACTTTTTGGAGTATGAGGCGCGTGCCGAGGCGGCTGCAGCTGCCGCCGCCGCTGCTGTGGCGCAGAGCAAACACGACGCAGGACGCGCACCCCGACCCAAATCCAGTTTGGACATTAATCGCACGCCCGACAGCTTCTACTACTCAGAGGCCAGCTACGCGGAGAAGATGCGCAAGAGCGCGCTCTACTTGCAGAGCGGCAGCGGCGCTGCTCAGCCACAGCAGGCGGGCAGCTATCGCACTGCGGAATTCGGCAACGGCCTGCACACCATTGGCTACGAGAATCCCTATGAGCGGGCCTACAAGCGCCAGGAGCTGCTGGCCGAGGCGCAGGCACAGGGCAGCGCCGCTTGCAGCATGCCACGCATGAGTCGCTCGGCCAGTCAGGGCGCGGGCGGCGGTGCTGCAGCGCGTTCCGTTTCCTCGCACGCACAGCAGCAGCAGCAGCAGTTGGGACAGGATGAGGAGCTGCCGCCACTTAACGTGCATCCGGGCTCGATATTCCCACCCTCGATGTCCACGCAAGAGATCATCAGCAAGAACGAGCAGTTCCTGCGCTCGGCAAGCGCCCGGCTGCCCAAGCGGAACGGCGGCCTGGACGATGACTATTCCACGGCCAACAACTCGTTGGCCACGTCGCCTACGTCGGGTGCAGCGCCGTCCCCATCCCAGAACCCGCTGGATGGCGAACGCAAGCGCGAGGAGTCCATGAAGCGCCTGCTGGAGTGGAAGCAGCGCATGCTGCAGTCGCCCCTCACACGCAAGGGCGTGCAGCAGGGCGGCAGCAATATGTCCGCCATGTCCAAGCTGGGCAGCAATCCGAACATATTGCTCGCTTCCACGGCGGTGGCTAGCGGTGCACGCTATGCACCGCTTGCGGGCAAAACGGGCCTGGTGGCCACCGGTGCTGGTGCGACGGCAACCACAAGCTCTGTCGCCGCAACGGCAGCCGGCGCCAGCGCCAGCGCCGCGGGCATTCAGCGTTCCAGATCGGAAACGCATGCGAATATGGGACCAGGCGGTGTCTACAACAGCTACTCCTCGGATGACGAGGGTGAGTACTTGACTTTGTTTTCCATTTCTCTATATGCACAATGCTCCAACCCCGCCCCCAACAACCTCCCATTTTTGCTTTGCTTTAAGTCTTTTTGTGCTATCGTCGCCTATTTGGCTAACTACATATCTCTACTGTTACTCTATCTCTGTCTCTTGTTGCGCTCGCTCTCTGTTACTATCTCTATCTCTATTTCTCTCTCTCTCTCACTCTCTTTTGTTAGCTGTTTGTCTATCTCACGTTGCAGTTTTGCCTTTGTTCTGCTGTAGTTTCTACTTTTACTTTTGTTAGCTCTTTGGCTTTGCTCTCCTGTTGCAATTGAAGCGCCCTCCAGCTACTTTATACACTCAAAAAAATTATGATATAGTTTTAAAAAAAACAGGGCTTCAAAATAGTATGAAAAATAAATACAAATATATATATATATATATATATATATATATAAATATTCAAAACAAATCCCTTAAATTATTAAAATTTATTCAATAAAACTTCATCTAATATATTTTTTTTATTTGCAAAAACTTTGTTCTTCATTAACTAATTAATCTAACGTGCATTTAGAAAATCCTTTTTTTTGAGTGTATTTTTAGCTGGCTCTGGCTCATTCTGGTTGAGCGTATAATTCTGTTTTGTATTTCGACTCCTCCGCCCCCTTTATTGCCTGTAGCGTAGTAAATATCTGTGATTAAGCTGGCAAAACTGCTTTGCCGAGTAGTTTCGAGCTTCAACTTCTATAATTATACCTTAAAATTACTTTAAGCCAAGTAGCTGCTGCTTCACATCGATCGATTTAAGTAACACTTAGCGCATTCTATTAACTATTAATTTACTATTTACTGCTTAACCATTTGCATGCCTATCAATCAATATGTATATATTTTTTTGATGCCAAACTAAAACAAACAAGCTGTAGTATAGACATATATATTTAACTTTTGTTTTTGTCTGCTGCATTCTGAATGTTTTAATTAATTTGCATTATGCAATGGCCACAAAGACAAAATGCAATTATATAATAAATTCCAAATGTACAAACAATCAAATGAAACAAAAACCTTCCTGCCGTGCGCACACACACACCCACACTTACACACACATACACAGACACAATCACACACATAAATACATAATGTGAGTGGTCAAATGCTCAAATAATTATTTATTCATTGGCAATTAAGTTAAACAAATGCTGAATAAATCGGTTGTCTGAGCTCACATGTTGTCCACAGCCCAAGCCTGAAAGTAGGTAACGATTTTTTTCTGGGCCAAGTAAAAAATTTGCAATCAACCAGAAAAATTTCAGTTTGGCTTCTCCTTGTGCTATTTTGTTTAAACTTTTACTCTATTTACTCGGAAAAAAATATAATAAAAATATATGTAAATCTTAGTTGAGAGGCTATTGAATTTCTTTGAGTAGTTTGGTTCTTAAAAATGTTTTCATCATATCATGGAAATTGGGTGCTTGGTGTTTCGTCTAATAAAAGCCGCTGTAAATTTCGCACTAAAACCCAACTCAAAACTCAAACATGGGCTCAAAACTTAAACACAAAAAATTAATAAAAAAAATTTTATTTTTTATATAACTTTCTTTTCCATTTTTCTGTGTATACGTTTTTTGGTTACTGAAAATTTTTTGTAAATGTTGTAAATGTTTGAACAAAAAAAAAAAAAAAAAGAAAATGAAAAAGAAAACGCACAAAGCGCAGCTGGGCCTGGGCTGGATGATAACATAAGTGTGACGGCAGGAAGGTCAACAACAACAACGACAACAACAGCAACAACAACAACTAGCACACAAAACACAACAACAACAGCAATGACAACAATAACAATAGCAGAGACAGCAACAACAGCAACACTATCCAATGTTAGTCTTAGCACAAATTTAAATAACCCAACAACAACAACAGCAACAACAACAACAACAACATCAAAGGATACCCAAGCCAGCAGTCAAAGTTTCCAGCTGAAGCCCATACTCAAGGTGCACGAGGCCAGCCGCACGCCCATTATTCAGGTGCAGCCCAGCTTGGGGCAGCAGCTGCCACTTAGGCCCAAGCTTAAGCTGCAGCTGCAGCCAACCGAGGCAGCCGAGCAGCCGGTGCCCATTCTGCCCAAAAAGACGGCGCCCAAATCACCGCAGAATGTCAACTATGTGCCCGTCTACAGCAACAAGCTGGTCAGCAGCAACTACGAGAACGTGGAGTATGCCAAGGCGGTCATCAGTGATGCGGAGGAGACGCCCATGCTGATGCAGCTGAAGCTGTACAAAGAGCAGCAGGAGCAACAGCAGCAGCTGCAACAATCCGAAGAGGATTTAACGCCCACAGCTGAGGCGAAGCCTGGGCTGGGCGAGGCAACAACAGCAGAAGCAGCTAAAGAGGATGGCGAGAAGAGGGAGCAGCAGCAGGAGGCGGTAGAGGAGGAGGTGGATGATGAGGAAGATGAGAGCACTGCATGTGAAGAGTACACAGATGATGACATAGACGAGGCTCTGGCACAGGACGACGACGATGATGATGTTGATGATAATGATGATGCTGTTCCGGCTGCTGCTGCGGCTGCTATCGATGGGGCGCCGCCTGTCAGCGCGAATGCCAATTTACCGAGTGACAAGGAGCTGCAGCAGCTGTATGTAAATGAGCCGATTACGCCCACGGATCCGCAGTTGGATGAGAGTCATTATTTGCCAATGACGCCCAAAAAGGTGGAGCTGGGCCAGCCGGGCACCCTCAGTCTGGTGGCGACGCACGATAGCTACAACGCGGAGGCGGAGGAGGAGAATCATTATGTGGAAATGACCAAGGGCCTGCACGACGACGATAATAGAAGCAACTACGAGATTATGTGCATATCCAGCAGCTTGGCGAGCAGCAGCATCAAGCTGACCCACACAGAGCCCGTCTACATGGAGCTGTCCGGCGTGAAAGCAACAGCAGCTGCAACCGCAGCAACAGTTGCTGCGGAGGAGGCGCACTGCTCATCCGGTCGCTCCACGCTGAAAAAGAGCAAGAAGAGCGGCACGGAGACATTGAAGAAGAAGACAAAGAAGCGACAGGGCAAAGACATGCCGGATATACTGAAGCCTGCCAAGAGTGCGCTGGCCAGTGACAGCTCCGATGCGGACGACGAGAGCAGCAAGCAGCAGCTAGAGGCCAAGCGACTGCGCTCCCGCACCCGGTTCAGCCTGTCGGATACCTTTAGGCCCGCATCGTATTACCTGGGCGCCTCCACGCCGCTGAACAACTATGCGGAGAGCTCGGACAGCGAGATATTGCCGCCGCCGCCCATACCCGACTCCCCGCCGCCCATGGAGGAGCTGAAAACGGAGGAGATCTTCTCCTCGGAGCACTACGATACGGTGAGGCGGCGCGACAGCAAAGTGCATCTGTCCTATGAGCAGCTGCCCAAGATGCACGCCAGCAACACCTCCCTCAATCTACCCAAAACGGAGCCAAGCACCACGCTGAAGAGCAGTCGCCTCTCCCTGCCCGATCATTTCGCCAAGGTGCGTGGCACGCCGGAGCAGCAGCAGCGCCGAGCCACGGCCCGGGCAGCGGGCTCGAGCGGCTCCGGCCTGACCCTGCTGCAGCAGCAGCACGCGCGCACCCTGTCCGACTCGAACTACAGCTGCCAGACGGACAAGAGCTCGTCGCGCACCTCCTCCGATCTGGAGCTGTTCCGTAAGTTGCAGCAGCGCCCGCCCAGTAACAACTCGCTGCCCAGCGAGAGCGAATCGGTGGAGTTTCGTCAGCGCTCCGATTCGGAGCTGGAGCGACAGCGCTCGCGGCGCCCGCTCTCCCAGGAGTCGATTAGCGAAATTGAGTCGATGAGCGAACACTTCGAGGAGACGCTGAGCAGCCACGAGCTGGACACGTACTTGAGCCACCTGCAGGGCAGCGATCTGCTGCCCTACCAGGCGCATTCCACGCCCACGCGACATCTGATGAATGATGCGAGTGCCGCCGCGGGCGCTGATATCCTCACCAATCTGATCAAGCCACCGAAGACGTTCCGCAATGCGGATGGCGACGAACAGAGCTTCTATGGCAACATACACTTTCTCTCCTCCACGGACTCCATACAGCAGCTGGGCCACCTGGGCACCGAGGGCGCCGTCTGCCTCACCCCGATGCACAGTCGGAACAACAGCAACATATCCACGCAGTCGGCGCCTTACTACTACTCGGAGCTGCCCGCTCCGCCGCAGCTGAACAATCAGCGAGACATCCATGCCCATGGACTGAACATAACTCACATCCACAATCCCATTGACAGGCTGCAGTTCAACATGGATGCGCTGGTGGACAAGGATCAGGCCATCGACAGCAAGAATCTGTACAGCGTGAAGGCGAATGTGGAGAAGCTGAGCTACAGCTGCAACAAGAATCTGATCAAGCTGAACAATGTGCAACTGCATCAGCTGGAGCCAGTGGAGGGCAGTGAGAGTCATTCATTAAACCCAATTCATTCATATCTTACAACTACTAAAAACACAAATCTCGCTCGTAAACTGACTGGTGGTAGTCACTTGGATGAGGAGGAGGAGGCGGAGGCGGAGGCGGAGGAGGTTGTGGTTGTGGGTGCAGCTGAGCTCGAGTTGGACAAGAGAGCGGCGGCAGCAGCGGCAGCGGCAGCCACAGTGAACACCACGAATAACGCCAATCAACTCTCAGTTCTAGGTGGCGAGCTGCTCTGGGAGGAGGATGCCCTGTGGCGCGAAAGCCTGCGTCGCGTGTCGCAGCGTCATGCGCGCTCCCTGGACGATCTGGATCGCATAGCAGTCGCTGCGCCCACCCTGCCCATACCAACGCCAGCGCCAATGACCATGCCCAGCAGTCAGGCGACCAAGACTAAGCTCACGCGCGAGGTGACCTACGTGAACGATTGCCAGAAGCCGCCGCCGCGTCAGCTGCAGGCGGCGTCGCCTCCTTCATCGCCTTCGCCCTCGCCGCTGCCCCACGGCGATGAGCACGATGTCTATGTGCAGCTGCTGGCGAATAGCTCGACTCTGAGCCAGGTCAGCGACACGGATGTCTATGAGGTGCTGCGCGCCGAGACGGGCTCCAATCTGTCGCACAAGTCGCATGAGCTGGACCGCGAGACCATCCGGCAGTGGGATGCCATGTCGAGTGGCCTCATGAAGAGCAATAACAATGCAGAAACTATAGCCACGACCACGGCCACGCCCACACCCAGAACGCCCGCCTCTAGTGGCCCAATGCTGCCGCTGACGAGCAATGTGCGTTCCATCATACAGCAGTTGAATGGGAACAATGATGTCAATGTCAATAGCAATGGCAATGCTATTGTGAATGCGGCGCAGAGGAACAATTGAGGCTTTACGCATACGTAGCGTTAGCCGCTTAGAAATATGTGACAATTGTTAGATTTTACAAATATTTGCACAGTTCTTGAGGTTAATTCATTGTAAGAAGCATAAGCTGTAAATAGAAGAGTGGAAGAGAGAGTGAGAGAGAGAGAGAGAGAGAGAGAGAGAGAGAGAGAGAGAGAGAGAGAGAGAGAGAGGTGGAGTAAAAGCGAGCTGTGGAGCGTAAAAGCCGCACGAGGCCTGTATTTCATTTAAAATTGTTTGTTGCTTGTTTTTGTTTTCACTTTCTTTTTTTGTTTAATTGTTATTGTTGTTGTCATTATTGTTGTGTTGTTTTGTTACATTAACAAAATGGTAAGCAATTTTCCTTATATACATACAAATATACATATATATATATACACATAGACACATGACTTGATCCTACACTTATGTAATTATTAATGCGCTTGTAAATATTCATGTTCATATTCACACTCACTTCTTATCACACCAACACACTCACAAACACTCACACACACTCATACACGCTGTACAGTCGACTTTTAGAATTGAACAAAAAACTATAGCATACTTTTGCGGGCAGCTGCATATTGTTTACTCCACGCAGCAAAAACAGCCTGATGGAGAGCTCTTTAGACGCTTTGACTTCGTAGTGCCCGCTTCAGACAGCTTGTATACCCTGCCAACAATGTATTTAGTTGACAAAGTAAAAAACTGACGCTGTTTAACTCTGTTTTTTAACGCTTTTCTCTAATTATTTCGCGCACGCATAATAATTACATGTCCTGCCATGTCCCATAATATCAGCCTCGCAACTAACTCTTCATTCCATTTTGCAGCCTCGATTTCGGTGCGCAACGTAAACAATTTGCCCAAAGGCAATCTAACTGTCAAGCCCGACCCATCGGATGCACTGCATCTGCAGCAGCAACAACACGAATCGGCATTTGCCCACTATGATCCCTACTACGGCAACGGGACGGAAACCAAATACGCCAAGGCCACAGTCCTGACAGATCGCGGTCTGTACGGCCGTTCAGCGGCCCTGGCCACATCGACGCCGCAGCAGCTGCAACTACAACAACAACAGCTGCAGTTTGGCATGCGTCGCGCTGGCAGTCGAGCTGAAATTGATATGCTGGAGCGTGAGACGAGCTCACAGATACGGGTAAGTGGGGAATAAATATTGGTTTCTTTTTATGCCTAGACTGAGGCTGGCAGTGCATAACTGCAAACAGTGGCCCGCTGAATCCCTGATTGACAGTTGAAGCCAGCAGAGCTGCGAGGCAACATTCATCACAGTTATTTGCCACAAAGCAGATAAAAACTTAACGGAAAAATATGCTTTTATATGATTGTATTTCAATTCATTCCGACATGTGAGAGTTAAAGCTGATTGGCACTCGGCGCTTTTTCTCTTTACTAGAGATTATATCTGTGTGGCTGAGGATTGCAGAGAACTTGTATGTTTTTCATTAATTATCAGAATTCCCAGAAAAGCTCTTGGCTTAACTCTTATCGCAGCTAGGCAGTGCTACTTTATGCATATATTAATTGACTGATTTAACAAACACTTTAGAATCTGGATGTTTCGGCGGGAGATTTACTGAGTCGCACACACGAGGAGCTGGTACTGCTGCTAATACAACTGCGACGGCAGAGCAGTCAAACGGCGCGAGCTATCGAGCAGTGCTGCAGCGATATTCACAATGTGCAGGTGGTTAAACAATTGTGAACTCCATTCAAATGGGTGTTGGTTGTTGACTAAACTGGTGTTGGCTGTCACTAAAACTCTAATTAAACTCTAACTAATGTTAACTGTAAACACGCTATCAATGTCAGTTTTATTCATTTCCCATTGAAATCTTCTTCAGAATCGTCTGCGTGGCGCTGAGGGACTCACGCGCGCGGAGAGCATACAGCGCTTGGATTACTTGAAGCAGCATTTGCTGGACTTGGAGCGGCAGTATGAGAAGAGCAAGCCGCTAGTCAATCTGGTGGACAACATGGTCAAGCTGGGCTCGTTGTACCGCAACGATGCCAATGGCCGTGCGCAGCCGGCGACCATGGATCGACTGGAGTTCAATCAGCGCATGCAGGAGCGTCAAATGCTGCAGGAGGAGCAGAAGCAATGGGATCGACTCAGTCCGAATCAGGCGGAGCTACAAGTAATGCGCCATCAAATGATAACCATATGAAAGTCATATTATATTCTTTACTTTCTTCCCTTCTTCAGGCCAAGGTGCGGGAGCTCTATCAGCTGGATCAGCTGCTGCAGGAGGAGTCGGGCATATTGCAGAGCCTGCAGCGTGACAAGGAGGACTTAGAGCGTGCATTGGGTGGACTTCGGGCGCGCATACACGACAATAATGCCACACCCATGGCCCTGGAGGCGGCCAAGAAGCAGCAGCACATACTGGAGCGCGAGCTGTCGCGTGTGCATCAACTGCTCGCCGAGAACTCTAAGGTAGCCCAGGTGCCTAGTAGAAGTTTTTTGCATTATATGTGTCAGATATATATAAATATATATGTACATTGTATATATAATATATGTCTCGTTTTCGTCTGCTTCAGCTTCGCATGTCGCTTTATGTAACTAATGAGAATCCATAAAACCAAAAAACATATAAATATTTAACTAACAGCTTTGTGTCGATTTGCATAAAGGTAAATCGAATGTTCTGTGGGTGAAGTTAATCCAAATATTTAGAGAAATTTTAAGAAAAATGGAATGAAATTAAATTTAGATTTTTATGGCAATCAATTAAGATTTAACATAAGAATTGGTTGAATTTGTTATAACAGTTTTAAGATTGAGAATCAATAGAAATTTAGCTCCAGATCTTGATTTAGATTTGTATTCGTCTCATAAAAGCTATTGCCCTATAAATTCAGAATATTTAAAAAATTTTAATGAAAGAGGAACAGTTCTTATTTCATTTCCATAAAAAATAGTTCATTAGTAATTAAAATCAGATATTTTTAGATATTCAGCAATAAAAAAGACCTAAGAAAATTATGAAAAAATAAAATTATAATATATTATAAATAAATAAATTATGTCCTAAAAGAGTTAAAGACTGCGAAAAAAAAAAATTAAAATTCGAGTTGAATCGACTTCGATTCATAGAAAAATTAACTGAAATCAGTTGAAGCCACTCCTAGTATAATACAAAAAATTTTATTAGTTCAACTCGAGGCATAGTTAAAATGCAAAAAACTTCTACGTTTCGCCTATCAATTGCAACAGCTGCATGTGCCATGAGCTCAATTAGGGAACAACAGACTAAACGTTTATCACTTTTGTGGCCCACAGAAACTGGAGCAAACTGTAGCGGGCAATGCGCGCCTGGAGCAGGAGCTGCTCACGTTGCGCCAGAAGGTGCAGTCGACGCGCAGCAATGGCGCCAGCAGCGATGCCAGCCAGCTGAATGGCAACCAGACGGCAGCTGTGCTGCAGTCGGAGCTGGAACGCGTGCAGTCTCTGGTCGGGGATATGCAGCGACAGCGGCACGAGCTGAGCTCGGCCGTGCGACAGTTGACGGAGAATTCGACGCGTTTGTATCAGGAGATCGGCAACAAGGAATTGAGTCCGACGAACGGAGCGGGCACCACGAATGGCAGCCTGAAGAAGCGCAGCAATTCGACCAGCTGGACGGAAACCGATCTGGATGCCAACATGCTGCACAATGGCAGTCAGCAGCACTTGAATGACTCCACGCTGAATCTGTCGACGCCGCTCTACGTGGACACCAATAGCAGCGCCAAGTTGGGCGATTACAATCGCTATAATGGCAGCAGCGATGCTCTGGAGCTCAGCGGCGTCGATAGCGATGGCTTTCTGGATAGCAATCCCTTTGCCAATTTGAGCAATCTGGAGAAGCAGGAGATCAAAACGGTGCGCATCGTCAAGCGGGAGTCAGAGCGGCGACATCGCGATCGCAGCGAGCGTGGCTTGAGCAATTCTACACAGAATCTCGACCAGGTGCTGGAGGAAGAGCAATATGCTCAGCAGCAGCAACAGCAGCAGCAGTATGCCCAGAGCCTGGAGGAGCAAATGAGCAATGGGCACCACAGCCGTTCCAAGTCGCTGCCGCGCAGCTACAACGAACCGCCAAAGCCCAGGCACAGTCGACACATGAACGGCAAGCAGAACGGACACCACTTCAATGGTGGTGGCTCCGACTACGATCGGAATAGCAATTATGAGCATCAGGCGCCTCCACCGCCAGCGCCTCAGAGCAATGGCCATCACCATCATCATCAGCAGCAGCGTGAGCATCTGAATCCCTTGGCCAATGCGTACTTTGCCAAGCAGCTGCAGCAGCAGGCCCATCCCAGTCGGGACAGCGCACGCGTGGCGCTGCGCACCAAGACCGACTCATTGCAGAGTCTCAACAAGAGCTTGACAGAGCTTAGCCCAGAGCCGGTGTTCCAGAGCGTGGCCGCTCGCCAGATTATCAACGAGATGTCGGCTGGCTCGGCCTCCGAGGATACTGAGAAGATTGTGGAACGCGTGCCGCCGCCACACAAACATCGACGCGCTGTGCCGCGCGAGAAGCGACGACACTACACGGCGCCCAACAACGTCAACCAGAAGGCCATGGAGAAGGTCCAGGCCGAGAACGATATGAATCGCAATGTAAGTCGTGGCTGAGTCCGGGGTGAATCCTCCTTTACTCAATTATCACTTGTTTCACCTCGCAGAACACCAACTGGCGCGCACGTGATGATCTGGACATGGAGGTGGCGTTGCGTCCACGCATTAATGCGCCCGATGTGGTGCGGTCAGCTTTGGGCCAGGGCGAGAAGATCTCCGAGAACACCATAGACAATTTGCTGCTGGCGCCCAATAAGATAGTCATACCCGAGCGTTACATACCCGAAACAGTGAGTAGCAGTCGTCGGATATTGGAGAGTTTATTAAATTATATTACGAATTTGCTCTCTATAGACGCCCGAGCTGTCGCCTGAGGAGAAGAAGCGTCGCCAGGAGAAGGTGGAGTCCATTAAAAAGATGCTCGCTGAGGCGCCCATTAGCAGCAATGTAAGCGGGTTCTATATTTAGTATAAAATATTTAGAGATTGAATTAATTTTAAATATATTATATTTACATTAAATAATCATAAAAGTATAACTATTACATTTTCACTTACATACTGATGAACGTTATAATAATTAATAATATTTAAATTTAAAATATATTATATTTACATTAAATAATCATTAAAAGTATAACTATTACATTTTCACTTAACATACTTAACTATTTTAGTACTTACCAGCAGACAGAAGAAGAGGAGAAGCACTGCGCTGCACTGGACGACTGGACGACTGACCACCAGAAGATGAAGAATGCGACTGAAGTTGCGCTGCAGCAGGCTTGCCTTTATATAGGGCAGCGACAGCTCCACTCAAGTGGAGCTCAACTCTTGAGCCTCTTTCTGAGTCAGTCTTCACACTCGATCATTAGGCGACCGAGTGTGAGTTGAGCTCGGCTTGAGTGGAGCTGTCGCTGTCGCTGCCCTATATAAAGGCAAGCCTGCTGCAGCGCAACTTCAGTCGCATTCTTCATCTTCTGGTGGTCAGTCGTCCAGTCGTCCAGTGCAGCGCAGTGCTTCTCCTCTTCTTCTGTCTGCTGGTAAGTACTAAAATAGTTAAGTATGTTAAGTGAAAATGTAATAGTTATACTTTTAGTGTATATTTAATGTAAATATAATATATTTTAAATGTAAATATTATTAATTATTATAACGATCATTTAAGTATGTTAAGCGACAGTGTAAAAGTTATACTCTTAATGTTTATTTAATGTAAATATAATATATTTTAAATTTAAATATTATTAATCAGAGTACTTTCTGCTGCTGCTGATGCAAGAAGCAGCTCTTCTGATCTTCAGCTGCTGCAAGAAGCAACTCTTCTGATCTTCAGCTGCCTTTTTATAGGGCAGCGAGACTACCAATCGAAGTCGAGGTCAACTGTTAAACCTTTCTCTGAGTTAGCGTAAGCTAAACTCTCTATCAGTTAGCTACCAATCAGAGTATTTTCTGCTGCCTCTGCTGCATACATATACAAACTAACATCTCCTCTTCAGAACCTTAACTATTTTTCACCTCTTCTTCTTTCTGGTCTATTGATTAAATTTGAAATTGCATAACATTCACATAAATCTGTGTGCAATATTGTAGAATGTTTATTTTGTTTACATATGATATCACAATTATTATTACAACTCAATCTCAATTTAATAAATTATTTTTCTAAATTTGATCCAATTTAATATTTTATTTTCTTCTCATCATTCCCTCTAGGAAAATGAGACGGTGCCTGCCAGCAAGATCAACGCGGAGAAGAAGCAGCGCGAGCATTTGCTGCAGCTGAATCAAATTTTGGCCCAGCAAGTGATGCAAGTCAGCAAAATTGTTGCCGGTACGTAGATCCAAAGCGGAATTCATCATGCATCTATATATATGTATGTTTTATCATATAAGATAAGGAACATCAGAGTTATATTTGTTTCGATGTCCGCAGCAATTCCTTAAAAGTATTAAATTGCTTGACTCAGTTGAGTTTACGTTCCATGTTTATGTTTTACCCTTTTACTAATAAGCAATGCGCTCCAAATCTCAATTTTTTGTTCACATTACAAGCCACTCACATCTATACATATATATTTATATATCTATGACTTATATGTTTCTATATGTATCTTTGTATATGTATTAAAGAGTTGATTCAGTGTATTCTTATATCATAACAGCGCTGAACCACAAGACTGTGTTTACCCCATTCAAAACTGTCTCTATGCTCTTCTAATCTAAATATATATATTCTCTCTCAACTTTTTCTAATTTTCTAGACGATTAATGAATACATATCATATGCATATAACATCCATCAACTGTTACGCCTCTCTATCTCTCTTTTCAATATCCAATCCCATCATTGTCATCTCATTGCGAGCTCATCGAAAGGCGTATGACATTCATATTAATATCCACTCACAGACACTTCGAAACACAATACAAATACTCTTCCACAGTCAAAATGCCACACTCCCAGACATAAGAAACAAGCCCCACATAAACCAATCATGCATATAGCACCTATCTTAACTGTATCTTTAAGTATATCGATAAACAAATTGTTTGAATTCTGTGAATTTTCATAAATATTGCGTATACGCCGCGTTCAACAGTTCATGTTAAATACTTTACAGTTCATGTTCAATAATAATTCTATGACCTTTTAATTTTACTTAAAATAATTATTGTACAGCTGTTAAAAAGATTATATATTTTTTGTATCATCATTATTTTAAAAGATTTTATTTAATTTTTTATTTTTATTTATTTTATTTTATTTTTTTTGCATACTTTTAGGCAATCCCACTAGTCACAACTAACTCCATTTTATAGCCTGTCGTGTTGTTTATGTTTTTGTTTTACCAATTGTTCACATTTTTTGTGTTATTTGTTTGAGTTGAAAGAAAAGAAGCAAGAAATGGGCCAAATATGTGATGTAATCGACTTACATGTGCATATGCTACACTTAAACTATACAATAAGAGCAACAACAACCACAACAAACAACAACAACAACTACATTACATACAACCACAACCACAACAACAGCACAGCAAGAACTCACGCGACGTTGAGATTATCGCATGCTAAGCTCACTAAAAAAAAGAATAAAAATCAGTTCAAAGCAATCACAAAATACTAAACGACAACAACAACAACTAAGCAATTGCAACAACAACAACAACAAGTACAATCAACATCAACAACAACAAGCACAGTTAAACAAATGCGTAAGTCAAGGTTTGTACACATTTTTTATTTCACAATTTAATCATGCATAAATCTGATAAATATATAAATAAATATATATAGTTATAATTTTTTTAATACTCAGTTTTATTTGGAATTCGTAGTTTATTAGCTTTGAATTGGCCTAACTAATCAGCACGCACGCGCTTGTAATATAAGCATAAAAAATATATATATGAAAAATATAAACACCTTTACTAAAAGAAGAAAATACACTTAAAACATTTACATACACACGTGCATACACACACACAAAAGCAAACACTTATAGACTTTGTAGAGAAACACAAAAAGGCACTTTAGAAAATGTATGAAAAAAATAACAAAAACACAACACAGTGCAAATCTATTGGAAGTTTATGGAATGGGAATATAGAATGACAGACTTAAGTGAAAGATGTAATCAAAACTTAAATACTCAAGTTTCTATTGTAAATTTATATTAGGGATAGAGCAAAGCTTTGAGCTGCTGCGGAAGAAGTTAGCAAATGCTGACAGATGCTAGTCAGAAGCTGAAATATATGACAAAGAGAATACGTGTTATAGGATTAGACATTGGAATGCCTCTATGATGACTCTGACAACATGTTGTCGAGCATTATCAGCCAGGCAGATTGTTATTGATCCTGATCAATCCACAGATATTTGAGACTTACGATGAAACTCAGTTAATTTTTTCATTTCTAGTAGTCAAATGAATATTGCAGTTGAGCTTAGAGAGATACACGAAATGAATGCAAATGTGATTAAAAGTGCGGCAGGTCTTTATATGTATGACATAATATACATATATAAAATTTGCCAACAGACCAAGTCTAATTCAGGAGATATACACTTTGACAACTGCAGGATACAAAATTTAATAAAAATATACAAAAACTAGAATCAGTATCTAAATGCCCATTCAACTAGGAGTGTCAGACTTTTATTAATATATAATAATCTCAAGCAAATATACGCCAAAGCTTAGCCAAGTAAAAGATAATCAAACCAAATTTGTGCACTTGCAAAAATTGTGTAAAATATTGAGAAAAGAAACTGAAACTAAATCGGTCCGACAAAGCTCAAGAGACGAGTAAGTATACGCTCAATTGCCACAAAGCACAGATACAGCCACAACAACAACAAGAACAACATTAAACATTAATGAGAGACCTTGCCTACAACAAGAACAACAACATAAATACTCTAAACAAACAAACATAAATATTTATGTAACTCATATATCAAAAAGGTTTCCTACCGACTTTTTCCGTCCAACTTTTTACAGCACGCTTGGGAAGGTTTTTTGGCCTCGAACTTGCAACTAATTAAATTTGCTATAAATGTACTCTATGTTATCTCTTCACAGAGAAAGCCATGTCGAAGTCAGCCAATGGACAAGCCGGACAGCCGGGCAGCGATGAGGAGCGTCGCTCGGAGTCGCCAAGTGAACCACTGCCGTTATATCAGCAGCGCGACAACTTTTACAGTTAAGCGCAGCGAGCACAACAAAAAGAGGCGATTCTATATAGTGTACGATAGATATACATGTCTATCTATATATATTATTTATATATACATAAAAAAATAAGCACAATAACAGCTGCATTTATCTTCAAACAACAAAATCAAACTAGAAACTTTGCTAAAAACCAAAATTTAAATCGAAATCGTATCAATTCTCAATTGACTGAACAAGAAATTTTAAAGATATCAAAAAAGATGAAGACGAAGGGGAAGAACATTTAAGATACATACAAGAAAATTCCATATGAACGATAAACATAAATTAAACGAATTTTAGGCAAAATGTTTATGCTTACTCACACTCTATTATACATATATATATAATACATATATATATACTACATAAAGATGCAACATATCATTAAGCGTGTTATTAATCAATATAAACGATGGCAATTACATCAAATGTTAAAGCAACGTTCTCTATATAACAAACAAAATTACATACATATATAGTACAGTTTATTGACTGTTGTCGCTTAGCATAGTCCAGCCATGTCCGGTCTACGGTCTACGGTCTACAACGCGTCAATACTTTTGTTGTATAGTGTAAACACGTACACGTTCCTGTGCGGGCTCCTACAAATATATATATATATATATAAATATATCGAAAGTATAAAGCACACTTATGGCATGTGTTTGGTAACTAAAAACAATAACTTTAAAGACTTTTACAACAGACTTTTTGTGAAGAGTAGCGCATTTTTAAACCAAAAACTCCCAAACAACAGCAACAACAACAAATAACAACAAGAACAGCAACAATTTTGAAGCCAATTATTGCATTTGATAGAACTTTTTAAGATCGCAACTAAAATCAAAAGCAGACAACAACAAAAGGCACCAAAAGTTAGTTAGGTATCTATATCTATACTATACTATATATACATATATATACCATCATCAAAAATCAGCTCAAATAATGGCGCACTTCTAAAGCATTTCACAACTTGGCAATATTTCAAATGTACCTATCACAAACACTAAATGAAAACATAAAATATAATATTATATATATTATATACTATATAAAAAACATGCACATATTAGTTAAAAGTTAACCAAGCGTTTGCATTGCATCAATAAATAATGAAATTCATAATTAAAAATCATATAAATAAACAATTATTTAAATGTAGGTCAATTACCCAGGCAATTATATGAAAAGAAAATATTGAATGTATTTAAAAAGAAAAAAGTCAAATCAAGTCAAAAAGTCAATGATTAAATATTATAAAATACGCGCAAATGCAATTTTGAATGTTAATGTCTGCATAACTTTTAAAGTTATAAAAAAAGAAGAGAGGGCAAAGGTAGAAGAGATAGAAGATATATCATATGCTACACCAATAAATAAAATTATATATGCATATAGTAAACACACAACGATAAATTGTTAAATATATATTTAAAAATAAAAAAAAACATATATATACAAATTAAAAATTATAAAAAAATAAAATCAAGCAAATTGTACAAAAAAAACAAGTAAGAGTGCTCTAGTCGAGACTGCTCGACTAGGGGATACCCTGAGCCCTGTGAAGAGCCAAATATCAAATCATTCTATGATTTTGTATGCATACATACAAACAACACATACACACATACATATGCACGCACGCATAAGCGCGCGCTCTGCCAACTGCGCAATTGACGCAGAGACTGCGCTTGGGCTGCAATGTGAGCATTACTATGGGAATTTAATTGTTTAATAACTTTTCTTAGCGATGGACTAAGTGCATCAAACTTTTACAACTTATTTATGACATTCATATGTGTGTATGTGCCAAAGCACAAGTCTCTAGTATTTGATTTGCGCTTTTTACAAATAGAGGGCTATTGTGGCCGAATGGGGCGTGGCATCCAAAATCTAAAGATTACGTTATCTCCGTATTCATTACACTCAACTACACAGCAAATTTGAAGTCTTTAGCTCAAAAGATGTACAAACCAAGCCCTAAAAACACATTAAAATTATCGATAAATGCTCATAAAATCGAAATGGAATGAGTTATCGGAAAAATTTTATAAACTTGTGCAGCGTATGGTATTATCGAGTATTCATGTAAAATTTCAAGTCTCTACGTTGCGTACTTACAAATATCTCAGCGTTCACACGGACGGACGGACGGACAGACGGACGGACGGACGGACGGACGGACGGACGGACGGACGGACGGACGGACGGACGGACGGACAGACGGACAGGGCTATATCGACTCGTCTTGTCGCGCTGATCAAGAATATATATACTTTATGGGGTGTGGCACGCCTCCTTCTGCCTGTTACATACATTTTCACAAAACCATTATACCCTGATTTCCCATTTTCAATGGGCTCAGGGTATAAAAAGAGAAGAAACTATTTTAAGTTTTTAATTTAAAATTGTTAAAAGTTTTAAGTTTTATTTAATGCTAAGTTCTTTAGTTTATTCATTTGCGCCAAGTTCTTGATATTGATTCAATAATTTTAATTATATTATAATTAAAATATATATATTTGGTAAATAAACTTAAATGATTTGTACATTTCGCGGTGCTATATGTAAATGTAAACCCTTTTTTGACCTTAGTTCGAGCCAAGTCAATTGCTATGCTAGTTCTGGCTTATACACACATACATATATATATTCGACTATGTATTGCACGCATATTCCACAGAATGAAAACAAATAAAAAACATTAAATATTTATTGCATTAATACATAAACATATACACATGTATGACATAATATGACAAATGTTTAAACGAAAATGAAAATATACAAAAAAAGAAAAGAAAATAAAATGAAAACTGCGAAAAGACGAGATAAATGTTATCAATAAAGAAATATAGTTGACAATTCAAACCTCGCCCAGCATTTAAATTATTTATTTTTATTTACTGTGTCCAGTTACAGCCGAAGGTTACGGAACAGGAAGAGTCCCAGCTCAATGGCTGGGCTGCCGGCTAAATGGGAATTTTGCGTCAATTGTCAGCGACACTTTCAAGATCAATGTGGACTCTATTAAAAATAGAGACGAACGCACGATGACAAACGCAGAGCCCGGCATGAATCACAATGAAACACACAAAGGCTGATCTATTCAGCGCCGATAACAACAACAAGACAGCGGACAAGCCCATAGAGCAACATCTTGATATGCTTAATGAACGACTGACCGACTAATAATATACCCTGCATGCGGCTCTTAAGCAGGTTATAAACTAATTATGTAAATGAAGCAGATAAACATGCAGATGGTTTATCATGTTAAAGTGTTGTGTGAGTGAATGATCGACTTATATATACCCTGTATGTGAATCGAAAGTGGTCTACAATGTTAAATGTAAAATCAATGGCATACGCATGAAGACAGATTATCGAATAGTATATGCAACTATTTAATAAACGATGCACTGACTAAAATATACCCTGTATTTATCGCTGAAGTAGCCACCAGTTAATTATGCTAATGAAGTAAATAAACATGCATATGGCTTAACACACAGCATGTTGAAATAACTTATGGGCGAATGAACAACTTATATATACCCTGTATGTCTATCTAAAATAACCTATAAAATAAATTTTAAAATTGTTTATGAGTATATACTGACAGTTTATTAAGCAAAATGTGGAACTGTTCAATAGGCGAGTGACCGACCTAAATATACCCTGCTTGTTTTTCTAAAGCCTGTAAGAAATCCTTAAAATATGGCAATTTCTACTGGTGTATATTGACTATTGATATACCCTGTACACTATATTAAACTTTCTTAACATTAACAGACACTTTATATAACACTTTCTGTTTACAGGGTATAAAAACAGAGCAGAATGAGAATCAAGCACAACACTTTCAGCATGACAAACAGCGGCCACACACACACACACATATACGACATCACACATTAAGTGGCACGTGTGTGTGTGTATGTGTGTGGGCGTATAGGCAAATTGGCTTTGGTTGACAGGTGGCGCTGCCAAAAGGTTGAGCAAGACGAGGGTGTGGGGGAGTGGCACGTTAAGCTCTAAGTGAAATGTAGAGCATTCGATAACTTTCTAAAAAATATATAAACAACGTTATCAAATTCTTACATCCGATTAGCATAATCGTGACCATGGAGCAGATGCCATTAGATGCGAAGACAATCAAAATTGATTAATAAATTTAAAAAAAAAGAGAAGAATTAAGTCAGGAATAGAATAAAATTAAGATATATGATTGAGCAGTTCGCACGTAGGCAATAATTATCAAGCGAATTCGTTGTATTCAGAAAACGATTAGAGTGGACCAAAATGCTGTTAATTATCACACATTTAATGAGTATTATAGGGTATATGCCGAGAGACAGCCAAGATGTGTGGCTAGTACATATATTTCGAGAAACCTGAAACAATATTAAACCTGATTGGCCTATAGTTGTTATGGTAGATGTTGTTGCTTTTATTGCTGATGATGCGCATTAAAAAAGCTCAAAACTCTGAGTGAACGCTACTCAAGCAGCAAGATACATATTGATACACACCGACATACGTATATTAAACACGAAAAACCCCATTGTCGACGCATTAACTGTGCGGAATAAAGTGAGTCGTCAGTTGGCATCGTTTGCTTAAGAAGCGAAGTTCAGCTCCGATAATACACAATGTCGCTCCTAGGCAGCGCCACACTCGTAAGTTCAGCATTTCCCTATTGCTCTGACATATTCTAAAACTTAATCTCCCTCTGTATATATCACACAGTTGATGCTGCTGGCTGCGATAAGCCTGCAGCAAGCGCTGCTCTTGCAGGCTGCTCCGGCCATTGAGAATGCGTATGTATTTATGGCTTAAACCTTAAAGCTGGCCAGTCTGAATGTCTTTTTTCCACTTGCAGCGCCTATATCAGTCAGGATTTATGGGCCGATGAATCAGCGCCAGGTACCTGGACAGCAACGGCGGCAGCAGTGGAACGTCCACGACGCCACGATGCGGACGATGGACCTGTTCACTGTGGCAGGCATGGCAGGCATTGGCCGGGTCAGGGCTATGGACATGGATATGAACCTGGTTATGGATTTGGTTATGGATTTGGTTATGGCTTTGGTTATGGCCATGGGCCTGGATTCGGATATGGTCATGGTCGTGGGCATGGCTATGGGCGTGGCTACGGACATGGATATGGGCATGGGCACGGGCGTGGATCTGGTTACAATCCCAACTATGGCTTTGGCTTTACTGGCTATGACAACGACGATAGTCAGCCTGAGCCGCAGTATAAAGTTCCTTTAGCGCCTTTTAATGGTGAGTCTGAGTCCAAGTGCATTGCTTTCAGAATTTGTAATATCAGCTTATTTATTTGCTTACAGAAGACCAGAAAGACTCCACAGAGCTCACCTCAAGCAGCTTAGCACCGCCAACGCGCAAAACAGCAACAACAACAACGACGACATCGACGACGCCTGCAACCACAACCACTGAGGATGCCACTTTGGCCATTGACTTACGCAGTGGACTTAGCTAAATGCTAAGCTATTAGGCGTAGGCACTCAGAGAAATTATTTCGTATAACTGGAATCGGATACGTATTCTGATTCATTATTCAGTTAAGTCACAGATATTTCTCATTGGAAAACAAAAAACTAGAACTAAGTACAAACTATATCTATTAAGAATTGTGCATCCTTCAAATAAAATTTAACTCTTCAATTAAGTCTTGTATTGTAAAAGTGTAAGCGAAACAATTTTATTTCTATTCTGATTCAAACTTACCCATTATCTTCTCTAAGTGCACTTAAAGGAATACCATCTCGGCCCACTTATCAGCTCATTAAGGCTGGGCCAATGAACTCCTTTTTCATTTACCTTACGCACTTTCATGCCAGGATGACCAGCGGAAGTGTTATCCGAAACGAGTTTATCCATTACTTATTCTAGAGCATAAACAAACCCAGATCGGATCGCATGAAACGCGTGCAAAACAAAACATAAAACAAATGGAAAGAAAGTCGAGAGATCGCGAATTGAGCACAGCTTCAGACAACAGTCGAAATCAAAAACCAAACGCAAAACAAGCCACAAATCTTTGCCTCGCACGCACTTTGGCCAGGAACAAAGAGGCTCGTTCGCTCCAAGAACCGGACCAGAACGCCAACGCCAACGTCAATGCCAATGCCACAGTCCAGAAGCCACCTATAAAAGCAACGATCGAGCCGACTTTGACTGTCATTTGACGCCAATCGAGCGCCGCATCAAGTCATCGTCGTCGTCGTCGTCGTATACCCCCGTTCCAGTTCGTATAGTCGTATAATCGAGTATTATTGCCGAGTCTTTAGCATTAAGAAATGGGTAAGGCACGCTCTGCATACTAAGTGAACGTCGCGATCTAAGCGTATATGAAATCTATATATACATGATATATATGTATATATTCCTCACATATTCGGTGAATGAACTCGCATATATTTCGTCGCAAGTCTCGGATCATGTGCAGCAATATGGTCACATAGCCTTAGCACGCCCAAAAACTCGGATGCATCCAGTGCTTTCGTCATGTTCGTGTCGTTATTTATGCATTCACGTCGCGTGGATCTTGAAAAACAAGTCGTAACATCGTAACTACCATTTCGGAGAATGTGCTCGATGCGATATTAAATATCAAATATTAAGTGGCTAAACGGTCCCTTGTCGCGAGGCTACTCGAAGATCGCATTTATTTTGATAAAGCTCAGTGCTGAGGCACCTAAAACTGAATAAATTTATTCTTATTGGAAGAACTATTTTTAGCAAATTGAGTTGTTCGTTCTATTTATACTTTTGCATTGAGCGTTATTATTTTGCTAGAAGATTTGCTATTCATTCATTGAGGGTGCAAAGCTGTAGACTACATATGAGATGTATATGAAGATACACCAAGCGTCGTCAGAATAGTGCACCCTTCACGAAGTTATTTAATATTAAATATTTTCTATATCATTCGAGCAATAGTTTTATAAATACTTTTTATTAGACTCTATTGATTTTCATTAGGAAAAAATTTAACGTAGCAAAATTTTTAGATGAAAGCTTATTTTGATTCTCTATCTGGATCAAAAGTGGCTGTAAGAACTGTAACATATATAAATGTTTTTTATTTATTTGCTGGAGAATTACGAATTCTACAAACTTCATTATCAGTAAGAGATAAGAGAGAACAGAATTGTTATTAAAACAAACTTCTCAAAGACATAAAGATATATCCATAATATATATATACATATGTATATCAAACATTCATTCATATGATATATAAGTATTTATATTATATGTATATATATATATATAATATTTATTTTTTTATGGTATATATGCTATCAGTAAATCTTTTTGGTTCAACTAACAAACACTTCGACACACCTTCGTGAATGATGTAAAAATTTAAGTATGTGAAGTATGCTTATTTTAAATCATTTTAATTTTACTTTAAACTCAGAATTCATATTTCTGTTAAGCGAAGTAATTTTATTTCTATTCAGAATTTTATAAATTTGTTTTTTATAATTTTCTTTTAAAGAACAATGAAATTTACAGACTATTTTGGATATTAGTTTATATTATGTATCTCTTTTTGGAATTTAATTGAAATATGATATATGCATCGCTAATAGTTTGTAGTGGTATTAGGAGAGTTAAGAATAAAGTGGAAATACTTTTCCAAAGTATTAATGTATATAATGCAATAAAATCATATTACAGGAAACCTAATCCAAATATTAATCTTTCCTTCAATTACTTTTCTACATATTCCAATATATTATCGCATATCCAATATTCAATTCATTTCCCTCATTTTGCCTGCAGTGCAACATCATTGCGTGTTGCTGCTGTTGCTGCTCCTGGGCGTGCCCGGCCTCATCCTGGCCAGCGAGCAGCCTGCGCGCATTGTCTGCTACTTCAGCAACTGGGCTGTTTATAGACCAGGCATTGGACGCTATGGTCTGGAGGATGTGCCCGCTGATCTGTGCACGCATCTGGTGTACTCCTTCATTGGCGTGAACGATGAGAACTGGGATGTGCTGGTCATAGATCCGGAGCTGGATGTGGAGCAGGAGGGCTTCCGCAAGTTCACGCAGCTGCGACAGACGCATCCCAAGCTCAAGCTGCAGATCGCAGTGGGCGGCTGGGCGGAAGGTGGATCAAAGTACTCGCGGATGTCGGCGGTGCGCGAGAAACGTCAGAGCTTCATACGCAGCGTAGTGCAGTTCATGAAGGAGTACGACTTTGATGGATTCGATCTGGACTGGGAGTATCCGGGCGCCACGGATCGCGGCGGCAGCTACGGGGACAAGGACAAGTTCTTGTACTTTGTGCAGGAGCTGCGACGCGCCTTCGATCGCGAGGGGCGTGGCTGGGAGATCACAATGGCGGTGCCGGTGGCCAAGTTCCGGCTGCAGGAGGGCTACCATGTGCCCGAGCTGTGCGAGTGAGTGGCTGAGTGAAGTCAGTTAATATAGTTAGACTAACTGCATCTTGAATGGTTTACAGACTGCTGGATGCCATACACGCCATGACCTATGACCTGCGCGGCAATTGGGCCGGCTTCGCGGATGTCCACAGTCCACTCTACAAGCGGAAACATGATCAGTACGCCTACGAGCGACTCAATGTTGTAAGTGGAGGAGGAGCAGAAACAACCAAGGGAGTTCGATGCCAAGCTAATGATTATTGCCCTTGCAGAACGACGGCCTGGCCTTGTGGGAGGAGATGGGCTGCCCGGCCAACAAGCTGGTGGTGGGCGTGCCCTTCTACGGACGCACCTTCACGCTGAGCAGCTCGAACAAGAACTACAACATGGGCACCTATATCAACAAGGAGGCGGGCGGCGGTGCGCCGGGACCCTACACGAACGCTAGTGGTTTCCTGGCCTACTACGAAATCTGCACAGAGGTCATGGACAAGTCGAAGGGCTGGACTGTGGAATGGGACGATGCAGGCATGGTGCCCTACACCTACAAGGACACGCAATGGGTGGGCTACGAGAACGAGGCCTCGGTGCAGATCAAAATGGACTTCATCAAGGCCAAGGGCTACGCAGGTGCCATGACTTGGGCCATTGACATGGACGACTTCCACGGGCTGTGCGGTCCCAAGAATGGCCTAATGCAGATACTCTACAACAACATGCGGCACTACAGAGTGCCGGAGCCGACGCGCGAGACGACGCCGCGGGTAAGTGGGCCAGCTGCCAAGTGTACGATAGCACCACAGTGAAAGCTAATGAGCAATTTGCTTTACAGCCCGAGTGGGCCAAGCCACCCGCCACACCGCCCAATCCGGACGAGGCGCAGCTGCAGCCGATGGCCACGACGACGCGTAAACCGAAACCGAAGCCAAAACCAACGTCAACGCCAGTCAGCCCAACGTCAGCACCGGTGCCAGCTGCGAGCAGCACCACCAAGAAACCCACCACAAAGGTGCCCACATCGAAGACCCGCTATTTCTATTTGCGAATTTCATTAACATTCTCTTCCTACAGAAACCCAAGAAGCCCAAAAAGACAACCACGACGACGACTACGACCACAACCGTCGCGCCCAGTCCTACAGAAGAACCAGAGGAGATTGTCGATCCCCAAACCGAAGAGAGTGGCGTTGCCTTCGATGCCAGCGAAATCGATTGCACCAATCGGGACTTTGTGCCGCATCCCAACTGTAGAAAGGTAAGGATTAAATTTAAGAGTAGAGATTGTCAGGAATCCGAATATACGGCCAAGATCAGAATAGATTGAAATAGAGATTGGTAGTATAAGAAAGGAGTTTTAGGATAAATGTTGATTTTAAATACAGTTGAATTCTCGAATAGGTCTAGAGCGCAAATAACGGAATATGACTAATGAGAAATGTATTGTAGTTTAGGCGTAAAGACCCAACTGCTGGGAGGAAAGATCAAAGAGCTTAAAAAAAATATATTTTTGTTTTAAATGTGGAGGGGCTCCAAAGTTAACTATGTATATTACGAGATTTTCTATCATTTTTATAAAGTTATTTTACCTGTAAGTACTCAGTCTAGAGTTAAGGATATCTCGATTGCTCGGGCAATTGCGATCTGAACAGTTTTAGTTGCCTTTAGTTCGTCCACTCATCTTGAAAACTTAATTATAATTTGTTTCCTTATTTTTAAAATTTGTTGTTGTTTCTTATAGGTATTTTATATGTCATTTATTCATAGAGCTATACTATAAACCAAATTATATTTAACAAAATATTCACTTACTACATACATATACATATAAATATATCTAAAATCAATCAATTTATACATATATCCAAATATTTTCTCTCTTCCATTTAGTACTTCCGCTGCGTGCATAGCAAACCGGTGGAATTTGAGTGCAAAGAGGGCACAGCGTTCCACACAGTGCTCAACGTTTGCGATTGGATTGAGAACAGCGATCGCTACTACTGCACTCGCATCAAGAAGAAAGATCATGGAAATGAGGCACACTAGGTTGGCGCAGCTTGGAGAAATGTCTCTTTACAAAACGAAAACTATTTAAAAGCTATTTATTACGTTAGTTGAGGTAACTATTTTTAGCGCTCAGTGAGAGTGAGTGATAGATCTTAGGTCTTCCGAGTATTTGTACTCAAATAGCCTTCGCATATTGAAATGATAAATTGTATTACTTTTGCCCAGACGAAAGCAATAAAAATTGAATATAACATAAAATTTGCATTAAATGAGCCAGAAAGCATTATATACACATATACATCCCAGATTAAAAGTAAGAAATAAAATGAAATAAAACAAAATGAATAAAATATCATTATATTATGAATAAAAAAAACAAGATTTTTTGTGCTGGTAAAAAAAGTTGGGATAGTATTGGCCTGCATCGAATTATATAATCTGCCGTTCGATGTCATAGCTCTATAAAAATATAATTAGAGGAGACTTTAAAGCATTTTGCAGTTGTCTGAATCGATGCGTCGCCTTGGAACCGAACCACACATCCAACAGCTGTTCGTGCAATCAAGCATATTAATGAACGGTGATAAATGCTACAAGAAATTTAATTTTCATATTTTACAACTGAATTCCCACGGTGTAGCGCGAGAGCGGCGCAGCGGAAGAGCGAAAGAGACAGAGGCTGCATTATATTTAATCATTTGTGACAAGAAATAAATCGCAGCGCTCTAAATAACGAATAATACGTGAGATTTATATGGGTGAATGTGCCAGCTTTCACTCTACCTAATACATATTCTCTATTGTCTGCTCGCTCTTGCTCTTGGCATTTGAGTGATCTGCTTAAAATGAGCAAATCCTTCTCTATAAATAAACATTATTCCAAAAATTGAGTAATTTGGAAGTGTGTTAAGGACATTGTAAATAGAAAATGCAAAGTATATTTTCTATAAATATGTATTTATTCATTTATGCTCAATTTGCAAAAGGAAATCAAACTGTATACAATATCCCATCTTTGCGCCAGCGCTAATAGTACTTTAAATTAAAATTTCCCTTTTAGACAAGCGGCACTTTAACTTCAGCAAATTAATATCCTCTTCCCTCTCACACTGCCAGGCACTGCCTATAAGCCGGCTCAATTGCTGTGCAAAATTTTAAGATTGCCGTTTGGCTTTTATTATTTCCCTTTTCTGCTCTCTCGCTTCTTTATCTTCGCTTGTAATTGGTTGAAGTCCTCTGCTTAATCAACTCAAATTTCCCCTAACTTAAAAATTGCCCAAGCTGCTGCTTGCAGGCAGACGCCGCCGTTCCCACCGACTGTCCACTTTAATTTCCCCCAATCGCTCTCTCGCTCACTCGCTCTCTGTGGGAGCATCTGCCAAAGAGATAAATTTTGGTTGGCGCTGTGCTTTTGACAACATTTTCGCTACGAAAATATAAAAATGAAATAATTTTCGCGGTCACAAGGTAAATTCATGGTATATGCATGTTGAGTTACGAATTGGTTTTGGACCGGGAGAGATCGTCTCGTATACTCGTGTACGCAATATACCTAGAATAACAAAAGAAAAAAAAAGAAAAAAGAATAAAAACACAGAAATTAATTTCTAAAATTTCTTGCTTGCTTTTTAGAAATGCCAGAAAATAGATATAGCTAAAATCTGCGCTGATTATTTCAAAAAACGAATCGCACCACGCCGTGCACAGACGACGGGCCAGAAATAAGCAAATTATTTAGCTGACAATCGTCGAAAGGGACACTAAGGATTACCCAGCCGACGATTGTTGGTTAAAATTTGCGAAAGGCTAGCTAACGCGAACTACAATTTAAAAATAAATATATATACTTAAAAAAAAGTGCAACAAATAAAATCAAATAAAAATCGAAAACAGTGCAAAATTCGAAAAATCCACAAAAAGTGTGACAAATTTGTACGAGCCTAATTAGTTGATATATATATATGCATATATATGTATAATATTATATATATAAATATATATATGCATAGAGCTTATAATATATAGCCTGTTCTCGAATATGAAAAATAATCTATAGCATTCATAATTTCTTACCCTTTTCATGCAGTGCATTTAAACGAGCGCATATATGGTGGATATAAATATATGCGAAATACGAGCAAGTGATTTATAATTATTTAAATATATTTATATTTTTTCCTAATTATACATAATTACGGGAAAAGTCGAAATAATAAAAGGAGAATTTATGACGTGGCTAACGTGCTAACCACACTGGGAAAACTCAAGGATAATTTGTTGATTTGATTATTATGGGGCGTTTAACACTTTGGTTCCTGCTGGGACTGACGTTAATCGCCGTTTCCAACAATGGTGAGTGAGCGCAAAGGATCTATTCTATGAAAGATATTCTATATGTGTGCGTATTATATAAGCAAAATAACGGTCTTTTTTTGTTGGCCCAGTGGCTGCCGTACGCGCAGGCATTATGCAATTTGTATAAGAAATGAGAGAGAGAGAGTGAGAGTGGGCTAGTGTGTGTGTGTGAGTGAAAGAGAGGAGAAAAAAATTAAATATATATATATAAATATATATCTTAAGCGTATATTTAAAAATATTTGCTTGAGCTGTGCGTGTGTGCGAGTGTGTTTGTGTGCAAACGTCAGAGGCGACACTTTGAGCATATATATATACATATACATACATATATACCATCTCACAATTTTTGGCCTAGACTCGTTGGATAATATACCCATACAGCTATGGATAGCGCGAAATACAGAGACATATCATTTTGTTGGTCACTTTCTTCTTCATGCTCTTGGTTTTTTTTTTTTTGCTTTTTTTCAACAAAAATTTTGTGCGGCGAAACGCCGCAAATGTTCGCTCTTCGTTGTCATCGTTTGTAATATTTTTAAATTTAGAATTTTTAAGTTATTTTATGTATTGAGCAAGTATCTGTAGCTGCGACTGTATCTGTATCTGTATCTGTATCTATAGTCGAGCAAATCTTGTTTGTGTGACGGGCTGTGTATATTTTGTTTGGTTTGCAAAAGATTGCAAAAACAAGAAGAAATAAAATTAAAAAAAAAAAAATGAAATGAGAAATGATCTATATAATGTATAAGTATTTGGGAATAGATTGCAAGCAACATAAACACAATATGCAAGCAGCCATCGAGACGGATTTGTATAAATAAATCTGTTTATGCGATAAATAGGAATGGGATGGGAAATAACTTAAATAGCTGCATACATAGTATTCGCACATAAATCAAGGGAATTACCCGCTGACAACTGAATTGCATATCGAAAACATCATTTTGACAATGCACAGAAATAAAGGCGCTTAGGATATCCTTTAAATCACGTCGAACCAACGAGTTTTCCATGAGGCAACGCAGCTGTCAGCAATTGAGAAAGTAATTAGCAACGACCTTAAACGTGCCTGTCACTCAAACACCCATCACGACCTCAGTTTACTAGATGGACCGAAAAGAAAAGCAAGGAAAATATAGCGAAGCACTCACAGTAAGAGCAAACCTTATAGACACGGACATATAGTATATGCACGTCACTAAACTAAGCGAGCGCAAGAAATGGAAAGAGAAATCAAATTTGGAAAAGCTAAGATATAGTGGGCGACTGGCCAACAAAATTATATACCCATTCACAATTGCCGACAAACCAGCGACTAGCGAAATCTGTTTGAGTTTTCATCTTTTAAAAATAAAATTCATAAATATTCGAACATTGTTCGTGGTGTGAGTGAGAGTGTGTGCATGTGTGTGCGTGTGTGTATGGGTATATTCAATAAATAATGTCAAGTTTGAAAAGATAATATAACCTCGGCGCTGACATCAAACACGAAGGCGGCAAATAGCAATCTAAAGGCTAGGTATACAAAATAAGAGCCTCCAAAATTTTTCCATAAATCCTATGTGTTAGACATATACAAAAAGAAAGCCTTGTTATCATATAGGCTCGATATAATTCATGCATGATGTTAAAACAAATCTATGATTGCTTTGATATATAAATTTAAATACTATATATAAAGATATTTCAATACTTATCTTCAAAAACTCCGAAATCATATGAATATATTTTTATATTGTTGAAAATGTTACTGAAAAATTAATATAATAATCAATTTTCCGATTTTATTCCTAAGTGATTTTACAAGACCCTTAAATAATCTCTATATTATACCTGTCAGAAGATAGGTTCAATTTTTAATATAATCTAATTTTAGCCTTATTGCTCCTGCATGATTATAAGTTACAATATAACTGCTTTCTCTGATTGTTTAAAGTTTGTATTAAATCCTGCCATATATTATTCTTACTAATCTTGAACTGTTTTGTAGTTGGGTTTGCCAATGCCGATGCCGGACCAAGCGAATCAGAATGTCGACCCTACATTGAAAAGGCTATAAATGAACTGAAAACAGGTAAGCTTAAAAAACAAACTGTATATCTTTCATCCTTTATAATATGATCCACTTGCTGCAGATGGTGTCACGGGCAAAGATGGTTCTGGAGAACTGCAAGCCGATCAGCCTCGTAGGGATGATGACGACGATGATGATGGTGGGATTGATGAAAAAGAAACTGTTGAAATTACTGATGTGGATTCCACAGAGGACGCGAAAGGCGTCAACGACCTTGACGGCGATGGCATACCCGATGATCAGGACGACGACATAGATGGCGATGGCATACCAAATGATGAGGATGACGATATCGATGGCGATGGTATACCGAATGACAAGGACGACGACATCGATGGTGACGGTATACCTAATGAGGATGACGATGATATCGACGGCGATGGCATACCAAACACGGAGGACGATGATATCGATGGTGATGGCATCCCGAACGATAAGGACGATGATATCGATGGAGATGGCATACCGAATGAAGAGGATGACGATATCGACGGAGATGGCATACCGAATGACCAAGATGATGACATCGATGGCGATGGCATACCAAACGACGAGGATGAAGATATCGATGGAGATGGTGTCCTCAATGAGAAGGACAACGACATCGACGGCGATGGCATACCGAATGCTGGTAAGATGGTGAATGATATATGAAGATCATTTGAATATTCATTGATTCGATCTTCTGCAGAGGACAACGACTTGGATGGCGATGGTTTGCCAAACGAGAAAGACGAGGATTTGGATGGCGACGGATTGGTGAATCATGGTAAGTATCATTTGGTCTAGAAGGCGAAATTATGTATGGTTTTATCTATGCAGAGGACGAGGATATCGATGGGGATGGTACTTTGAATCACGGTATGGAATACGAATCCCAGTTCTACGGCTCATTCTACTATACCCCACTATATACCTTATTAATGTGAAACTTTCATTTAATAATAACTATTCTTGATCTTAAGTCTTTTCAAAAATATTTACTAAAACGGAATATTTTCGTAATTCTAGAGGATGGCGACTTGGATGGCGATGGCTTGCCCAATGACAAGGATGAAGACTTGGATGGCGACGGCAAAGTTAACCATGGTAAGTTCTTGATTCGGTATACATTTCTCCAGTTACTTATCCAACTCTTATAGAGGATGAAGATATTGACGGAGATGGTACCCTGAATCATGGTCAGTAAAACATAAAGAAGACTTTTAAGAAACACATAATAATCGCAAGTATTCTGTCATAACAGAGGACAGCGACATCGATGGCGATGGTGTCCACAATGATGAGGATCACGATGTCGATGGCGATGGTCTATCCAATTCCGAGGAGCCCCAGAGCATGGATATCGATGGGGATGGTGTGCCAAACAATATGGACGATGACATTGACGGCGACAACAAGGTGAACGAGAAGGACGAGGATATGGACGGCGATGGCATCCTGAATGTGCACGACAACGACATGGATGGCGATGGCATACCCAATGATCACGACGACAGCCGCGAGACTGACGACGATGATAACGACGATGAGGAGGAGGAGGTGAAGAAGCGCAGCAAGCGTGAGGTGGATGCCGCGCCAATTGTTGAAATTGAGGCTCCGCCCAGTCCAGCTGAGGAGTTCCCAGCTGAGGAGGAGAAGGAAGAGGAAGCTGTCGAGGCTGAGCCCGAAGCAGCTGTAGAAGAGGAGCAGGAGGAAGTCAAGGCAGAGCCAGAGCCAGAAGTAGAGCCAGAGCCAGAACCAGAAGTAGAGGCAGAGCCAGAGCCAGAACCAGCTGTGGAAGAGGAGGCTGAAGAGGAAGAGGCCAAACCTGTGGAAGCAGCCGTCGAGCCAGAAGCTGAGGCATCCGCCGAAGAAGATGAAGCTGAAGAGCCTCAGGCAGACCAAACAGCAGTTGCTGCCGATGACGATGATGACGACGAGGACACCAAGCCGGAAGATGAGTTGCTCTGGGTGAGTGGATGATAAAGACAACAAGTAAACCATTCACTCAATCTACCTTCTCTCTTTCCAGGAGGGTGCCATTCCACAGAACCGTCGCAGCCGTCAGCATATTACCGAGCTGCTGCTGCTGGACGAGGAGTTCAATGCACGGGAGAAGGCCACCGACAATGTCGCTGAGATCATTCTGCGCGACATCAAGAAGATCTACGAGAATGCCGTGAAGCCACTGGAGACGCTGTACAAGTACCGTGACTTGAGCAATCGTCACTTCAGTGATCCCGAGATCTTCTCGAAGCCCTTGATTCTATTTATGGGTCCCTGGTCGGGCGGCAAGTCGTCCATTCTCAACTATTTGACGGACAACGAGTACACGCCGAACTCGCTAAGAACCGGTAAGGATTAGGGGAGCCAAAACTAGGGGAATATAATCTGACTCTGTTTGGGTTTTTCTAGGAGCGGAACCCTCACCGGCTTACTTCAACATCTTGATGTGGGGCAATGAGACGGAAGTCCTGGACGGCACCCAGCTGGCAGCCGACTACACCTTCGCCGGTCTGCAGAAGTTCGGCCAGGGTCTGGAGGAGCGTCTGCGGGGCCTCAAAATGAAGAGCAAGCTGCTCGAAAAGGTATGCGCACCAGATAGCCGTAGGTATATATAGACGGACGGCGGACTAGGCACATGCACTTGTTGCCTCTAAGTGCATTAACTTGTCGCCCAAATAGCTTTTGGCAGGGCAGCTCGACGATTGGGAAATATGTTTTTTGATATGCTCAGCCGTTGGCAGGCTGCCCAAGAGCGCAAGATCGTCTATAGTATTCTGGTTATTAAATGTCGAAAATAGCTAAACACAATGGCTAAGCGTTGATGATGTAGTACACACTTACACTCACACACTCACATACACTCACACTCATTTGGTAAATTGAATTTGTGAATTTTCGTAATTTTTGTTTTCAGGTCAACATCGTCGAGATACCTGGCATACTCGAAGTACGCAAGCAGGTCTCGCGTGTCTTTCCCTTTAACGACGCCTGCCAGTGGTTTATCGATCGGGCCGACATCATCTTTCTGGTCTACGACCCAGCCAAGTTGGATGTGGGCCCAGAGACCGAGGCCATACTCGACCAGCTGAAGGGGCGCGAGTACCAGACGCGCATCATACTGAACAAGGCGGACACCGTGAAGCCCGAAGAGCTGCTGCGCGTGCAGGGCGCACTCATATGGAATATATCGCCGCTGATGTCGTCGGCACAGCCGCCACTCATGTACACCACATCTCTCTGGACGCATCCGTATCAGGAGGGCGCACCGGCTCGCCTGCTGCTGGCCCAGGAGCGCGCCTTCCTGCGCGACCTGCGCACGGCCATCGACAAGAGGATCGAGCACAAGATTGCCAGCGCTCGTCGCTTTGCCGTGAGTGGAAGCTGAGATTCCTTGGAGATTTATATCGAAATGTTTGCGTGTATTCCAGGTGCGTGTGCGTAACCATGCCAAGATGGTGGACTGCTATTTGAACACCTACTACAACCACAAGACTCTGTTCGGCAACAAGAAGCGCATCGCGGACGACATCATCGATCATCCGCAGAACTATCACATCTATGAGGGCCTGTCCACGCTGACCAATATCTCGCGCTACGATCTGCCCGATCCGGATGTCTATCGCGACTTCTTCCGCCTGAACCCGCTGTACGAGTTCAAGAAGCTCTCCGAGACGTGCACCTACTTCCGTGGCTGCCCCATCACCAAGCTGGACCTGGCCATTGCCTACGAGCTGCCCGAATTGGCGGGCAAATACAAGAAGATGTCGGAAGCGGCGCTGGCCAGCATTGAGGCGCAGGCGCAGGCGCACGCGGAGCCGGGCAACGTGCAAGCCGAGCCGAAGAAGACGAGTTGAGGTAGTGACTCCGTCTAGGAGTAAACCTGCCATTTAGTTTGTTTTAATGAGAGAATGATACATATTTAGAGAAAGAGAGAGAACGGTAACTGTCTAAGGACAGCTAACTGTAGCAGTATGGAGCTAATAGCAACATAAAAGAGAGAGAAATAGAGAGAGAGAGAGAGAGAGAAACAAAACGAGCTACAAGAGAGAGCAAACAATTGTTAACGTATTTGTTATCTATTGACGAACACACAAACAACAACAACAACAAACATGAACAGCAACAACAACAACAACAGCAGCAACCGCAACAGCGTAAGACAAAAGAGAGCGATTATTATTATTTTTGGAGAGTTTTTGAAGTTTGTAGAGTTATTATTTTCTGTTTCATCTGATAGTACTTATAATATAACCGAACTGAGAGCTTTATGAGAGAAAACTAATGCACAAATGAGAGCGTAATCACACACATACAAACACACACACACACACTGACAACGTTCACCGTTTAGTGAATTGAGAGAGAGAGAGATAGCATTGAGTCTTTTTTTGTAGAGTAAAATCAACTTATTATTTTTTTTATAGCTGAGCATAGCAAATTTAACGAACAAACTGAAAACCAATTAAAATACGAACTATTGACGATATCTAACAAGCAAAGGAACTTAAAATGAAAAACACCCAATCCACATTTTGACCTAGTTGTAACAACAGCGCACAATTAATTTTTTGAGAGTTTAGCAGAGTTTTTAACAGGTTTTTGAGCAAGAACAAACAAGAGTTAGTTTATTTTTGAGACAACCCTATTTCAATGATGTAGTTGATAAGACTTTTCGGTAACAGAAAAAGTCAACAGTGAAGACGTTAAATCAATTTTTTCTGCATGAATGATAAAAACAAATATATACATATATAAAGGCATGTGAGAGATACAAATATGTTAATTTGCTGATATTTACACATATATAATATCTATGACAAACTGAGAACTTATATAAAATCAACTGTGAGAGCGGGTAAAATACACAAATAAATAAATAAATAAATATAATAAAAACTTAAAATATCACAAATATTCATTTTGAAAATAAATACCTAAGCAACCGTTGCTTTTGAGTATTTTTTGCATTTGGTATTTTTAGTATGTTTGCTAAGAACAGCTGATTTCCGTAAAATATATCGCCGGCAAATCGATAACAGCTCGATAGAAGCATTTGCGTAAGAGTAACGAAAAATTAAATAAATAAATAAAACTGTTTCAGTCAATGTTTCATGCAGCTGTAAGCGACTGAAGATGCACACAGATCTCTCCGCACATCTGCATACTCCAGCCTGCAATCAACTAATTGAAGAGCTCAAAGCCTGTCACGATAACGTAAGTAAATCACCGTTTGGCCACTTTTCCAACGTGCTTAACAATATTTTATGCACTCAGCACGCTTTTGGCAAATTCATTGGCATTTGCAACGCCATCGACGACAAGGTGGTTAAGTGCCTGAAGGCTGAGCGAGTAGCACGGTCCGCGGCGAATCGCGCCAAGGCTAGAGAACGTCAGGAAAGATACAAGCAGAAGCTGCTGCAAGGCGAATCCAACTAAGGAAATATGCCAGCCATTGAAGCAGCCGGAGCAGAGGAGGATCCCTTCGCCCCGTACTACTTTCAGCACGAGGAGCAGAAGATATGCGGCGAGCCAGTGAGCCCAATTACAGATTGCTATAACGCCGACTACCCCAGCGTGGTGGATCGCTTCTTTACGCGTTACTACTACATCAAGGGTGGAGCGCCCTACCAGGTGCTCTATCACTCCAATCGCATTTGCCTCATTTGCCTGGCACCCACACATCCCGCTTATGGCGAGGGCATCGCCTCCGTCAGCTACGACGTGGGCAATATGGACCGTAGCCAGAATGTGGTCAAGGGCAAGGCCAAGAAGGGCGGCATGATATTGCAGGCGGATACAACGCTCGCCCTGCTGACCACCGAGAAGGGCACAGTCTACAAAATTCCCAGCTGCATACGGGGCAAGCTGGTGGAGGTTAACACGGCTCTGCAAACGGATGCCAAGCAGCTGCAGCAGGCCCCAGAGGGTGCGGGCTACTTTGCCATATTGTTGCCCAAGATAGAGAACTGCGACGATATTAAAGCCAACTTATTGACCCAGGAGCAGTTCGAGGAGCAGCTGAAAAAGGGCGAAACATGATGACAATGCACACAGATATCTATAAGACGCTCTATGTATAATATTTAACAATTTTAAATAACTCGTAGACAGGTTGCTATGTTAAATATTAATTGCTCCATTTTCTAAAACTTAAAAAATTGTTTATTAATTTTAAAGGGTTCAAAAAATATAATGAACCAGCGTGAACATCTCGGTTCAAAAGAACAAATGTGTATTTGAACGGTCTGGCAGCGCCAAACAACACGTGTGTTTTTAAACAGCTGAGGTTTAATTTGTTTTGCGCTTGACACATTTCGGTGTTTTAATTAATTTAAAAAGAGAAATATTTGAAGATATATAATAAAACATGTCTGCAAACAAAAAGAAGCACCTAGAAGCGACCAAAGCTAATGACTACAACGAGGATGAGGATATCGAAAGCGATGACGATACTGAAGAAGTCGAAGACGAGGACATGAAAAGTGACGACAGCGATGAAATGGATTCTGCATCATTCCAAGGGAAAGAGGTACACATTATTAACTATCACTTTCAAGCTAACAAAATTACTCAGAAATGACAATTGTAGGAGCTACAAATAGAGTTTGAGGGACGCGCACCCGTTGATCCAGATGCTGAGGGCATTTCACAATTGCTGCAGCGCCTCGTACCGCGTGCACAAATCAATTGCAATCAGCTGGCTGAGTTGCTCATAGGTAAGGCTAGTTCCTAATTCCGAATTACGAATCACAGTTTAATTTCCTCTATGACAGCTCAAAACTTCGTGGGCAGCGTTATATGCCAGTGCATGGATGATGGGCCCGATAGCGAAACGGACGACAACATGGTCGACGATGACACCATCTTTGGCATCACATCTGTAGTCAATCTAACGGTTAAAAAGGATAAGCCCGTTGTGGAACAGTTGCGAAAATACTTAACAGAGCGCGCATCGAAGCATGCCACAAAGAAGGTGCAAAAGCAGCTGCGCGGTCTGCTCGACGACGAGCAGCAGCACGTCGGCCTTCTGATCAACGAGCGCTTCATCAACATCCCGGCACAGATCTCTGTGCCGCTATTGCAGAATCTGCATAAGGAAATCGAAGCAGCCAAGGCCAAGAAAATGAAATTCAACTTTGGCACGCTGCTAATGCTGGTCAAGTTCCACCGCAAGCTGGGCAAAAAGGGCAAACCAGACGAGGATCAGTTCACCAATGCCGAGGAGGAACTCCTTGCCGAACGTTCCACATTTAGCTTCGAGTACCCGTTGGACATAGAAAGCGATTGGCCAGAGGACGAGGGCGGCCTAAAGCCATACAGAAAACTTCTGGCGCTAGAAGCCAAGCAGTTGCCCCAGCTGATTAAAGATATCCAAGCCTACATAAATGGAGAATAAGCAATTTACTTAGAACCAGCTAACTAATTATTGGACGTAACTAATTTTAAAGCACACACAAATACATACATATATATACATAATAAAAATGTATTGCACGCAAATACAATAAACAAATTTTGAAATGTGAAATAGTTATAAATTTATAAGCAAGTCCGAAATTCGATTGATTTCAGTTCATTTAGCTTTGCATTGGCTGCCATAAACTGGCACAAAAATTCTATTAGTGTAGATGATACGCAACAATTAATAATTGACTCTAAATTGTATAGTGTTTCTTATTAACTTAAAATTTTAAATTAAATAACTAATTGGTTTCCCATTTCCATTTGAAATAGAAAATTTCAAGTTTAAAATTGCATGTAGTTGGCAACGCAGCGCGCGAACAGCTGACCGGCTTTCTTCCAGCCAACAGCTGATTTGTTCTTTTTTCATTCGCTGTGAACGTGACTCGCAAGAGAATCGCGCGGTCCCAAGTGTTTGCGTTTGCTCTGTGGCAACGACGACGTGAGTAACAGTTGACTGCAATAGTTATTGTTGTTGTGTATGCAAAATGCACAGGCTACAATTTCAATCATAACATACCTGCGATTAATCATAGCTCGTGAACATTTGCTTGTTTTCATTCTGTGCTGTCGATTGGTGCGCTGTATATAAAGCCGATTGCAGCGCTTTAGAATCAAACACAACAATTCGCGGCGTCAATAGCAACGTTTAAGCAAATATCAAACATAACAAAACACATTCATTATCGGCGCCTTATCGCTTCTTCCAGTTCCAGTATTCCATTGTATTACAATCTCAACGCACGCCCATCGCCCAATCAGTGACTCTCCACTTGTCGTACGCTTCAGTTGCTGCCGCTCTCCACATCATCAACATGGGACTCGAGAAGTAAGTAAAATGGCGATCTGTTTGTAGGGAAAGTGAATGCGATTTGTCGCTGCCGACGCCGCCGTCGCTGCCGTCGCCATTTTCAAGGACCAGCTAGACTGGAAAGCCAAAGCAAAGCTCTCTGTTGAATGGAAAGCAAATCTTCTCGTAACTTGTCTTGCAGCTAGTTCAAATAATTGTTATTAACTTATCGCGCTTAGCGCAATCGCAGTTATTTATTGCACTTCAGAGTCGAGATAATCTTGCTCCATAGCTTGCTTATCAGCAAGACGCCCCACTGTAGCAAGGCGTCGCCCGTAAATCGCTTGACACTCTGCGTTGACTGTCAATTGAAAAAATGTTGCTAACTGCGCGCAAATGTTGCTAGACGTGATAAAATTGCATTTCAATTAACTTTCAATGAATTGCTGCAATTAAGTGAATAAAAATAAATTGAATGCATAGTATATGCACAGTAAAAACTTGCTCCATGAACGGGCATCTTGATTGGCAAAATTCCAATATATTTTTTTAACAAAGAAATGTATTTTATTTGTTTTTTCCTTTTTTTCTTTGATGCAGAGTAAAAGCGCATCAACATTATAAAATTCCCAGTATTTTCTGAAATATTTTTTCATTATCATTATAATTTTGTTTTTCTCTTATCAATAATATCCCTCGATCGGTCAATGATCTCTGAATGGAAAGTTCTCATTAAACTGTTTTCTCTTCTTCCCCCAAGACTTTTGCCCTGCACTGTGAAGCTGTCCAATATTTTGGCCAAGTCCGGCCACGATGTGCTCTGTGTAATTGACCGGGCTGTGCCCGCGGAGCTGGCTGATGTCTTTGAGGAGCATCGCTCCTTTGACAAGGCTTTCGACAGCGTCGTCTCCTGCTTCAAGTCCGCTCATCTCGATCTGCCCGTCATCTATGCGCCCGTAGAGGAGCTAACGGACTACGCCGATGTGCGCAGCTACCAGAAGGCGGCAGCTCAATCACTGCAGAGAGCCATCAAGGTGGGTGAATCCCCATGTAATAGTCTAGAAAATAATACTAATCTTAGATCTTCCCTTTGCCAACTAGGCTGGCTTCCAAGCTCCTCTGTTGGTGGTGCCCCAAAGCAAGCGCTTCTCCCAGGCGGAGCTCTGCACGGTCCTTGGTGCGCTTGAGGAACTATATGTGGTAAGTACACATGGGGATAGATGTTATCCCTTATTATCTCATCTATCATCCCTTTCACAGCCTATTCAATTGCGTGAGGATATCCCATCGAAGAAGCAGCGCATCAACTCGCTCTCCGTGCTGATCAACAATCCCAATGCAGAGAAGATCATGCAGGAGGCGTTGGTGCTGGAATCGGGTCGTCTCATTGCCCGCGACATTGGAGGCGGGGATCCGGAGCGCATGGCTCCTCCACTTGTGGAGGCCTACATTAAGCCACTGTTTGCCAATCTCTCCGTCGACGTGATCGATGACGTGGATGTGATCAACAAGGAGTATCCTCTGTTCGCAGCTGTGAATCGTGCTGCAAATTGTGTGGAGCGCCATCAGGGGCGCATCATCTACCTGGAGTATAAGCCGCCCAACCCAGCGCGCAAGACTGTCATGCTGGTGGGCAAGGGCGTCACCTACGACACGGGTGGCGCTGACATCAAGGCCGGAGGCGTCATGGCCGGCATGTCGCGCGACAAGTGCGGAGCAGCTGCTGTGGCCGGCTTCATGCAGGTGGTGAGCGAGCAGAAGCCGAAGGACATCCATGTAATTGGCGCCCTCTGCCTGGTGCGTAACTCCGTGGGCGAGGAGTGCTATGTGTCCGACGAGCTGATTACCTCGCGGGCAGGCGTGCGTGTCCGGATCGGAAATACGGATGCCGAGGGTCGCATGTGCATGGCCGATGTGCTCTGCCGCATGAAGGAGCTGGCCATCGAGGGAAATCTACCCGATCCGCACATCTTTACCATTGCCACGTTGACGGGTCACGCCTTCATCTCGGCCGGCGAAGGTCAATCGATCATTGTGGACAACAGTGTGGCCGCCAAGGAGGATCACGCCCGAAAGCTGCAGGCCGCTGGCCAGGCCTATGGCGAACCCTTCGAGGTCTCCGTGCTGCGCCAATGCGACTTCGATTTCAATGCCGCCAAGGCTAGGGGCGAGGATGTTGTCCAGGCCAACAATGCGCCATCCGTCAAGACTCCGCGCGGTCACCAAGTACCCGCTGCCTTTATGATCAAGGCCACAGGCCTCGACAAGCATGGCGTCAACTCCAAGAAGCCCCTCAAATACACCCATCTGGATATCGCTGGCAGCGCCGGCGAGTATCCCCACATGCCCACTGCCGCGCCCATCGTAGCGCTGGTCAAGACCCATCTGGTGGACTAGATGCGCGTCCTCGACTCCCAAGGGGCATTATCAGACTTATAGCAATGCGCCGTACTTATCCTTATATAATCACTGTATGCATCACATCTACCTTAATGTCTGTGTGAATAAACGCTTTTGTAATTATTAAAACTAAAACTGTTTTCTGGGTAAATTTATACTAAAATACAAATTATTCAGTACATGATACTATATCAATTAGATTCTATCTGATTAAAATATGCCAAATCCCAATGCAAATAGGGTATTACACAGTCGATTACGCCCGATACCAGCCTTCCTATTTGTTTATTCATTATATTCCGCATTATATATTTCTATATATTGTATTTGCTTCTTTTCCCTAATTGCCAAATCATTGCTGAATTTGAAATTCTCGCGCTGAGTTTTTGCGATTCTTCTTTTCGCGCAGTTTCTTTCAGTTCATTTCGCGGCGAGCAGCGAGAACCCGTTAGGCGCTGCGCTGCTGTGCGCTGCTGAGCACTTGTCAGCTGTCGCGTTACGTCGCATTTACCGTTATTGCCTGGCTATGGAAACTCGGTCAAGAGTGTCTCATTCATGCCGTGATTGCATAATGTACCGTTGCTCCCAGTTGCTCCCAGTTGCTCCCAGTTGGCAGCCAGTCGCCCAGCCCGGTCCGCCTGCCCGCTAGCCAGTGTTGGCTCTTTGGCTTTTTAGCCTTTTTTCTGCTGCTTTGTTCTGCGCTTCTAGGTAATTTATTGACGCATGCCTCCACATTTGACAATGACAACCAGTTGCATTTGGACACACGATCTTGCATGCATGCAGCCAGCTAACGGTACTTCATTATTGATGAGCGGCAAAATGTAAGAGACTGTCTCTGCCTCTGTCTCAGTCTCAGTCTCAGCTTCTTCTTGTTTATTTTTTATTTAGCCATTAGCGTGAATTTATTGGCAAGGCGGAGCGCTTTTTGCCTGGAACTGTTCTTGGCTCTGACTCCGTTAGCCGAGAGAAGGCAAGGCATGACCTGATTATGGCAGGACTGGTTTTTCGCTCTCTCTTTCTCTCTCCAACTTTTATCTCTATCTCTTTTTGTGGCTGCCAACAGCTGCAGCAGTTGCAGGGGGTGTTTGAAGTTTGCAGTTGCTATTTTTTTTTATTGAATGCCAACTGGCTTTAAGGTAGAACTAAAATTGAAATTTTGAAAAGATGGACATTGAACAATAGTTAATAGATAGCCAATGTGGCATTTCTAGAGTTTTCTTTGTTTAAAGACATAATTAATTAATATTACTGGACTTGAAGTACTTGTATTAAAATAAAATTAAAATTAAATATAATATTCATATGCATACATATGTATGTATAAAGTCGAAGGGTCTTTTTAAGCAGAACTTTAGCTAATATTAAAAAAAAAACTTGAAATACTTTAAATCTTTTTACGTACGTATAGTACTCGAAATATATAGGATAAACTCTGGATGATTTATCACTTAGCTAATAGATAAGATGGGAAAATAAATGAACTTGTGTTCAAATTTGAAGTAAATAAAAAAAATAATATATGTAATGCCGAGTTGGTATTCTATTGACTTTAAAACTATCTTCACGTATATCTTTACAAAGTTAAACAAATAGTTCTATATATATATATCAATATTAGTGTAAATTAATTCAAGCTTCGATAAAGATAAACCAAGATAACCAAGCCATACTTTAAATTGAACTGAATATATTTACATATAACTGCATAATCAATCTGTGCAGCTCAGCTGATGAATCAATTCACTTGACAAAAACAACAACCATTAAAAAAACAACAACATCTTGTCAATTTTGGAGTGGCAACAGCTGAGAGTTGAGAGAGCTGGGGGCTAAGAGTGGATGCCCGATGGCTGATGGCGAGTAGCTGCTCCTGGTCGTGCGGTATGCAATGTTGATCCATAAATTCACAAAAACAGCGACAGGGGGAGCGACGGGGGCGAGTGGGGGCATTAATAATAGCAAACAACACACAAGCAACACCAAATGAGGGGGGTTGCTGTTGCAAATCGGCACCGGCAGCAGCACCAGCAGCAACGACAACAACAACAACTCGGAGCAGCAACGACAGAAATGATCTTAAATGAATGCGGAAGTTTTTCTTGGGGTTTCGTAACCAGCTACACGGCAACAGCAGCAGCAGCAGCAACAGCAGCAGCAAACGCTCCCAAAGAGGTCGCAATTCCAGTGGCAGCCAAGCTGGCAGCCAAACGTTGCTACACTTATGTATACACACACACACAAACACACACAGATATACCTATGTGTGTGTGTGTGCAACATCGAGTCGATTGCCGTGAGTCCATAATCATAGATGCAGCATGGGCTGCGCACAGATTGAGGCTGGACGTGAAACGCTTTATAGCCATGGACATATTAAAATTAATCCAATGATTGCAGCAGCAGCAGCAACAACAACAACAACAACAATGGCAAAGATTGTTAGCCAATTTGGCCAGGCTATTGCCAAGGAGCGTGTGAATTGGCCAGCAAACAGCTGCCAACAAGTTATTTGATAGCCAAATTGGCCGAAATGAGCTTTTGGCTCCCATGTGCCCACTCAGCCGGAAGGATGCGGCAGCTGTCCTTGCCAAGGCAGTCGGAGGATGCATTCGTATTGAATGTCCTCGCAATTGCTGCTTCATTCAGCAAACGTGTGAAAGTCTCTCACTCTCTCACTCTCCCTCTCTCGCTCTCTCTTTCTCTCTCTCTCTCGCCCGCTGTCTGTGTGGGCTCTGCGAGACAATTTTCTGCATAAACTCATAAATATGAAAAAGTGATCTAAACGCAGCGGCAGGCGCCGGCACAGGAACCGGGTCTGGACCAGGCCAGCAAACACCTTGAACTTGGCCATCACGTCGCTAGCGCCTTGACAACTCATAAATTAACTGTAAATTATGAACTAACAAAAAAAAAAACGAGATAAGCTGCAGTTGTCTGCGTGTGAGAGTTTATTTTTTTTGCCACACCAATTTTCCTTTGCCGCCACACAGACAACCAGCAACAACAACAATAACAACCGACAACAACAACAACAACAGCTCATAATCCATAATATTGTGTCATGTTCACGATCAGCAGCGACATTGCCTTGGCCTCTGCCACCGCCGCCGCCTGTGGCACAGCCAGCGCCTGTTTTTCTGGCAAAATTATTTGGAAAAGCAAACGAAAGTAAAAGAAAGATATAAAAGTATCTATATACATACATATATATATGGGTGTATCTATGTGTGTGAGTGTTTGCATTCACATGCAGTTTAGCCACAGTTGTTGCCGCAGCCGCAGCCTTAGCCTCTAATGAATTGGCCAACAGCCAAGAACAGTTTACATAGTGATAAGCCGAATATCTAATACTCTAACAATACTGTTTTACTTATGGAATAGGTCTATAAAAATGCAAAGGTTGTTATTATTAAAACAAAGCAGTAAACTTAAATATCAAAAATATATTTATATGATATTACAATCTTATATTCATTTGTTAAATAAAGGAGAAAGACATGATATATATGTATATGTTATAAAAGTATATTATTGAATGCAACAATTTTATATTAGAGCTTACGCAATTTTTGTTACACGGCAATAATAAAACAGATGACACAGCTTGACCTAGGTAATCTCATATCTCACACTCATATATTATCTTTTTTTGCCGAACTATTTCGAGATCTGCGTCACTTTTAAACTGTCAAAATGAGATTGGCCAGAGAAAGGGTATGGTGCAAAAAAAAGGGGCTTGAGCCAAAGTGCAGCGCGGCGCTGTGCGCAGTTGGCTCGAGATTTTTATGTTGGCCTCTTTGAGTTAAATGTGAAAAGCAACAGCAACAGCAACAACAACAGCAATAACAACAACAACAGCAACAACATAAATGAAACGAGAAAAAAAATTATGAATTTTTACTTTCACCGCATGTGGCATTTTGTTCAGGTTTTGTTTTTCGCCCGAATTTGAACTTGAGGCGGCAAATTGCGATTGTCAAGGCTGTCGGCGACCCAAAGGTTAGTTCAAGGTGTGGTCCAACCAGATAAGACACGGATAACGAGTCACGGCGAGTTTAGGGCGCACAGCTGAGTCGAGCTGAGCTGAGCGCGGCTGATGAAGATGTTTGCGCAGATAAAATTAACACATAAACGACACTCACGCACACTCTCTCACACACACATACACACGCACACTCATACATGTTCACGCAACATGCAACGTTTCCGCATTGGCCGCAACTCTTAAGCGACAGTCGCTGGCGCTCTTAGGCCAGCAGCTTTTTGGTTCGCATCAAACGGCGTTCGAGCTTAAAGTGGTTCGAGCCAGGTTGGTTGCGTTCGTGTTCGGGTTCGGGTTCGTGCTCGGGCTCGGGCTGGGCCGCTCTGTCTATAAGCTTCGGCTTTTCGATCATGGCAGTAATACGTCACTAGGGTGAACGTACCTCGCAGATGTTAGTGGGTCACTATTTGTACGGTCAACGAACCTTTCGGCCCGTTTGTAAATATAAAACGAAAAAGCGACACACAGAGAGCGAGAGAGAGAGAGAGAGAGAGAACAGAAGAGAGCGAAAAGCTGCAATGAAATGGAGGATGCTGCTTTGTCCATTTGTTGGTTTGCTTGTTGCTTGCTTTCTTTCCAGCCACTGCGAGTGCGACTGTGTGTGTGTGTGTAACTTGTTGTTGTCTTGACTAACTTGACTGGTTGCAGTCGTAATTTACTTGGGCCTATGCCTTGAACGTCAGCCACAACCTGAGCGGAACGCGTCTCGTTGATGCATCCTGCTGGACACCTCCAACCGCAGCACCACCCCGACCCACCGCACCTCCTCTGCGGCCTGTGTGTGTGTGTGTGTGTGTGCAGCCCTAGCCCAGTTTGCAGTTTGTTTTGTTGTATTGTTGTTGCACCCACTTTGCCCTCTCAACTGGCAACCACCCCTTGCCTCCTCCCACCTCCCACCTGCCCCTCCTGCTGCACTGCATTTGCCTTGTGTTCTTATTATGTTGACTGCAAACAGGTCTGTTTCTGCGCTCTTGGCTTGGTTTGGTTTGGTTTTCACATGATTATCATCATCATCATCAGCATGATCATCATGATCATCATGGTGATCATTAACCAAGCCAGCCATACATTAATATCGTCATCTTCCAACAAACACACACACAGCGCGAGCTGTTCACATGCAAGTTTTGCCGGCTGCTGTTCGACTTGTGTATATGCGCGTGTGTGTGTGTGTGTGTGCGTGTATATGTATAAGTAAGACCATAGAAATGCATTTCCGCATATTTTACACCACTAAAAAGTCAAAATAAAAATTGTTTGTTTACTCTTTTGTGTGGAGTGGGCCGTTTCGTTCGATTCGTTTCAAACTCTTTCCATGTGCCTCATCTTCAATTCTGTTTGTTCTTTGAGTCCCGCCTCCCTCTCCCCTCTCCGAACCCCGCTTCGCTGGTAATTGATACCATTATCATTAGCTCACTTGCAGCCTATAGCACTCGACGTTGCCTTGCCGCCTTTATAATGAAGTAATTACCTTCTTTTATTACAAAGTATTGTTAAGTATTATCTCCATTTTATAGTTTGTTTCTCTTCTTGTTCATTTTGCAACAATTTCAGTTCGTTTATCTGAAGAGCGACACGTTCCGTAGCTGATAAGATGCCACTGAACTCAGCTTTGATGTTTCTTTGGTATTCTTATTTTAACTTTATTTATATCATTATTAATGCTAATTTCTATAAAAGCTTTAGGAATGTGAAAAATATTTAAATGCTGCGCTCAGAACTATTTATGTTTATTTCTTGATTGTTATGAAATAGCATACGCCTTTGCGCGGCTTTTGTTTATGTTTTTGAATAGATTGGGTTAGGTGATTTCGATTATATAGATCAGTTTCAGATATGTTTATAAATAAATATATAGATATGTATATATTATTGAATGTATTATAAATGTGCTATAAGTTGATTTAGTAAGTGAATGAATTAAAAATACTTTTAAATGTAGAGCAAAAAAAACTGGTAAACACACATAAATAATTATTTTAATTTATACAAATATTTTTCACATCATATTTAAACCATTTTTTTTCCATTTCTTAAGGAATTTTACTATATTTTATTAGAATACAGAGCTGGCGGCGTAAAAAGTATTATTCGATGTCAATATTGACGTCACCGGAATCTATATACAAATTTTTACATATATCGTAATTATAGTCTTCGAGCTATGCTCAAAAATACAAGTTCGAAAAACGACTTGCTTCATTGTTTTGGAATTGAGAAAGGGATATTACTAATATATTTAGAAAAAGTGTAAATAGAATACATTTTACGGGAAATCTATGTTTAATTTTAAACTTGCACAAACTATAAAATAAGTCACTTTTATGTTTATAGATTCCTCAAAGTGTATTTAAATCTGAAATAGTTTTCCCAAACTTGTTCGCTGCATATAGCATAAGTACAGACAGTGCTTGTGGCTTTATGGGGAGCTCGTACAATGATCGCAAACATTCTCGGCTCGTACAACAATTACAATAGGAAGAACAAGCAACAAGAGTTATATGATAAAAAGCTGCTGCCCCATCTTGATCGCAAGCGGCTTGCGACAGAGTGGGGCATGACTCTGTTGCTACAATGTTTCTACGAATTTTGTTATCAACAAAAGTGCACGATCATGCCAATAAAAGCGTAGCTGAGAATGGGCCATGGAATGGGGCACAGGGAGTAGGGTGCGGGAGGAGCTGGGGCGGGGACTGAGGCTGGAGCTGAGACTGGGACTGAGTTTGGGTTCGGCATGGTAACAAACTTAATGCAACTCGCGTTAAAGTGTCAATGATCTCGTTAACAAAAGTTTAAACATTTCACGCAACGACGAGGTTCATTCAACTATACACACACAGAGACACACACATGGCCAAGATATGGGCAACTGATCACATGGTGATACAGATAGCAGCTAGAACTGGCCCTCGTAATGGTCAAATCATGCACGAATTTTTGCACAAAGAAGATAAATTAATATGGTCAGCATGTCATGAATTAGGTTTCTTCAATAGCTCCAGCCGTGCGCCACAAAGCAACAAACAGAAGAAAAAAGATAAAATATTTATAAAAAAAGTAAAGAAATTAAATAAAATAAAAGAAAAAAATTAACAAACTTTCACGCAAAACGTACATTCAACTCCAGAAGCAGTGGCAGAGGCAACGATCCAGAGTCCAGAAGAGAATCGAGTGTCCAAAAGACATGGAAATGGAGCTAGAAAGAGAGAGAGAGAGGGATAAACATACACAGAGACAGACAGAGAGAGAAAGAGAGGGATGGACACGTATGAATTCCCATAAATCAGCTGTGAGCCAAAGGGTCAAATACCTCTAGGCGAGCTAAAAATTACACGCGAACCCGAGAACATGTGTTGAAAGGAGAAATTAAAACAAAATTAGTTTTACTTTACACGCTCAATCTGTATCTGTAGCACTGGATGTATCTCAGTATCTGTATCTCTTTCTGCAGCTCCAAATGTATCTCTGTGGCTGTAGCTATCTTTGCCCAGTTACATGCCATTCCTGAGACTGAGGCGGTTTCGGAATGTGCATTATGTAAAAAATTTTGAATTAAGAGATGTTACATAGATTATATAGAGTTCTACACAACTATACTCTTAATAATATTTCGATATAATTATTATATATAGTGTGATAGGGGGGCAAATTTTATATAATGTGATATTTTCAGTTGTTCTTTTGCAAATTTTAATAATATAATGTTATAATTACGTCAGATATAAATATAAATGTATCTTTGCCTTTCTATAGTTCTGTGAATTTCTCTAGACATGCAATCAACCTATCCAGTTATTTCTCCATCTTCATATTCATATATATCTGTATATTTTCTTCTTTGTATCTCTATATCTATATTTTTCCATATTTATCTGTTTGTGTATTTCTTCAACTGAGAAGCGAAACGAATCCGGAAAGTCTTATATAAAATATCTTATATATTGTATATTCTTTATTCTCACTCCCATATCACATTTACATATTTTAATTACGTAATTACGTCTAATCCGTCGCAAATCTAATTTATTGCGATAGCCAATACAAAGATATTTATATCACATTTGGTTATTCAATTCACACACATACACACACATTCACACACCACACCTGGTCAGCTCTGCGGAGGATCGGTTTGAGTTCTGAGTGTGGGAAGCAGAAGAAAAACCCTAAAAACGGCAAAAATCGACTTTTGTGGGGCCATAAAAACGCGTGAGTTACGTTTGTGTCAGAAGAGTTACTCAGTCCGTCAGTCAGTCAGTCCGTCAATCAATCAGTCAGTCAGTCAGTCAGTTAGTGAGCGTCATCATCATAAGCCAACATCAGCTTTGCTGGATTTTGGCCAAACAAAATGCAAAGCAAATTAAACATTGGAGCTCGGCTCAGCCCTCGACCCCTCGGCCGCCCGCCCAGCAAGCCCTTGGTCTTGGCCAAAAGCGCTTGGCCATGCTGATGACGACGCTGTTGGCTTCTTTGGCTTTTGGCTTTGGCTCTGGCTTTGGCCACGGCGGCTGCTACGTTTAATGCGCCACGGTGTTACCAAAGTGGCAACGACAGTTGCGGCCATTCACCTCCCAAAAAACCAAAAAAAAAAAAAACCAAAAAAACCATATGTGAGTGGTCTGTGTATGTGTGTGTGTTTGTGCCATACATAAGCATGCAGCGTGTAACAGGCACAATACCAACAAAGCTGTAACCAAGTTGTGTGCGCTAGTTGGAGGCCAGGCCCAAAGCACACACACACACACACACACATAATGGCTGGTTAAGTGCGTTTCGATTCTATGTGCGTACATATGAACTTTTTTGTGTTTTGGCGGCTGGCTTAAGGCATGTACACACACATATATACACACACTCATGCAGACACAGAGTCATATTTATATACATATACATATGTATTATATTTGGGTTTCATTGTCAGTGTAAACCTGCAACAAAAGCTCACTCATAAAGACACACACACAGGCGCGCGCACACACACACAAGCCGAGCTTGTTGTAATGGCTTTGGAAACACGTTCCTCCTGCTTTTGGCCTGCTTCTTTGTAAGCCAAAAACTCGTGCTACGGGGGCCAGGGCCAGAGCTCTGTGATTGACATTGGGCAGGGTCGCAGTTGCCTTCGCAGTCGCCGTCGCTGTCAGCGCTGCAGCCTGCGCCTGACATGCTAATGTGTAAAGTATTTCAATTTTTCTCATTTGTTTTCATTTTAGCTTTTTTTTGTCATTTTTAGCTTTTAGCTGCAAAACAAACACAGCTTGAAATGTGAGCGCTCATACACACTCACACACACATATGCCGAGCCGCCCAAGCCGGCAAAAGTTCAAGCAAAACAAAATCAGCTGACCGCGTGAGCGAGAGAGCGTACGGAAAGAGAGCGCAACGCAAAGAGAGGGAGACAGAACAGAAAACACAGTGAGCGAGCGAAAGAGAGAGAGAGCCAACACAGCTTGCATTGCTGGAGCTGCAGTAATGCGGAAGTGCTATGCCAGAGCGCGGCGTCGCTGCGCTGCTAGCGTCGACTTTGACGTCGCAACGTTCATGTAATGCATTTGAAGCGCAGCGCCATGTGACTTTGTGGGAGCACGACTGAGCGCCAGCCGCGAACTGGTTTGCCTGTCAGTGGAAGTGCGTGTATGTGTGAGTGTGTGTGTGAGAGTTTGCTTGTAGCTCTGTAGGTATGGGTGAGTGTTTGTCACTGCTTAGACAAACATTGTTTATAACTTGTTTATATAAATATTGTTAATTTCGTGTGAGTGGAAACTGGCCCCCACTTAAAGCGCCTACCGGCGGCAGAGGTCTTTTTCTCTTTGGTGTTCGCTCTCACGACTCGCCTTGTGCCATGAATATTACAAGTTTATATGAGGAGGCTTTTCAAGTTGCCTGAGCGGCTTTAAAATGTGTGCGTGTGTGAGTGTGTGTGTGGGAAGAGAAATATACGAAGAGAGCAAGAGAAGCGCGCCCGTCGTTAAAAACGCAATTAACTGCTCAGCACCAATATCAAATCAGAATCGAAATCGTTTTAATGAATTGCACAAAATTGCTCAGATTGACGCGCATTTAAGTTGCGCACATTATTAGCCCCAATTGACATTTGGACACTTGTTGACTTTATGTGTTGTAGGCGAGCAGCGAGCAGAGAGAGAGAGAGAGCGAGCAGCAGGCAGCGCGCACGACTGTGGGAATACTTGCATAACAGTGGGAATGAGATCAGGGAATTATTATGTGGGATATTTCCATGGAGGCTGCATATAGTATAGCGGTATTTGTCGCAAAAGGGGATTTTCTTAATCAACTTTGTAGCTGACATCACGCCTAGGCCCTCGATTATGTAACAGGCTCAGCCAATGGAAATTGGAATGAGCGTGGCAATGGATAATGCATTGCATATGGAACTGAGAATATCAACATTTTATTTATCGTCATCAATTGCCATTTATGCATTTCCAATTAGACTTGTAGGTGCTCTCAAACGTGCCGGGCAAGCAACTCCGCACGGCTGCAGTCGCCACCCAGTCCCGCTCCCAGTGCCGACGGCAACATTCACACGTGCACGGGCCTCCAAGCAATTCCGATGCATGCATTAGATGCGCTTATGCAGCAGAGTGACAAAGAGAGAGGGAGAGAGGGAGAGCGAGCGAGTGGGCAACAGAGATGGAGACCTGAAACCCAACATGGAGCCATACAAAGTTACACATGGGTGTATGCATGAAAAGAATCCAAACTGGTAATGAAAATAAAGTGCACGTCGCATGCGGTAATAATAACAATAAAATAAAATAACAAATTACACGCAACACTGCCGCCTGGGCCTGGCTCCCAGCGCTGGCACTGGAACTGGCACTGGAGCTGGAACTGGGCATGCATGGACATGCACGCGGCCCGATAATTACACAGACACGGCAACAAAAACAATTGTGCAGCCGCCGACGCTGACGCCGACGACGACGACGACGCTGATGCCGACGCTGTTGCTCGGCAGGAGTGTCCCCATTTCGTAGAGACGGAGAGAGCAGCAGAGAGGCATAGAAAGCTGCTGATGTCCAAAATATAAAAGGGTTACAGCCAAGGGCAAACACTGGCAGCTTAGCTCACAAACCACGCTCCAAGAGCGCTCTTAGCGCGCTCTCTTCTGCTGCCTCTCGCGCGCTCTCTTCGTTCTGAAGAGCCCACACACACACACACACACACAGTCTCACACTCAAAGGTGCTATGAGCCGCAGCTTAGTTGTGCAGCTCAGACAATCTGGGTCACATTTTGCCATTGAACCGGTGACGTCACAGCAGGGCAACGACCGCAAAGCACGACCAGCAGCAACAGCAGCAGCAGCAGCAGCCGCCGCAGTAACCATTGGAAAGCGTGCAAGCAAACATTTTTACAACGACAACACGAAGCCAAAGCCAAAGCCTCAGCCGCAGTCGCAGTCGCAGTCTTAGTCTTAGCCTCAGTCGCTGTCGCAGCTTCTGCTTCTGCTTCTGCTTCAGCAACAGCTTCACTTGGAGTCTCAGCTACATTTCTGGTTTGGCCGCTGGCTGATTTGTTGCCCAGCAAAAGCTATATGTGCGACACTGCGCCCACTCCTCACTCCCCACACCACCCCAACCGAGCAGGCACACCTTCCCCGCCCCCAACAGTTCATTAGATGCCATGTGCTATCATGGCGGAACAAACATGATTTGGCAGCACTCTTCAGCCCTGACACTGAGACTGAGGCATAGCCAGCGTCTGCCCAAGCGCAAGATAGAATTGAAAAGTTTCTGTAATAAATGTACTTATAAGCACATATACATACACAAGTAATCATATTTGTATATATGTATACATGCTTTGTTATTTGTGTAATCGCTTGCCTGGAAACCGTATGACCATGGCAAAAGTTCTATTTATATAGTGTGCTGCTGATTAGATAAGCTTCCCAAAGTTTACGTTAACCTATGCGCTGGGCAACTTATTCACGTTTAGCGCCCCACCAAGCACAACGCCGAAATAGCTCAGTTGGGAGAGCGTTAGACTGAAGATCTAAATGTCCCCGGTTCAATCCCGGGTTTCGGCAAACGAAACTTTTTGGTTTTTTATTTTTTTTTTAATTATTTTAATTGTTTTTAAATTGATAATAGTGAAGTACTCATAGAAAGCAAATTGATATACATTCAAAATAGGAAAGTATATTACAAAAATGCTATTTGAATTGGAAGTTTGAATATATACATAAGTTTAAATGAGATAATACGTTTTGATACTTTAAGATAGAATTATAATCTTCATTTTGAATATATAAGAATTGTTTAAAAAAAAATTGTAATATGGCAAGTTTATCAGTTTTTGTAGATATTTTAAATTTAAGTACTGAACTTTATTGTATATATCTTTAAAATAGGGTAGTCTATATGAGGAATCGATATACATATGTATATATAAGATTAGGCTTAAGAACTAATAATATTTTCTTCATTTTACACCATTCCGCTCATCAAATATTAGAATAGAAAATAGTTTCCAGAACATATTTTTTATTCAGATTATATTAAGAAATTCATAGATACAGTTACGGAAACAGTCTATGGACTATAATTGAAGATTGATTTGGCAAGATGTCACCTTTTAATTGCTCACCTTGGCATTGGTCCAGCCATGTCCAGTGGCATTTGGCTGTCAATCAAGAGATGCGCACAGAATTGGGCTAAGCCGAAGCAGACTGCCCGGCAGGCAGGCAGGCAGGACACAAGGACGAGCAGCACAAAAGGACGAACAGCCTAGAAAAGGTGCGGATTATGCTGGATAAAGGACACAGCTCAATCAAGCAGCAGGCTAAACAAGGACACGGGCCAAGGCCGAGCGAAAGGGAAATGCAAATCGCATTATTAACGCCGCATCTCATCCTGGACCACATTCTGGCCATTGTCCAGCGTCGCAGCAAAAGTGTGACGAATGCGTTGACAACAATTAACATTTGAATGGCCGAAAAGGTGTGCGGCAGAAGTGAGCCGCAGGTAGGACACCAATTGCTGTCCTCTTGGCCACGCTCAATTGGACAATCAGTTGATTGAGCTGCTGCCCAGTAGCTGGGCCCAGGGAAAGTGGGGGAAGGGGAAGGGGCAGCAGCGGCGTGCGTCGGCGGCAGCTGCAACATATGCAAAAAGGATCAAGGAGCTGCTGCTGCTGCTGCCAGGACAACAGCTGCCCGACGCGGCTGCTGCTGGAGACGTGTGCTAGGCGCGACCACAAAAGCCATTGACTTGGCCAGAGCATAGAGAGATTGTGCCTCGTTACGCCCCAGCCCATATCGTATATCCGTTTGGCATAAAAAACCTTATAGAAAAAAACCTGGGTCCTGGCACACGCACCACATGGCGCCCTCGTCTTCATATCTTTTGCATAAAAAACTGAGATCCTCTCGTTTTTTTTCTTCATTTCTATGCGTTTTTTTTTTTTTTATAATTTCTTTGTTTTTTTCTCGTTTGTTGTGTGGCTCATTGAAAGTGAAGGTTGGTTGAGGCACCCTCGAATTGCAGCATCTTGTGGCCAGGAAGTGTGGCACGGAAAAAAACACGAGCCTGCTTCAAAAAAAAGTGAAAAGATCCTTTCGGATCCTGCGGTCGGGGTGCCAATTGTCTGCAGCGCCTCGCCTCTATTATGAGATTGTGTTGATGTTATCGAGGAAATGATTTTTTGTTCCTTCTTTTTTTGTTGCTTCTGTTCTTGTTGTTGCTGTTGCTCTGCTCTTTGGTTTGTGGCGCAGACGTAAATACCTCTTAATTTGTGCAGAGGGTGGGGGAGTGACTATGTTAAACTGTTGACAGGTTACGCTCAGTGGATGGCGATACGAAGTTATTTAGATCATTACAAGCAATAATGATATACAATAAAATTTATACAAATTAAAAATATTATTAAAACTGCAATTTTAAATATTACTTGAAAAATATATTTATCAGTTTGTACCTATTATAAACTAAAACTACACTGTTGAGAAAAGTCATAGAATAATTTTCATATATTATTTATTTTTCTTTATATTTTTTATTAATCTTTTATATAATATAAATATATATATATGTAGATATTTTATTTAAAAGATACGTTTTAAAGCAACATAATAAAAGTATAGTTTCAGTTTTTATCTTTAACTATTTAAATTTGTTTAATGACTTAAAAAATTTGTTTGTTTTATTAAAAATATTACAATTTTTATATATAAAAATACTTTTTAAAACAATATAATGAACAAAAATTTAACATTTCTTCTACAAAATTGTTGGCATATATGTAAATGTTTTTACATACATAAATTTAAATAATAATAAAAACAAATTATTTTAGCTCAAAATTTTTTAAAATTTTTGTATATTTATTATTCAATTATGTGTCTATATAATTATTTTAGTTCGCAGTCTTATGTGCTCTCCAGGGTATCGCATAGTCGAGCACATTCAAGCTAACTAAGCCCTCATGGTTTTTTTTGTCTTGCTCACTACGCCTCGGGTATGCTAAACAACCTAAATTGTTGAGGGTGCGTCTGCAGCGTTTTTTTTTTTTTTACTCTCATTTTCGATTAGGAACCCTGCAGGGACCCTGGTTTCGCTCAACAGATGCGCTTAGAATTTAGAAATATGCAAACTTGTACTAGGGACCCAGCGAATTGTGGAGCAGAAGGCAGCCAACGGCCAACAGCTAACAGCCAACAGCAACCACTTACATTGTCCACACACACACACATATAGACATAGAAACAGAGATACAGAGAGTGGAATCACCTCAGTGGTTGTTGTGGTTCGGCCCAGCTGTAAGGGTTGCCCCACTTTGGCGTGTGGCGCGTGGCATGTAAATTTCGATGTAGTCGCGACACAAACTCCTGTAAAAGGTATTAGGCTTTCAGGCTGGCAGAGTCGGCAACAATGTATCCCCCACTTACAGAAAGCGCTAACACAGTTGGAGCACAGGGCCAACAAAGGCTCCATCTGGAAGGAGGCCCGCAAAGTACGCGCACCAATAGCAGGACAATGTAATACATATTGGCTCTGCGGCACAGTGGAGCAAATATGAATAAAGTTAAGGGCGAAATAAGGGAGCGTAAAATTTACTACATAATAATAGCAAAAAGTAAGTAAAAGTAAATAATACTAATATATGAAAAATAAAAATAACGGTAATAATCAAAATTTAAATAAAATTAAATATAATAATAAAAAAAGAAAGTGTAAAAAACAATAGAATAAAAAAAATAATAATACTTAAAATATAAAAATGAATTAAAAATGAATAGAAAAAATAAATACACCAATAAAATAAAAAGTAAAATAAGACAAACAATAAAAGTAAAATTTAAAATAATATAAAATAATAAAAAAGAAAAAAAGTTAAATTAAATTAAATTCATAATAAATATAAATATATAAGTATAAATAAAAAAAATTAAATTAAATTTAATAAAAAATACAAAACAATACAAAACAAAATAAAAAGTTTTATTAATAATTATATAAATGAAATTAAACATAAAATATAATATAAAAAAAATTAAAATTATAAAAGTAAAAATTTAATATAATCAAAAAAAAAATAAATATAAAAAAACCGTTTAAAGAGGATACTGTTTAGTTTAAGTTGATTTTATTTATAATATAATTTAGTCCAGTTCTAAATTCAATTATTCAGCTGAGCTGTGACCACTGTGCCTTTTGCCCGTGCAGCTGAATGTAAGCTACTTCAGACTTTAGTATAGAAAGCTTGTGCTCTCTTTCTTCATCTCTCTCCCTATCTCTTTTACACACACATACTCGCTCACTCTCTCTCTCTGCAGCTGCGCAGCTAACACCCTGTCTCTGGCACGTCCTGGCCACGTGCCGCGTCCTTCTGTTCGCCTGCTAGCTGAATCTACAATATTTCTTTTTCTCCGTTAATAAAGGACGCCCACGCATAGGAACGTTTTTGGCGCCAAAATAGCAGAGCGCGCTGATAATATAGTATATATCTGAGCGAGTATACATAGATACACGGGCATATATAATAGCAGCGGGCGCCGACTGTGTGTGCGTGAAAGGCATTGCCATGCGCATAAAAATTTCTTATCATTATCGTAGGGGTATTAGGCAACCAAAGTTGGGAGTAAGTCGGATCCGTCGACCAACCCGGACAGATGGACCCGTTATGAATGCCGTGTAGGGGGCGTGCACAATGGCGCTGGCGTGGGCGTACTTGTAGGCAACGCCCACGCTCGCTTACTGCGCATGCCAGGACACGGGAGTGTCCTGTGGGCGCTGCAGCTGCCTGCTGACTGCTGACTGCCGCCTGCTGCCTGCTGCGGCTCGCTGCTCGCCTGCTGCAAATCGACGTCGCCAAGTTGACTGTTTTCGCATTAAAATGCGAAATTTATGGCCAAGAGACGTCGACGTTGGCGTTGACGCATTCTAAGCGGCGTCTAAGCAACGCGCAGTTTTGTTTGGAATTCGTTTTTCTAACATTTCAAAGCAAATATCTGTGGCACAGGCGCCAAGCACGCCGCAGCGGGTGATTGGAATGCGGCCGAAGTACGTGCACACCAGCAGCAGCAGCAGCAGCAGCAGCAATAGAAATGGCAGCAGCAGCTGCTGTTCGTAGCACTGTGGCCCTGACACCGTGTGACGAAAATGGAAATTTTCTAATGGCGTTTAGGCCAGCTGGCAGCCAGGCTTTTAGGCCACGCTCTGGGCCCGAAAACTCGGGCGCAAAACTTTGCTTAGCTGCAAGCGGCTTTGACTTGGCCTTGCCTGCGAGCCTGTTCGAATGTGTAAGAAGATTGATGACTTGACGTTTTAATGATGTGCCAAATGTGGCCATAAAAGTCACAGACAAGTGCCGGCCAATATAAATGCCAAATACCATTAACTTCTTTTTGTGTGGTCTCTCTTTGACTCCCTCTCTCTCTCTCTCTCTCTCTCCCTCTCTCTCTCTCTCTCGCTTTGCATACCCTGGCTGTGCGCTGGCAGCTGGAGCTGTTTGCCTGCTTGGCTCAGCTCGAAAGTATTTTTTAAAAACTAACTCGAACATATCCTTGGCATGTGAGAGAGTATGTGTGTGTGTGTGAGTGTGTGGGAGGACATATGTGTAGCTCCTTTTTTCTATACCCTGTACAAATGGGGGTTATAAAGGGTATGTTCACTGTTGTGTCTATAGTTGATCTTGCAAAAGCTGAATATATATGATAGCTAGGCATATCTTTAGCTCTCTACTGTGATCAGAACTATAGCTTTAACTCTGAATGCTACGCGCTAGTCGATAAATATCGATTTTTTGATAATCTTCAGGCCATATTTACATAAGAGATTTATGTATACAGATGGCTTAAGTAGAGAATTTTTTTTTTCATATACAGAATCATCAGAAGGAACTCAAATTCAAGTCTGTAAATTATATATAGTGAATAATATAACATAATAATGTAGTAATATATATTTTTTCATATTTTTTCCAATTTCTTCAATGTTCTCTAGCAGTTCAGTTGGATGATTCGGGAGGAGGCCGTCAATTCATGGTTGATTACTTTCTTTAGTTGCATCAACATATGGATATATGGATAGTTCATTGTTATTAATGAACTTTTTATGAGGTTTAAGAGTTATAGACACTAAATACTCTAATATACCATTTCGGATAGTTTATTCATTACATTCACGGGGTATCTACCCGTCAATCAACCTCAAACATATCTATTTCTCTATCCTTTTTTTTTGTTACATGTTTTCCATATAAAATTCATTCAGCTGTATAAAAGCTGTGACGCCTTTTGCGGGCGCTGCGCACCTGTTCGGTTAAAGCCACAAGTTGGCACTTTGAGAGGCGGCCGCCATTTTGTTGGCCCGCTTTCAACTCGGGCTGTTGTGGGCTGGCTGGCTGGCTGCTGAGTGCGGCTTCAGTTTAAGATGTTGCGCCGGGTCCAGCGGCGTATGCGCAATTTCGTGCTGCCGGAGCACGCTCGTGGCACTTGCTGCACGCCGCGTGCGGCAGCTGCAGTGGATCAATAGCTGCCATTAACCACGCCCGCATTCGAAGCGGGCCCCAGTGGAGCCTTGTGCCTTGTGGCAAGCGCCAATGGTGCCGCACATGCGGAACTGCTGCATTTTCATTTACCAGGCGGCCAGAGCGAGCGGCAGCTGCCAGACCGGAAGTAAATGCCGGAGCCCACTTCCGGATTGAGAATAAAACTGCTGTTGCTGCTGTTGCCACTGCTGCTGTTGCTGCTTTCGCTGCTGCTGCTGATGTTCGCCTGTGCCGAGCGCGTCCTAAACTTTCGCCTTGGCCAATGTTGCCATGGGGAAAGCTGCCCCAGGAATGCCACGTGGCTGCCACTAAGCTCCAATTCTTTGCTGTTTGGGGCCCGTTCGGCATTTTGGGTTAAACGTCATCAGATCGGAATGCGTGCCGTTAGCTGCCTGCGACCAGCTGCTGGCCTAATGACGGTATTTTTCCGCTGGCTCCAAAAATTCTTTAGCGCTAAATGTTTCAAAAGTGCCCGAGCGGCTGCCTATTGACATGTTCTAGGCGCCCGACGCTTTGCCACACCGAGGGTTACTTTCACTTACTGTGCGACGGGTGCCAGTGAGCCCCAGTGAAAGGAAAAAAATACCAAACGCTCAAATGTATGCTATGAAAAAGTGTTTAGGGGCTGAAGTGTTAGAAACAGGCAGCAAAGACTGAGAAATTGGGGTTGCTTAGCCTGACCAGCCAGTTGGAGCTGGCAGACAATCACGGCCCAGCTGAAGGGTTGAGCGATGCGTGTGTGTGACGCGGAAGTCAAGTCGAGGGGGTGGCAGGAGGTGATTGCTCCCCACTCAGAGTCATCTACACATATGAGAGCCGGTCGCTGCTGCTGTCCCGTCTAAGCACAGCAGACAAACTCCTCGAGCTGGGCCGGCGGGGCTGTGGCTTGGCCTCAATTTTTTGTTTTTTTTTTCTCTTATTTTTTTTCTTTTGTAGTTAGGGGTTGCTTAGCTAAGCAATGGCCGCTGCTTCTTGGCGTTTCTTAGCAGCCACACATGTGTAGTTTTTGTGTGCCAAGCGCGCAGGACACATGTGAGTGGGTGGGTGCGTGTGTGTGTGCGTGTGTGTCTGAGAGCGCGCAACTATTTCAGAGAAAGATAGTTTGTTGTGCTGCTGGCCGAGCTGGGCACCTGTTAGGCTGGTATGGTAATACTGTTAGTTTTGAAACACTAAAGTTTCATAGTTTTAGTTATAACAGTAAACAAGCACTATTGTGAGCATGTGTGTGCGTATGTCTCTGTTCACGAACTTGCGGCATAATATAAAGTTATAATATACACAAGTATATATTGTGCCATGGCAACAACAATAATGCTGTGCGCCTCGTTCGAATATATGAAAAATCCATTATTATGGGCGCCAAGTTAAGCAGCTGACTGTCCCGCCCTTCTGTCTCTCTCTATCTCTGTATATCTCTGTTTTTATAGCCTCACCTGTCGCTGCTGGCAATTGCCGTGTTGCTTGAACAAGGATTGCATAATTTACCTGTGCTCATCCGGGGCCCAGCAAAAAGCGTAGCACGCTTTCTGGCGCAGGCTCCCGCAGGTGACAAATTCGTGCACGCAAATAAAAGTGAAAGCCAAAAGGTAAAACATTTCTAATACCTGTACTAACACACACACCCACACACACACTAACACACTTTTGCAAAACACGTGTTAGAAATTTCTAAACTTTTGCGCGTGCCGAGAATTTCAATATTAGTAGCTAACAGGCGCCGAGAAGACAGCAGCAAGCGTTGGTATGCATTAGCACAGTTGGCGGCCAGCTATGCGCATGTCACCCCCACACACACACAGACACAAACACACACACACACATACATGTACATACGCACACAAATGCACGTTATTAGGGTGGTTAGCGACACGTGCGACTGCTCTGACCGCCAAAGCTAAACAAAATCCCAGCAGAAAAAAAAACAAAAAAAAAAACACTAAAACAGAAATAGGCGAAGAGCAAACGTAGTCGACTAGACAGATACCCTGGGATGAGTCGATTTGAATATGTAAAATATCTAGAATATGGATATGTAATCATTATAATAAACAATATTTATATTATATTCGTTTGATATGAGAGGGTTTAATTTCACTAGAAGCGGTGGGATGTTTGGGGTTGATCACAAAAGTTAATATGAAAAATGGAATTTTTGAAATGTGGTGAGAGATTTGAATGTTACATTAAGAGACTTAATACTTTTATGAAAGATTTGGAATAGAAGATAGACTCAGACTTTTTCTGTTTCAGTGCGAAGACTCGCAGTCCTAGCAGATCCATGCTCGTTGGATTACAATCAAGTCTTGCAAAGTTTTGTTATATACCTCAATTGCAATGTATGGACTTTGACGTTTATAAAAAAAAAAATTATAAAAAAATATTTACATTATATAAATAATATTATTATCGCAAAAAAAATCTTCATACATTAATGCTTATTTAAAAAATATCCGAAATAAAAAAATGTTTTCTCAGTATAATCTCATCTATTAACCATATCTTCATTCAACTCGATTACACGTAAAAAAAGATTTCAAATAATTGAGATAGATTTCAAGCCTTCATAAAACCTATCATACCCCAACTAATACACATTCCATCAGCAGCTACAGGATATTTTGAAATACATTTAACCTCTGCGTCCAGGTCCTGGTCGCCTAAAAGTATGCAGCTCGTTGCTCCGGTCAGCTGCGAGCCTGTTCCATATGAATTTCTGGAGCTTTGAAGATTATAAACTCACTTAAGGGACGCTTTGATGTCGAGTGCTTGGAGCGGAGCTCTCAAGTCGCTGCTGGCGCCGCCGGTTTAATTAGCTTAAGAGGATCAAAGGCGTGCAGCAGCCAGAGAGCCAGCCAGCCATTCAGCCAGCCGGCGCACAATGTCGTACAAGTTGCATTTAAAGGATACGCCAGCAGGCGAACAGGACACAGCGACAGTCAAACAGCAGCGGCAAATAAAATGATGAAAGCCGACAAAAAAAATATAAAAAAACGAAGCGAGTGCCATAAATAAATTGCTGGTCAAATGAACAGCGACACAGCAACAAAGGACACCCAACACACACACACATGAAAGAGATAAAAAAAAAGAAAATAATAACATACACACACATACACACACATACAAATATTGGAGTGTGGCACTTACATATGTCGGGGGCATGTATCTGTGGCATGTATTTAATGAACTGGCAACATGTGTAGCATATTATTTACACAATTTAATGTATTTAAATGTAATTCTTTTCTGCCCAACAGACACGTGCGCCACACACACACACACGCGGACAGCAGGGGCAGCACACGAACACTATGATGTAAGTATATGAAATGGGAATAGGTTCGCAGGATGCTCGCGCAAGCTGCAAAGCTTTTATGTGTCGCATTATCAACATCATCAACAGAAACAGCAACAGCAACAATGGCGAGGGGCAAACATCACGGGGGATTAGCTGGGGCACAAACACACAACCACATTGTTCTGTGTGTGTGTGAGTGTGTGTGTGTGTGTGTGTGTGTGGGTATGTGGCATGTGCCCCGGCATGTGTCTAGCTGTGCCGCTCTCCCTCTGTGCCCGTCCATGTTTCGCTCGTATTTTTTTTACGCTTCTCCCCATTCAGGGGTATCTCTCGCAGTCACAATCACATTTCACTGTGTGTGTGTGCGTGTATGTGTGTGTGAGTTATACATATGTTTAGATTTCCACATTTACAGTCATGTAAAGCACTCACATTTCTGTTTGAGATTATGTAAGCGATACATAAGTCGGTACATATGTACAATAAGTTCCTAATCGGAGTGCACTCATGTATTTATATATCCCGATTACGGGCACATAAAGCCGATACAGTGAAACATTTGTGCGCCACAGAAACTACCCCCAACTGGGTCAAAGGTTAGGCCGAGAGTCAGTGCCAGAGACAGAGAGAGAGAGACAGTGAGAGTGAGTGTGAGGTAGAGTAAGGCTGCTGCAGCACAAATGTCAGTGTAATTAAATGTTTTGCAGCACAATTAATTAGTGTATAATTTTAGATATTATATACTGAATGCGAGATCATAAAGAGAAGCTGTGGACTGTCTGTGGTATATGAGATATATCAGCAAAACAAAAAATAAATAAATAAAATATATATAAAAAAATAACAAATATTAAAATATTTATATATATAAGATACAAATTGACAAAAATATAAATATAAATTATATAAATTCTGTGAATATGTATATATATAACGTAAAGTAAGCCAAAATTTGAAATGAACATACGGACAACAAGACGGATATTGCATAAAACAAAAATACTTCTAAATATATTGGAGTTCTTTTTCATATAGTAAAATCACAATCAACTAAAACACCCTTCCTACTTGCCTTAGTTTAAAATTTAAGAAATCTGAATTTCTACAACAAAAATGTCTTTTCAATGAGAGCTCGTACGTAGCAGGTTTTAATCTAGTCATAGTCATCCGCTCAGTTAGTAAATGCTCTTTATTTCGAGTTGCAATCAAGTTCGGTATCATTTGCAGCTGCCATGTAAGAACTTTCCCCTTGAGCGCCAACTGCCGCGTTACCCTTCAGTCGAGCGCAACTTTCACTTTTTTAGTCGGGCATCAATAATAAAGCCATTTGGCTGGCTAAACGCTGCGCTAAATGTTTTTGCCATAAGCCCGACAACCGGCGGCAGCATTATAAAAGCCACACACACACTACACACTCGCACACACACTCGCTGACACACACGCAATCAAAGTCAAAGACAAGCGAAGCAAAGCAGAGACCCTACGTCGCGTCGCGTCGTCTCGTTGCAAGTTCAAAAACCCCGCGACTGGGACTGCCAACTGGGTTTATTGTACTCTCTACAGCTCTACAGATCTAATTGTGAGTGTGACTATGTGTGTGTCTCTGTGTGTGTGTGTGTGTGTGTGGCAGAAGCTTTGAAGATGGCATGTCTATGAAAATGCATCGCATCCATCACAAACAATGTCCACGGCAGCTCGCGTAATTGTTTGTCGTGCAGCTCAGATTTGTGAGTGTGCGCCAGTGTGTGTGTGTGTATGTGTGTGTTTGTGTGTGCTACAATTTCGTTGACGCTTGAGTTAAATTTGAAAACGACCGCTGTTAATGAGGAAGGAAATCGCTCTAATTGGATGTCAACAAACATATTAAAGCGCGCCCGCCAAAAGCCCGCCAGGCCTCCCAAACAGGCCTCGCTCTCGCTCTCTCTCTCTCTCTTTCTCTCTCTTTCAATCTCGCCCCCCTTTACCCCCACATGCTTTGGCGATTTCTTAGTGCGAATTGTGTGGGTCGTCCGTTTCCGGAAATGTTTTTTTTTTTCGCGATAAGTTAATTGTATGCCAGCTGTATAAATGTATCTGCATCTGTCACATTGTATCTGTAGCTGTAACTGTGTCTCTGTGCATCTGTGTGTCCGCTGCAGTCTGGCTGCTGTCTGCAGCGCCACAATTTGCAACAGTTTTAATTGAGAGATATGGAAACTGCAGTCGCAGATTGAATTAGTAAAGGGCATCTGTTCATTGATATATCCGGGCTGCCCACGTTAAACAAATCTCACTCTCTCTTTCGTGCTGTCTCCTTCTCTGTCTCTGTCTCTGTCTCTCTTTCTCTGTCTTTTGGTATGCTTCTGTTAGCTTCCCAATATTCCAACAATTTTTTTTTGTATATGCCGCCTATATACAAAAAATCAATCAATCTAATTATAAAATTCACATGATATTCCAACATATAAATAATATTTAAGATTAATTTAACATCCAGCCCACGTCAGCAGCTGCAAGTCGAAAATAAAACTTTAAATTTTATTCTATACATATCTTAGCTCAAGTAGAACGAAGCTTGGCCTCACTTCTTGCGTATGATATAAACAGTTTTTATAGCATCAGTGTTATGCAGCACAGAGCTCTGATGAAAACGATTTCATATTCAGGTCTTATATGAAGTACTATTTTCCATGAAAATTAAATTAAAGAAAAAAAATATAGCCTTAACACTCTTAACTGATGCTGAATTAAGTAATGTAATTGGGTCTTTTCAAATGTAGATCATATTAACATCATAAGCTTTACTTATCTCACTCACCTCAGAGAACTTCTTTACAGAGTATCACTTAGTCATCAACTCCATCCATTTTAGCTTTTGTTTTATCTAGTTTTTTTAGCATTTCGCTTCGAACACATTGCTGAGGGAGTTCATTCAACCTCGCCCCAGTGAACTTAGCTGAGGTTATTTTTACATCCAAGCTAGAAATTTTGCTGGCAGCCCCCTTTGCCCCTGCGACAGCGCCTGCAGCCACCCGCTCTGCCTCTCTCTTACTCTCTCACTCTCAGCATATATGTCTCTCTCTCTTTCTGTTGGTGCCACACAGCACGCGAACTAGTCGAAGACCAACTGGTCTGGGCCCGGTCCGGTCCGGGCCAAAGAGAGCCGCGTCTTGGACTCTGGGTCTAGCTCTTGGTTTCTCGGATTTATAGGGCTTGCTGCTGTCTCAGCTGCCTCAGCTGCTGCTGCTGCTTGTTTTGCTTTGCTGCAACTTCTGGTTGTTGTTGTTGTTGTTGTTGTTGGCTGTTTTGCTTCCTTATTGGGTGAAAATCGCTGGTGCCACAGGGAAGTCGCTTTTTGATTGCCAACAGATTGATTTGTCATTTGTTTGCAATTTGCCACGAAAACGACTAAAACAAAAAGAGAGAGAGCGAGAGAGGAATAGAGAGAGAGAGAGAGCAGCAAATGCATCCGTTGCAACTGTTGCATCTGTTGCATGCATCTAATGGCCATTGACTGGGCGATTGTTATAAAATCAATAACAATGCTGTAATTGAGCCCGCTTCGGCGCTCACATATTTTCCTTCTTTTATTTTCATTTTCATTTTTATGCGATTTTTTCTATTTATAATTAAAATGACGACGGGGCGTTTGTCGCCTATGCAAATCGATGCGGAATTTTCACAGAACGCCCAACACATTTCCATAGCGATTGATGGCAATGCGAGAAGAATCAAAGTCGTCGAAGTTGTTGTTGTTGTTGTTGTTGTTCTCGCTGCTGCTGTTTTCATAAATAATTTTGCGTAAGCTCAAAGAGGCTGCTTACGTGCCAGCAGCAGTCGCAGCAGCCATCGCAACGGCCACAGCCAGAGCTACAGCCACAGATACAGATACAGATACATTTGCAGACACGGCCATACAGATACAGATACAGATACAGATACACGCTGGACACGATGCGCAAGCAGAAGCAGGCCAATGACCGTTTGACCGCTGTGTAATGATCTGTTGTATCTGCTTGTTCTGAACACATATAACTATACCTATATATATACACCGATATATACACCTATATATATATATATATTCAGCGAGTGAATTGAATAGTTTGAATAACTTAGACGCAGAGATCTTATGCAGATTCTTATGCGCTGCGCCAATTCGTATATACATAGTTGGCCATTAACGGTTTTGCGGAGATAAACGCTAGCCACCCACAGATTGCTAAATCTTACTTATCTAATTTCCTCTCCCATTGAGTTTCGGCAATTGATCGGCCCAAGAAAGCCTCAAATTGAGCGGAGAGCGGATAAAACGGATCCGATTTGAGTATTTGCATTTTACGACTGTTATTTTTTTTCCAATTTTTTTTCCAATTTTTTTTCCAATTTTTTTTCCAATTTTTTTTTTTTTTTTTGAGTCTTTGGTTTAGCATATTCAATGGGCATTTAACATATGTGCCTGTCATTACGAGTGGCTCAGGTAGTTGCTGGGCCCAAGTATTGGGAAATCAAGGAAAAGTTCGCTCGTTCAGCAGACGCAACGCACTCACGTTTTCAATGCGACTTAATTCTTGAGGCTATCAAAACTGGAGTAAAAGTTCAATGGATAATTTATGGGCAAATTAACAGAGCACGTGGATCACCCACGAAAATTAGCTAAGCACCCAGCCGCGTGGCTAGCCGGCGTTGTCCAGCTCGGACATTCACGCTGCGCAATGGCTTGACTTTTTTCTTTCCCTCAGAGCTGCCGAGTTCGAGTTTCGAGCTTTGAGTTTCGAATTCAAACTTTCGAAATACGCAGAATATTCGAGAAGACTTTCAATTTCCAAGCCAAGTAGCGCCGATCACTGAATGAATAATCAAACCGCGTGGCACATTGCAGCTGCCCCGATAAGCGTGAAACCCACTCACAACTGAAACGAAAACAAAACTCGAACAGTCGTTAATTTGATTAGCTACTCAGAATTCTACGATTCAAGTTTTTACTGTGAACTGTGACGTTTTTGGAGAAAGCTAGCTTGGATCAAGAAGTATTTACCGAGTTGAGTTTCATTTTGCAGCATAGAAGATCGTATATCTTGGAAAGTGATCAAACAAATATGTTTCGAGAGCAGTAAAAATAATCAAATCAAGACTGTAGCAAACTGCATAATACTCGTTCGCATGCCTAAAGCAACTAGATTTATTATGAAGTTATTCTTTTTGATTATCCTTATTATTATCCGCGAGACTTCAGTATATTACAGTATATAAGTTTAATATATTACTTCTTTAAATGAGTTTTTCTACAGAAATAATATAATAGATTCAGTAACAGAAACCTTTTTTTTTTTTTTTTTTTTTTTTTTTTGTTTTTTTGGAATTTCACCCATTTTAGAAAACTTATCTTTCATATAACAAAACTTCGTTTTACTTTTTATTCCATCTATTATCTATTCTCAATCATTCGTCTTTCAATCGGTCAGTCAATCCACATAAATTTGTGTTAGCTGGAGTATACTCTGATTACATTTAAATGACTCTGTCTTAATTGTTTTGTTTTTTTTTTTTTTATCTATTGTGACTGTTGACTAATATCTATATATATTTATAGTTATCTAAGATTAGGTTTCTTCAAACTTGTTACATATGATTGTCTTGATTACTATCGATATTCACTTAATATACTAAACATGAATATGCATATATATATCAGAGAACATACTTATAAGAATATAAACTATTGTATATAATATAGTACATGCACATATTTACATATATCAACTTTAAAGCAGAAATACCAAACTCTTAAGCTATAAATAAAAATGTTTTCTGATTGTCGCTTGTTTCTTTTAACTTTTATCGTTACGAAGAGATACATTGATGTAATACAAACATTTCGACTGACTGCATATATTTCCCAGAAAAACTTGAAAACTGCAAATCCCCAAAGAATCTCGGCTAAAGATGAAGCTTAAAGACTGGTTCAATAAACCCGAACAAGTTTTTCTCATAATTTTGATTACAAATTTCAATTTCTGTCAAATATTTTAAAGTTATAGAATCAAGCAGAATCGAGATGAAAGACAGATAGAGTTGTGAGTATCTAAATGCGTTATAGAGTGATATGAATCGATACTTTTAGTTATGTCTCAATGCCGTCGCAACGTTTCTATGCCACAAGACGATCTCTGCTAAGTGGCCCACTTGCCACATTTGTTTACCGTTAAATGCTGCAACTATGTTAGCCAGCTAATTAGAATACTCGCTCTCAAGTGGCGACCAGACTGTGACTTGTTGCCACTTTTGCCTCTTGGCCAATGCCAAGTGCTCAGCTGGCCAAATTGTGAACGCTGCAAGTTTTATTTTTTTCCGATTCAGAAAGAGCTAACTGTTAAAAAAAAAATAACTGCTGTATTTGCATGGCCAAGTCCAAGAGCAACAAAAACAAAAAAAAAGACTCGAAAAAATTGTGATTTATGCAGAAATAGAATGAAATTAAATGCACACTCGGAACATTGACCCAAATTTCTGAAATCGCCCTGAGAAAAGATGCCTCAAGATCACTTTTCTTCCTCTTCTGTTGTTGTTTTTCTTGCCGGAGTTGCGCAAACATTGCATAAGAATGCCAAACAACAGCCGTTAAAAGTGAATCTTCCCCAAAAAGACGGAAAACCGATTCGATCCAATTACAAAACTAATTTCAGGCAGGGGAAAATCGAGAGACAGTTGTGCCAACAAATGTTGGATGCGTTTTCCCAATTTCCATTCTCCCCGTGGCACGTGGCATCACAGACAAAAGGTGCAAAAAACGGAAAACCCAAATGAAGCGCAGCGAATTTGATAGCTAACAAAAAAAGATAAAAATTGTGATGATGAAAAGGAAAACCATTTGAAAAGTGAAAACGGAAGCGCCAAAAAACAGCCGCATATCCGGCCGGTAACAGAAGGTCCAGCATTTTGGTGGGGCACGAAAATGTCCAGGTAACGGCGCATTGTGTGTGATAAGTGCTGCAGTTAACATTAAGATTAACATGAGCATTAACATGAGGATCAACGCCAGCTTGAGCGCCAGCTCGTGCCACAAGAGGAAGGGTTGTTTCGCTGCTTCGTAGCGCGTGCTCGCTCCAAGCGCGCCGGAAGTCCTTTTTTAGTCGAAGACGAGGCGGGGCTGCTGCTGCTGTTGCCTCTGCTGCTGCAATAAAACGAAAGGATTTATATTTCCCATTGTCAACTGCTGCGCCAGCTGACTTACTTATCCCTTTATGCACTTCTCTACCTCTCTCACCTTTTTTTTTTGGGTAAAAAAGGTGGAAAACTGCAATTCTGCAACAATTTTGAATACATTTTTTGTTTTTTTGCCGACTTGGAAGCCGTCTTGGTGTATCGCATTTCGCGGAAGCAGACGGCTGCTTTAGCTGACTCACGCCGCAAGACGTTTATCCTTTTTATGAGCGGGCCCGGCTTAAGCCTGGCCCGGCTTAGGCCACTGTCAAATGTCACGTAAAGTGGGCTGTGGCCATCGGCGTCGCCGAGCTCAAGGATCATTAATTATGCCGCTTATGGCACATCAAGTTATTAGCCAGGACAAACAGTTAACATGTGTATTTGCCCAGCTACTTGTGGGCCAAGTTTTTGGCCAAGTCATTTGCAAGGCTTAAAAACAAACACAAAAGGAAAAGAAGAAAATCAATTAGCTGCGGCACGCACATGTAGGTGGAGCCAAGTCGCAAGGATCTCAATGAAATGCCAGCCAATAGGCAAGCGCGCTACCTGCCTAGCGCACACAGACAAACGCATACACTCACAGGAAGATCGTCGCACACATACACACACATCGGCAGCGGCATAACGAGGGCACTCGATCGTGTCGCAGTTTGACAAAAACAGCTGTTTTCTGAATGAAACCCAGGTGGAGGCGGCCAACTCTCTGTAAATGCACATATACATAACTATAGGAACATATGTATGTATATAGAGGTGTGCGTGCGTGTGAGTGTATGTGTGTGTGTGCTGCCCTCATGCCTTTAGTCAGGCATAAAGAGAGCGCGCGAGAGCGAGAGAGGTTTATGAATGAACATTGCTCGCTCGCGCATTGTTCGATATTTCAAGAGCAACAACTAAGAGCAGCACACACACACACATGTACGCAAACACACCAACAGTCACACGCACACACCTGCCAGCTACCGCGCTCTTTTGCACACACACACACACAGATACACACACAGAGCGCAGCCGGCTCGACGCGTTTAAGCTTCCGACGTGCCTCGCTCTCTAGCACACCAGCTCTCTCGCTCTCGCTCGCTCTCTCGCTGCCTCTCTGCGCGCTCAGATTCATATAAATAACGCTGTATGGGCAACGTCTTGAATCATAAGATCGACAACGTTCGACGAGTGCAGAGATCAGAGCGAAGTTTAACAATTTTCATTGTTGTACAAAACTTGTGTGAAGTTTTTTTGTAGTTTGATTTACGCGAGTTCCAAAAAAAAGAAAGAAAGAAATACAAATAAAATTAAAAACAATACAAATTCTTTTGCTCGGTTTAATAAGCAAATGCAAGAAACAATAAGCAGACATCAGCTTAAATTAAATAAACAAGAAAAGAACATACAACAAAAGTATTTAATGGATTTCAAGTGTCAGTGACTCGATATTTATATATGCACGTATAAATAGAGAGATATATATATTAGCTCAAAACTACACACAAAAAGAGCAGCAAAAGACTAAATATAAACACATCCACACACACGCGCTCTTCTGTATAATCAGTCAATAGCAACTGGTGATAATAAAAGAACTTACAACAACAACAACAACAACAACAGCAGCAGCAGCAAGCGGCTTAAAGAGTCGAAGCAAAAACAGCGTTAATCGTGTTGATATCATTCGAGTATTTCTGCCTAATTACACGATCAACAAATGGCTGCCTATCTGGATCCCACTGGCCAATATTGAGCAACGATCTTAGGAATCATTTCGTAGCTGTTTGAGTGACATCTATCTGGAAATATGGCCGCCTATCTGGATCCCACGGGTCAATATTGAGCAGGAGCTAACAAAAGTTCCCAGCAAAATATATAAATTATTTGCATTGAAAAAAAATTTAAATCCTATCACAAAATGTCGCTGGCTTTGGACCCCACTGGCACCTACTAGGATCAGTTGACAGTATCTGGTCACACTTTTCCACTTCCACTTCCACTTCACACTTCACGAGTCAAGTAGAAGCAGCAGCAGCAGCAACATGTTCGATCTGGATCCCACGGGCACCTATCGACGGCCGCGTGAGTCGCGTGACACGCGCCATAAGCAGCGCCAGCAACTGGACCCCACCGGGCAGTACTAGGGCCCAGCCACGCCCACACATCCACACCGCCTTTGCCTTATCCAAAAAACAAAAAAAAAACCACAATATTCTGGACATGATTGGGGGCGCGCGTTGGTTGCGCCTGCGTGGCCGCGAGGAGACATCCAGCTGCCGGCGCCGCAGAAAGTAGCCAAGCTGAAAGCAAACAACAATTATTTACTATTATGCATAACTTATTTATTATTATTATATTATTATTATTATGATTATTATTTAAATTTAAATAATTGTTCATTGAATTGTTCACAAACAAACGAGAATCGATAAATATCGAACAAAAGCTGTTTAGCGTCAATCGCTATACACATTATCCTATATCATACGCACAATCACACATACACATACACACATATATATATTTTTATTATATATTTATCTATTTTGTGTCTGATGAAAACTATGCAAAAAAGTATTAAATTTAGTGTCATATTTATTATCGAGAAGGGCCTAAAATTTATCCTGTTGAGAGCTCTTTTCAGAGAACAAAAAATTTCATTATTTATACCAATTTTTCAAACATTTTTTGCAACGGTTTTCGCGAATTCATTTCTTTGAATCTTTTTTTTTCTGTAAAAAATTTGAGAAAAGCGTTTAAATTTTAATTATAAACAATTTGTAGCTCTTAAGTATATGTTATTTATACAAGACCAACAACAACAACAAAAACCAACACAAACAAACACATATGAAAATATAATATTAAAAGAAAAATCATATTTAAAAAAAATTCAAATTCCAAAGTTTTTTCTTATGGGCTATGCTGGGCAGGCGAATACCCTACAGGCGCAACAAATTGTCGCATTTAATTACACGATTTTCCAGAGAGACAGAGAGAGCGAGGGAGATGGAGACACTTGCAGCTTGTCCTAGGGCCTGGGCGCAGACAAATTGCCGCTGGGGCTCATAAAAAATGATTTTCCGAACGGGCAGCGCATATTTGATGAATCTGTGTGCATTAATTAATGTCACTGGGCGGTCGCCGCCGGCTAAAATGGCGAAATGATCAATAGAACAGCAGCAGCAACAACAACAGCAGCAAAAGCAACAACAGCGGCGAGAGAGCAAAACGCGTGCATTAAATTGCATGCGGAAGTAAAAGTTCAATGTTCGTTTGTGCTCCACAAGTGATTAGGTCAATAATAACAAAAACAACAACGACAACAGCAACAACGACTACAATAGCAGCAACAGTAACTCACAGTGCATCTCTCTCTCACTCACACACTCACGTATGCCGTGTGCTTTACACGCCAGAACTGCATTCTGAGAGTGCGGAGAGCGCAAAAGCTCACACTCACGCAGCGTTGCGCTCTGTAAGCTGCTGCAACAGGAAGTTCACATATACAGCAGCCGCCGTCGTCGTCGCCGTCACCGTCGCCGTTGCAGTCGGCGCAGCAGCAGCAGCCACACGACGCGGATATATTGTGCTAAAAATAGACACGTTAGCTTTTCGGCTGAAGTTCAGGGAAATCTACTGAGAGTGCCCGCAAGCGAGAGAGGGAGAAAGAGTGTGTGTGTGCTGAGCAGCTGTTTCCACCAAGGTTGGCCTAACGGAAAGCTCTCGCGTTTTGCATTGAACAAAATATCAAATAAAAAAAAAAAACAAAAACAAAAATAATGCAATTAATACGAGCAGCGCACATGAAGTGCAAGCGTATTGAGCGCTTGATCGCTTGATCGCTTGAGCGTTTGATCGCTTGCCGATCGGCGTGATCATTGGGTTACAAGTTTCCCAGGCCCACGTCTTGACCCAGTTAAGAGCCACAAGCATATTAACTTGTCATTTATGGCACCCTCAAAAGCAGCCGAAAAAATCAACATAAACAACGGCCATAACCGCAAGCAGAACTTTCTAAGTGAAAGTTGGCTTGGGATGCAGCGACTAGAAAAGTCTGCGCAGCCCGCCTACCGCAACTGCCCCCTCCCCTGCCCCTCAACACCCTTCCAGCACAACTGACTAACTGACCGACTCTGGAATTGTCTGTACCAAACTGTCAGCGTCCCACACTCTCACACTCACACACACACATACGTGCAGAGTGAGAGAGACAGATACTCACCATATAACTTGACCTACATTTTTGCAAGACAATAACAACGAAAAAAATACACGCACACAAATACAAATTATATACATGTATGTAGATATACACATATGTGTACATATGTGTGTTCGTATGTATGAGAAAAGAAAAAGCAAGAAATTTCCAACGGTACCGCGCTGAGGCCTGGCGCTGATTCAATGTTTATGAAGCGGTTGGGCTACACAGTTGCCGCTGCTGTTGTTGCTGTTGTTGCTGCTGCTGCTGCTGCTGCTGCTGCTGCTGCTGCCGCTGCTGCTGCCGCTGCTGCTACTCCTGTTGTTGTTGTGCTTTCAAAAATTATTATCGTAAAATTGATTTCATTGAAGTTGTCGACGCTGCGACGCGACGCAGTCAGCGCTGCCTTTGCACGCGTCTTGTAGCACAATTTTTATTTTAATTTTTTTTGGTTTCTGTATATTTTTATGTGTATGTATTTTATTTTCGTTTATGTATTTTGATAATTAGGCGAAAGGTGAACAAACTCCACGAACTAACTGGAAGTTTGTTTGTAGTTGTTGTCGTTCGCTATTGTTGTTGTCGCTTATTGGTGGCACGGGCAAGTGGCAAGTTTTGCTTTTATTTTTTATTATTTAGTATATAATTTACACAATTTGGAAAAGAAATCGCAGTTGATCCAATTTTGAGCCGAAAATAGTTGTCAAATGGAAATAGGATGTAGGCTTTAGCTATGTTTAGTGAGCTTCCAGTAGGTGGGAGTTATTTTTTAGATCCTTATATATGTAGAAGATATGAGAGTATTTATATAGAATTAAAAAAGAAAGTAAATAAAAAGTAAGAAGGTAAATAGAAGTACATTTTGTATATCTTATGTTGATTTTTGTTTATTTCATATAAAAAAGATTTTTATATTTATTTGTTTTTATTGTTTTATTTTATTTTATTTTTTTTAATTTATTTTATTTTTTATTTTGTTTCAATTTTTTGTTTTATTTTATAATTTTTTCTATTTTTTTTATTATTATTTTTTTTCTATTTTATTTTATTATTATTTTTTTTACTTTTATTTCACATTTTTAGTAAATTTTCCAATATAAATTCTATAAATATTTTTGTTATATCAATAAATTTTAATTTATAATATATTTATTTTTTTATTTATTTTTTTTTTTTTTTTACATATGCATTATTTCTAATATTATATATTTCGTCTATTTTTAAATATATGTGTATATGTATATGTATGTGTGTGTATATAATAAACATTAATATGCTTGAAATTTCTATTTACTGCTCGGCTTGCTGTAAAGCTTTCCAGTCACTTTTCATCTCTCACCATTTCCACTTGCATTCGAGAAAAATCCGTAAGTCAAAAGCTGCGCGCTGCAACATTTCTCTGCCAGACCTAAAAAAAAAGTACCAAAACAAAAGTACCAAAACTAAAAGTCAGTCAAAATATAAACAGAAAACACTCTCACTGCTCTGGGCAGACAAAGGTCAATGACATGGTCCAATTTTTGAACAACTAATGTTGTTTTCATTGTAAACGCCAATGAAGACGACTGCGGCTCAAGAGCAATGGAACAGCAACAACAACAGCAACAGCAACAACAGTTGAAAACAAATTCAATTCACTTTCTATTCCAATGAAAAATCGCTCAAAGCTCGACTCCAAAATAAACAACAGTAACAACGAAAGTGGTAGACAGCAGCAACAGCAACAGCAGCAGCAACAGCAACAACAGCAGCAACAACTTTTGAGTTTTGGTATCAACCAGGTCTTGGCTTGGCCAGCAAATATCCATTGATCTTCGGCTTTCAAGGGGGGGCAGAAAAAAAACGACGCATGCCTCATTAACAAAGGCAGCGGGACGAAGCGCCGCAGCAGCAACAACAAACAGCAACAGCAACAACAACAACAACAACTTGTACAATTTGAAAGCGATTTGAACAACAAAAAAACTAACGTTTGTTGTGGCCAAGTTGTTGTTGTTATTTGACTTTAACGGTTTCCGTTTTTTGTTGACTGTTTTGTTTGTTTAGCCAGCAGCAGCAGCAGCAACAGCAACACCAACAGCAACAGCAACAACTGTTGTTGCCGTTCATTTGAATAACTGGTGAAAATTTCACCCAGACAAGTGCCTTTTGTTACATATCTACAGCTGTGCCACAGAGACGCACATACATATGTTTTCTTTAGTTTCAATTTCAGTTTCGGTTTCATCTCTCGATTCCTCAAAAACAAAATAACAAAAAACAACAAAAACCACACAAAAATATGGTCTGGTAGCAAAAGTTTCTCCTAATTTGCAAATATTGTTGCTTAGCAAAAAAATGTTGTTATTGACAGATGTTTTTTCTTGTGTTATTATTTTCGCATAGTTTGACAACGACTCACGTGACGTCTGTTACATTTCTGCAAAAGTTTGTCTTAGTCATGATTGAATTACTTATGTATATGCAAACATCCATATGGATTTCTGTTTGTCGAGAGTTGTTTGATTCACCACGCTGCGTATGCGCAATGGGTCGCTGTTAAGTGCTTGCTGGGGTTTTACCAACTGGCCAATAGGCAATTTGGCCAGCTGCCAAGCCAATAGAACCCTCAGTGCTAGGGACTTAATAGGCCAAGAGGCCAACACACACATAGAGCTAAGCACTTCTCTGGAAAAGCGAAAAATGAAAAGTGAAAAGTTGCCAAAGCAAATTGTGATCGCTGTCGCTGTCGTCGTCGTCGTCTTCGTCTTTGTCTTTGTCTGTTGGCCACTTTGCTTTTGCCAATTGCAAATTACGTGCCATAAAAATCCCAGTGACTGACGTTCATGTGGGCTGGTAAGCCGGCCCCCCGCCCCTCGCTCCCGCACCCTGAGCAGCGCCCACGCCTGTCGCCGTTTGTCGAGTGTAACTCGCACTTTCACGTCTAATGCCAAAACACGTTGCAATTTTCATTGCTTGGCACTGACTTTAAAGCGACTGTTGGCCAAGTCCAAGTGAACAACAAATTGCAGCTAGATAAAGTGCTCAAGTGCTCCACACACACACACACATACACACAGTCACTCACACAGACACGTGACGTCAGCCTGTGGCACCTGCCCTGCCGGCCATTGCGTAAGCAGAGCAGCTCCAATAAACTCTTAGCCATATCGACTCTCAGATACATCGACAGATATTGTTATTGTGCAAGCACATGACAATCAATTAAATATTCGCCCACAGCAAACATTTTTGTGTTTTTTTTATACGTTTCTGCAACGGTTCAATTAAAAAACTATTACTACATTAATAAAATAATTATGATACCCTAACATGGCACTCGTACGCATCGGCAGCAGACTTGCGACGTGGATTGTAAATATACATATATATATAAACGTTTCTTTTTATAGATTCATTCAGTTTACTGAAAAGCGGGGCCTAACTTGATTTTATTGTGGTGGTAAGTAAGCCTATGTAAGCTGGGTATATCGAATGGTCAAAGCGAAATAATATTATTTGTTAGTCTTTGTCTATTGTCTATCTTTGTCTATTTGTCTTAGTTCTGCCGTACTGTTCTATGCGATTTTCAAAAACTATAATCTCGCTTTTTCTTATATTTCTTTAGTTTTATTTAAAAGATATTTATAACCAAGTATGCAAAACCTATATAATATGTAAGTTTTAGTTATGCTTTTCTATATGCTCTTGAAGTTTAATACCTTAACTATACTTATTGAAGAATTACAAGATTTAAATATTAGTTTCAGGGCTTAGCCGATATAAATTAAGACTTTATAAGTACCTTTCTATGTGATTCTCAATAATTCAAAGTATATTATGAAGTCCGTTTTTCATGAATCTTGTATTCTTCTATTCTTATTTTTAGTCACCGAAATATAGAGTTACTCAAATTCTAAATAGAAATCCAGTTCGATTTATTAATTTTGTTTTCCAAGGCTAAAGCTTAACATTATATATATCATGTCATTTAGTGTGCAACTTAACCAGTTCAAATTTTGTTTATAGTAAAAAATATATTGACATATATTCGATGGCAAACTGGTTCGCAAAGTGTTTGTTATAAGAATGCTAAAAATAATTTTCGTTTAGTCAATATTTTAATATTATTTATATTATATTCTATTTTAGAAGTCGTCTAGCTGAGGCTCAATTGATAGCTTATAGATTTTGAAAACACTCGAAGTAGAGAGTGTATTGACCTAGATAAATTTTATATTACTGTAAATTTGAAAAATATCTTAAGTTGACTTATATTTTAGAATAATATAGAAGATAGGTGATAAATATATAAAAAATGATCATGATCGATGTAATATTCAATATATTAAAAATATTTATATTAATTGTATATCTTTATATGCTTATTATTTATATTCTTTATTTTAATATATTCATATATCTTCATATTCATATATCTCGTATTTTAAATTAAATTGAATACTAAATTCTATATCTCAAGTGTATTTCAGGTGCACCATAGCCCAAGAGTTTCTTCGTTTACTTTTGTTGTCAATATGTAATATGCCAAAATACTTGACCAAAAAAACAAAAAAGAGCGTTGAAAACATTTGGAGACCCCCAGACAAGGTATGAAACGTGAGCCGGCTTCACACACACACTTCGGCGGGTCTGTGTTGGTGTGTGTGTGTGCGTACACCTGTCAGGTGAGACTGTGCTCAGCAACGAATCCATCTAGCGCCTCTATCAGCATAACAATTAAGCCTAAATACCTGGCTTATTGGGCCCCCAAATTGGCATTATTCACACTTGATTGGAGGCATGTGAAAAGATTTTTCATCGCACTCTTCAGGCCCCCCTCTCCCATTCCCCATTCCCCACTTGCAGTGTCCATTCAAAATTATGGAGCTGCCAGTTACTACGTGACACAAACTCGAAACAGTCACGCACAAAGAAGAAAATACCTATATCTGACCACATGCAGAAACATATATAGATACAGATACAGATACAGATACAGAGATACAGATAAAAGATACATTGCTAATGAGTTAATGTGCGGACTGAAGCTTTCGTTGCATTTACAACACTTCGATCCTAACTAAGTAAATCCCACCTTAGATAGACGAAAATAAATTCAAATACACAAATAAACAGAGAGAGCGCGAAAGAGAGAGAGAGAGAGTGAGAGAGGGAGTGCGCGAGGGCAACAGAAACAGAGAGAGAGGGAGAGTGCGACTGATATACATACATATATCTACATATGTATATTGGTCGCCGCAGCGAGCGTATAAGAGAGACAGAGAGTGCGAAAGAGAGGGGCAGCAGGTGAGCGAGCAGCATAGCAACATACAGAAGACAAAAACAGTTCATTGAACTATTTGTGAGCTTTTTTCTTTTTTTTGTTTGCTGTGGTTTCTTTAGTTTTATTCGTGGATTATGGTATCATAGCCCAGGCATATATGCCATATACCATACAGCATATAACATATGGCGCACACATACACACAGAAGTACATACATATATGTGTATATATACATATGTATATATAGCCTCTTCAAAGGTTTTGAGGTGTCATGTGTTTTGTGAGGTTTTGGATTTCGACGCTTGTAATGGTAAACTTTTAATCATGAATTCCGAATTGATAGGGCGCAGACAAGTGTCACTATTTATACAAACACATACATATATATATATATATATAGCTATATGTATGTATATGTCTGTGCATATATCTGTCAAAGAAACAGCGACAGCAGACGCATGCCCTAAAGAGAGCTGGGAAAGAAAGCTAAGCACGGCTTAGGCTTGAGAAACATGCAAGTCATTGCACATAAATATGTGGATATACATATGAATAGATACAAATATATTTAGATATATATACCCGCATATGACAGATATAACTCCGTGCTCCACGTGCACCGGCTGCTCCTAAATAAATCAGTTATTTAAACCTGTCCAGACGCTCGGTTCATTTACAATAAACCAAGCTGAGACGACCTTGAGATTAGCAAGTGATAAAAATCCATTAAAACAATCAAGTTTATGCACATACACACACACACTCACACACAGACGGGTCAATTAAATATTTGGCAAACAACAATTCATGATACGATATTTGTATTGAAATTATATTGCAGCTCAAACCTAACCAGATGTCGTCTTCAAACAAAGTAAACGAAATAATAAGAATAAAAAAAAAAAAGAAAAATTAAGCAAGTTGGAATTTATGCAGCAATGGCTGCATAGATTAGAACAAAAGCACTTCTATAGGGAGAAACAAGTATTTAACGTCTGCCATGTGTGGCACATCATGGTATATTATGTTAATCGCAGCTAGCTTCCAGGAACAAAGCAAATGATTACCAATTGAGCGTCTTGCAATCTGCGTCAATTGTCAACAATGGACAACACTTAATTGATTAGCAATAAATCAGGGTCTGCTGCAGGAGGTAATGCCCATTTCGACGTCAGCAATCATTCACCAATGAATAATGAAATAGAATGAAATATCGTATCGGATATAATATTTTAATATCTTAAAATAGTAAGTAAATATGTATTTAAAATATAAATAAAACCCACATCATAGGCATAAGATTCAGTTATCACAAAGTTATGGTTAGAACTGGAACATAAACTTCGAATCATATTAAGCGCATAAATAACATATTTTACGCCTCATAAATGGGCTCCTACTGACATGAATATCGCAATTAAGAACTCAAATGCGCATATTAAAGTTAGGAACATTTCATTTTCCATTGCATACAAATTGCAGAAACACGTTTAATGCACAAAATGCGCCAGACATAAAGCCAGCAGCAGCAACAGCAGCAACGGCAACTACGCCTACGATAGCCGGCTCGATGACAACATAAATAACTAAATAAATAAAAATAAATAAATGATCTTTCAATTAGAATACAGACTACATAATAGCCAAGAGCAAAAACCCGTGTGTCACACGCCAAAGTCAAAGTCAAAGCTGAAGCTCGACTCTCAGCCAAGTTCAATATCAAATGTTAGACTGCTGATAGACGTGGCTCAATGAGCTAGATCTAGAGGCTTGTCACACACACACACACACACACACATACTTATATAACAGGAAGCATTGGGCGCTGCAGCGCTATAAATCAAATTTATTTGCAACTTTGGCTAACTCGGCTAACACGCCCTTTTTTGTGGGGTGAATGGCTAAAGTCAAAATCAAATGCAAGCAAAACTCCTGGAGTGTTAGTGACTCTCAGTGCAGGTCGCCAGTAGTACTTTGTTTTGGTAAATATTCGAAGAGTTGATACCCTGGAACTAGAGTTTAGCTATTACTTTAGATTTCTTCTATGTGCACCTGCCAAGCTTTCGATGTTCGAGAAATACATACGAACAGAGAGACTGCAATCGATAGAAGAACAGTGCGAAACAGGTAGAGAAGCAGAAAGATAGATTGTTTGTTGTATGTCAGTCAGTCGACAGACAGGCCGACAGATGGCAGACAGACAGCTCGACACACGTGTCTAAATCAGCTCAGCAACTATTTGATATAACATACCACATATATTGATATACATACTGATATACATACTATACTATATATCCAGTAAAGTCTAACTCATTGTAACATAAACATATCCAAAATCAATATACCCCATCAGCACATTTTCACGAGGCATAGCTACAACAGTCATTTAATGTAATAACAACTTCCGTATGTATTCCATGAGCCTGTCATTATTAAGCTCGAGCAGCAACAACAATCGTAAATGCCACACAAAACTCAACTCGATAAAAAATAATAAAAATTGTAACCAAAAATTGCAATTGAATATGTTTTGAGATTCGATTTACTACGTTCGTATGATCAAGCGAATTTGTGTTTATCTACAAATTGACATAATTTGCTTATAAATGTTAAATGAAAACAAAAAATAGCCAAAGACTTGGCGCAAATCCAAACAACGTCAACAACATTGCAGATATGTGTGGTTAGCATACTTTTGCATATACCCTTGAATAAATTGATTGGGGTATATTGAGCACGAAACGAGTGCATGCAAGTGATTTTAAATCTTTCAAAAATATGAATTATGAATATTTGTGGAATTTAAAAAATTAATAATTAAATGATGATATTGAATTTGTTTAAATTACTGAGCATCTACTACAAGTTGATACCCCTTGGTATGGTTTCGAGCGCACTTGTTTAAATAATTAATCGAACAGACACTGAAGTAAAGCAGTCGCAAAAGCCAAATGCTAATTCAGATATCAAAGACGAATCGACACGCCCCGACTAAATATTCGGCTATAAATTGAAACATTTTATGAAACATGCAGGCGACAACAATTCATTAAGAATTATAATTATTTATTGAGCATGCATACGTATGATGCTTGGATATATAGTATTTACATGTTAAACTCGTTGCGAATATTTCATATATGTTATATGATTTGTTTTTTTAATTCTCTTTTTTACATGCAAACAGGTATGAAATCGCATTAAATTGCAAATGATTATAAAAACAAATTGATTGCATAATACAAAAATGCCGAAATAATAGTCTACAAAAAAAAGTACGAAAAAAATTGATAAATAATTAGCATATTAATTTCTTGAGTATGGATTATATTATATATGTGGAGTAGATGAGATGATTTTTTTCTTACAGCACAGACTAATTAAAGATTCAATGGGAAGATCATTTAAAAGCCATTAACTAAGTGATATAAATAATAAATCAACAGTTCCAGAAGATTGAACAGTTTTTATAATATTCTTTTTTGGTGAGTAATTACAATGAATGAAATATTAAGAAAGAGGATTTCAAATAAATGAAAAAATATTGATTTTAAATAATTTAAATAGTGAATATGATGCTGAATTATTTATATTTGAATATATAATATATATAGAATACAAAATGTATAAAATATATATAAATATGTATATATTTTTTTATTTTTTTTTTTAATTATAAAATTATCAAGTTTGGGATCGGTTTGAAAAGTGTAATAATATCGCGTGTGCTAAATTAAGTGAAATGAATGCTATTAATACTTATTTATTTAAAATTAAGCTGCGGCCTCTTGACGCACTTGCACTTGGCTATAAGCGGCACATGAATGGCCAGGGAAACCAGTTAGCTGTTCTTATGATCGCCATATCGCCCATATCTCTCATTTATTCGGCACACTTTTTAAATTTGGAGCCAGTGCGACCTGTTTTGATTATAGCACCCGAAACAGATCCAGGCCCACATCCCAGCCCAGCATCCAATCACGGGCCAAGTCAAAGTCATACTCTGACGCAAATGGACTTAACGATTCGTATTTCCAGACAAGCAGACGCACTTGATCGATTTAATATACTCGCATATATGTATATATAATATTATTGCACTTTTTAATGCGATGAAAAATGTCAAATGGCTAAGACTTTGGATTCTTGGAGAGTGCGTGTAGAATTCAGCGCCGAACGGAAGCTGAGCGCCGCGATCTCGAACTCGATCAATGTCGGATTGGAAGCGGTTAATTTATGTAACAACAACAACAACAAGAAGAACAACAGCAGCAGCGGCAAAAATGGCAACAATTATTACTACATATTAACATTTGTAACATTCTTACATACTTAATACATTATTATAGTAATTTAATAACATGTTCTCATGGTCAACCTGCTGGCTAACTGAAGTGCCCCATGGATTGGATTCGATTGGATCGCATTGTCGCACCGGGCACATTGTACTCGATGCCCGGGCATTAGCGATGCATATTTTAAAGAGTTGAAACACACATTGTAGCACACACTGAGACACGCCCCGGCTCCCTCCTCTCCGATCTGATCTGATCATAATGAACAAGATTTTACGGGCGTTAACGTGGCCAACATGATGGCTCGACCGTTGGAGCCGGCCATGTCAAAGATACCACCAGCACCGCATAACACATCAAAAATATCACGATTTTCAGCTGTCAACAGTTAGGCGGATGTTGCGCCATATACATATAGTCTATATATACATATGTATCTGTATCGGGTGAAAAGTGAAAATGCATCGTTCTAATTATAAGACATGATGATATCATCAGCATCGCTTGATTTACGAGCTTATGTTTGCGGATCCAAAGATCCGGCAACAATTGGCTGCACCTGATTGCATTCGCCTTGCCCCACCCTGCACCACCCAGCCGCAGCCACCGCTGCACTCCGCCCAGTGCTGCCCCGCTCAAGTTCAATGCGAAACAGCAAACGCGAGACGCCAGACAAGGCAAACCCTTGAAAATGGACGCGATTCGACTCGAGTCGGCTCGGCTCGACTTATCATCAGCTCTGTGCACGGCCTGCACTTGATACCAGCTGCGCTTGGCGACAATGGATCGTTGTCGTTGTCGGAACGTTGTGTGCGCGCTGGGAAGAGATACGGACACCCAAAACCACATTGCGACGGCCTCGTAGACACTTCGTACTTCATATGGAAATGCGGCACCGACAACGCGAAAAATAAATAAATAAAACGTTTCAATTCCATTTCTTTTGCGAATTTCATTTGTTGTTTATTTCTTTTTTATTTTTTGCGACAATTTGTGTTTAGTCTAGCTAAATTGGGTCTAGTTTATGCGGTTTGTTTATGAATCTGACCTCAGTCATGATCATGAATCGCTCTTTTTACTTTGGGGGACATTTGGATCTATGAATGGGCTGTGGCTGCGGCTGCGATTGTGCAGCTAGCGTGGGTTATAGAACGTCTGGCGGTTGCATCAGAGGGATTGCAAATGAGTGGATATGAATCATTCATTAAAGAGATTGATGCCAATATATATATAATGCATGTATATATGCAAATACTACAGTTGATTGAGTGATTGCCTAGAAGAAAGTTGGAAATTGGAAAATGTCGAAGAATATGTTTACTAAGGATGTTGTAGCACATATATTTTTATCAATTGATTGATTGATTGAAAGAGTCAAAGTTATTAAAGAAACTAGGGCGAATATTTGACATATAAATGCATTACATATATGAACCTATATGTATATTCATATTTATAATTGTTGATTGATTGACGGATTGATTGTGTGATTGACTATCTTGTTAAGGCAAGTCAGTTGTGCTCTATGATTGATTATGAAATATCCCAACGGGCTGATTGACAAGCCATAGAATGATGACTGATGAAGCCATAGAATGATTAATTCAATCCTTTATCTAGTATATTCGTGATTGACCGACTGATAGATTAGCTGATAGCCTTTCTCACTTACAGTCTGATGATTTGATTGTTTGATTGATTCATATATCAATGCTTAGCTGAATAATACCTGTCATCAAATCGGAAATCAATTTTCTCAACGGGCTTCCCCGCTTACTAAGACGCAGATGCCATAGCTTGAACGCGGATAGCTTACCTGAAATCCGAAGTCTTCAGCTACGCCATAGACTCGTCCATTGATTTATGGGCGCCGTCTATGCATTGCCGTTTTCGAACAACAAACAAGCTCTAAATCAAGTTCAAAGTCAAACAAATTAACAACAATTTAGCTAATCAAACGACTAACTAGCTGACTGACTCTTGTGGGTGTCCCAAACAAAAACGCCCCAACCAAAGAGAACCGAAACATGTTTGCAATATTTAGAAACAGAAAAAAACGATGCCAATAACTACAGTAAAACAACCTATGTAAATTGATAAATTATTATAGATAAATGCAAATAAATAATTAAAAGCAAATATAACAGCGAACGCAGTCGCAGTCGCAGCCACAGTTATAGCCACAACTCAAAGCGGCCGGCTATTATTTTGGCAATAAACTTGTTTAATTTGCATAAAGCCAATGCCCGCCCCAGCTGCCGCCCGCGCGCCCAGCCACCCAGCCGTTGCAGATCGTATCGAATCAGCATCAGCATCAGCATCAGCTGACGCGGATGCTGGGATAGCAGCCAAACAGCAGCAAACTCCAGCTGAACATTTTGCATGTGGTTGATATATACATATACTTCTATATACTTATATTGATACACACATGTAGATATAGATATATATACATAAATACTTAATTTTATATGCACTTTATTTTCGGCATCGGGAATCTGTGGCAAAACTAGTTCGTCGCAGCGGTTAGTGCAGTTAACAAAACAAGTGGAAATGCTCTATTCGGAGAGTGCACGACTATCAGATACCCTTTAGAGTTGGCATTATTTGTCTTCCAGATTTTATAAATTTTGTTTATTGAATATGTTTTTATTTTGTGTTTAAACATTATAAATAACATTTGTTTAATTCATTAGGATATTTATTGATTTATATATTTGTTGGGATTTAAAATTTTCTAATTATATTTTTCAATATTTTTAATAATATTTAATATATTTTAATTTATTTATTTTATTTTATTTATTTATTTTTTGTTTGTTGTGTTTTTTATTTTTATTTTAATTTTAGTAAGTGTGTCTTTTAATTAATGCGTAGGAAACTCCGTGGAATTCGAAATAATAATTTGCATTCTTAAAATATTTTGTAATAATACCAGGTAACAGAGTAATACATGGTTTAATAAAGAATTATATACTTCTGAATATATTAATAAAAAAATATTTTAGCTTGATCATTATACCAAATTAGATGCATTATCCTCCATATGATAATATCATATTGAGATTGAGATCATAATTTTGATAAATATGGAAAAAGATATAATATATATGAGTACATAAGATTTCCACACTTAGATCATACCCTTTATAGATATAGAGTATAAAATAAAATAAGAATTAAATATGCACGTTTATGGTGAAACACCAATATAAACAAAAACTTGTATATGTAGTGTATGTATATAAATATGTATGTATATGCTTGCACATATGTACTTGTCTGCTAAATGTATCTTTATTTAGCGTGTTCTATTGAAAGGACAATAAACTCTAAACAATACATCAAGGTCAACCACTCGCATTAGATGCGTCCGAGTCAAAGCTGGTGACAGCGGCATGCTCGATTTTCGTGGGCACCTTTCGATCATTATTAAATTCTTCAATTTGTTTTAAAATTTAAAATTGTATTATGCAAATCTGATTTGATCGTGTTAATTTGCGAATTCTAAATTCCAAGTCTCAGCTGCAATCAATTCTATTACTGTTCTATATATTAAATGTTTGAGATTAAATTCGATTAGTGATGAATGGAATTATATGGTGGACATAGACATAAATAATTAGAGATATACTTGATATGAAATGGTAGTTTGGTAGGTTTCTTTGCAAAATGTGTTGACTGCATATAATATATACCTAGATAGGTATGATGATAAAACTTAAGATTATTCATAAGATATCGTAATATAAATAACTCGAAATGATGAGGTTAGCCTATTTCTAGTTTAATATATATTATATAGTTTATATTTTTTATAATATTTAATTTTTGTTTCTAATTAACATATTTTAAATTCTGACATGTTCTAAAATTTAAATTATTAGCTAGAAGTTGAGTCTATGAAAAAACTTGAAACTGACTTCGGAACTTTATAGGTTTTCTATGTATGTTTGTATGTGAATCGCCACTGTGTGCCACTGATATTTGAAGAATTAAGATTGCATTTCTGTTAACTTTCAATATTTAACAGCTCAATTTTAAATTTATCGAACAGTTTTACAAAATGTTAACAATGCTGTTACTTCAATAATAATTTTTATCGCCATATTATTATTGTATGTATATTAATGTGAATCAATTAATCATTTCCGCCACGTAATTAAGAGCAAATTATTTCATAAAGATTTTTTATGAGCAGCGTTTTGTGGAATTTTTAATATTTGTATTTAAAAATATAAATATATATTTTTCTTTATTTTTTATTTTATTTTTTTAATATTTTTGTTTATCTGGCTTAATGTTTTAATTTTAAAACATTTACAGCTTTTGGCAACTATTTTTGCAGCGCATGGCTCTCGTATATACATATATGTATATTTATATATAAAAATATATACCTACACACATACATACCACATATATGCGTATGAGATTTACATTTCTGTTTAACTTTTTTGTTGCCAGCTCATGTGTTCAATGCACCCAACGTTTTCGTTGTTGTTGTTGTTGTTGACTTGCGATTAAGTCTGTTCTGCGCTGCAGTTTTGTTTACTTTTGATTTTGTCGTATTTTTTGATTAAGTGCAATGGGCGCATAGCCGGAATAAGCATGTATGAATACATATGTATATATATATATAAAAGTATATACACATATATATTCACTTATATACAGATGTAACTGCCATTATCTGACAACTGTTGTTGCCCTCTGCAGATGCCGTTGTTGTTGTTTTGTTGTTGCTGGTGTTGCCACTTCGAATGCTTCTTAAGTTCAACGTAATCAACGCAAAGAATGTCACATTGAAAGAGGTCAACCACCAGCGCCTTGTCATGTCATTTATGTAATTGAAAACAATTTATTTTATTTGCTAACGATATTACGATTTAATTTAATTAAAGTAGGAAGACAATCGATAGCAGTCGTTGCCATAGAGGCAGCTGTCGTAGGCAGAGCACACAAAGAGAACAACAATATATATGCCAGGTCGATGAGTCAGTCAATCAGTTTATCAGAAAAGCAGTCAATCTGTCAGTTTAAAAGGTAATCTGGAAGTTAATCAGTCAGTCAAGCGAACTATGAGTCAGTAATAAAAGTCGGCTAATAAGTTTGTTTGTCAATTGTCAATAAGTCATTCACTTAGTCAGTCAAATTTATATATACACAATCAGTCAGGTAATCAGTTCTATTAACTATCTAATAAGACAGCCAGTCAGTCATTTAGTCTATCAATCTGTCAATCATGCATCATTCAGTTTGCCGACTATAGCGTCATATCTATATCTTTCAGACACTACCAATCAGGCTATCTCTTGCTGACATAAGGCAAGCCAGTCAATCAGTCAAAATATCAGTCAGGTCAATCAATAGTATAGTATGTCAATAAATCAGTCATTTAGACAGCCAATCATAGAGTCAGCTAATCTTTCAATCACTCAGTTATTAAGTAAGTTAGTCAGACTGTCAATCTATCAATCAGTCAATCATTCACATAGTCACTAAGTCAGTCAATCGATAATATGTTTAGAGGCAGTCTGGCTATCAATATCTAATTGAGTCAGTCAGTCAATCACTCCGTCAGTCAATCAATCAGTCAGTATGCTCAATCTAACTCACATAGATATTCATCTATATAGTGCTATGATATAAGCTTTTGCATGACTGACCGCTCATTTGGGGCGTGGCTTAAGTATGGGTTGCAAATAAAAAGCGCATAATAAGCGTTTAAATGCAATTTTCGTAGCAAAGCGAATCGTTCAGGCCAAATATCATAAGGGAGTTAAGTATATGTTTTGCAGCACGTTGATTAGAATGAAATATGTGGCTAGCCCAACAACAACAACAACAGCAACAACAATCATAACAACAACAGCACCAGCAGCAGCAGCCACAAAAAACTCCGTCAAAAAGTCCTTTTTCTTTCTAACAGAAATATTTAGGTAGCATTTAAGGAGACAGACACACAGACAACTCGCAAATCGGACTGTTTCTGTTTTAGTTTTACTTTTTTTCATATATATATATATTTTTATTTTTTATTTTTGATCTTTTTGACTGACTGTTCCTTCATTTCTTGTGGCTGCTCAATAATTTTGTGAGGGTGCCGCCAAAAAGGGCGCTCGATGTTCTTTGTTTCAAATAGATTATGGGCAATGCGAATACAGATGCATATAGAAATATATATGTATTTGAAAATATTTTGTCTGCTGGCAAGTTCAAGGATTCTGGACATTGGGTTCATTGAACCAGAATGCTTTTACGGCCGGAAATATCGAATTCGCTTTAATTGTGATCGAACAAATTAATAAGTTTGATGAAAAGTGAAAGACAATGATCACAGATGTCGTCGTCTATGCGAATTGGGAAATACAAATTGCGCCGGAGGAAGTGAAAGACATCCAATTCAATATCCGCCTGCTGTAAGTGTGCGCCCTAATGACTTGTGGGCGTGGCCAGCTGAAGAAGGTGTGCACAAAGGGTTGCGCGTAATACGAGCTGTCCCCAGAGTGAAGTGAAGAAAGTTGAAACTAGGCACGTGCCAGGGCCAGCCCACAGCTGTCGAGGATACAAACGAAAGCGAACTACGACGCGCTGCCATAAGTCAAGTCGCCACGAGCGAGCAAGGGAGATAGAGAGAGAGAAGGAGGGAGGGACACAGAGAGAGCGAGAGGGAGAGTGAGCGAGTGACGCAGTCGCAGATCAAGATCACAAACGCTGATGGCACACTGATTGATCTTGCGACTGGTTTGGATTGTGCCAAGGAATTCCTAAGAATATGGCACACACACACACACACACACACAGAGAGAGACGCGCACTCAAGCTGAAAAAAGCAAAACTAAACACGCAAAAAACTGAAAGGGTGGAATACAATATAATAATAACAAGGAACAGGGAGCTCGTATTATTTAATTTGGCACTGAGAGTTTTTTGCCGGCGAGTGTATCAATGAATCGAAATGAAATGCGAATGTCTCGATCGCGTGCGGCAAACATTTCCACGGATTTCTTTGCAGATCCCGCATTCGGTTTATATTTCTGCTCTAGCGAAGGGTAATATGAATTTCGTATTAGATATGTCGTGCATAACTGAAGAGAGCATTAAGTATATAGAAGTATATATTCAAGAGCAGTTAGGATGTATTAACTATAAATATATCATATCATATCATATCATATCATATATCATAGACATACAATTGATAAATTAGATGCACTGGTCAGTATGACTACGTAAAAGGGTTTTATACAATATTTAATGTAAGCTTTGTATTTGAGAATCAAAAGCATATGCTAGGAATCATTCTTATAATGGGAATATTGTCTTTATTTACAGAAATATTTAGAATATTTTAAGAACTTAAATTTCAGATATAATTTTAAAAATAAATCATTTTAATACCATATGAACTATTAGTTTCTGCTAAAATTAATATTTCAAATTAAAATGTTTATGTGAAACTAAATTGTTCAGTTTCATATTCGCAAGTGTATTCAGTCTTCGACTTGCCCTTAATTCAATCATTTTTTTTTTTTCTGTTTTGGCACAAAGTTCCAGAGTTTTGATTTGTCTTGCCTGATGCTGAAACGATTGGCTGATTATTATTTATTTTTTTGTAATCTTGTGGGTTGTGCCTTGTGTTTAGGCTATAAATGCATATAAAATAGATTTAACCCATGGTGTGCCAAGGGTTTAAGAGAACACAAAAATTTGGAAAATCATTCAATAAATATTTGAAGTCCGAAATAAAAACTAATTAAATACAATAATATTTCATATAAATTTGTTAAGAAAGTTCAAATAAATGAACAAATTTCTTTTTGTGATTTTCTATTATTTCTTATTCTTTAATTATTTCCATGGTATTCAGTGTGAAGGGTTAATCGATACAGTTTTTTTCTACCATATAAATAATATAATGCAATAATTTATGAATATTTTTGCCATATCAATTCTGATGACTAATACGCATGCAAGTTCCAAGAAAATTTCAGACATACCACGAATAGTTTTGGGACCAGGCAGCGCCGTCAACTTCTTGGCTCGCATGCCAAATTGCAACTTAATTATAAATTGCAACAACAACAACAACAAAAGAGGAAAAACAACTAAAATGAAACACAGACAGACCAAAGTTTCGGGCTGCACTGTAAAATTGTAGCGTCAGAGCCATGAAGCGCCATACAAAACAAAACAAAACTGCAAAAAAAAACTGCTAATTTAACTGTTAGTTTCACATGCGCACACACACACTCAGACAGACACTTACACAGATGCGAAGTCCAATGAAAATACCATGAAAATACAGCCAGCTTTGGGAAATCCATGAAATGTGCGAGTACAAGTATTAAAGCAAGCAAATCTTCCGCGTTTGTGTAATGCAGGAAGATTTTGCATGATTTTTCGCTTTTATTTGAACATTATATATAGGTATATCTATATATGTATATGTATGCATGTATCTGCTACAAAGCTGTAATTTCTGCATGAAATAGTATATATAACATACAGATATAAACAGAATATTATGGTGGAGAGCTGTTGAATCTATAGCAATTTTTATTAAAACTTTAAGACTCATCAGACAAAATACTTTTGATTTAGGTTTTCTAAAGTGAATATGGAATCAGCATGTGGATATATGTTATAAATAAACAGCAGATTTATATATTTTACCAATTGAAACATATATTATTCATAAAAATATTTAATAGCAAAAATAATCAATAATCTTCTTTTAAATACTAGTTTACAAGTTCAATAATTTATATAATTTCATCATGCATTCAAACTTTGCAAGAAAAATTTATTAAGAAAATATATTTTAGGTATATGCATACAAATATAAAAAATTTCTAAATATATTATAAAAAACTTTAAAAAAAAAAACATAAAAATGAAATTCTTCTACACATTTTCATTTTAAACTTGACTCAAATTTCGACCTTCGTTCGGGTTGAACTTAAATTTATTTGCAAATATTTTGACTTTGTGAATATTTATCTGTAGAGCCGCCTAGTAGAGAGCAAATCTCACTGGATCCTGAAAAAACTGTTGCCAACTGAGCGCTGCAGAGCGGGTGAGAGTGAGGGAGAAAGAGAGAGAGAGAGCGAGAGACTCTGCCATTTGAATGAAAGCAGTGAGAGCAGTTGAAGCAGGCTTCGCATTGCAAACCTGAACCCACGACAGACCCAGACCCCAGCGCAGTTGCCCCTGTTACACTCGGATGGCACCTACTGTCAGCCGCACAACGCCTTTCCCTCCGCTCCACCAGCAAATACTCGCTAAATCCTCTCAATCAGCAAGCGCTGCTAGCGCCAGCAGCCAGCAGCTCGCGACGTCAGAGACAGCGTGCGAAAGTGAAATCGAACCTTTGCTGCCGGCGTTTGTGCTTTTAACAACAACAACAGCAGCAGCAGCAACAACAACAATAAGCACAGCCGGTTTTAGAGTGCTGCGAGGGGCACGACTGTGCGGTTGGTTGGGGTTGAGGGAACGGGAAGGCTTAGCTGGCTTTGGCTGACAAGTGCGAGCGCCACCCCCTCGCCTTCAATTAGTAACAAAAATACACTCACTCACACACACACACACATTCACATTCACATGCTTTTTGTAAAAGTTTCGCATTTTATTTTTAAAGAGGCGACGCAGCGGTTGAATGAAAATTTCATTTCGATATTGCTTGGAGAGATGGAAAGAGTGAGTGGGTGGGGAACTCTCTCTCTCTCTTTCTCCCTCTCTCTTCGGTCACTGAACTTTGTCCGACTGGACTTTCGTCATGAAAATTTGCATACGCACGCTCGCATGCCAGATGACGCGACCCCCACTTGTTGGGCGCTGAAATTGGATATTTTTGGGTGCTTGGCCCGGGAGTGACGCGTCAAAAGTGAATTGAACAGGCGTCATTAGGGCAAGCCCCGTCACTGGACGAACGGGCGCACGGGCAGCGAGCGGCGGCCGAGGGCCGCAATTAGTTATGCTGCCTAATTGTGCCGTTCCATAGGAATTAATTTTGCATCTTGGAAAAATATGCAGTTTTAATTAGTTAATAAGCACCGTTGGCTTGCAGCTGGCCAGGATTCCTTAGATAAGCTAACGGGGCGCTCAGCCAATGTGAAACGCTGCGCGTCAAATGGGCGTCGCGCGCAATTAGCGACATATATCAATTACAATACATAAATAAGAAATCTACATTTATTACGTATACGACTCGCTGGCCCGCTAAAATGTTTACATTATAAATCATTTATTCAAATTACATATTAAAGCTGCCTCCGTCCGAAGTGGACCTGGTGTGTCTTGGTCAGTTATACTCGTTGAGCCAGTGTGGTTCAGTGGCTGCTGACTGTGGCCAGTGTGGCGGGTCAGCTTGTCGCTAGAACCACCAGTCGCACCACGACGGCGTCTCCCCAACAGCTGATCGACGTCTGGCAGTGGGGTCTGTTCAATTGGCGCAATTGGGCTCTGATTTGTTGCTCCACATGGCGCCCCAGTCAAGTTCAAGAATGTCAAGACGTTCTTTAATGCATTTATTACACACAAACACATCGAAATACATGCGGCTTTGCTTACGACTATGTAAATGCATTTCTGAATTTCAGAGAAACATATTTAGCAACATTTAATGGTTGTTATTTTTCCAGCTACTCAAATGCAATTTCTGTTTAAATTGTGTAGGAAACATATGCTTTAGTTATTATAATAATATATATAATATTCCTTAATAATTTATTCAATTTCTGTATATTTTCAGATCAATCATGTTCTCTTCCTTTGCGCCCATAAAAGTATGCAATTCTCGTGCTTTTGCCAAACATTTCTTTTTATAAATTTAAAAAACAAAGCCACACACACACATACATGCATAATACAATTGGCCTATTTAGTAATTTCTATGACATTGACATAACAAACGCGGGAATATATTTGGCGTGTGTGTAGCTCCCATCGGGTTTCATATTCTTATAGACTACTTTTGTGCGGTGCGACTCGAGTTAGTTACAAAATTGGCCGCTGAGTGCAGTGGTGGCGCTAGTGTATCAAAACGATCAAAGCGATCGAAACTCGTATATCAAAGTTGACAAAGAATCTTCAAAAATGGAAGTCAAAATACATTCGTCATATAAAGTACATATATGTATATGTATGTATATATACACATCAATAGATAGACAATTAAAAACACTTATATAAGATGATTATAGTATGTGGCTTGTTACTTCTACCAATTTTAGTTGTATATATTAGTGCTAAACTTCTTTGAACTTAACAGCGAGGCATAATAGGATGTACTCGTATATCTAACAATCCTAGGGAGGGCAACATTTCTATGCAGGGTCCGGAGCTATACTCAATCATGACAATTACAATTGCAAAATTGGGAATTAACAGAGGATTACAATTTAGATTAGAGATTTTTCAATATTTATTATATTTTAATTATATACTATAGCTGAGGGCTGCTGGCATATTCGCAGACATTCCATTCATTACGGTCGCTCTTTCTATATATTTTGCTTATTTAAAAAATAATGTACAATTCTAACAAACTCAAACAAATTCATATCAATATGGGTTGCCAATAGATATATCGTCTACATAAAGATACAACTACCGGGGTATCCGTAGTTCCTATTCAACTATCTAATAGTCACGAATATGCCAAGACTTTGACAAGGGTGCGACAAGGCTCAAGTGGACTAGTCGTTGGGATTTGTGCGGAATGTTTCTAAACTTTCGTTTGTCTTATTTGTTGTTAGTTGTTATTGTTGTTGTTATTGGTCGGTTCTGTACTTGTTTCTAGCTCTTTGTTAAATGGTCTCTCGTCGTTATAAAATGTATTACAAATCTCTATTCGAGCTAATTCGTTGGTGCAGTTTATTCTTGGACAGGCTTCAGAAAGCATCGTTGAGCTCCACAACTGACATTCTCAGTTCCACCAAGGGCGGTAGCTACTGCGGTCTCGCCATTATCTCCAATCCGCCCTCCTCCTCCATTTTGGTAAGGAACTTCGTTACTCGGTACTGCGGCTCCGACTGCCGCACCATATCAATTAATGCCAATAGCTTCTTAATGCCAATCCATACGCGTGCTCCTCCAATTTTTCGGCCAATCATTTGCAGCTCTTCGGGACTGAATAGGTCGGCGTCCTCTAGCACTGTCAGCACATGGTCGGGATTGGATATATTGGACACGTGCAGAACGGATGTGAATGCGGACAGCATTTCCATCTCCTCGAGCACCTGGCGCCTGCTCGAGGTGCACAAGATGAGCAGCTTGCGACCCTTCGGTGGCTGTTTCTTGAGCAGCACTAGCAATGCCTGCAGTGTTAGGTTGGAGTAGCGCGGCCCGATGGGTCCGTAGTCGAGCAAACGTTCCACATTGTCCACCACGATGCAGCTGAGCGTGGAGCGGTAGGCATCATCGAATATCTTACGTATGTGCAAGCACTTGGCGGACTCGGTGAAGCCCACCATATCCTCAGGCGAGCACACCTTGACAAATGGGAAATCACTCATCTTTGCCAGATTGGCGGCCAGCGCCGATTTGCCAGAGTTGGGTGCGCCTTCGAGGAGCACGGAGACCAAGCCGGAGCTTTCCGTTGCCTTGGCCTGTTGCACATACAGCATGCCATCTTCCAGTAGGCTGGTCACCGGCGGGCCCCAGTTGATGACACCCCGGGCTAGCATGTTCTCGATCATCTCCTGAGCTGCGCCGAATGCGGGCTTTATATCGTTCTCCAAGGCGTGCATAAAGTCGGAACGCGTTACTTTTAGCTTTTCCATGGCCTCGGGATCTACGTGCACCTTGGCGTCGGCTTTGATCAGACGATTCATGGCCGTGGACTGGGCAGCGCGCACCAAACCCTCTAGCTCAGCGCCGCTGAAGTTCTTTGTGCATGCCGCAATCTCCTTATTATCCACATCGCTGGCGATCTTATTGAATTCGCGCATTCGCTTCGTGTGTATGTTGAGGATCTGAACGCGTCCCAGCTCATTGGGCAGACTGATTTCCATTTGCACCTCCAGGCGACCGGGTCGAAGCAACGCCTCATCAATCATATCCCTGCGATTGGTCATGCCAATGACCAGTATATTGTTTAGCTGCTCCACGCCATCAATCTTAGCCAGCAGCTGATTGACCACGGTGTCATGCACGCCACTGTTACCGGCCACCGAACCACGCGCCTTGCAAATGGCATCGATTTCGTCAAAGATGATGATGTGGAGTCCGCTGTTCGGTCCCAGGCGCTTCTCCTCCTCCTCGGCATCGGCGAACAAGCGTCGAATGTTGGCCTCCGACTCGCCCACATATTTGTCCAGAATCTGTGGTCCATTCACAATCTTGGGCTCACGTGCATTCAACATGGTGCCGATCTGTCGAGCCATTAAGGTTTTGCCCGTTCCTGGCGGTCCGTAGAGCAATATGCCTTTCACATGCTTGATGCCCAACTGTTCGACCAGCTCGGGTGGAAAGACGCGCGAGGCAAAGGCGCGTCGAAAGATGGCATTGAATTCCTTATCCAGGCCACCGATTCCCATTTTGCCAAAGTCCCAGTCGGGATTTATGATAGGGCTCCGTACAATTTTTCCCTTGGATCTGCCCTGCAGATTGAGCACCGAATTCTCTGCCTTCTCGAATTGCACCACCGTATTGCCTAGTACCCGGCCAAATCTCACATTCCGTGTCTTTGCTTCCTTACCGTCTCCTACAGTTCTGGGATCCACAGCTTCCAGTGTCTTGACCGCCAGACCAAGTAATTTCTTGTCCTTGAAATGAAAGACCAGTGTTTGACCCACCGTCAAGGCCATGCCGGCAAACTGCATAATGAACTCCTTGGCCATTTCATCCGAGTCGTAGGGCTCCTGGGTGATGGTCTTCTTCTGCAGAAAGTCCGTTTCGAAGGAGACCGATACAACGATGTCAGAGCTCGCATCGAACCGATAGGGACGCACATCGATCTCCTGATTAATGGAGAGGGAAGCCCATTTGCGCTGGACCAGAGAGAAGCCAACATGTCCACGTGGCAGATCGACGATCTTCTCCAGTGCAAATATATAATGCTGTCCAGGTCCCGGCGAGATGTCAACATATCTGTTATCGAGCCAAGGAAACACAAAGTAATGATTTAATAAGCTTCAACACAGACGCCCCCACAGAGCTGGCGTCATTTTGTGAAATCATTCAAAAGTCAAACAAAAACAGAAACTCAAACTGACTTTACTTCCTCGGTGAAATCGGCAATATTGACGATTGCCTTGTTGGTCAGAGACAGTTCGTCTGTGGGGCATTTGATGGCCTTCATTTTGTGCGCCATTTCGTTAGCCATTATTGCAGCACAAATCGATTAAAATTAATTTTCTTGCCCAATTTAATATTTACGAGGCGAAATTATTTCCAAATACTGACTCACCAACAGCTGTTTGCACTGTTGTGCAGCCCTGGTTGCAAAAAAGAAAAACCAATGAATATTTGGTGTACACACTGGAAGCGCGTATGCATTGGAAGCGAAAACAGCTGATCGATAGAAAGTGAAAGACAAAAACAAACTTTTTGTTTTTATCTGAAAGATTGATTTTTTAAGTGAAACATATTTTTAGATTAGCCATTGTCATTGTCAGTTAAGATCGACATTTACCTTACTTTAAATAAATATAGCAATTCATTTAATTTGTCACACTTTTTGCTTAAATAAATGCTATTCAATAATAGTTTAAGTATTATTGCACTTGGCACTGTCGCGTTGTGCCAATAGAATTACATTCTCCAGGGTAACATCGCGTGGCACGTAGAACTTGAGTGAGGCCTGGTAGCCATTCGCTCGTAAATGTTCCAGTCGCCCGTAGTCCAGCACACGTTTGCATTGATAGCCAATCAGCTCGCGCTGCTCGCGGTTTAATCTCTGCGTAGGCTCCTGCTGGGGCTGCTCCTCCTGTTCCTGTGCGGCCGCCTCCGCTTCCGCCATGGCCTTGCGACGCTCGCGGCTGATACCGCTGCCGCACACAGCCCAGCTCACCATTTTGGTGATGATGACAAAGTCTCGTGGTGTTATGCCCGCTGTTTGCAGCCACTTCTTGCCCACGTAGGAGCGCCAGGAGCAGCGATGGTGACAGCATAGGGCAATTAATATGTAATTTGTGCTGCATGCGTCCTTGTCGGCCAGCACGCAGCGCAGGGTCAGGTCTGTGGCGGCGCCACACAGATGCTTTGATAGCGCCACGTTGCGCTGCGTGCGCTGGAGCTCTGGCAGTTGGGACATCTTGAGGTCCGCAATGTCTGCGCGTATGCGCTGCACCAGCTGCTTATTGGTCAGCTTGTTGTCCTTTTTGTGGCGCAGCGAGAGGCGATCCACCAACACCACCTGTGAGTTGGCCAACTGTTTCGCATCGAGCGCCGTGGCTAGGTAGAATGCCAGCTGGCCCTTGCCAGCGCCGAATTCTATGTAGCTGGTGTTGTCAGCCAGCTGTTGATCCCGTTCGAGTATGCCCAGCAATGCGGATGTCTGCACCAGATGCTTGCGTGTCTCCGGGCCGTATTCGCTGTGACTCAGGGGCTCCTCTAGCGATGTGTGCTGCAGTTGCAGCTGCTCAATGTTGCCGGCAATGTGCGTGTCATACAGTTGCTTCACTTTATCAATGACTCTGTAGAACTCTGCATCCTCCAGTTCATGTAGTTTTAGCTTCTCGTGTTCGCAGAGCTCTTGCTGGCTGTCCGCTTCGAGTGCTTCACCCGCATTGATATCCTTGTGTATGTAGGGCAGTGTGCTGACCTGATCCCTGGCATTGCATATGGTCAAGTGCTTGGCCAGTTTTCGTTTGAACACTGTGTGCTTAGGATCTAGTGGGCAGGGTATGCGCTCTGCCTCGGCATTGTCTTCGGTTGCCTCACTCGGCGGCTCGTGAGCTCCGCAAAATAAACTGCCCTTGTTCGGTTCCATTTTGCAGTAGCGCTTCTTGCGCTGCACCCAGTGCGCACAGTTGACAGCCGCCGGCTCAGCCGGCTTTTCATCTGTGCTCATCTTGGGTTTCTTAGCGGGAATGGCTTCAGCCATGCCCTGGAAAGCTAAATCCTGCACGTGCCTTTGTTTACAATAATAAATGGTGGTGAGTTAAGTGTGACCGTATGGAGTGTTACAAATATTACCATTAATTATGGGCAATGAAAACATAGAAACTCAATTAATAATACGTTTTCTGGGTCAAAATAGATTATTAAGTGAGTCTTTATTAATATTTATAGTATTTGCAAATAATATGCCGTCCATTTATGCAATAATAATTGTTCGAATAAATTGCATCTCGCATTTGGTGGCAACGCTTTTGAGTAAATATCGATAGCTCCATACAAAGTATCGATAGTTAACACAGCATTTGTTAGACACGGAAAAAAGCCGCGAGGCCCAAACGTTTTGGTAAATAATATTTACTAAGTGTATAAATTATTTATAGACGTCAACCATAATAGTGACTGAGTTTCCATAACCACATCAACATGTAAGTAAAGCAGATGAAAGCACCGGTACAGCGCAGACATTGCATGCAGCCGGCATGCTCGTTGTTGTTGTGCCCAACAAACTGAAAAACAAAATTTTTGCAGGGCTCTCGTGAAACCTAAATCAGAGCTTACGCCGGAGGAGCTGGCACGCCAAGAAGAGGAGGAGTTCAACACTGGCCCGCTGTCGGTGCTCACACAATCGGTGAAGAACAACACGCAAGTACTCATCAATTGTCGCAACAACAAAAAGCTGCTTGGCCGCGTCAAAGCCTTCGACCGCCATTGCAACATGGTCCTGGAGAACGTGAAGGAGATGTGGACGGAGTTGCCGCGCACCGGCAAGGGCAAAAAGAAGGTGAAACCCGTCAACAAAGATCGCTTCATATCGAAAATGTTTCTGCGCGGCGATTCTGTCATTCTAGTCCTACGGAATCCTCTGGCCACTGCAGCGGGCAAATAGATATCGCGAGAAACACCAGAAATCCCATTCATTCAACTACAATCAATAAAACTAAATTGCTATTTTATACTTTAACGAAAGATGTGAATTCATATTATATTTAAAAGATGTACAACGCTCGATGGTGTTCAGTTCCCGGACGACAGCTGCTTGCTCAGTATGGGCACATACTCGTCGTACTCTGCCATGAAGAATGCGCCAGCTATGGGCTGTCCCAGGCGATGATGATCCGCGAATTGTTTGATATGAAACTTGGGCCTGGAGCGACGACTCTTGTTGTTAACGCGAGGTCCGGAGAACGACAGCTTCTTCGGCTGGGCGTACAGCAGAATTACGTAGCGATGCAGGCCCGTATCCTTGGGCGGTCCTGCGCCCACATATTCAGCTAACGCGTCGCCCCTGGCTACTTTGTTGCCAGGTATATTGACCACCAGCCAGTGCTTGAACTCGCGCAGCTTGTGATTCGTACGGCTGGGCGCATCCGGATCGACCATCGCGAGCGTGTAGAAGGTGTCTGGTTCTGCTGTCCATTCCACGGTGGGAGTATTCTTCACCTGTGTGGGCGTCACAATATCCCCATTCTTTATCGACATTCGATTGTCGTAGGTGATCTTCAAGCAGAAAACAAAATGCAAATTAAATGATGATGATGTTCAAACTTTCTCCCCAATGCTGTGCCACACCTTTAAGAGGTTCTCTGGTGGCTGGGATACAACGTCAGGCACGACGCCGTGCCACTTGAACGCATCTGTCTCTGGGTTGCACTGCACAGCCGAGAGAACGCAGACGATTGCCACAGACGACAGCAGTAGCATTGTTATTGATGTGTCGAATGAATTATGCAAGACTAATCCGAAATTTGCTCCGACTGTTTATGAACGTGGATCGTAAATGTGAACTGCTCGCTAGCAAGCTCTGTCCTCAACTGAAACCAGTTAGACTCGAGGCTGGGCTTATAAAACACAGCAGCCATCGCTGCCAGCAGCTGTGATTGAACATTCGTGTAAATATGTATGTTTAATAACACCTTTTTTTATTTCTTTTCTACAATGCACGCCAATTGGTCATCAACATTAATCGTGTGTACTTGCCAATTTATCAAAGAAAAAAAACTGAAATTCTCTTTTATAATAATCGTTATCACTTGCCCGACAGCTGTTTGTACAACTTGGGCACATAATCGTCCCACTGTGCCTGGTAGAAGTTTCCGGCAACGGGATTGCCCAGCTGATATTTGGAGGCAAACTTGGCCGTATTGAATTTGCCACGCTTATCGCCGCTAGTCTTCGGGATGCGCGGCTCATTGCAGGACAGCTTCTTCGGCTGCTTGTAGACCAGGAAGACATAGCGATGCAGCCCGGTGCCCTGCGGCGGACCCGAGCCCACGTAGGCGCTGAGCACCTCGCCCTTGTCGATCTGGTTGCCGGGCACGTTGACCACTAGCCAGTGGTGCCATTCGCGGAACTTGGGCTCCTTGCGACTGGGCGCATCCGGATCGGTGAGCAGCACAGTGTAGAGGGCGTCCGGCTCGGTGGCCCACTCGAGCTGAGGTGCTGCCTTGACCTGAGTCGGGGTCAGCTCATTGCCATTGTTTGCCTCCAGGCCGCCCGCATAGGTCACCTTACGTGAGGTAGCAATTGGAGCAGAGAGACAATCAAGAAACGAGACTCTGGCGAAGCTCACCTTGAGCAGCTCAATCGGCGGCACTTGCAGCACATCGGGCACAATCTTATGCTTCGTGAAGAACTCGGCCATAATTATCGAGCTAAGAATTCAGAAAAATGTCTGGTTGATTTCGACTTGCCCGACTGGCAGTTTATTTATTTGTGTTTGTGATAGAAAATATTTACAGTGTATCCCATTTGACAGTTAGCTGAGTTCGAAGTTTAGCTTGAGCTTAATTTATGCATTTCTTTTGCAATCCAATTAAAAACCGGCCAAGAGCTCGATTCGTCGATTACCTAAAAGAGAGGGCCTTTCCCTCAGCCTCAAAGTTGGCTTTGTGCAGCACGGGCACCTCTGTGCTCCACTCGCAGGTAAAGAAATTGCCAGCCAGAGGAAAGCCCAGATCATATTTCTTAACGAACGCTCTGGTGCTGAAGTTGTAACGGCCCTGATCGGTATGCTTGGGCACATGCTCCAGCTCGAACTTCAGATAGTCCCGCTGCTTGTAGAGCAGGAACACGTAGCGATGCAGTCCGGTGCCTTTGGCGGGCGTGGCTCCCGTGTAGCCAACGAGCACATCTCCAAGGGTTATCTGATTGCCGGGAATATTGACGATCAGCCAATGGAGGTACTCATTGAGCAGGGGCATCGTCTTCACTGGCAAATCCGGATCAGTCAGTATGAGCGTATAATAGTTGTCTTTGCCGGCAATCCAATTGACCTCCGGCTCGTCCCGCACCTGCAAGGCCTGCAGCTGAACGCCACGATCTGCGCGTATGTAACCCGGATAGGTGACCTGAGGAGAGATGTATCCCTGACTGATGCTCTCTATTACTCGATTGCTAGAGTTGAACTCACATTGAGAAAGTCTTGCGGGCCGACAGCAATGAGATCGGGTATCACGTCCAGGTTCCTGAAGAATTTACTCACATCTGTGTCCCGTATCTTGCCAGAGTCCGGCACGCACTGGGCCACGCTCAGGCACAGCCAGAGGCAGAGCAAGCGAGTGCAATTGGTCCACATTTCGGTTTCAGCATCAACACTGGCCGATATCTGGCCGCGGCAGCGCTTTATGTAGGCGCTCGCACCCCGGCCAACCCAGATTGCATTAGTGCTGAAAAACCGGCTGTCTCGGTCTAGGTCTGGTGGCCAGTTTGCCAAGTCTGTAGCTCGACTTGGGCTGTGCTAAAACAGCTGTTGCTCTTTAAGCCCATGGCAAAGTGTCTGACTGTATAAGCAGACGGCTGTTATGTTTTTGATGCATATTCGCTTGGGATTGGTTGGGTATATTGGTTTGCTGGTCAGCTAGGTAACTGTTAAAACGTTGGTGGACTGTGAAGGCATAAATTGTTGAGTCGAATTATATATAATAAAGCAGACTGTGTATTTTCTTTGCTAAAATGTTGCTGATATAAATTATTAGATAAGCGCTCGCAAATTAAATTGACAATAAGAATTACATATAAAACTATTATTTATTTTCTTGATAATAAAGAATTCTGTTGAAAACATTTCATTGGAAAATAGGTAGGATAGATAGGCGAGAAAATATGCTAATGTCTTTAGATATCCAAGAAAGAACTGTAATTGAAGACATCTTTTGAAAGGCATAAATATTTATTTGGATATCTCCACATCAATATTTTTAGACGCATCCTTCTGTTTATAAGAGCTAGGCTTATCAAATATTATAGTCTGATTTAAAGTATTCCTAAAGGTTTAAATTTAATTTTTTTAAATTAATTTTTCCTTTCCCCAGCTTAAAAAAAAAGTCATATACTCCTGCCGTAATTTCAATTTACAATGAATTTCAGTAATGAAAGCAAACTGAAGAAAGTTTAACTACTTTTAACTTGGAGTAGATTATCATCTGGCTATAGTACTACGGTTCCCCGTTAGCTGTTTAAATTGAAAAGCTTAGCGTGCGTAACGCAATTTTCCATTCCGCATTTCGCGTGACTTAAAAAAAATCAAATCCGACAGAAATAAATCATCAAAATTATACATGCACCACAAACAGTTAGTAGGTCATTTAGTTCTACATTATTGAGTGTGCAGGTAATTGTCGCTGAGTTTATAGCATGCTAACTCATAACATTACATCTGACAAATGCTGGTTAATATCTCAATTGTAGCTTTTGAATTGTGTTTCAGAACTTCTCTCTTTGTCACTTGAAAATTGTCGAAAGCTACAGCAGTTATTGAAAGGGTATCTAGGCTATCACGAATGTGACTTTTCTATAGTATTTAAGTGTTGAAAATTAGGCTAATCGATTTGTTTGATTTGCATTCATCAAATTATAGTTATTTACTTTTTAAAGTGTTTTAGATATCCGTCTAATATAGAAAATAAGTGATTCGAAACAATATGTATTGTTATTAGAGTAGAAGCTGTGCAAATAATGTGATCAAATATAATTTGAGCATCCTAGGTAACTATATAATTGGGGTATTGTTAATTTTTCGAGAATGGAAGCTATTTTCTTAATATGAAACATTATTCTAATTATTGGGGAATCTGAAGCATTTTCATAATACTTTCCACATTACATTTATAAAAATCGAATAAAATTATTAAATTTGTTTTTTTTTTGGGAAAAATATTATAAGTTTTCATAAGATTATAAATAATTAAAAAACCCTTATTTACTTTTCAATTTTTGCAATTTTTAATAAATTAAATAAATAATATTTCAATTAATTTGCTTGATTTTTGGTCGATTTCTGTTGGGGAAGAAAAAGATGGGTTTAACTAAAGGAAAATGCAGAAAGTGAAAGCAAAAGCAATAAGGAAGAGGCGATAGAGAAGAAGCGAGAGAGAGAGAGAGAGGAAGCGAAAGTAGATGGAATAGATGGAAATAAGTAGAATGGCTAAAAGTCGAGCGCTTAAACTTAACAACTAATTTTATGGCCTAGGCATGTTCCGGTTCCATTTGGTCTGCTTACTCAAAGTGCCACGCCCCCGTGGGCAGGCGGTGCGGCACTCAGTTCCTTGGTATGTACATTTACAGCGGCAGTGTGATCTAAGATCTAAGATGAGGAGCTGTAGCTGGACGATGTGGAGGCGCCGGACGATGAGCCGGAGCTGTACGAGGAGGAGCTGCTGGGATGGTATGAGCTATAGGCCAGATTCTGCGAGTCCCAACGGGCATATGGGCCACCGCTCATGGGCTCCCAGCTGCTGGGATCGTACGAGGAGGCAGTGGTGCTGGGCACACCGTATTCAGCTGCGGGCATTGGTGGTGGCATCGGCACCATGTTCATCTTCATGCCACCCAATTTCTGGATCAAATTGTAGATGAGGAATCCGAGCACCAGCTTGATGGCAATCTTGGACAGGATCAGAGCCTTGGTGGCCTTAAGACTGACCAGAGCCAACAGAATGGGCATGATGACCTTCAGCTTGAACTTCATGAGCAGCAGCAGAGGCAGCAAGAGCTTGTCCTTGTTCTTCTTCTCAGCACGGCCTGCCAAATGGGAATAACAGTGGAGATTACAAATCTGGCTGAAAGCAGAGAGTTGAGCGAGGCAAACACACCTTCTTCTTTGGGCAACTCCAAGTCGAAACCACGATCGGAGCGATAGGTCACCACAGAGCTGGAGAAGAAGGTCTCTGGCAGCTGGAGGCGCATCTCGTTGGTGCGCAGAATGCGAGCCAGACGATCCACGATGACCTTGTCGATGACATCATCGTTGAAGGCGCGACCGCTGACCTCCTCCTCAACATTGGCGACCGTGTCCAGATAGGTGAGCACCTTCTCCTTCAGGCAATGCATGGCATTGGCATGGAAGCACTTATCCACAATGGTCGAGATCAGCTCATCCGAGCTGTGGATGCGGGGTGTGACCGCATTATCGATGGCTGCACCCTGAACAGACGCCGCCAGCAGCAGCACACTACCGAACGCGATGAAGGATGTGAAACGTTGTGCCATCTCGACCGGATTCTCAAATATCCACTTGCTATATATACTATCTATATATAAGTATGTCTATATACACTACCAGAGCGCGTAGTGTTCACTGCGATGCCGTTGCGACGACAATGTTGAACACTTGTGCCACTACCGACGATTTTATACCGAGAGACGCGACAGAAGACCCGTAGTCAGTGCACTCGACATAAGTTTTGGAGCGCACCGATATATTTTTGGACAGCTACGCGCAGTCGAGCTGACGAAAGCCGTTGCCGAACCTTGGCTCTAGCTCTTCGGGGTGTCCAAAGTTTTTCACCAAACTGTTGGATCGGCTTTTGATATCTGGGTTGACCAGCCCAGAGACTCCCTAGCCGCATGCAAGCTTTCTCGCTTTCCATAGCGGCAATACGAGCGCCCCCGCCACCTCCGCCACTCAAACCCCCCTCTCGCAGAGCTGATCAAAGTTGCATTATCGACGACCGATGAAAATAACTTTTGTTTCCCCCAATTAGTATGCGCGGGCTCAACTCTTACGCGAACAGCACATGAAAGCCAGACCCAAGACATGGCCCATGGCGGCGGACCCAGGTCCAGGGCACGTACATTTTTCGGCGTATTGTGTCAAATTTCGATACAAGAAATCAGTACGGAACTTGTCTACGCTTTGGTATTGGCCATTTGTCCATTTTGGCCATTTGATGCGTATTAGGCCATTTGTCTATCGCCTATGCGGAACTGCGAATTGAATTATTGTCATTTTGCTTGTTTCTGTTTCTGGGGGGATTACGAAATAGGATTTCTGGTGGCACTTGTGACACATATATTTATGACACGTTTTAATGCTGCTTTGCAGCCCTTCAATGTGGGTCAACGAAAGTGAAGAAATCAATAAATTTTCTTTTCTTTACATATTTCTTAGCATTTTTCAATGATAAAGGAATCAAATTTAATTTTGTCTGATAAAAGTTTTCAAAGCTTCTGAACCGCTTCGAAGTTTGTTTGCGAAGTAAAAGTTATGCTAGATGGAGGCCAGGGTTCGAATCAAAACGGATGCTTGGCTGCATAATGGTTAGTTTTGAAGGACTTAGGCAGGGCTATCAACATTGTAGATTGCAGTCAAGCCTGAAGTATATAATGAATTAAAGAATAGCTATATATCGTATATATAAGTGTAAAGAAATTTTTTAAAATTATTATATTGTTTATATTTAACTTTCATACTGACAGGTAGATATTGACGAGAATGATAAACTGTTGGACTGATGGATAGATTGACGGCTGAAAAACGTACTAATGCAAAATATACCTATTTAATTTATTAGACATACCATGCCATCTACTGTCATTTTCACACTTCAAAAAACGATTACACTCGGAATTTTCATTTTCAATTGATTCAGTGTATTAAGAATAGATAGGCTGGTTTGTTTTCTTGGGAAAACATGGAGCAAATATATACGTTTTCATATATTTTGGATTATATTTTAATTAGCTTTAACATATATAATTTTAACAATAAGCATTAAATAAAATAATTTCAAAAACAATTTTTTTGGGCGTGTTTCTATGTGTGTCATAAGAAATGTAAAGCGATTGGAATGTGAAATGAAATTATAAGTCAAGTGTTGAGCATTAATAAGATTTGTTTCTTATGTAGAAGTGCTGTATGTTGTCCATACATGCCTTGATTTTATTTTAATAAAAAAGACTTCAAATATTATTGCCTAATTTAAAGCTGAATATACACTCAAATTGCTCCAAATTGCTGAGCAATTCCGATATCGTAATATTGCTGTAAAAAAAATAATAACATAATTTATGTAAACAAATAAAAAACAAAGAGTTTGCTGCTCACACATGCGTAGATTACCTAACTGATAATGTGAATAATGCAACAGGTGTCGTTGTCAGCGTCACACGATCTGTTATCATCCGATAAAAGAAATTTCGTTGCTATTTACGAGCGCCACACTTCACTCGATTCGTGCCAAAATTAAAAAACAATCGAAAATGCAGTCAAAGGAAATACAATGAAATACAAAAGAAAAGAGACGAATAAAAGTGGCAGGAATGCCTAACTAAAATATACCTGGCAGAGATAGCTGATAGAGCATAAAGTAGATGATCTTTTGAATATTATATAATAGTAGATGATATACAAGTATATGTACTCTTAAGGATATATACTCTTTGGTTCTGTTATTCATTAATCATCAGTAAGTGTAGGTATACTTAGACTTAATATTATATAGGCTTAATAGGCTTATATAAGCTTAATAATATATAATTGTGATCTGTATCCAGCTAAAATGATATACGGAGTACGTCAAACAGATAAGCAAATAGGGGGAGGAAATACGGCCGTATACGGTTATATGATCCGCTCTACATCGACTCAACGCAATTTACGAGCTGCCTTTAGCCACTCACCCATGGGCCTAACTAGTTTGACTTTTATTATCCAGTTTTAACGAGTACAGGGTATTTTAGAGTGTAAACAAGCCATAAATTTCCATTTGCTATGCAATCTCCTGCTGAATGCCAAATTGTTATGAAAGCAACGCAACGAAGTGCGAAGCCAACTGTCCCGCAACATCAGCTTTCCCCGCGCCCACGTCCACGCCCCTCGTGCACGCACTTCAAATTGCCAACTGAATTTTTAAAGTTTTTCCACTTGGCCTGCATGGCCTAGCTGCTCAACAATTTGTCCGCTTTATTGGCCATAAGAATGCGCCCGGTCCAGCTGTCCGTATGCCATTTGTCCTTTATTGCTTTAAATGAAATTCAAATGTGTGTGGAAGTGCACTCAGGCCTAGGAATTTTAGGTCGACTCTTGTCATGCGGCGCTGCACTTTGGCTGCGGTCCATTCTGCTCGAGCGTCTGCTTATCGATTAGAATATGCAAAGAAGACTTTCACTTTCGGGCGCAACTTTCATCGGGCGAGTGAAACGGAGTCACTTAAAAATTAAAATTAAAGACAAGTTCAGCGCATTAATCGAGCCAAGTGTAGAGTGGAATATTTAATTAGACGCGCAGCGCCAAAGAATTTGAGCCACTTAGGTTTGGCTAATTAGGACGTCCCCAAGTGCGTCTTGGCCCCATGCATAATTGAGGCCCAGTGAAACTTGTGAATTGGCCAGTTGGCCGAAGCCACCCTAAGTAGGCTACACTAAATTAATATAATTCACTTCAATTTGTAGGCATTTATTTGTGCTGTTTTGGTATTTGTGTTTTGATCTTTTCTTTCTTTTCTTTTTTCTTTCAATAAATAAATAAATAGTTATTACATATATAAATATAGAGGGCCTCAGGAATGCGCCCAAATCAAGTCACAAAAACAAAAACAATTTTGTCTAACAATTAACAACATTTTTGTGGCCTGCTTCAGGTTGGGAATTAGGCGTAGGCCTGATAGGCCAGCTCCTGGGCCTGGTGCTGGGGCTGCTCTACGACGGAGGCGGGTAGCGCGGCGCCAAAGCTGCGACCATCCCACGGTCCGTGGGCGGTGATGTGGGCGGTGTGATGATGATCATGTGCAATCTGTGAGTGGGGAGAGAGAGCAGAGCAGGGATTTCGCTTTAAAATATGAGCAGCTGTCCGAGTTGATGGCACATTTTTGGGTTTACTTTTTGTGGTTTTTAGTGGGTGCTTTTAAGGAGGGTGTTGAGGAGGAGGGTTTTGGACTCGGGTTGCTTTTTTCATTGTACAACTTACCCAGCGCACGTGCCCCGTTTTTTTTTCTTTGTGTTACTATACATACGTGCTAATATTTAAGTAATATTGTAATTGAATATAAACCCGTCGCCCTCTCCTCTCCTCTCCTCTTCTTTTCTCTTCACTCAACTCACTCATTCGCACTCACTAATTACCACAGCCCGCGAATGCCTAAAAGATAACAGAGATTGCGTTTTTAATAGCTGAACGGTCTTACCTTTTTGCACAATTGGAAAATGGCCAAACCAACCGAGACAATGAAGGAGAAGAAGCCGAGGGCGAGCGCATTGAACGCCTTGATCTTCAGTATGCCAATTGCCATGGGTATCACGGTGATGGCCTTCAGCAGAATGAGCACCAGAATGGGCATGGCCAGCTTGCGTAGACGATGCTTCTTGCCTAAACAGAGAGAGTGTGGGTGCAGGTGCAGGTGCAGGTGCAGGTGTTTTTCGTTTTCAATTTAGCTGCTTATTGACTTGGCTCGAGGTAACCCACCCTTCTTGAAGATGTTGCCCTTCTTACCCCTGGCTTCGATATCGGTAGCGTCGTCATTGTTCAGCTGCAGATTCAAGCTCAGCTCGTCGTTGGCCAGATTGCGTGCCGACACGGTGACCTTGGCATCGGCCAAGGGCAGATTGAGGCTGACATCATGGCCGCGCATATAGTTCTCAATGGCATCCAGGAAGCCGTCGCTGGTGCTGGCGCGTGCCTCGCTGATGGGAGCCACCTGTTGGCCATTTGTGCGCACCTCCAAATTGGACAGCTGCAAGTGATGACAGATTTGTGTGATGAAGGAAAAGAGAGTGGGAAGTAGATATCTGCTCACCTTGAAGCTGTCTTGACTCAACACATTGTCCACGAAGCGCATGGCCCGCTCTTTGATGCACGCCATCGAGTCTTGGCCGCTGGCGCACTTGCTCTGCTCCTCGGCTATCAGGCGCTGCATTTGAGGCGCCGTGGCGCCCTGTGCGGCTGCTGCCAGGGCTGTAATGCCCACAACGAGAAGGAGCAATTTGGCCATTTTGTTTGTCTTGTTTCTTTCGTATTTGTACTTGACGCTGGGCACCACACAACGCACAACTCGCCTCAATGCTGGCACAATTGAGTTTAATAATCGTTTTTCTATTGTTCACGATTTTTATACTTGCCCAATGTTTCTCTGTGAGACTCGGTCGGGCCCCCGCTCGGCTGACTGGTCGTACGCAAAGCAAAAGAAACATGGCGGAAGAAGACATAAATGAAGCAGACAACGAAAGAGGCAGAGCAACATTGCATTGTTGTTGTTGTTGCTGCTCAGGGCTTTGTGGGCAGCGCGTGTGCGTGCCTGAGCACCACGTGTCGTATACTTAATACGGTTTTATTTCAAACGCGTGCCGCTCTCCGCCTAGCCGCCTATCCGCCTGAGCGTTGCGTTTCATTTGGTTAACTTTACTTTGATATTAAATGCATTTTCCTGCTGGATTTTGAAAAAGGTCTAAGGCGCCAAATTGTTTCCAAACATGGCCCACGGAAATTGAGGAAAACTCTAAACGAGCAGCAAATGCTATTAGGGCACCATTTACGTATGCTTTTGAATAGTTAACTAAGTTTTTGAATTGCACGTTATTCGCCCTCTAAAAGGCAATGTGAGCGAGAGGATTAGAAGCAAAGACTGTGCACACAAATGCATTTTCAGCTGGCTAACGAAGTTTAATGTTTGGTTTCACTACATTATTATGATTAATGAATACAAGTTGTGGTTGCTACACAATGTTTAAGGATGATTAAATGGATGTGAGGGCTGAGACAAGCTGAATCTATGGATTTATGGAGTATGGCAAAAAAATTGGCATTGCTTACAGAGGAATGTTTGATATGTGCTGAGTTTGTTAAGTAAGACGGAAGTGTTTTTAACAGATATAAATATAGTTATATTAAAATAGTATATTAAAATAATGATTTACTGAACTATGGCTTTCTAGGATACTTTGAATTAGAGTTTGATATCTAGTAATGTGATAATCTATTATGTAGTTAATATATTAACACCATGCCTTCATAAAACTGAGATATTGGGTAGAATCGAATATTACGCTTTATGTATCATATGATTAACTAAAGAGCAGAGGGCTTTGCTTAAGACTTTTGGTAGAGATTTTTCGTGTATAAATACCTTCTTCTATAAATATCTTAAATTATTTTACGTTAAAGGAAAAAGTTTTATGATATAAATATATTTAATTATACTATAATATATTAAATAATATATAAACAAATATCATAGGATAAAGATCATCATCTAATGATATGATAAGTAGCATATTATATCATTTCTGAACAACTTTATAAAACATCAATTATAATTTAGTTCTATTAATCTAATAGTTAAGTAAATTGAAAAATAAGCAACAATCTAAACCATAAGCCTCAGCTCAAGAGTCATATGAAATTGTGCCTGCCACATTGTGTGGCAAGCAGAAATATAGGCAACACTTATTTTTGGTAAGCAGCGCACAGCGCTTAGGCTGTTCGATGGTTGCTCAAAAACTAGACATAAAATAAATGCAACGCATATTTTATACAACAAATTGTGTAATTAATAATGAAAAAACTTATAATTAATAATTAAAAACTAAGCCTCGGTTTGAGCCAAAGTTGAGCAATAGCGCGACGACGTTGAGCCCATGCCAATGATGTAGAAAGTGTTTTTCCTTAACGAAAGCGAAAGTGACAGCAGATGCGCTGTAGATACGAAACGCCGCCATCACCACTAGCTGCACCACCCAGCCACACACAACCACTTAACTACACACGCCAGCGACACGCGCTGCATATCGAAATATGCGTGTTGCAACATGTAAATTATGAATCTCGTATATTGATTACGCTTTTTGGCCTGCCACGAAAATGGAATTGATATCAGTTGAATTCAGTGCATATATGTTTTTTTTTTTTTCAATTATTTATTTTTTTATTTTGTAAATTGTTAACTCTTTTGGTGAAGCCAAAGTTTCACCACGCATTGGCCCTTGATTTGCAATTCCGAGCGCATTTTGGCAGCCGCCGAAGCCCCAACATTTGCCAATGAAATTGGAAAAGTTGATTTTTTTTTCTTTTCGTCCATTTCGCATATCAAATTGTTGCGTAGAAACGGCCAAGCGATAGCAGTCAAGTTAAATATCAATAAAGTATTGGCCGGCACGCGAAGCCATATACACTATAGGTGATGTTTATGCCCTGGATGTTGTGGCAAAGGGTTAACCAGCTTATGGGCACGTGGGAGGGATTGGGTGGTAAAGGAGGCATCAGTGACTGTTGTAAGACTTGGTTTTTATGATAGATGCGACTATTTTTTTTTATATCTGTCTGTCTGTGGTATTATCTGTTAATGTCTGTCTTTCAGTCTGTCTATTTATCTGTCTACCCGTCGCGTCTACTGTAGGTGTTAAAAAAGCTAGACACTCTTAATTTTATATTCATATTTGGCTAGATTATAAAAAGTTAGAGATTTTCGTCAATGCTATAAAATCGAAAATATATTTTGTGAATTCGTTTTCTTTATGCCTGTGCATCGAGTATTGTTGCAGCTTAAGTCTTTAAGTTTAGTTTGAATCTTAAAGAATTTTTAATAATTTTTTTTTTTTTTTAGACCATTTGAATTTATAATTAAGGTTTTCATTGCACTAAGAATTTTTAAAACTGCTTTGTGATTAATTGACAAAGATCATTTTTTTTTTAAACGTGTGTGTGAGCAATGTTATAAAGATATGATAATGCCCTGCTTTATTTTTTCCATGAGTCAAAGTAATTAATCTTATATCTTCTAAAATATGTCTGGCTTTGGTCTCATATTTCTAATGTAAAATATCCAAATATAAAAAAATCTTTTAAGAAAGTCTTTCTTATAGAGTTAATGGTTATAAAAGAAGGAAGAAGCATTAGTACGTAGCATACGTATAACTGCATAGTTTCATAAATATGTATAGAATATATAGAATTTTTGTAATATCATCATCAGATTTCAGGGTATCTTCAAGTCCAGCATAAGTATTCAGACAACACTGAACCGTCGTTGTTGTTGCTGTTGCTGTCAGTGTTTGCTGTCAGTGCTGCCGTTGTCACTGCTGTTGTGGTTGCTGTGGCGTCTGCTATTGGCGCTGGCGCCATTTTGCATAGTTGCACGCAGCCTTTGTCGCTGCTGTCGTTGGGAGCGCTGCAACTTTCTCGATTGCCACGTGTGAGTGCTTAAATGTTCCACTGGCAGCTATTGATATTGAAAATGAAGCGGGGCGAAAGGCACAAATAAAATACGAGAAAAATATCAATTTTCATTTGTTTTACGAATGTGCCAAAAAACGAAGAAGAAAAACAAATAAGCAAATTGAAAACGAGCTGCAAGGATGCGGCGTCTGTCAAGCAGCGTGCGTGACACGTTGCGCTTAAGGTCTGTGCTGCAAACACTTTAATGCCGCAACTTGGCGCAGCTGGAGTCTGCGTCATTTGCAGCTTGGCTAGCTCTTGTTTTTTGTGTGTGTGCTTGGCCATCAAACCGTCAAAGGTTAAGAGCGTTAAGGGCCCGGCTAATTCGGGCATTAGCAAGTAACTCCGAGTGCCCTAATTAAGAGCCTGTTACATTTGCTAATTACAGTTCACGCTGGCTCTGCAAACTTTTGCGTCCAATACCTTCAATTAGCCAAATGACTTTTAGCATAGTTTTTATTGCACATATTTTTTGGCCCGGCCCCTTTCAACTGTCTGCCAAGCATAGACGGGATTTTCCTTTTTCCTCTCATGGATTTTATCTTACTTTCAGTTTTTTTTTTCTTTTTGTTTTGTACATTTCATAAATAATAAATAAATAAATAAATAAATAAAAACAATACGTTGCACTACTTAAAATAGAGCCAATTGTGTAGTTCCTCGCAGCGGGTTTCCTTTGGATTTCAACGTTTCTTCTGTGCCGCATAGGCCATGTCCTGTGCGTCCTGGGGCTCCTGGGAGGAACGTGCCCAGGCATGTGGATCCCAGGCGGGCGAGGGATGCTCCAAGTGCTCGATGTGCTCCACAGGCAGGTCCACATGATGATCCAGGTGATGATCCAAATGGTGGTCCAGATGATGATCGATGTGGTGGGGCACGATGTGTTCGATGTGATGCGGTACAATGTGCTCGATGTGGTGCGGCACCACATGCTCAACCTGATGGGGATAGTGCACCACCTCGTAGTTGACAATCTTGGGCTTGGCGATCTTGAAGATAACCAGAGCACCGGACAGCACCAGCGAGAGCAGACCCAGCGTCATGGCCTTCCAGGTCTTCAGCGCGATCAGGCCAAGCACCAGCGGCATCAGCACTGTGGTCTTCAGCTTGAGACCCAGCAAGAAGGGCAGCACAGCCTTGCGAATCATGCCACGTCCTGCGGAAGAGCTCGTATGAGTAACCACATTATCGCTGGCTGGGATCAGACTTACCCTCATTGGCGGCGCCGAGCGGTATCAGACCGCCTTGGGTCAGGGGATTCTGCAGCAGATAGTCGGGCACCAGGGCGCGTGCCTCGGAGCTGCGGAAGTATTCGGGCGCCTGAATTCTGAGGGCGTGGCTGGCCAAGTAGCTGTCGATGCTGTCGAACAGCTGCTGCTGCTGCTGCTCGGCGCCCTGCGCCGCACGACCAGAGCTGGTGGCCTCTGGCTGCTGCGCGGTGCGCACCACCGACAGACGCTCGGTTAGCCTCACCTCGTTCTGCTGCAGCGCCGCGTTGAACCACTGCAGCGCCTTGGGACGTACGCACGAGATGCTCAGATCCTTGAGGCAGCCATGGTACATGTCCAGGGCCAGCTGCGTGGCCGATGGCGTTGTCGGTTGCGTTTGGGTGGTGGCGCCCTGGGCGGTGGCGGCCAGCGCGGTCAAGGCGCCAATTAGCCAGACGTAACTCTGCATCCTTTCAGTGTTCGGTGTATCGATCCAAGCTGCGCACGCGTTGGCGACTCAATGGGTTATGCAAATGTGGCCCGGACAGCGCTTGGTTTTTATACGTCGGTACTTTGTTAATTGAATTGCGTATGCGACATACGCGCCGCTCTTTGCGGCCTCCGCTTCAGCGTTCAGTTTTATTGGCCATTGCGCTTTGTTGTCAAAGTCATGGAAAGCGCAAGTTGTAGCAAGTTTCACCTGTGGCCAGCCAAAGGGCTGGGGCCTCGCCGCTCACCAGCTGCTCTCAGATTCTATGGGCCACTGTTGCTGGCCACTTCTATTGGGTCGCCGGCTCGGCCCTTTATGGTCAGGCCTGGAGCTAGCTGTTTGGCCTGTGTCTGCGCGTCTAACTGTCCATCTGGCTCTGGTTTAATCAGGCATAATACTCACCATATCATTCCGCACATAATTGAAAGTTATTTTATGGCTTCTGCGCTTCGGCTTTGTCGTAAAATCAACTTCCCCAATCCAATGTGCGTGCCTGGCAACTCAATTAGAATGCGATGCGATACGATACGGTGAGCAGCGGCTGTATCTGCATTAGCTAAAGGCCACCTGTAAAGCCCACCAAATGCACTTGAAGGCGCGGCTCGTGGAAAACAACTTTATTTCTATCCAAAGCGAACTTTTAAAGGCAGGGTATATAGAAGTCTTAAGAGACTTGGGCATATTTATATATATAAAGTAAAGCTATTATATTGGGATTTAACTTATAAAAGAGCTCAGCTTTTTAATGTATTTTTTTAAATCATCAACAAATTGATAGCTATATATATATAATGTTTCCTTCCTATTAGAATTATGTTGAAGTACTTTAACTCGACTTTATGCAACACGGAAATGCTCCTAGAAAATTATCTCGAATTGGCTTTAACTCTAAACTAAAATATGAGATTCATAGGCTTGAAAATTGATTTGGTTTCCTCAAAATGTTCTTTTTACGCTTGCAAACTTTTGGGCCAGTCTAAATTTTACCACGAACAATAAAACTCGTAAAATGAGCCTTAAAGCAGGAGCTTGCCCTCAACCGCAGCCGGAACCACAGGAAATTTTTGTTGGCTTCAACTTTTGATTAATGAATGAAATATTTAATACAAATCGGACTTTAAGTAGCTATATATAAAAAGTAGCCAAAGCAGCTTGGCTTATTTATTAAAGCATATGCTAAGACAAAGTATTTCCTTTGAATTTGCAGCCATATAATATTTATAGTTAGTTTCGGCTTAAGTCGTCAGCAAGACAGCCGTACTTAAAATTGCCTCAGGCTAGCTTTATTATTCCTGAGTGCTAAAAATACTTATACACCAGTAAAAACAATCGACCTCAAATGCAAATTGAATTCAATTCAATTCCTGCTATGGCGCTAAGTATGTTTTGTTTAAATTCCAAGCTAAGCGTTAGAGATAGGCACTCAAATTCGTTTGCTATTAGAAATTGAATTGAATAAGAATGGGGTTCTAAATGTGTTTTCCAGAAGCGCCCACGCAGAGACACATTAAGTGATGAGCTGTTAAAACTTTGTTGCCAGCACTTAATATCAAATTATCGCTTAAGACCCGAGGGAGGTGTCTCCACACATCAATTAATAATAAAGTATATATATATGTCAAAAACATTAATTCATTAGCGTGTGGGGTATGTGCTGAGTCGTTGCTACCCCATTGTCTGTCTATTAACGATTTCTTTTGTTTGTTTGATTCTGCCATGAATTTGTTATGGGCTGCGTATAACGGAAATATAATCGCAGCGCCCAAAAATTAAGCCAAGCCTATGTTGGGCTGGGGCTAATGAGGCAAGTGGGCGGACTGATATCAGCTGGAATGTATCCAAATACTTTTACTGCTGCGGCATTTAATAAGCCATCTGCGTGGCAAATGGTGTTACGATGTCAATGCATTCAACTGAAAATATTTCTTGTGCCTTTGTTTCCGCTTTTAGTTTCCTTTGCTGCTCAAGAATTAGCTTGCGAAAGTAAAAGCATTGACATTTCGTTGATAATTGCGGGCTGAGATTCGTATATATTTATGTGTGTATATGTATGATTATATATTCACAGCATTTCACTTGACTTCTTTTTTAAGATCAAAGCCAGAGCTAAGAAATTTCAATAGCTTGCCTAATAAATATATTTATGCTAATGAATTCCTTTTAATTTCGGCTGTTGCAACAATTGGCAGCACGCTGTTCTTGGCTGCCCTTCACGCGCTGATTTATGCAAACGGAATTATTTTTATTGCGTATACGCAATGCCGACGCTGCGTATGAGTGATTTCACAGCATGACTAATTTCAGGGATCCAGATACGCCCAGGAATGTGCCGCAGCCAAAGAAAACCAGCACCAGCACATTAGCTAAACTCAAACCATATGTGAAGAACACAAGGGAATGCTTTAGTGGAGGTAACCGACGTGCAAATACCCCGTACTGCAACTAAGAGATGGGGATTGATGTGAGCTAAACATATATATCTGTTCAGTAAGCGTTGGGGAGCTATTGGGAGTTAAGTTGAGGCATTAAGCAGTACAGAATAATTGACATGCCTTTGCCTGACATCGCATTAGCCATCTCATGAAATACTGAATGGCATCATCTTAGCGTAAAAAAGGTAGTTTGAGCTGCAAATGCTGGTGTAAGTTATTCAGGAATTTAATTTGCCACGGCGCAAGTTAGCCAGAGCTATTCCTGGAATTTGCCTCGAGTGGAATATACCAAGAAATCAAGTTAGCCACAGCAGAGACTGCTTTTTTCTTGTTTGCTGTAATTCTGAGCAGCTAATGTTAGGGCTAATGCCAGTCAAAAAAATCTACAATCTGAGCAGAAAATGGATAATTTATTCTGAGCTGAAAATTTGATTAGTGTTCAGTTGTCGACCTACAGCTAAATACTGTTAATATTTGCTTCTATATATAGAACGTCCTACATAGTTGAAGGTTGTGGCAGTGTAGATAACTATCTATTTTCCAATTAGAAGGTGTATCTTATGAAAATATATTACATTACAGACTTTTAGTCTGTAATTATAAGAAATATTTACCTGATATAAGTAAGTACGGTGTGTAGAACCATCGAAATACCAACGATTTCTTATACAATAAATAGTTATGTTAAATTTTTTGATGTGCATATAATAATTGATCATTGAAATGTTGGACTTATACAGACAGTGCAGCTTTAGCAATTAAAAAAGTGTTGAAAGGTGATTCCACCCCCTTACTTATTCATTCTAAAATACCAAAGTGTTCGCTGCAAAGAGGTCTTCCCATTGTACGACCTACAGTACCAAACTCTTACAAGCGTATGCGGCGAAGAGGCATCAGAGTTCTTCCATAGCAACATGGCATGAGAGACTTAAGAAAGATACGTGATATGAGCTGTTTATATACATGAAACATGATATGATACTATTTTCAGCAGCAGCAGTTAAACAGGACTAACAATAGCAACAGTGAAATTCAAGAGCGTTAGCTTTAACAGTCTTAAATTAATTTTATCTTTATCTCAATTATTTGTGTTTGAATCCTGTAATTTTGGCGTCTTAGCAGTTTCCCTTAAGTTAAACAATAATGGGTTCTATAATGTCTCATTAAGTTTTCATACCATATCCATATCCATCTTTAACTACTTTTTCCTTTATCTTTTTTTTTAATATTTTAAAAGTTTACGGTGTACCTCTGGGATGGACTCTTATAAACCAATTGAAGTGTTAAATGCACAAAGTGTATACCTCTTGCATCCAATGCCATCTGTAAGCAAATATTATTTACTACTAACAGCATAAAATGATATTAATACTATAATCTAATATTTTTATAAATTTTCTTTGAGTTATTTAATGCAAATTTAAAGAGTAAAAGTTTAACCAAAATTAAATTGAACTATTTCTAGCTCTAACTGTTTTTCCTTAAAGCCTCAACATATTAATATTAATTTACCAATTTTCAGTGCCGAATTGAGTAAATTCTCAACACGAATTTAATGCAAAAGCATGTGACATTAAAAATTTCATTTTATTAATAGGCAAGCGAATGTTGAATGTTTGTTTGTTTGTTTATTTGCTTGATTCCGTCAATGTGCAGCGAGGAAAAAGAATATACGTAATCATTGCCCCGTTTGTTTTTATTGAAACAACACACCATAACAATTAAAATGCAGCCTATCATACGGATTGTAATTGATTTTTCGTATTTTCGACGTATTTTAATTTGTTTTTGTTTTTCTTTGAACAAAATGTAAACAACAATATTTCTATCGACTACAGAGCTGGGGGCAATTTCTCGTTTTTAAGCCTCGATTGTCTTTTAATTAATGCAAATCCTGATTTCATTTCAGTTGTTGTAAATGACACAACAGTTACGTCCGTTGAATCGAAGCAAAACTGTTTCACAATAAAAATATGTAAATTTGATAAATTTGTAATAAAAATTGCAACAAAATCAGAATGAATATTAATTAAATGGAGACGACAGTCGACTTAAATAACACGCGCAGGCTTATGTAGACTTCAATAAATACATAAATAAATATAATAAATAAATAAAGAGATTAACAATTAAATTATGCTTAAATTGTTTAAGTAATTCGCATATTCACAGTTCGATTTAACAAGGAAATGTTGACTCAAAATAATTAATGGCTGCGGCTAGGGCCGCAGCTGCACGCAAAGTTTATCGCTTCGCTGGCATATTGCACTGTGGATAGAGGCTGGGGCAATCCTTTTGATCCTGGCCATCGCGGGCCGCTTGGATGAGTCGGTAGAAGCGACGCACTGCCTCATTCGCATGCGTCACGGGTTCCAGTTCGCTCGTCTCTCTGCATAGCAAGAAAGAGCCAAAAATAATTGAAAGGAAAATGGAAAATTGCGTTAATTCAATTAATTTGATAGAGCAGCTGCTTGACTACACTGCCAAACAGTCAGGAACTTGGCTAATTAACTTTGCCGCATTGAGAGTAAACTTTCGCTACTACTACAACTATGCCAAAGAAAGCCGCTTTCACTTATACTATATGACCAGGTCCCCGCACGTGTCCTGCTTGAGTGTGTGCGTGGCTATCTAACTAAGCGCCATCCCTTTACCAACTTTTCCACGAACAAGACTCCAGTGTGCATTAAACTTGCTCTCTGCCTTCTGGTTATGCTGTGGGGCATTGTAGTTTTGGCTTTTTAGCTTTGCAACTGGCGGCAGCCCATAACAATGCCAAACAGGAGAGAATTGCAGGAGCTAATGGATTTCTCTTCACTGGTGAATTTCGAATTCATATCCTGCCGAAAGGCAACTAAAAAGCTACTCAAAGTGCCCGAAGTACGAGCGTGATGTGAGACGTGCTCACACTTACACACACACACACACATACTGCATGACTATGAGGGAGATGAGAAAGATGGGGGAGTTAGCGCAGAGTGTTGATATGAATGTCAGTTAACGCTGGCAAAGGAATTTGTTTTAAATTTCATTACATTTCAATGTCAGTGTAAATTTAAATGGGAAATTCTATTCACTTTTCATTATAATTTGGCTGTATGCACCTGGATTCCGAGAGAAATGAGAAAAGGAATGCCAATAAAATATATATAGAGCTAATGTAATATCTTGATTTAAGACACTTTTTATTTAATTAGTTGAAAGATTGTTAATTGTGTTATTTTATTAGTCAGTTTGAAGCCTTAAAGCACTTGCTTTTGCTCTGCTTCTTTGACTTTTCCGTCTTCGCTCGAACAACAGCTAAGCAATTGCTTGAACAGCTCTCAAAGGCTATTGCCACTTTAAAACTTATTCTGTTGCTCGTCTTTGGCAGCTATTTTAATTAATTTCCTAGCAGCAGCCATTGTCTTGCGTCTCGGTGCGGCTTCGCTCGCGGTTGGGATTTGTTTTCGTCTGAAATGCTGTTTTTGGTGCTTTTAGTTATGTGTTGTTTGAATCCTCGAATGCGTCTGATAAGATTATTGAACGCACTTGGGGCATTTAATTAATGATGTGCCATTAACATAAATGTTCATAAATCATACAATGCGAGCTCGGCCACCGACCACGACCACGCCCACGACCAGGCATCGCTCCTGGTAGATATACCACATTGTTGCCGCTGGCACAGGCCAAATTTGAGATTTGCTGTTAAGTGTCAACAAACTTATCAACAAATTTTACGATCCAAGTTCACGTTCATTGTCTGTGCCATGTGCTGCGTGTAGACATAAATGTTTGTACAAAGCCAACTACAGCAGCCGCAAAAATAACGAGAGTGCTCTACTTGATGTGTGACTGATGCGGAAATACCCTGTATAACGATTTTATGCTGTTGGCAAAGTATCAGCAAAATATATTGGAACCACTTGGCCAGTGATAGGCTTTGGTTAAGACGGATAGACATCGATCAACTTGGATCAACATAAAAACGGATCTAGAATAAATATACCCTAGGTATATCATATTGCTTACACAACAAAGTTTGATAATCCAGTTCATGAATTCATTGTGTACACCTTATTCCTACATTATTACATATTCTAGATCTGATATATATCTATTACTCTGCATTTCCAGCTTACATAAACAGCAAAAGATGAATGCTTTGATAAACATTGAGACTAACATGACTCGGCTCTATACTGTAATATAAGAACTCAAAAGAAGCTGAGAAAACATGCCACACTGAACGAAAAACTGAGTGTCATGCTGTTTACAGGGTATTTGAAAATTATGAATACACTTATCTGGCCTGTGGCACGCATGAGCGCTTGTCAGTTGTCAGTTGACCGTCGTCAGTCAATTATGAAAATGCGTTGCGTTGTGTTGTCTTGTGTGTGGGTGGGTGGTTCAGGTGGGTGGTTCGGGTGGGTGGCTCGTGTTGACGCGCTCTTTGACGCCGCAACGTGGGCTTTCCACATGGCTGCCCAAGTGCAGTGTGCGAGTGCAGCTTGCAGCACGATTAGCAGAAGAAGTGAGAAGGCAGAGCATAAGATGAAGCGTGCTGTGACAAATGTTGCACGCATCTATATGAGGCAGAGGCAGAGGCAGGGGCAGAGACAGGGGCTGTGGATCTGAGTACTTTCTTTGTTCACGCCCATTGATTGAAAAGTTTTTCGTCAAAAGTTTTCACCACGGGGTTAGAGAGAACGCATTAGTAAAACTTGGAAAATTCATGAATGACATTTTGACTGGTCGACATTACAATTTGCTGCGCGCGACTCAAACTATTAGAGCACAAAATCACATTTATAACACTTGACGCTTTAATAGAGCTGACAGCTTTGCAGCCAACAAAGCCAACTAGAATGCTCAACTGACATTTGCTCTAATTGAACTGATATACGTACCGACTGAGCTCCGCGGATATGAAATTGCTGTGCGGGCTGTATGTGGCCGGATCCTTGTACATACTGCACACGACGCGCTCCTTGCACAGATCGCTCTTAATGCCCATCTGCTCGATGATCTTATCGATCTTCAGCAATATGGGACTATAAAATGGATCATAGTTCAGCGGGTAGAGTGGCTATAAAAATAAATTGAAAGTTTTAACTGGTTCGACTGCGGCGCGTGTCCATTATCAAACCTGTCCATCCTGCACGAACGGCTGATGCTCCAGAATTTGTTGCTGCTGCTGTATCAGTCGCTGTTCAGCCTGAATGCGTATGGCCTCCTTCAGCTGGGCAGCCAGCTCAGGCTGTAAACGAGAGATGGGTCAGAGAAAATGTTTAAAAATATATAAAAAATGAAAAAAAAAAAATTAAAGTGTATAAAATGGAAGAAAAACTTTAAAGAGAGAAACTTGAGTGGTCGATATGCACTGCTATAGGTTGATTTACATTGAAAGACATGAAATAAATTGATTTATAGTATGAGGTTTATCTAGTTAGATTATATAGAGATTATATACATTATAGTTCATTAAGCTTCTAAACTGATAAATAGCAAATAAATATGGAAGTTGATCAAAAAATTAACGAAAGAATCTTGAGAAGGTATAATTGCTGTCTAAACGCTAGATACATCCTACAGTTAAGCATCATCAGTTTGATAACTTTTCTTGCTTGAAATATAATCAAAAATATTACAGTAAGAAACTTGAAAAAGTCTAATATTTTGCAAAATTTATATACTTATATTTAATACTCATCATATATGTTACAAACTTTTTAAAAATAAAAAATGCTCAAATTTAATATAAATACACATGTAGAGAGAAAAAAGAAGAGGTCTATCGTAGTTGCTGTCAAGTTTTTGTATCTATCTATCTAGTATTCTATTACTATCTAGTATTTCATGCTGCAGCTAGTCATAATTTATTTTAAATACTTTTTTAAACTAAAGATTCTCAAGTGTAATACAAATACACATGCAGAGAGAAACTTGAATGCGGTCTAATTGCTGTCCAGTTTAAATATGTCATTTCATCCTACAGCTAATTTCATAATTTATGTCAAAAACTTATCCTAACTAAAAATACTCGAAAGTAATATAAATAAACATGCAGAGAGAAACTTGAAAATATTAACTGCAAACGTAAGTATTTAATTGTAGTCAACACACCTACTAATGGGAATAGTTAATTGCTAGACATGTCTTTAAATTTTTAATGTATCTTGCCTGTATAACTTCAGACTCTACTGTTTAACTTATCTACAAATACAGACAGCTTAAGTACGGGGTGCATCCTCCCAGTACTAAATACGCCTTTAAGTAACATTTAATAACACGGCCGAGAGCATAACTCAATTAGTGGCCCACGGTCTGGACGGTCGTGTATTTGCCAAAGCGTTGGCATACTTTCCCAACGCACTGTCGCCAACAGCTGCAGCAACAGCATGTTGCACTGCTGCCCCGTGGAGTCGTTTTTGCTGGCCTTTTGAAATATGCACTCATTTCATTAGGCTACAACGGCGGCGGATTTTGCAATTTAGCGCGATGTTGGGCCCTGTTAGAGTGCATTTTAATTATGGCCAAGTTAACTGGGCCTGCTGGGGCCCGCATGAAGACACTTGAAAGTGAAAACCGTCACTGACCCAGTGCAGCTAAGCAAATTGTGTGCATAGCACTTAAACGTCGCACGACAATGCAATTTGCAAAGAGACACTAAACAGGGTCAGCCCGGACGCCAGAGCTACAAAGGCGGGTCCCAGTGTAAACCTTTGCAACTAAGAAAAACTACTTACACCTTAGAGCCCAAGTGAGCAAAAGTGTCAATAAACACTTGAAGCCCATGCGGCAGTCTAGACGCCGCACTCGTTCAGAAGTGAAACTGCAGCCGCTTGATTGATTATGTTGTCCCCCAGCTTCATGGTCCCATCCCCTGCCCAGCCCACTAAACAGACACCTCCACTACTATTAAGTGTGAAAGGAAAGCCATCTCTCAATCATTCTCCGTGTTAGCAAAGTAATTATGCATTTTAAGCCTGACATTAATATATACTCGACACCAGAGCCAGGGGTATTATCTATGCGGAATGGAGGGGCTTAAGAGTGGCTTGAGCAGTAACTATATGTAAACTTAAACGAATCATAAGCATAATATAATTATATATCAGTCATTTATGCCCATAATTAAGCTTAGCTTTATATAGAGAACTTAAGGAAATTAAATTATCTGCTCACAAATATTCAGTATTTTCTCGAAGAATAAATTCTCTACTTCGACTTGCCAAATATATAGTATATTGTCTATTTCAGGTCTTGTCGAATCGGCGTGTGGCATAGTTTAAAGAACAATTTGCCTACCAACGCATATCTATCACAGTCAGCTTCGAGTTTAATTAACTGTGTTGCCACACGCTGTGGCTCTGCTTACCGAAAGTTGTTGTTGTTGTTGTTGTTGCTGTTGATTGTTGTTGCGCGCTGGCTCATACTGAGCGGCGATTTGAGCAGCGGCTGTTAGGCTGGGACCGTGCCCGTGTCCTGGGCCTGGACCTGCTCCTGGTCCCGGTCCTGCGCCTGGCGCAGCCACATAGACCGGATTGTGCTGTGCAAATGCCGGCCTTGAGCTGCGAATGGCAGTCGAATATGGAAATGCGTGTGTAAATGCAAATTGTTTGACGGAAGCAGAATCTCTAACTTGTTTTTGTTTACATCGAAAGTGAATTTGTATTTGAGTGCGGCATGGGTTAGTTAACAATCGCTGGCCATTACTGTGTTTATACGGTTAAGTAGGCTGTAGGTGTGTGTGCGTGGGTGTGGGTGTGTGTGTGCGAGTGAGGCTGTGTGTGGCTGCGTGTGTGTGCGTAACTTGGGCAGTTTGTACCTTTGTTTGTCCAGGTTGTGAAATTTGTTTAAACTGTGACTAGAGGCTTGTGCTTTTTGAAAACTGATTTGTTGCTGTTGCAGCTGTTGCTGGTTGTTTTGCCAACGTTGTTGCTGTGGCTGTTGCTGTTGCTGCTGGTGCGGCGATGGCTGCTTGGTGTGGGCGTGTGTCTGCGTGGTGCCCAGGCCCCAGGCTTGCAGCTCGTTTGCATCGTTGGCCGTGTGCGGCTTAAAGTAATTCGCATTATCCCCAACTTGTGCATCACGATTCATAGCTATATATCTGAGCGTGATGAAGTATGTGTCAAATGTGATGAGAGGTGCGTGTGTGTGTGTATGTGTGTGTTTGAGTATTTATAGACAGACATTTAACAAAGTTAAGGCACACAAAGTACTCAGACAGATCCAACTTACTCAGAGCCCAGTCCGGGTCCGCTGTTCTCCCAGGCGCCCTCGAAGTGCTCGTGTCCTGGCCCAGGGCCGTAGCTCTCGTGGACAGGCGCGCCGTGCAGATACGCGGAGGGATGTCCCTTGGGTGGGTGCGTGTAGATAATTTCCGGCACACTATGATGCTCACCACTGTGCCAAGGCGGCACCACCTGCGACAGTCATAGACAAAGAGAGGGAGAGAGACGGGTGGAGATGGGCATGAAATTAAAGTCACTTCTTAAACTGTGTAAAGCTCCCTTCATTACGCTACATTACATTTATTTTGGACAAATTTGTATGGCGCGGTCGACTTTTTTCTGGTACTTCTTTTCGGTTTCGCCTTTGTGCTTCGGTTACTATTTATAGCCTCGCACTCGAACAGATGCGCATTATTTTGGTTCGACGAGTGCTCGAGTTTGATTTCGGTTCAGTTCAATGACTTTTAAATTGTCGTAAACAACGAAGCTGCGCCCGGTTGCTGACAAATGTGACCAAATAAATGGCAGCCATTGCCAGACAGAACACAGTTCAATATCTTGTTCTAAGAACTGTTGCTGCCTTTCAACATCCTCCGGCTCTATGACATGCTCTGACACGGCTAAGCGTTTATGAGTATGGCTATAATGTCTTCGAATTCGAATTCAGTTATGTTGTTTACTAGAAATTGTATGGAAATAATGTGATAATAATGGGCCTTGCTCTGATAAGAGAAACGGAGATCTTCATGAACAGATATAGCAAACTTAGATTTCTCAAGTTTAAGTAACACAAATCCTATTTAAATCGGATACATTATAAATTGTATTTACTGTGCATAAAAATTCTACTCTAGTGGCACACCACATACATATAATATATATTTCTATATATCCAAAGCGAATACTACTTTTTCTTTGTTCGGCCACAATCGAGTATCTCTTATCTCACACTCAAGATGAATGATTCGAACATTGAATTTCTGTCTTTCACACTCAAAATCTGATCATATCCCATATATATATATTCATATTAATGGCCCGCACACATGTTGGCATTATTCAAATCACACTAAGTAGCATCTGGTGGCTCAGCACTTGCCTCTTTCACCTGCTTGTTTACATATGCAGCTCGTTTTCGTCACAATTTGTGTCAGATATTTCAGTTTTTAGTTGGCTCACGTGTGCGGTCCTTTAAGGACGTAACTTTCGCCAGGTCCTGCCAGAGCACACAAAAGGAAGAGGAGCAAAGAAAAAGTAAAGCCAGAGAACAGAGAAGAAAAATGGTGACAATTTTTGGCACATCACCAGCAGATGACAGGCGTTTCGAATTACGGCAGACAAACTTGGAGCGCAAAAGCAAAGTTATATATGAGCTGTGTAATACATTGAGGGCGACATAATTTAATTTATGAATACCAAGATTTTCGCCCTCTTATGTGCACTGGCTTAAAGCTGCCACAGTGAAGCTTAAGCAAATTGTTTTCATAGTTTACTTTACTATGCACAGGTGAAGCGATGTTGTGGTAGATTATTTAAGTTTTGCCAAGATATTTAAAGACAAAATGTTAGCAGACTTAATTATTCTGTGAAAATTTGGCAAGAGAGTTTATCCAAGCTTACCTTTTATAACTACTTCAACTAAACAAATGAGTTTAAACGAAAGAATAGCAAAGCTTTAGAAATACATGAAGAACTGTAGAAATATTCTAGGAATTCTAAGAATTAAATACTTTCAAGGAGCTCTGAAATTCTGAAACATTTGGAGAAATCAACTATGAAAACTCAACCTCAATTAACTAAACGAAAGTCAGGTCATGTATAAGATTATCCGAGTTAAAGCAAAATGCTTTGAGTGATTAAATTTTGGCATATTCTTTGCAGTTTTATAGATACAGTCGTCAATTGAGGTTAAGTTGCATTTTCACTTAATAATCGAGCACAATTCTGCTTAAATTGCACGCCAATCAAAATTAAATAAAGTCTGCCATGCTGGGGACCTGTTTGAGCCATTAAAGCAGCAGTCGCAGACTGTCGACTGGAAGTTCTCTCAGCCAAAGCTATGACCCGTTTTGAGTCATCAATACGTTAAGGAGACTCCATTAAACTGCGCACAAATGGGCAGTTAATAAAGGCGAAAGCAATTGCTGAATTCAAATTGAACCCAGACGGGTTCAAAATACGCGCACAGCCCATGCTTATCCCTAAAACTCGTGTGAAATGTGTGCCAATGGCTCATCCAATTATCTAGGCTTATTCTGATATATTTCTATGAGCATATGTGTGTGCGTGTGTGTGTGGGTGTGAGTGTGAGTGTGAGTGGGTGTCGATGTGTACAAATGTCTGCTTGTGAGTGGAACTCTAATCCTTGCCAGTGACAAACATTCATTTGAGCTGTGAATGAAAAACAGGATTTCATTTGATGAAATGTCAAGCAGTTATCGCTATGGCATTAGCAAGCTGTAAGTGTATGTGTGCGTATCTGTGTGTGGCCTATCTTTAAGTTGAAGCCAGCACGTGCTTGAGTTTTCTTGACGTTTTCGCTTTGGCCAAATTCAATTAGATAAATTTCAGCATCCGTGCATTAGACGTATGCCATGTATTTGTTTAATTGCCTTTGAAGAGCTCAGCGCGGGCGTTCTCTTATTAATAATATCAACAACAAAATGTGGGCGTGTTGGGCATAATAAATACGCCAAATGACATAGAAATACAAAAAAGAAATTGAGTTATTTTTTTGAGACTTCAATGAAATTCCAGACAAAGCCGAAGACAAAAGAAAAAGACAAAACAATTTAATAATAATAGAAAATTAAATAAAAAAGAGAGGGAGAGAGAGAGGGAGAGAGAGATTGACTCATTTCCACTCATCTTTTGTTTACCTACCGTATGATGATGATTGATCAGATGATGATGATGATGATATTTGGTGCCATGATACGACTGCTGATAATACGAGCAGAGTTTGAAGAGATGCGACAGCGCAGGGAAGAGGAAGAGCAGGAATTTGAGCAACAACTTCTTGGCCGCCCCCACCCCGATCACAATGGGTAGCAGCCAGAACAACTTGATCTTTATGATCTTGATGATCAGCACCAGGGCGATGAATGACAGCAGCAATTTATTGCGCAGAAATTTGTCTAAGGAAACGAAAGTTGCATTTGATTCAGATTTGTTTGATTTTCCTCCCAACTGGATGCCCACTTTCTGCAACTGTCAGGTTTGGCCAGTTTGGCGCTGCAGTTGTATTACTTACTGATCTTCTTCTTGATCATGGCACCAGCGAGTCGTGCCTGGACCAGCTGCTTGGGTATTAGCTCCAGTTTGGCAATGATTCCGTTGCCTTCTATGGAACGCGGCGAGATGCGAAACGTGGCTCCATTGAATACGATCTCCGGCAGATCCAACTCCACATCGTGTGTCATTGCGAATTTGATCGTTTTGCCATAGAGCGCATTGGAGACTTCCTCGATGGGTGTTTCCGGACTGGCTGCAGGAAAGAAAAAAAATATGAAAGAGGAAAGTGTGCTGAGTGAAAATGGAAGCGGACAAAACTTAACTGACAGTTCTATGCTAATGAAAGTTGAAATGGAAATTAAACAGGTATACAAAATACCAGAGCTTGCGTAATACACAGTTGTTGATATTGCATTAGCTAAAGAAATCAGAAATCACAGAAATCACAAAACAGAAAACAACGAAATCAGCTGCTGCGACCGCCAGCCGTGACTCACATTGAATGCGACTCGCATTTCTTGCCACTCAAGATACGTAAAAATCAAATCAAAATGCGCCAAGTGAAAGTTGTGAGTGTGAACGTGCCAAGCAAAATGGTAAACAAAACTCAGCCAAAGAATCGAATGCCGAACGCGATGTGAAAACGTTTCACAAACAGCCAAAAAGCCAATAAAGAAAAAACCTTTAACGCAATGAAAGCGAAATGAGCCAAGGGCTCTTACATAAGAGATTCGTAGATGCTCTAATGTTAGAGCATTCAATTAATTAGGAATTGCGAGCACTGAACTGAGCATTCTATTGTTAGTATTATAAGAGCTATTGAACAAACCCATCAAATATTTGTGCTGCAATATTTTTGAATGAGGTATCCATGGTAACTGTAAATGCTCGATTCCTATGATATTGATTTATTGATAGACATAAACTACTTGCCGACTGGGCACGTGTAGATCTTAGGAATGTAACTCACTTTCGCTTAATTGATTTTCAAATCTTGGCAAGGAATACTTTAATCTTGAGTTTTGGCATCTTGAGACTGAGACAAAGATATTTACGTGCAAAATTTGTCCACACCTTATCTGATTTTTATTTTAGATAATAGCTTGAGTGGGTATACAGTATATGGCACACCTTTGCCGTCTAACATCAGATTTTGATCAGTAAAATTCACGATGAGAAATATTTGAAGATTATTTTCGCTGTAGACCTCATTGCTAATTGAATGCCTGATATCAAAATGTCGTAGTCCTACTTATTAGTAGGACATATTGTCATAAACATCATAAATGCTGTATAGCCCCTGTAGAAACCTGAGAGAACAAGTTTCAAGTCTTCTGCAACAAAGTTGCTCTATTGCTAAAAGCCAATAAACTCTCTTTGCACTGCAAACAAGTATGCATATTTGCTAGCATTTTCGCTTAGAGTAAAGTTACCTAAACTCTTACCGGAACGCGCCTCGCTCGTTGCCTCCACCTTGTCCTGCTCGGAATCGTACTGCACCTGATTCCTGTAGAACTTCAGGCGCTGCGTTATGTTTACATCCTGCGTGTCCAGGGCGCTATCCAAATAGCTGTACACGTTCTTTTGGAAGCAGGACATATCCGGCTTCTGGTAGCACTCGCGTATGAGTCCATCCCAGAGCTCATTTCCGCTGGAAAAACTGCGCGCAATGCGCAGCAGCAACGAATCGTTGCCATTGAGACGCTTCCTGGCTGGCGCTCGAGTGGCATTCACAATGGGCCGCCAATCCTCAATGATGTGGACACTTGGTGTTGTTGTTGCTGATTCTGATGATGTTGCTGTTGTTGTTGTTGTTGCTGTCTCTGTGGTCGCATCAGGTGTTAAAGGTGTCGTGGACAGTCCGCTTTCATTCGCATTTGCGACGCTGAGGCAGAGGAGCGCGGAGAGCAGCAACAGCCAATGCAGCAAGTTGTTGCACTTATTGGCCATGTTTGAGTGATTTCTAATGCGACGCTTCTCTGCTGCCGATGTTGACTTTGACTTTGTTGTTGAGGATGTGCACGGGCTCTCACCCGTTGGCCAATTAAGGTGTCTGCTTAGCGCAGACTTTTGCATTTTCAATTTCATACAATTTACACCTGGGGCCAGCAGTTGGCGTTGTCTGGAACTATTTGTCTAGACTCGATTGAGCTGCGGCGCACTAACTGGGCCAAGGGGCAGCTCAATTACAGCCAAACAATCAGCGATTGTTGTCGCTCGCACAAAAACCGATTAGCACGCAAACACAATTTCAGCAATTTATGTTTTTTTTTTCTTTTTGTATTGTAAAATATATTATTGATTTTCACAAATTCTTTTGGCGATGCGTAGCGCGCGCAACTTGACTTTCTTTTTTTTTCTTTTTTTTTTTTTTGTGATATTTTACTCTTCGTTGTTATTTTGGTCGCGTTGTTTGCAATTTCGCTGCAGCATTTAGCACATTTTCTATTTGAATAAACAGAATGACAGAAATTCGAAATGCCAACGGACAGCTGAACAATGTTGCCAACTTGTTGTTAGCTGCAATTACTTCATCTATGCGCGAGACACGCCCACGGACTAACGGTTGTCGTCTCACAAATATTTGCCACTCAATTTATTTCAACGGCGTGCGCATGCGTGCGCGTCTGACCGACAACTGACTCGGTCGCTCGCAGTGCGAGTCAAGATCATGCCGAGGCCAAGCTGCCGGTAAGCTGGCTCTCACACACTCTCTCTCTCTGTCTCTGAACTTTCGTTCAGCTAGCGAGCTTCGTTCAGTTTGTGCATTGCACTGACTGCGTCTGGTGGGCAGCTGCTGCCGTTGCTGCTGTTGCTTCTGCTGCTGCTGCTGTTGCTGCTGCTGATGCTGCTGCCGCTGCTGCTGCTGCTGTTGCTTCTTCGGTCGCACGCGGAATTACTTAGTTGAAATTCTTCCGCAGCGCTAACTGTAGTCGCTGCTCTTTGCTGTCGATAGCTTCGCTGTTGCTGTTGTTGTTGTTGTTGCGATTGCTGTTGTCTGAAAGTTGTTTGAGCTTTGTTTACATTTTCCAGTTAGTTGCGATTGTTTCAAGAGCAGTTTGTCTGCTTATTAGATGCTGTTGGCTGCGCTTTTCACGGCTATTTCAGATTCGCCTGGAACGGGTTTTTCTCCTGTAAAGATAAAACAATTTTGTAAGAGGTTTGGCTTTTCGAATATGCATTGTTTTTTTTATTATAGGCCACTATGTCAGGGTTGTTTGATATGAATTAACATAGCTAACGGGAATGGTCATGGAATTGTGGACTATAATCTAATATGGAAAACAAAATAATAAAAAGGTTTTTTTTATTTATTTTTTATTTATAAGAAGTTAATTTAAATGTAATTCTTATAAATAAAAAATAGATAAAAATTCATTATTTTTCCAGGCGTTTTTATGGAATTTAATGGCCAAGACCGTTAATATTTAAACATACATCTAAAGCTCGTTTTATTTTGAGAACATACACTCAGAGAAATGACGGAGTATTGTGTACTTAAGTCAAGTTGATAGATTTTAAAGAATTTTTCGATTAAAAAGAAAAATATCCTAATTCATTTATTTTATACATATTTACAATTTAATATCTGTAAGCTGAGATCAAATGAATAATTAATTTGTATATACTGATTAATATTCTACGACAACTTCTCATTTTGATTACATTAAATCGTGGCTTATATATACATACATATATATGTAAATACCAAAACAGTCAAATCTACTTCAACTTTAAGAAGTGGCTAGAGTAATTGAACTTTTGCTGAGTGCACAGATGCGATGGTCCCGCTTCATATATTATTGATGTAGCCAACGCCTAATGTCATACTGTAATCTACCGAATCTGGCCTAATTACGCGCCAGCTAATGTCCTCTGCATACTCAATCGCAAACACAGACAGTCAGAGATCTACATACACATGTAAGCTGAGCTGGGCTGATGTAACAGGCCGGGGCATTTATGGTGTCTAGAGTAAGAAAATCAATTAGATTAAATTACGCACACAGCTGCAGCTGGAGCTTATTACGAGCAATGCGAATTATGAATGTATTTTTTAATGAGCTCGCTTGTTGTGTGGCCGTGGATTGGCTGTGGCTGCGGCAGCGGGTCGTATGAGCAATGCACGTTATCAGCGTCATATGCTTTGCGCGGCAGCTGTGATTGCCTTTATGTCTTTTCATATTAAATACACATATTCTTTATAAGCGACCGTGTCGCCTTATGCAATCAAATGCAAAATGGCCATAAACCATTCCGTACAAAAATGTCATCAAAATAATGGCCAGCAAAACAAGTTTTGGTAACGAACAGAACTCAACTTGGGTGTTACGTATGATGGGTTCAGTTGCATGATTTGTAGTTTCCAGTTGGCTTTTGTTGTTGGTTTGGGCTAGCGGCTAACGGTCGGCGGTCTTAGCCGTGAGCGGTCACAGTTCAGAGTTCAAAAGATAACTAGAACATTGCGTGAGTTTTCGCTCTTAGCAATTAAAGCGAACACAAATTTCGGTGTTTGGTTATATAATAGCAGACATGTTAGTTCAGCTCGGCTATAAATTGATGTAGCCTTTTATGCTTTCACTGGATAAAACTGATTGCTCTGGCATAATGATTTCATTAAATCTTTCATAATGGCACTTGGCTGGAAAAGTGGCCAAAATGCTGTGTGGCATATTTTTAATTCGGTAACAAGCTTTCGCTGCCACAGCCAACGTTTTCAGTGAGAGATTTTTATTGCATTTTTATGTGACAATTTTAATTTTGTCGAGCAGACGGCGACGTTACAACAAAAGTGTGGAATAGATGCGGGTATCAGGCTAAAAGATACCCCGCTGTCAGCGTCAATTTAATGCTACAAATTCCGAATAACAAAATATCATTCGTTGTTAAGCAATAGGGCAGGGGCATGATATGGAGAGAGGGTACAGTGAGAAAGAAAGTAAGGCGACAGAATAAAAAAGAAGTAAAGACCTAGAGGGAGAGAGAAGGAAGGAGCTAAAGATAGAAACATTTAGAGATAGAGAGAAAGAAGAGGGAATAATGAAAAAATTATAATAAAATTCAGATAAAGGGAGCTATATATAGAGAGAGAGATAAATAAAATAATAATAAAAGAAAAATAGTTAAAATTCAAATTTAGAGAGAGAGAGAGAGAGAGAGAGAGAAAGAGAGAGAGAGAGAGAGAGAGAGATGATAGTTGTTTCTGTTGACTAATTCATTACATTATAAATAATATCCCTGAGTGTCTGTCTGAGTGTCTCACGGATAATAATAAACTGATTGAGTTACCAAATTACCAATACATGGACTGTTTTAGTTGACTGCTACACTAATTTAATTAACTCAAGTATTCATTCTGCCTATAAATAACATTTCAGTATATTTCCGTAAATACATAAAACAGAATTAGTTGATTTGCTTGTATGATTTCATATTGATGCTTAATGAAAGTCAATAGGGTGAACATTCACTCACTTTTGCTCGCCACTGTATATATCACACCTCACTAATATACCCCCACTTCACTGACCTTCAATCTCAACAGGGTATACCAGAATCTGCATGCCAGTCGCATGTCGCAGCTGACTTAACTAGTTTCACTGCTTTGTTATATAAATAATATAAATTTAAAAATTCATTTCGAATTGAATCTCGCATAATCTTGTAATCGCGTTAAATCAAAACTGTGCATTAAGTATTGCTTTAAACACTTGCCAACTTTCAGTTTTAGCGCTTGCATCTAATAGATACTTAATTTCACTTTGTGCGTATATCTTTCGGTCTGCTTTCAGTCTGTATCTCCGTTTGTCTGTCTGCTTGTCTTTCTATTTGTTTTATTTTATTTTTTATTTGTTGTTTTTTTCTTGTTTTTTGTGCCTGTGGCAATTTGTAAGCCGATCGCGTCTAGCGTGCAAATATTTTTATAAACTGTAACTTAGTCATTTTTTTTCTTAGTTAAGAGAAATCTAGCTGGGCCAAAGCAAATTCACTTTCGTTGCGGTTAACCAACCCGACTTACTAATGGCTTATTAAGCCACAAATAGATTGGCTTAATTTTTATGTGCGCGTTTTTATGTGCAGGCGAGTGCAACGCATTTAATGCTATTCCCCAACTTAATTTGATTGTATTTTTTTTTTTTTTTTTTTAGGTATAGTTTGTTTTTGTTTTTTCGGATAAGTGAAGCCAAACGGTAAAAACGTGTTGATAAACCGACCATAAAAACCATCAGGCGACACAATTCGCACATTCCCAATGTGAATCGATTGCGGTAAATCGTTTCTTGGCCGTTTGCACTATAGAGAGAGAAAGAGATAGGCAGAGAGAAAGAGTGGGAACGAGGGAGCTAACAGTGAATGTTTTATTGAATTCTATTAAGTATGTACGCCCATAAATAAATATTTATTTTTTTATTAAAGTCAGAAAATTAAATTTTTTTTAAATATATTTTTTTATATTTTATATTTTTAAATATTTAAACAAATAGTCATATGCATTCAGTTACCTAAAACATTGACACTGACATATTTAATTTTACAATCCGAAGATTGTCATCAGAGAATCAGTATCTATATAAAAGTCATAAAAAATGCGCTAACCCACTTAACTTGGTGTCTTTTTGCGATTTTTTCTGTTTGTCTGAAACAAAATTAGGTCGGCTATATTGGTTTAACAGCTTGTATATATTATGCAAATATATTTTACGTTAATTTGCAATTGGTTAGGGAATATAGACCTCTTCAGATTGGCGCATATCAAATATGCTTAAACATATACAGCTGATGCATAATTTATTTGATATATTTTCATATAACAACATTATTATCAAGCGAAATTATAGCGAAGAGAGAGAAAGAAAGAAAGACAGAAATAGAGAAAGAGAGAGAGAGAGAGGGAGAGAGAGAGAGGGAGAGAGAGAGAGGGAGAGGGAGAGAGAGAGAGAGAAAGAAAGACAGAAATAGAGTGAGAGAGAGAGAGAGAGAGAGAGAGAAGGAGAGATAGAGAGAGAAAGATTTTCGATGGTTCCTGTTATAAAAGTATAATGTGTTAAGCAAAAGGAAACATGGCCAGCTCAAGTACATATACATAAGTAGCGTTGGGTATATATTGTGGTATATTTCCTGTCCATTAGACAGTTCATCCGGCTTTTGGTATCTTAAAACTTGTTTATTAAGAAAACTAAATTTATATTGCTTGATTTTATTAGCTCTTCGTTTAAATTGGGTTAATATTGATTGTTGCAAGGAATATTTAACACTTGAAAATAATTCAAATCAATATCATTTTAAAGTTCTTTGAACTTATCTAGAAAGTTTTAAGAACTTCTCTAACAATACGCAGATGATGAATGCTCCATTTTTTGTATGATTCCATATATGCCCACTAATTAAATGAACCCATGGCTTGTCATGGAGCACAGGGTATTTTCTGGGGTATTTTCTACTTTTACTAGCCTTGATAGCAGTGCAAGTCTCACGCACTTTATACTCATGCTTTATATATACATACATACACATACATCTTTTATACAGAAATCTTGCATACATACATCTTATATAAACACGTTTTTCATACACACATATACACACCCACACACACACACAAATCTCCCACTCAAAATAAACTGTTACTCGTAACTAACATTTGGCATGACAAGTGAAATGCGTTTTTCTTTGACATTTGTCGCCATTGCGTTAAACATGGCATTTAATAGCGAGATCTATGTAAATAGTTAATAGTGTTTAACAACAAAATACTGAATGGCACGCCAGCTGTTTATGGCCGGGCTAATTGCTAGAATAATGCGCACGCTTGGGCATAATGTTATTGTTATTGTTGCTGGGTATTAGAGCATTGCGGCGATGCTCATCTAGCATGCGCTAATAACTCAAGCGAGCGTAGACGAACAAACCAAAAAAAAAAAGTTCTAGCTGCCAGAACTTTGATTAAGTCTCTATGTGTAGTCATATGTAGTCGGCACGTTGCATGCCGCATGCCACATGCCACATGCTATTTGGCTGGCAATACACAAAAATTTCACTTTTACATGCGCAACGCTCGTAATTTGCGCAGGAGAAATGCAGCGACAAAAAAAAAAAAAAAAAAAAAAAACACATAAAGCCGGAGAACAGGTTTTATTGCTGCTGATGCTGTGGCTGAGGCTGGGGCGGAGGCGGAGACGAAGGCTGGTGTTGCTTGTTGTTTATTGTGTGCTGATTGCCAGGCGGAAAAGGCACATTTATGGGAGGCTGCCGGACATCAGCCTTGGCCCCTGGAGGCAGCTGTGTTTCTTGGCTTCTTTTATTTTTTGGCCAGTCATGCAACTAGCTGCAACTCGAAACTGGGTCAAATATTTGCATATACGGCCAATAGCTGGCAACGATGTTGGCTTGGATTTTACTTACGGCAAGCGGCAGCAATTGCATTCATTTATTTTGATTAAACTCACACACACACATACACACACACATATATATATACACCTGTATAGACCCGAACTGTGATCAATTAACGCATATTTCGCTCTTGCGTGACTTGCGTCTAATTAGCAGCTCTTGTTGTTGTTGTCGTAGTTACTTTCTTTTGTTTGTACAAATAGCAACAAATTTCACGAATTTCATATTAAGAATTAATCTTGTCAAATTACTCGCGCCGACGTCTTTCACTTTTACAGTTGTTGTCGGGTTTTGGTTTGGGTTTGGGCTTGGCTTATTTTTTTTTGGATTTATTTCGTGGTTTCTGTTATTGTTTCACCTGCACCACGCGTCGAGGCGTTGTTTGTCGACAAACTGTTGAGCACCAACTGAAGTGAGAAGACAGCCGCATCGAACCAGGTTCCAACTGCAGAGATGTGGCCAACATTGGGTGCCAGCGAAATGGGCTTCGAAACAAAAGCCATAAAGAGAGAGCGAATTTTTTGACGGCCTAAAAGTATGCTACAGTTGCTCTAACTCATTGTTTTTACGATTTATTATGTTCAGATGTGCTAATAGATCGGTAAAATTTGATATTTATAAAAGAAATTGAAGCTTAGAAGTGACTTAAAAGGAAAGTTTAATGTTCAGTTAACGAGCAGATATTCTAGATAGAATATTTAAAATAAATAGGAAATTAATCGATTACATTGATTTTTACATAGTAGGTTTAAATATGAATTCAAAGACAGAATTCAGATAGCTCCTAATATTCGGATAGACTGTGAATGTATCGAAATCATCTGGCATCTAAAATGCCGATTAATAACAAATAAAATATATTATTTTGATTAGTTATTTATTAATATAGTATTTCCTTTGAACTTTCAACTAGATAAATAAATAAATATGTGATATATGAAATAGTAAATAAATCATTGTATGGAGATTACACTGGAGGAGTAACAGCAGTGACTGGTGCTGCAGTTGTTGTGAATTTGTTGATCTTGTTTTTAATCCAGTTCCTGATGGCGAAACGCTTTCTTCCGTCTGTTGTGGTCGCATTTTTGTTGGATACTGTGGGTTTCTGCTTACTCCAGAAGTTAGCAATCTTAAGTAGCTCGTCGATATTCACTACTTCTGTTGTATCCTTGGAGTCTATTGCGGCCTTCGTTATTTTGTTTTGCTGCTCGGCAAACTGAATGGGATTGTAGGGTGCATATGGATAGGGGGGATACACGGGCTGAGGATAGTAGAGGGGTTGGCTGTAGGGGCACTGCGAATATGGCATGGCGTATGGCATGGGAGCTGGTGCTGCATAATGCGGCATAGGATCGGCCATTCGGTGGTGATGATGAGGATGATGGTCGGAATGTTTTATGTGAGCCTCCAAAGGTTTCTTTGTAGAATGAGACTCAGGTTCGATTTCATTGGCTATGTCAAGCTGTCTTGCCAATTCTTCTTCCACATCCTCAATTGTCAAAGGCGATTCATCATATTCTTCATCGTCTTCCAGTACTAATTCCATCGATTCATCGATTTCTTTCGTGACGTTCACATTCACTGCACTAGGTTTAGTCGCAGCACACTGAATTTCTGCACACATCCATGCTGTGCACAGCACCAGGAATATCACTGAGAGAAAACAGTAGGTAATTGTATATATAAAGAATCTACGAGTTATATTATTTTTTACCACTGCAAGGCGTCTTCATGGTGCTTGGCTGTGGAAGAACTGATGCTTACACGCAGCTGTTCTGTTCTTTTATGACAAAAATTTAATCAATTTTAAATTGGGTTACAAGTGAAACTGAATCATTTGGAAATTTGCCAATTTGCGGCCTATTGACCGCTTTCAATTTGTTAATTGAAATTTAATTAATCAATTTTTCACACTATGATTAAAATTAAAAAGGTGATTTTTATATAGAATTATACTAAATTAATAATAATAATAATAATAATAATAATACTAACAACAATAATAATAATAAGAATAATATAATTAAAATAATAAACTAATTTAAATTGCCATTAAAAGCTGTTGGTGGGTATTTTAAGTAGCTTTGATATATCTGAGTCTTATGTCTCATCTTCTAGCGTATCGTGATAATCTTGACAATCAGACTAGGCTATACACGAGTATATTATCCCAAATCTCTTGCTTCAAAGCGTCCACACGATTTCCATCTATTCGAGTAGAAGGATGAACGGACTGATGGACGAACAGCAAGACGGACATTGCACTTGACAATTATCCTTCTGTACCTTTTGAGAACAGTAAGCAAAACGATAAGTTTTTGTATTTAAAAAAAGAAGCCACTGATATCTATATTCCATACAAAACATATGAACACTTAATTAAGTTACTAATTTATTTCCATATTTTTGCTTTTTTGCTTTCAAAAACAAAACCTTAAAAAATTTTCAGTTGAAGTTTCTTTATTCTCAAACATCATTAGGAATTAAAAAAATAAATAAATAAAATAAATAAATACAAAACTTCGTAAAGAGCAACACAATATTAAATAAATATTCATTATATTGAAGTTTCCATTTCTGAAAGATTTGTTCATAGAATAAGAGGAGGAACAGGAACAACAGCAGGAGGCGGGGTTGTAAATTTGTTGATCTTGTTTTTAATCCAGTTCCTGATGGCGAAACGCTTTCCTCCGCCTGTTTTGGTCGCATTTTTGTTGGATACCGTGACATTCTGTTTGTTCCAGAAGTTGGCAATCTTAAGTAGTTCGTCGATATTCACTACTTCCGTGGTGTCCTTCGAATCTATTGCGGCCTTCGTTATTTTGTTTTGCTGCTCGGCAAACTGAATGGGATTGTAGGGTGCATATGGATAGGGGGGATACACGGGCTGAGGATAGTAGAGGGGTTGGTTGTAGGGGCACTGCGAATATGGCATGGCGTATGGCATGGGAGCTGGTGCTGCATAATACGGCATGGGATCGGCCATTTTGTGGTGATGATGAGGATGATGGTCGGAATTTCTGATGTGTGCTTTCGAAGGTTTCTTAGTGGGATGAGTCTCAGGCTCGATTTCATTGGCTAAGTCAAGTTGTCTTGCCAATTCTTCTTCCACATCCTCAATTGTCAAAGGCGATTCATCGGTTTCTTCATCGTCGTCCAATGTTATTTCCCATCCCGAATCAGCGCCGTCTTCCGTGCCGTTCACATTAACTTCACTGGGTTTGGTCGCAGCACACTGAATTTCAGAGCACATCCAAGCTGTGCACAGCACCAGGAATATCACTAAGAGAAAACAATCGGTAATTGTGATTTTAAAGACGTTAAGGACTCTATATATTCCTTTTACCACTGCAAGTCGTCTTCATTGTGCTTGGTTGCCAAAGAACTGATGCGTAGACGCAGCTGTTTTACACTTTTATGACAAAAATTAATCAAACTTTAAATTGGGTTAGAAGTGAAACTAAATCATTGTCAAATTTGCAACTTTACGATCTCTTGACCGCTTTCAATTTGTTAATTAATATCTCAAAATCTAATCAATTTTTCACACTATGCTCAAAATTAAATAAGTGATTTATATACAGACTAAAGACTACTAAAGATATAAAATAATAATAATATAAATAATTTTAAAGCTTGAGTTCCTGGAAATTTTATAATAGGTAGAATAATTATTTTATAATTATATGTAGGATTATGGAAGCTCGTGTCAACAGTGCCAACTGAGTTGCAGAGAGCCACACGCAGTGGCCGCAAGCTTTGATCTCTCTCTCTTATCAGTAGCTTTGCAATTTTGCAGTGCTCAAATGGTCGTTGACAGATGAGGATCACGTTTTGAGTTCATTACTTTAACATAATGTTATTTGTAACTAAAGCGAATCTAGTATAAGACATGATCAGGAAATTACCTTATATTTATATATTTATTGAGTTTTATTGTTCATCTTCTTCTGTGACGGGGTGTTCGGGTAGCTGTTTTAAAGTGGAACTATAGTTTTATGGGATATGTTAAGGATTGATTGCTTATTATGCGAGCAAGGGTACCTTTAAATAAATACATATTTCAATTGAATATGTTAAAAAACTCAGCTGTGATAGTAAAGCAAAATAAATTAAAGAAACAAATTAAAATTGATTTATTTTATATGCAAGTTAAAGAATAAACTAGTCTCAATTTTTATTAAATTGCTAAGAATTCCACAAATTTCCTTGGATATGCCAAACTAAAAATAATAATAAGTTATGGTAAGTTATTTATTCAAAAATTGTTTTTAAACTTCAAAATTTTTATTTCATTTTCAATTTCTTAATTTTTTTATGAATCATTAACAACTAAATACGTATAAAATTTCATATAAAGCGACAAAATAATAAATAAATATTTATACTATTGGAGGCTTCGTAGGAGGAGTAAAAACAGTGACAGGAGCAGCAGTGGTTGTGAATTTGTTAATCTTGTTTTTAATCCAGTTCCTGATGGCGAAACGCTTTCTTCCGCCTGTTGTGGTCGCATTTTTGTTCGATACTGTGGGCTTCTGTTTGTTCCAGAAGTTGGCAATCTTAAGTAGTTCGTCGATATTCACTACTTCTGTTGTATCCTTAGAGTCTAATGCGGCCTTCGTTATTTTGCTTTGCTGCTCGGCAAACTGAATGGAATTGTAGGGTGCATATGGATAGGGGGGATACACGGGCTGAGGATAGTAGAGGGGTTGGCTGTAAGGGCACTGCGAATATGGCATGGCGTATGGCATGGGAGCTGGTGCTGCATAATACGGCATAGGATTGGCCATTTGGTGGTGATGATGAGGATGATGGTCGGAATTTCTGATGTGTGCTTTCGAAGGTTTCTTAGTGGGATGAGTCTCAGGTTCAATTTCATTGGTTAAGTCAAGTTGTCTTGCCAATTCTTCCTCCACATCCTCAATTGTCAAACTTGATTTATCGGATTCTTCTTCATCTTCCAATATTATATCCAATGGCGATTCGGCGCCTTCTTCCGTGCCTTTCACATTAACTTCACTGGGTTTGGTCGCAGCACACTGAATTTCAGCACACATCCATGCTGTGGAAAGCACCAGGAATAATACTGGGAGAATGCAGAATATATAAAGTTTTGAAGGAGTTATTTTATACTATTTTTTTTACCACTACACGGTGTCTTCATTGTCTATTGTTGCAAAAGAACTGATGTGTAGACGCAGCTGTTCTACCCTTTTATGTCGAAAAAATATGCGAATTTAAATTGGGTTAAAAGTGAAACTGAATCATTTTGAAATTCGCTAATTTACAAATCAGACGTCCGAAAAAATATGTTCTTGCTTTGCTGTCAATTAGTTGATTAATTTATAAAAAAAAAAAACGAATTAATCATTTATTCACACTATTTTAAAAATTAAATATGTGATTTATATACGTTTGAGTTTCTGGTTATATTCTAAAAAGATATTTTATAGGTATATAATATACAAATAAATACGTACTGATATAATGATTGATATTAAATACAACCGATTGTAAAAGTTTTTCATCAAATAAAAATGAAAATACTAAAAGGTTTGACCGAAATCGTTTGAAAAATTTTACTTTTTTACTTTCTAATTTAAAGCCATTTTAAAGCATAAGAGTCAGGTCGTAAGGTGAATTAAGCTATTTGAGAAGGTCAACTTATTTGAAAGCAGACAATATTTATTTGAAGAAAAATTAGGCACTCCAGATGTTTAATATGCAACGTTGAAATTATATATAAATAATTTAATAAAAAAAATGTTTAATTAATATTCACATATTACGCATAGTTTTAGACGCACAGACTTCCTTCCATTTAATCAACTTAAATCCATTTAAGCTCACCTGTTCTTTTACTCAGAAAGCCGAATATTTTTCCATATACGGTTTATGACTCTGCTCAGTGGCCCAGGACCAAGCAACAGCTCCCTTATGGGCAATTCTGATAACTGTACATTCACGTATGATGTTCATTACCGGAGTCAATAATAAATTGAACAATTTGTGTATGAGTGTGAGGGTAATTCGTAGTATGCATGTTGCTCATTTGATATTTCTTTATGCAATTCAAGTTGATTTGTAATAAATAATTAAATAAATACAATAAATAATTAATATACTATATGTCGTGTGGGCATTACAACACTTGCAGCTGGCTGGGCTGCTGCAGGTGCAGCGAGCGCGCGTATCCGCCGTAACCATAGCCGCTGCCACTGCCGCCGCCAGCTCCGACTCCCGCGAAGTGGGCGCTGTGCCCATGGCCGTCCTCGTGGCTAACCGAGTGCGAATGACTGGACGTGTAGACGGGCTTGGCCACGATCTCGTATGTGGTGGACTTGCCACCGCCGCCGGCCAAGCTCTTCAGGCCTAGCACACCGCTGAGCGTGAGCGCCATGAGGGCGGTCATCAGCGCCTTGCCGGCCATCATGGCAATGGCTCCCAGGCCCAGGGCCATCAGCATGCCCTTCATCATGACGCCAGCTGCGACGAGAGCCTCCATGCCGCCCTTCTTGCCAAACTTATGCTTGCGTCCCTCCTCCACGCTGGTGTCATCCAGCAGGCGAAAGCGCAGGACGCGCGTCTTCAAGATGTTCTCCAACTTGGCCAGAATGTAGCCGTTGAGGCGCGTATTTGGATCGCTGGGATAGCTGCGTGCGACCTCTGGGAGAGAAAAGTGAGTGGTGAGTATAAGTCACCTTCTTTTCAGACAATTGAGTTGAACTCACCTGCCATCAGCTCGGAAGTTTTCAGCTCTGTGGCACTCTCATCCTTGACCACACTCACGCCAGGCAGCACCTTGAGCTCCCGCTGCTCGGCCAGCCGCTCCATAATCTTGACAAATTCTATTTTCAGACACATCCAACTGAAGGTCGCTGTCTCGCACTCGTTTAGGCCCGTTGCGGGATTCCTCTGGGTTGGCTGCAATGGCTCCGAGTGGCCCGGACTCGGATCTGTGGGCTGCACGCTCGCTGCCTCTGCGTATTTGCAGAGCAAACAGAACCAGGCCAAGTAAAACAGATACTCCAAGGTCTTGAGCAAGAGCATAATGATTTCTGTTCCGGCTAATATGAGTACGTAAGAAAGTAAGTCTGGTGATTTGTGAAGCTCTTGAGTGACTGCGGCAGCTCATTTTTATGGCTTTGGTTTTTATAGCCATTTCCCTTTCACTACGCACAGAGCGCTAAGAAAATTCATTGCCGCGTTTAGGTTTGGGTTGGCCGCCGTCTTTGGACCTTTTCTAATTACCCCACGATTTGTGGTCGAAATTCTTCCCAGAGCCGTTCAACTGCGTCTGACCAGCCAACCAGCGAACCAACTTGGCCCATGGGCGGCACTTTCGCTTTCCTCCTCTCTGTGGCACGGCGCTCAGTGTAGCGCAACGTGCTGCTAATATTTGTCACCAACTGCTCTGCTGGGTCCCATCTTAATGAATTTCCTGAGCCAAAAAGAAAATTCACAAATACCTGCATAATTATGGGACAGATAAAAGTCGCGTGCCTCGGCCCAAGTACATTAATTAATTAATAGCTGACAACAGACAACTAAACTAACTAGCTAATTGCCCCGCATTGTTGCTAATAACATTTTAATACGGCTACGTCTGGAAGCTGTGCTGGCCAAGTTGTTGAGTCATCGAAGCAACTTGGCAGCGCAACACAAGTACATTGGCTCATTGAGACGGGCATGGATTTTGGCCTGCTTAAGCTAAGTGCCAAGCTAATATTAACTTTTGTCGTAGAGGTAATATATATAATGAGAAGTTAATAATAGTGATGATAATGTTAATGGCGACAATTGTGAATAAAATAATATAAACATTTGATGAAAAATATTAAAAAAAAAATATTAATAACAATAAAATAAAAAAATAGTATTAAAAATATAAGATTAATAATAATAAAAATGATAATAAAATAAAAAAATTATATTAAAAATATAATAATAATAATAATAATAGTAATAATAATAATAATAATAATAATAATAATAATAATAATAATAATAATAATAATAATAAAAAAGGGTATTAAAATAATACTTACAAAAAAAATATTAATAAAAATAATAATAAATTTAATTTTTTGACAAAAAGGAATGCGTATGAATGATGACAATATAAATAAAAATACTAAGCAATAATATTTAAAAAGAAAATTACTTAATTAAAATGCGTTACTCAGCACTGTCAAGTTTTGCCTCATAAATTTTCCATGTATCTAAATATTTAAGCTTTAACTCTAATAAAATATAAAATGTCAATAAATTATTTTTAATTTAACTTTCTTTTAGCCCGCAATTTATGACCCGAACTTGATTAAAAAGCAATAAATATTGCATTTCATGAATCATTTTTATTCAATTGCTATAAATTATTAAAATAAATACTTAGTAAGTAAGCTCTTTAGCAGACATTTAAGTATTTCTTGCTTACATTTCGATTTCTTTTCATTTCTTTTCATTATTTGTTTTTTTTTTTTCTATTTGATTTTTGTTTTGCTTTGTGAACCTGAGCTGCATGTCTGCTTGAAGAGCATGTCTGATTGTGCAATAAATATGGCGCAAGCATTTAGTATGTGTTGTCCGTGTGCGTTGTCCTGAGCTAGCGAAGTCGTATTTGATATTCGGTTGTCATCGTTGATTTATCGCCTCTCTTGAAGTTTTCTCTTCTTTTCTTTACTACTTTTTTGTTTTTTCTTTTTTGTTTTCTTTTTTTTTTTTTGGTTTTTTGGTATGTCGCAGCTAACTAACTAAGTTAAACTAAATAATTATTGACTACAACACTACAACAAGTTTAGCCATGTGGGAGGTTTAAGTCTTTAGAGGGGAAAATAGGGAAGGGGACAGCGAGGGAAATGGATAGCAGATAGAGTGGAAGATAAGAATGGAAAGTTCTTGGATGATTGGGTGGAGTGGAAGGTGGAGAAATGCTTAGAAGGGCTGAGCCAGACCGTAATGGTTGTAGGCCAAGTCGGCGGCGCTGGCCTGACCGTTGCGGTTCCAATCGGAGTGCACAATCTCGGCGTTCAACGGGCTGCCAGTGATGTAGGCAGTGGTGATGTGGTCCTTCTTCTTGGCCAACAAATCCTTGAAGAAGGTGGCACCTGCACAGGAGAGATTTGTCAATAAAATTGCTCACGTCTTATTGCCCGCTATTGGACACTTACCAGCCAGGATGAGGGCAAGGAAAGAGATGGCCAGAGCCTTCAGCGAGATGAACTTAATGATGGTGAACATGACCTTGACGACGACCGCCTTCTTCAGTTTCAAGATCAACAGCAGTGGCAGCAGCATCTTCTTCATGCGCTTGCTGCGCGACTCTGCAAAAGTGGAGAGAAATTGAAACCGGTTTCTCGTTCAGTGCCAAAGTATGCAAAGGCGGACGAGCAAATTGGCAGCACTTGTCACTGCCGCAAAGTATGCAACACGAGTCGAGCAATAAATCAGCAAATACTTGAGTGCACGCGGCGTATGCGCAATTTACGGCCAGATAGCCTGGCAGCCAGCCCACCCAGGTAGTCAGGTTGAAGCCTGAAGGCTCAATGCTGGTGCTACAAGTGCTTGCAACAAATTGCCTGTCAATTGCAACGGCAACAGAGTTGCAAACAGTTGCAAACAATTGCCAACAATTGCCAATAGTTGCCAATAGTTGCCAACTGCAGTGAAAGTTGACGGCCAAGTTTATGAGCCAGTTGTGCAACCGGCAATCGCTTGAGGCAACTCACCCTCCATGGCACGTCCGCTGTAGGCGTTCTCGGCATTCTCATCCTGCTCGTCGCCGGAGAACGAGAGATTCAGCTCATGCGTTTCCAGATAGCGTTCGGCACGATCCTCAAACGATTCGAGACCCTTGGCGGAGCCGAAGCTGCGGCCCGTTTCGGTGCGATCGATGCGCAGGCCGCCGAACAACTGAACCGAATCCTCATTATCCAGCTTATTGAGCATATTCACTAAGTCCTTTTCGCTGCTGTCCTGCGAGGGCAGGGCCAGAGCGCCGCACACAAGGCTGGCCACGAGCACAACACAAACGAATTTCGCGCACATTTTGGATGGGTTGAGTTGAGTTTCTGAACGGGACGGGACGGTAGGAGGAGCCGTTAGCCGGTTTTATTAGTTTTATATTTTGTTGATAGTCCTTGGCTTTAGCAATGCGTTCAGAGCACACACTGCTGTTGGCTTTGTGATTGGGAGTTGCTTTGTGATTAATTGAATGCAATGAGCCGCAGTTTTATACCTTTTCGATGCGAACGCGTGCCTGCTCAGCTCGCCGGGCACCGGGCACAGCGCAGCGCAGCGCACTTTGTCCAATTTGGTGGCTAGAAATCGACGGGCCAAAAGACAACAGCAACGGCAACGGCAACAACAATTTATGCAAATTTTATGCGTATGCTAGTGCGATGGGGCAGAGTCGAAGCCGATGGCCAAAAATTTCTTGACCATATTTTCACGCACGTCCCACGTCCAAACGAAAGGGAAGTCGTCGAGCGGCTTGAATATTATTATTTTATATAAGCAAATGCCCCGATTTCCTTTTGACTGCCAGGTGAGAGGTAGGTGAGAGGCAGGTGAGGCAGGTGGGGACGGGGCACTTGGGCGTCAGTTCACCGTTAGCCGATCGTAATTGGCATGCAACAGCCACGCCCCGGGCCGGCAAGGAACGTGACTCCATTTGCTTATGTGCCAGATTCTTTGGAGCTCTCATTAGCTCGGCTCGGCAGCCCATTGAATGGCATTAAAAACGATTATTATTAGTCGCCAGCGTACTTGGCCATATTTGGTATGCACCAGCCAGCTGGCCGCTTAATGCGCGCTTTGGCCCACTTAGAGACGGCGACGCGACGCGACGCGACGCTTTCAACGCTTTCGATTTCATTCTCTGCGAGTCAAGTCTCGTTTTCTATTTCAATTGCTTCTAAATCTTTGACAAATCTGCGCAAAAGAAAGCTAAATTGTCGCACATGCTCGCATTCGATCGCATCAGCCCGTGTAGAAAGTTGACAGCCGCAATTAATGTGCCCAGGCCAACATGGAAATATTTCAATTATGGGGCGTGGCAAATGCCAAAAATACTCAAACCATGCTATAAGCATGCATATATGTACATCACATCAATTGGGCATGTGGCCAGCGCCGTGTCGCCGCTCGAGAACTGGCCAAAAACTTTTGTTTTAATGGCCACAAAACAAGTTGCCTAAATGTCGAGCGCATATAATATATATATACGCACATATATAAATAGTTAGTAACCAGTTGCGAGTGCCTTGGGAAAGTGTTGCCACAGTTTTTGTTTTGGCCACAGTTAAAAAGGGTCAGCTGCTGTCAAAGTTAAGGCCAAGTTTAAAGTATTTATCGATTTTATTAACATGACTTTAGCTGATGTCTTGTACAGTGTAAAGTGTTTGTTTCTCTTTCTCTTTGTCTTTCTTTTTTTTTGCAATGTTATACAATAATAAATTAGGCAATTAAATACGCGTCAGCTTCACGTCTCGAATAAATTACTACAAGCTAGATTTTCAATTAAAAGAAAAGGCACATCTCTGGCCGTTGGCCAAGTGAAACGAGGTCCGCTTACTGCTGCTGCTGCTCTGGCTGCTGGCCGGCGTAGGCCAACTCCTGGGCATTGTCGGTCGTGATGCTGCGCGCATAGGGATAGGCGGAGGAGGCGCCCGAGCTCCAGCCGGCGCTGGCGGGTGCGGACCAGGCGTTCGAGCTGTAGCCGCCAAGGGCGCTGCCGCCGAACTTGTTGCCGAAGCCGCCCAACAGACGGGAGCCGCCGACCAGAATGGCCAAGAAGAAAGCGATCTTGGCCACGATGACGGCCTTGAAGGTCAGCAGGGCCAGGAAGCCGAGCACGAGGGGAATGACAGCGAACAGCTTAGCGCCAATGGCCAGGGCAATGGGGCCAATCATCTTCTTGATCTTGCCGCGACCTGTAAATGAAGCGAATGACAAAGAGTAAAGTTAAAGCTGATCTGGGATGGATTATGAAATATATATGTATCTGTACCTTCATCGAGAGCGCGTGCCACCTGCTGTGTGGTCTCGGCGGGCAGCTTGAACTCCAGGTTGTGGGTGCTCAGGAAGTCGGTGGCACTGGAAATGGCCAGATCGACCAGGCGGCCGTTGCGCTCCTCGCCATTCTGGGGCAGCTCAGCATAGATGTCCTGCTCGCTGAGGGACTTGCCGCTGCGCTGCACGGGGCTGGCGGGATCTCTGCAACGGGCATGAAGAAAACACAACTTAGTACACAGACACGATTCGATTTCACTTTCACACACACCTCTGGAAGGTGACGCCATTGACGAGCTCAATGTTGTTGCTCCTGGCGGCGCGATTCAGTGCGGTAATGCCCTTGACGGCCAGACAGGTGGTCAAGTCGTCGCTCTCGAGGCAGGCGCCCAGGTAGCGGGCGGCACGTCCGAGCGTGTTATCACTTTCGACGCGGTTATCTTGCACACTGGGTGCGGCCCAGGCGCAGCTGGCCACCAAGACGAGGCAAACACAGGCAATGGAAAACACTTTCATTTTCGTTTAGTTTTTCGTTCGAGAACTTTTGTTGCTTGACACGCGACGCGTTTAATCCTTGTCTGTTGACTGGAAGCTGCTGCTGTTGCTGCTGTAGCTACTGAGGTCGAGATGAATTTGATGAAGTCTGAAGACGTCTAGCCTTATATATTCCGGCCACTTTTATGACAGCTGCGCAGCCGACGTCGAAGTTGGCGTTACAAAACAATTTTTAAGTAAATTAAGTAAAAGACGCAGCCGCGGCGCAGTCGCAGCAGCAGCGACTGCGGAAGCAACCGAAAATTGTGAAAAAAAAGTGACGCGAAAATAAAGGCACTGAGCACATGCATAAATCTAGGCAACAACAACAACACCAACAACAACAACAGCAGCAACGGGCCCAAACGGGCCAAACAACAACATCAAAAATACAAAAAAGAAAAAAAAGAGAAAAAAAAGAAGACAACGGAAAAATAAAGTCAACTTGTTTGTTAAGTGAATATGTTCATTTCTTCTTCTTCTTCTCCTTCTACTGCTTGCTGCTCGCGCGCTGACTGACTTTTTTCGGCAGCGCCGACGTCGACGCTGACGTCGTCATCCGTCAAACTCAAAGTTGACGTCGCATGGCGCTGCAGCGCTGCCCGAGAGAAACTTGAGCTTGGCTAGGGCGCGACAGAGTGAGAGGGAGAGTGAGAGTCCAGAGTCCAGAGCGAGAGGGCAGAGTGAAGAGTGAGGAGTGAAGAGCGAGCAGAGATCGAATAAGAGCGGCCGGCAGAGTGCAAACAATTGGCATCATTGGCTGAGCCCATGGGCAGCGGTAATTATGGCAGTGCGCGCATCGATACACGCCCTCCCAGGCAGCGTCCGCTTTCATTCGACTCACACACAGAGACACACACACGCACACAGTCACACACGTGTGTGTGCTAATTTATTGATCCGGTTGCGGCATATTTTGAGCCTGGCATTTAGGCTTCTGCTTAAATGGGTCAGCTCTTGTTTGCCCTCTGGGCCACGGCGCAATATTATTTAGCACCTCTTATGATCAACATAATCATCGATTTGATCCAAAATTGAGCAATGCTTCAATGGAAGGCTTTGGTCTGTTAACTATTTGCAATTGCAATTATGCAATAAATTTGTATGGTGAGCAAATATTAAAACATATTTTTAGTTATTAGTTTTAAATGATTGTCAGAGGTTGTTACGTCATATATGTTATATTTCTTTAGATATTTATCTATCATATAAGTATCCAGTTCCATATCTCCATTTCCATTTCTATCTCAATTTCCATTTCCATATTTATGTATGTGTGTGTAAATGGAATATCGATTAGTTGATAAGAAACTTTAAATTGATAACATGTCCTAGTAGAAGTTAGACGGAAAACTATATTAAGTTAATGAATTTCATTAAATTCTTTAATAATAATTTAATAAATTTTCTTTAGCTTAGTTTACTTTTCATTGTAAATTTCAGCTACGTTTACATTGTTATCAGCTGTTAGATATTTGATCTATACATCTCTATCTAACATCTACATTTTTTATTTTTTACAGTTAATTTAAGCTGTTGGAATCCATATATACAATATCATACCAATGCTCTATGAATACATTCTGACCAATTCATTCACACTTGGCCACACTGTCAATATGCTGACTGCCCCAAGCCTATACAGTCAAAGCCCATTATTCCCAATTATCTACACTTTTGAGTACTTATAAGCGCTTAGCAACACTTCTCATTGTGATGAGAGCTTTTCAAGCTAAAGTCACTCAAAAAATAAAAATAATTAAGTAAAAAAGTAAGTAAATAAAAACCTCAAATTTTAAAGAACCCTTTTGAACCACTTGTTTTATCATCCAAAATCATATCCTACAATTAATTAGCATATGTTAAAATCGAAAATTATATTTCTTGAACTTTTCGCATATTTAATTGATATGTGCTCAAACACGTTTTCAACTGATTCATCGTCCGTGTTTTTGTTTCTCTACTTGCCTCAGTCACGTTTTTTTGAGCTCTCTCACGCATTCCGACATTTCTCCGGCGTAGAGCTACGGCTACATAAGATCGCATGCAAAGAATGCCGCCAATAAAATATCGAAATAACACAGTTTGTATTTTACTTTTTATTTTTATTAAAGCAGCAGCTTATTAAAGCCAAACTATTCACAAAACAAAATCCACAAAATCATAATAATAAAAACGAAAAAAAAGCAAAAATAAAATAAAATCGAGAAGGAGAAAAACAAAAGTCTCAATTTACTCACTTTCATTTATATTACAACGATATGCGACACTAAATGCTGTGTAAGTATATTGTTATTGTTGTTATTGTTGTTTCAGTTGTTGTTGTTGCTGTTGCTGTTGTTGTTTTCGTTGCTGCTCTGTGGATTTAGCTGACGCCTACGGGCGTCGGCTTGTCACACGCTGCGTATGAGTGACGCGCCTTTATTTTCGGTTATTGTTTTAGCTGCCCAAAATCGAACAGCTAAGGCAACAGCAACAGCAACAGTAACAGCAACAACAACAATAGCAACTACTACGGCAAAAAAGAAAGTGCGTTAGGCATACCCCACACATATACCCTATACATACACGCACAGCACATGGCTTGCCCATGATTCACCTGCTGCGCTCATTTGCATAGCGCTGTTCGCTTGCAGCTTGCGGCATGTCAAACATTTCTCAGCAGTTGCCACACACCGCCGCTACGCGCACACACCTGGCTCGCTACACGCATTCATTGATGATAACTCACCTTGCCAATGTCCGACCCTCAACACTTTTCCTCCGATCATCTTGCGCTTAACTTGCGGTCCAGTTTCGCATTCATTCATCGGCGTCGTTTAGTGAGTGAGTGAAAGTTATGTAATTTTCGGTGAATTTTGCAATTTGCAGCGAACATCAGAAAAACCTGATTTCGCCGGCTCCTGCACAAACAGCAACAACAACAACAACAACAACAACATCATTAGCAACAACAATTAAATTTGTGCTCTGTATCAATTGTCCAGCTAAATGTCAAATTTCTAAATGCCAATCATATAGAAATTTCTCTTTTTTACCAAGCACAGTTGTCAGCCAACCCTTTTGCACTCGCTGCTGCCGTCTCGCTCTCGCAAATAATGCGTTTTTGACAGGCTTACAAAGGCCTTTAACGCGCCAAATCAGTCCCAGATATAACTATCTATACATATAAATATATATATATATATATATATATATATATATATATATATATATATACAGATATATGTACAAAATTCATAAGCTTCAATTTGTTGACTGGCATCGCCCAATTAGCCGCAACAAGTGGCCAAAAAAAAAAAAAAAATCAAATTGGCCCGCATACTTTCGTTGTGGGTGTGGTCAGCTAAGCGTGTGAGTCGAATGCGGTATACCCTGTTTTTTATTTATTGTCTTATTTTGACAGTCATTCCTTTGTTAAATTCTATACGTTAAGCTTTACATTTATTAAGAAGCATATATTTATCTTACAAAAAGAATATCTAACAAATTCATTTACCAACCTATACTACCAATATATTGAGCTGATAAACAGAAGTTGTATATTTAATATTACCATATTCAATATTTCTATATTTAATATTATGACTTAACATTCCAGGGTAGCTTCAAAGTCATGCATAGTTCATCAATAACAATCATCTTTTCGTTGCTGCCAAGTTTACTTTTGAAATTAGCCAGACATATTTCGCAGCTTAAGTCGGCAATGCCATTCACTGTGTGCGAGGCATTCAGCGTGCGTTCTATTGACCCAATTGCGTGTTTGCATGCATATATAATAAATACATATCGATTTGGCCGATGACAAAAAATACATAGGAACAGTTATGTAAATGCAGGTGCTCCTCAAGAACTTAGAAGAAATTATTGTCATAAAATTTATGAAAATATCACATATTGGAACACTTTTTCACTTCCTCCTTTGTATGGTTATAAGATAACCGAAAATTAAGTCTCTCTATTAAATGATAAAGAAAGATAAATATTTTCCACATCTCCAGCAATTTCTTGTATAGATTCTTGATGCCCTCACAAACATTTTTTGATAAACATATATTAAACAGCTTCAACATTTTCTTGGTAATAAATCATTTTATTTATGAGGTCCATTACAGTTGTTCTTCTTTTACGTGTTCTTTGGGTCTTTTAAGTGAAAATATAAATATTCTACCAAATAGAAAAAAAGAGTTTCTACTCTATTAGTTAAAAGGTGTTGCTCTCCTCTCTCTGCCCATGTAGCGAAATAAAGCTAAAAGTCGCGAGTAGAAAAAAAGTAAAAAAAATAAGAAAAACAAAATACAGAAATGTGTTTTGCTACGTTTTTGGGTTAAACGCGTAAATACCGAGAGGTGAAATTGATTTTCTTTTCATTTGCGCAAATATGAATTGTCAATATTGTGCGTAGACGTCGTCGTCTGAGAAAGTGCAGCGTTAACTTCTTGCATGGGGCAAACCTTTTATTTTCGGGTTTGGGTCTGCTCTTGTCTGTTGAAAAATTCATGGGCTCGCTGACGAATTCAATTCACTTTGCGGTTAAATGTTGGCCTAGCAATTGGCTTGAAACTCTGGGAACATTTCCCCTAAATATTTATGGAAGTGCGCCTGTGGGAGTGCATGCGCTTTCACAGGGCTGAGCTGGGTTAGGCTGGGCTGTGCCAAGGGCCCGGACAATGGCAGCGCGTTGTTTGCCTTAACCCATTTGCCCAAGTCCCAAAGAAAGTGAAATTGATGACACAAATGTTCAAACAACAAATACTTCAACTTGAAGTTGAAGTCGTTGCTGTTGCTGATGTTGTTGCTGTTGCTGTATCTATGCTAAATGGTCTGGTTAAGTAATCCCATGAGAGTCGCAAACATTGCGCACTCATCGAAGCGTCCAGCGCCGACAACGCCGAGAATATTGTCAGCCCCACAGACCGAGATGCGACTGAAGCGATAAAACTCACGACGATGACAACACTCGCCTGCAGCTATAGTATTCACACATTTTCTAGAGAGGGTGTTCTGTTCAGGGCAGGCAATATGTAACATTAAATGGTGTTTGTTTTCTGTTTGTATATGATTTGTATTACTATAAGTATAAATAGATATATATTTAGTATATTTAAGGTATTTATGCGATTTATACATGTTCAATATATATCGATTTTGATCTAAGATATCATTTAAATTAACATAATCCAAAATATTAGCCAAATAAATATTTATTGTGCTAAATGAATAATTAATTGTTTAATTAAATATGTTCAATATAGTATATATAACAATTTGTACCTAATTAGATTATTTAATGCTTACTGAATGCCATAGCAAGAATAATAACTACATGTAGGAGATAATATATGTACGGTAAGTAATCCCATGAAATGTACGAGATAATATATATACGGTATAATACATGTATTATATAGATTACTTATATTATATTATATATATTACTAACAACAAGCCAATAACATGTAAAATTTGTTTATTATTTATCGTCAGCTACAGGGTATCACACAGTCTGCATTTGTCGCATAGGCCGCACTTTTACCTGCTTTTCTTATGCTAGAAAAAAAGAGGCGCCCAACACAGAGGCGACGCCTTGTTGATCGATTTGTTAGATACGCGGGCAGCATGCGACTTTGCTGTTGGCGTTAAACTGCCTGCAATTGTGTTCGGCTTGTAGTGTGTGTATGTGTGTGTGTATGTTTTTTTTACCATAAACTGTGCGCCCTACAACTTTCACTTGTGTGTCGCAAGAGCCAAGCATAGCTATGGCCACAGTCCATGACTCGTGGCGGCATTCTCACTCGACTGTTGGATAACTTTCAGTTCTTCTTTCTGACAGTGCTTACATAAAGTAATTAGCCTGCTCAGTGTAGCCGAGTGAGTGAAAACTGTCGTGGCGACCCTCGCTAGCGTAGCCACCCAAGTGGCGACTGCAGCTGCTGCATGCTGATTGATTTGTGACGACCTGTTTATTGACTTCGCTTGGGCTTTTACATAAGCCCTTTTTTACCACTTGTATTGCAACACGCATTTGCGGAAGTTCGTCTTGGCCAAGTCGTCTTGGCCGTCGCGCATGCGCAATAAACCGTTTTTTCGTTTTATGCATAACGGCTCTGTGCACGCATTGACGCATTTGTTCGGTCAGACGACGGGCTCCACGTAACACCATTTGGACGCGTGCTAATTAACTGTGAATGGAAGGCAGACGCAGCTGAAGAGTTATGTGGCTTTATTACCATTGGCCTATTGGCTAAGACTAACACTAACACTAACACTAACACTAACACTGACACTCAAATATATCTTCTCTCTATAAGAAGGGCTTATTATCGTAACGATACGTCGAGTCCTTGGCCATGCCCAGCGGTATGTAGTGCTGCCTAAGTGGTATCCAGCTGCTGCCGCTCGAGGATAGATCGCCGTGGTAGCTCTTGATCGTTGGCGCCGAGGCGTGCACAATTTCCAGACGTTCGTGCGCTGGGCTAATCATGGACTTCAAGGCCAGCAGACCGGCGGCGGCCAGCGCTATTTTGCCCATGACAAATGATGAGGCCGAGAGCGCCGTTAGCCATTTCAAGATCAAGGGCAGCAATATAAACTTGGCCAACACCGCTGCGCTCAGCAGGGGGAAGAGCATCTTGAGCAGCTTCTTGTGTTTGTGATGCTTGCCCCGAGCTAAGCGAAACGAAAATGTTAATTATGAGCGAAAGTGGAGACGTGGAAGCTGCACCTGCAGCTGCCTACCTTCGGCTGACCAGTTGCCCAGCAACTGATTTAACTGCTGACCGCTCAGCTCTCCACTGAGCACTCGATCCAGCTGCTGCTCCGCTAGCTGCAGCCAACGCTGCTCGGAGAGTGTGGCTGCTGCTGCCAGCTCCTCTTCCTGCTGCTCTGCATCCTGCTCGACGGCAGCGACAATTGCACCACCCAGCTGCACCGCTGGCGGCAGCCCATGCGCCCAGCTCACAGCCAGCAGGCAGGATACAATGACTAAAACTTTAGACATTCCACGTATAGTTCTATGCAGCAACGCTCTGTTCAGGCAACTAAGCTGGCTAACTAACTAAGTTAAAGGCTAGTGCGCCCGCATAGTGCAGCTCGTTGCACTCGAATGCACTCGCAGGGGCTGCTGTTCTGGCCAAGTGGCTAATAGCTGGATGGTTGCTGCTTAGCTGTTTTGTTCTCCTATGAGCACAGTTACGTGGGGTCCATTGACTTTGTCATGGAGTTTGTGATGCAGAGAAGGAGACTAGATAGTAGATGCACAAACAGACTAACTGATATCAGCTTCTCTATGTAAGGTAGAGTCTAAGTCTATTAGCCCTAATAAATCTAAAATTTATCAGAAGGAATAGTTTATAAGAAAATATATTATACTATGTTATATTATATTATATTATATTATTTTATATTATTTTATATTATATTATAATATATTATATTATATATACAACAACTTCCAGTCCCTTTCTCTTCAAAGAGTATTCAAGCTTCATCATATTCCCTTCTTTCTTGCTAGCTATTTTCTTTTGCTTTCTGTTGTTCTGGTTTTCGATTCGGTTTTACTTAAGCGTGAACGAACACACATTAAGTTTTCCCTACTTTAATAAACGGTTTCATAGTTAATGTTGTTATTGTTGCTGGCTGTTGACTGCGCTACAGCTACAATAGTTTGGCCCAGACATCAACAAGTAAAAACTCTTTATTAACGCTGGCTAATATTTTGCATGAAGCGTTGCGGTTCACTTGCCATTTTAGCTGAACAGCACACGAACAACATATTTCCATTTCTAAATCGCAGTGAAATGCCATCTACAGCCACGCCCAGCGCGCCTTCTCTTCGTCTAGCTTCTTCCACGCAAAGGTCGCCGTGTATTTAATTTATGAAGTCCGAATAAACATGTTTTTTTTTTGCTTTTAAACGCTAAATACAGTTTAAATGCATAATATAATTAAATGTGTAATAAACATAATTTGCAACAACAGAAACTAAGTTAATTCGTAAAATGTTGTTGACTTCCATAAATGAATTATTTAGCAACATATTTTTGGCGCGCATCGCAGGTACAATGGGAAAAGGTAATTAAAACGAAATTCCGGGCGAAAATTGTTTCGTCCAATTAGCAGTTTGAAAAAAATTTGTGCTTGTATGAGAAATATTTTAATTGGCTTAATTAATCTAAAATTTGCTTTAAATATCAAATTTAAGTTTACAGATGAAATAAAGTTTGTCCACAACATATCGTTGGCAAACGGAACTAAATGTTGTTCAACTTTAACTGTCGCTAGAAAATGTGTGTGCGAGTGTGTGTGGGTGTGGGTGGGTTGGGGGTTGTGTGTGGTGCTGCAAACGATTGTTTTCAGTTCCGCAACACGCATACTAAAATGCTCTCCAACTAATGCCAAATGCCAAATGCCAAACACCAAACGCTTCGCTGTCGTCACATTTCATGACCAGACTTTGGCAATGCGCTGGGCTTTTAACGTCACTTGAGTGTTAATGCGATTTTCGGGCATCCGGTTGGTGTTCATGTTGCTGTTGTTGCTGTCGAAAACACCCTAACAAAGTCGAGGTATGATTGGCTTGATTGACGCCAACTGCTAAAGTGACTTTAATAGGTCAACATCTACGTTTAGTATTTTAAAAAAATGTAATTAAATTAGTAATATTCAATGATAAATAGAGATTAGAAATTAAAAAAAATATTTTCATATAAAAAAAATGCTAGAAATCTAAAATAGATGTAAAAATAAAAAACAAATTAAAGCAAAATTAAATAAATATTACCTAAAATTAAATTTAAAAAACAAAATATAAATTAACAATTTTTAAACATAGTAAATGCAACAGTAAAATTTATAATAATCATGAGAAGCAGTATGCTGACGATTGACAACTACATTTTGTGTGTATGACTTGTATTAAAATTAAAATAAATATTAAAGTACTTAAACAACAAAAAACTAAAACTCGAACTAAAAAGGCAACCAAAGTGTGTTGGATCTGAACATAAGATATAGGTCCTTACTTTGTACTTCAATAAAATCATTAAAATTCAAAAATAAATATATATAAACTATACTCAGCTCGAACTTAGGTGAGCGTATACAAGTTTCGTATACCCAATAAAATTGTCTCATCAAAAGCCCTACAAATAAATTACTTAATTCGACATTCGACGTTCGGCGTTCGGCGTTTGGCGTTCGGCGTTTTATCAATTTAATCAATTTAATCAACTGCCGTCAGCTATTGAGTGGCCGCCCGTAAACTGGAGCTCTAGTTTTGAAGCGTAAACCTAAATCTGAAATCAATCGCCGCTGGGCTCAAATTTTCTTCAAGACAATCGCTTTGCTGGAATGGCCGACACCTGTTGACGACTTGAGGCTCATTACGGCCGTGAACAGGGCAAAGAAGAAGCCGGCCAATCCCGTGGTGCCCACTAGCAGCGTCAACCCTCCAATCAGCACCGGTATCAGGGTCAGGAACTTTAGCTTGTACGCAATGAGCAGTGGCAGCAGCAGCTTCTGTATTTTCTTCTTCAATTTCTTCAGCTTGCGGCCCTGAAAGCTGCCAGCCAGCTGACTGTTGCGGCCTTGAATTTCCTTTGATGTTGTTGTGGCTGTTCCTAGTTCTTCTTCCGTGGCTCCGTCCACGTTTCTCCCAACCAAATTAGTTGGCATGATATCTGCAAGGAGAAACAACTCGGACTTTTAGTTAATTAAGTGGCTAGACCTTTGAGCGCCCAAGCGCAACAACAGAGTCATGGACACCGTTCATCAGCAGCCAAAAAAAAAAAAAGTAAATAGACAGGTGTGTTATAGTGGGATATAGCGAGCTGATTGGTACTCGCTTCAATTTTAATAATATATTGATTGAGAATAGAATTTTTAATGCAAAGTATTTAAAGAAATATGATATGAGTTTAATATTTTTTTTAAAATTATTCAGCTATAGAGAATAATAATGGAGATAATTTTTTTCACTTCTAAAGAAAAGTTAAGTTAAGTAGAGTTTACTTCTTGATCAACTGATGAAAATATAGACTGACTTTAATAGATAGATTTAATAATTAGACTTATGCACTTGTAGTCTGTCTGCTCCAGCTATAGAGTCCATAGCCCCACATCAAGTCAGACCAAACCCAATATACCCCATATACCTGCTGCGCGAGTATAGCTACTCTATTATTAAAAATCAAGCTTACTTGTCTCCAACGACCTCAGTTCCTGCGTCAGTTCTTGGCCCTCCTCCCATTCCTCCCACTCCTCGCCATCCTCCATGCTGATGATATCTCGCACAGTGTCACAAAAGCTGCGCACCTTACGCACGGCGTGTTCGAATGTCGTCAAATAGTTGTTTATACGCTGAGCCGTTGCTGTGGGCTTAGCCAGGACATCAAGGGCCTCATCAGCGGCTTTTGTGAATGTCGCGCGGTTGTTGACTTCGCGAACTTCCGGCTCGATATGTCTCCTCTTCACTTCCGGCACATGCTCGGCGCTCGACAATTGTTGCAGAGAGGGGCTTAAGGCCCACACATAACTCGGAGCTGCCGCATTGAGATTGGATCGCACCCGTTTGTAATTTCCGCTGGGAGCATCGTTTGCGGCAGCTGACGCAACCGTTTGATAGCGATGATTGTAGGCGTAGTAATTGACAGGAAGTTGCCCCTGTTGCTGCTGTTGTTCTTGTTGTTGTTGTTGTTGCTGTTGTTGTTGTTGTTGCTGATGCTGTTGCATGGCTGTTGCCGCCGTTGCCTGCAGTATCAGCCAATTGTTGTGGCCTGCCAATGGCTGCCAGGCGTTGAGTTTCACTTGTAGCTGCTGCGGCTCATTGTTCGTTAAGCCGGAAGCGACGCCATTAAAGCGAGTATCCATGCCGGCCTCGGTCTGTGCCAGTGCCACATAAACGGTTAACACAAATACTTGCTGCTGCCACATAGTTTTAGGTGTCGAGAGCACGAACCACACCGCACGCTGCTTAGAATCGAACTGAGTGCCCCGATGTAGTTCAATTCTTTGAAACTCTCGAAATTTTTACGACTGTTTTAGTTGAGCGATTTTAATGGCCTTTCGCCGAAAGTGGCCGGCACTAAATGCTGGGCCCCAGCTTGGCTGTAAATGCAACTAAGTTGGCTTTTACCATGCCACTAAGCGTGGCTGCCAAGCGTGGCGTACCACACGCACACACACACTCACACACACTCACACACCTGCCACACGTCTAATTATGCGGTTTTGCCAACTGTATTCGATATTTAAAATTGCAAAACTTTTCAATTGTCAAACTCACACACACACGTCTCCATTGAAGCATTAATATCTTAATTAAAGTATATACTATAGTTATATATACTATGTGAAGGGATTGTAATCTGTGCTTTTGTTTTCACTTTTGCTGCCTGGCTGTGTGCTGCATGCCCACTCGAAGCCAACTGTCGTCTGCACCTGATATTATGATTCTATATAAGTCCAAGTGCAGCTCCGACTTCAAAGTGGGAAAGTGTATCCAATGCAATCATTCAGCCCAAGCACTTTGGGGCAACGTGCAATGCTAATTGCCAGCTTCAAATTACCTGCCTACCTGCCTGCTTACCTGGCTGCTTGCCTGTTAATTGGCGCCTGTCTAAGTGACGGACTGTCGCCGTAGCCGAGTGCCGCATTAAGTTGCAACCAGCTGAGTGCATGCAACACAGTCTCAGCTGCGCCTAAATGTCTTCAAATGTCTTCAACTGTCGTCTGCTTTTAGGCGACCCGCTTTTAGCTGTTGCATGTTGTCGAAATTGTTGCTTGCTTTTAGGCTTATGTTGAACTGTTTCTGCACTCGCCTGTTGCATAGTCTTCAGCTGGAACACTATACCAGCTCTAATTGGTTTCGGGCCACAGCATGTGCTCTGCTTGCCGCAGGATTTCGTTGCTCCAAGGAGTTCCAGCCGACTCAGCTCTAAACGCTGCTGCTTCGACTGGCAACAGCTGTTGCTGCTTAAATTGGTTACGTGCTCCATCATGCGAAAGTTGTGATTGCTGAACTTTTTTATTTTTGCAGCTAAGCGACAGCTTTGTTTTTTATTTTGGGTAGAGATACATATCTCTGCGAGCAATCTCAATCGCATATTCATAGCAGCAATCGGAGAATGTGAGACAAATTGGAACTCCAACAACTATATCTTATATATGATAAGCCCCTATGGGTGCCATAAAACGCACATGTGCGACACGATGTGAAATAAAGTGAATTGGTTTCGACTATCTTAGGGATTCACTGAGCTTCCAAAGTTTGGCCGCTTTATAGCTTTAGCAGAGCATCAAAGGTAAATCAATTTATAGTTAATGGGGTAAGTGATTGAAGGTATATATTTTATATATATAGTTTTTAAAACAATATTTTATAAAGACAACATGGCAACAAATTGGTTAGCAAATAATTAGTTTCTTTTTTATATTTTTTATTGCATATATAAAGATTACCTTTGATTCGAGAAGAAAACATTGTATAATATAAAATATATAAATAAATTTTGAAAGAGCTCAAATTAAGGTTATGAGTCAAGTTTTTGCCTTCGTTTTCTATAATCAAAGAAATATATATACTTTTAATTCTCTAGACATGCATATATATTATAGACTAATTGATTTAGCAACCTTTCAAAATTTCCAATGAGAAGTCAGTAGCACAGTCTGCCGATAATAGACATATTGAGCTATGCCTGCAGACAACACGCCAATTTGTATTATATGTTTATCGTTATTATTTTTGATTAGCAATTAATCAACGAATGTTGACCTCGAGCTGGCAATGTTTATAAAGCAAATATTGTGTGATATATATACCAAGATGATTTCCTGCTGTAAAGGCTTAGTCATTCGACACGCTTATCAAATAGCTGCTATGGCTGTCTTTATGCTGGACTATAAGTATAAGTATATCTATATAATATACATGACTAACGGGGTTTTTTCCAAATTTACGAATTAAGAAGGGTATATCGGCTTAGACATACTTCGCCTTGCTGGTCCGTTCATCTGCCCGTATGTATACGTAACTTTATATTTATAAACTTTTATCAATTCACTGCCATTGCAGCTAGACACTTTATGTATAGAGTCTTTTGTCTCATAATGGTGAGTTGGCTAATCTTGTGTATAATAATAAGCGAAGATTCACCTGTCTTGTTGGCCCGAGTGTTATGCAGTCGTTAACAGCCGACAGCAAAGTTTCAAGTTCTCGTTCATTTTCGCATTGCATAAAATTTAAAACTACGATTAATTATTTCTTAATTAGATACTTAACTTGCTAATTAATGAGCTCTGCTTCAATTAAGCTCTTTGAACAACAACTACTGTCAACTGTCAACTGATTGTATTCCTTATTCAAGTCAAGAGCAGCTTGTGTTAACTCATCAGCCCATCTGCCTTTACCTTCCTTATAATATTTCATTGTCAAGGCGTGAGGTATGGCTAGATGCAATCATGCAAGATGCCCGCTGGATACATTTAAGACTTTAATGTGTTTATTTAATTTTTATGGCCACAATCTCTTGTGTGTGAGTGTCTGTGTGTGCTTTTGAGTGCCATAAACTGGTCACACCTCCCGAACTGCCCACCTGGCATGGAGCTCACACAATTCGTTGGCTGAACAACAATTTGACTATTTGATCAGCGCTCATTAAAGTCATAAATTAATTCATCTTAATATATAGTAGATTTACAACAACAACAACAATGAGTATAAAAGCGTGAATATTAGTTTTTTTAGTTGATTGGTTTGCCAATCGAATTGATGGGATTGAGAGCAGTGTGCACAATGCATGCATTCGATTGTTGTTGAACCGAATCTGATTTGTTTATTTGTTGTATCTTTTTTTTCCAAATGATATGCTAATTAATTCGAGCAGAACTAGTTTAGGATCCGCACTTCCTAAGCGGTCACTAATGGAAATAATGAAATAAATATACTTTCTGAGGCGGAGGCAGCATTCATAACCAGCTACAGACCTTTCTAGAGGCCAGCTCTCACACACACACGCACACACTCGCACACACACTCACGCACACACATGATTGGCTGGTTAATTTGTTTTGGCTTGCCTTCTTTTTGTTGCTGTTGTTCTTGGCCAGGCTTAATCGGTTTGATGCGCAGACAGCTGGGAGGCGTCTGCTCATAAATTGAAAGCGCTTTGCTTAATTTGAATTAGTTTTTCGCCTGCTTTGACAGAGTTCGGTGCGCTATGAAAGTGAGTTAGCCAGCTGGCAGGATTCAAGGACTCTGCTCCTGACACACTAAATCTCTGTCTCTCTCTTTCGCTCAGCTGTTTGTGTGTCTCCTCGTGGTGGTCGCCACATTGGCAACAGCTCAAGCTGGACTCCTGGGTCTCCTAGGCAAGGGCGGCGGCGGCGGTGGCTATGGCGGTGGCGGCTACGGCGGCGGCTATGGCGGTGGCGGCTACGGAGGTGGCGGCTATGGCGGCGGCGGCTACGGCGGTGGCTATGGCGGTGGCGGCTATGGCGGTGGCTATGGAGGCGGCGTTCAGGTCATTAAGGTGATCGACGGTGGACACGGAGGCTATGGCGGCGGCTACTCTGGCGGCTATGGCGGCGGTTACTCCGGCGGCTATGGCGGCGGCTACGGCGGCGGCTATGGCGGTGGTCATGGCGGCGGCTACGGTGGCGGCTATGGAGGCGGCTATGGCGGCGGTCATGGCGGTCACGTTCAGGTCTACAAGATCATCACCACCACCAGCGGCGGCTACGGCGGCGGCTATGGCGGCGGCTACAGCGGCGGCTATGGCGGTGGCTACAGCGGCGGCTATGGCGGTGGATACGGTGGCGGCTATGGTGGCTCCTCCGGCTGGTGGAAGAAGAAGTAAACGCCCGATCTAACTGTAGACTAAGCAGACCGTAATAATAAAAACTGAAAAAAAAAAAAATTAATTTACCAAAGTCTTTGATACTAAATACTAGATAAATCAATAGTAAAGTTAAGGTATAACCTGTATAACCTTGGCTCAGTTATCTGTGAGTGAGTGTGAGCGTATATGCAAATGTGAAAAAAATAATTCTACGGGGATTCACAAATGAATTTGTAGAAGTCTAAGCAGCTGAAGAGATATATCTCTTTGCTATAAAAAATATCTGGAAGATGCTGGTATTATTTTAGTTCAAGGCTGCCAAATGATTTGGATGCAAACCGGTTAGATCCCGGAACTAGTATTTCTTAAAGACTATTTTAATGGTTTATAAAGTTTCCCAAAATATATAAATATAAATAAATAAAAATGTAAATGAGTTTTGTGCAGCAATAAGAAACTGCTTTAAAAAAAACATACATGAAAGACTAGCATTTATTTATTCTCTAGAACATATAATGAGTCTCTCAAGAACAGAGTTCTCAGAGGAGAACTCTGGCTGACTACTGAGTGTTCGTTGCTCAGACACGCCCACCTAAATCAGTTCCTATAATTTGCATAACATAATGTTTCGTTTCCACAAAATAAAACAGTCTTTTATTTAGAACACGCATGTCATTTGGCAGCAGCCTGGAGGGGGGAACCAGTATATGGTAAAACCAGAATAGATTATCAGTCGAAGAACGCAACTCGTCTTCGATTAATCACATTTAATTTATGCTTTATATCATTATGTAAAGGTTACAACTGAACTTTTAATAAGCGATGCACAGCAGAGTGAGCTTCGGGGGGATTTTTTTCTTCTTTTTTTGGAAACATGAAATGTGTTTGTCGAGCTGCGGGCTTGACATTGAACTTGAATAATTTTGTTTCTTTTTCTTTTTTTTTGGGTATTTTCCATAAATTATTTAGTTGCTTTTGTCGCCTTTCTAATCGGACAGGCGTTAAATATATTTCTGCCGAGTCACTTCGTAATTAACAGAAAGATAATATTTATATAAATATATACATAAATAAGATTCCCGTTATTTACTGTCGCATTGCTTGCATTTATCCTGTGGAATTCCCTGCAGGAGCAATAAACTTTTGTCCTGGCATCAGCTGGCGCAGCTGTACGTAAAAACATTTAGAGGATCGAGACATGGACAGAGCCTGAGGGGTGGGGGAGGTTTATAGCTCGACAATGGTGGGCATATGTGGGCGCTGCTTACGTGGGCGGGCAGACAGCATATGGATACACATTCAGGCAGTCAGCACAAAGGTTGTCAAGGACACTGAGCAGCTTGGCATATGGCAACAGGATGCCAGGAAGTGTATACGTGTCCTTTGCTTGCAGCCACATCAGCATACAGGAGCGAACGTGCAGGAGCGAAGCTGCTGAACTTTAATATGACCTTGTGGTAGATAATGCATAGACACTTTAATAAATTGAGTCAAGACATCATTTGTTTCTACACGTAAATGTTTTATTTATATAAATATTTATATGTATAATTTGTATTTGTATTTGTATTTGTGCTTGTATTATTTTATTCTTCATTTCTTTATTTATATATTTATTTTTTTTGTTTCTTTTGTGTTTCTTGAAAAACTTTGCTGCTTACATGCGAGACACGTCTAGAGTTAAGAAATAAATAATGTTAATAAATTATTACACTAGACTACAGTTAAACGAATTAAGCTTAAAGTTAATCGAAAAATGCGCGCGTGAAAAAATGAGCTGGAAACGAGAGCAGAAGCCGAGCAGAATGAATGAAAATAAAAAAACACATAAAGTAAGTGAATGAATGAATAATTGAAAAATAACAGGAACTGTGAGTGCAGTTAGATGCAGAGCTAGTAGATGGCCAACAGAGGCGGAGAGATTGAGAGACGAAGAGATAAAGTTCAGACGGAGTTGCAGTTGAATAGCTGTAAACGGGGCATAGAATGGAAGCGGAACTCAGCTAGTGCTGAGACGGAGTGCGTATTACGCAAATCGATTTGTGTCTTATGCAAATGCCAATGATTAAGTTAGCTCCACGTTACAGATACATTTGCAGCCATGTATCCGCAGGTGCAACTGCGCATTTGACCGTTGCTTGCACGCGAGGTGTGAAAAAAGAAAAAGTCAGCTGAAGAAAGCAGTTGATGAAAATCTAATTACAATTTGCCAGCCCTGTCTCGCCTCAGTTTGTCTGCTCCTCAGATTTATCTACAAGACAAATGCAGCTAGGGAGCTATGAACTTTGTGTGTGTGAGTGTGTGAATGTGTGAAAGTGTGTGTGATTGTGTGTGGCGTCTATGACTTGACCAGCGCTGGCTGCAGAGATGCTCCCAGTGGCTGCTGCTGCTGCTGCTGGGCCACCTGCTGTTGGGCCGCCTGCTGCCTGCTGTGCGCACGATATGCCATCTCCTGTGCCTCGGTCAAGGACCTTCTGTCCCAGCCGCCGCCACCGCCACCGCCGCCGCCGCCCGACGACCAGCCACCGCCGCCGCCGCCACCGCCTCCCGAGGACCAGCCGGAACTGCCGCCCGACGATTTGCCAGCCATCAGCTTCTTCAGCCCAATGATGCCAGCCAGGAGCAGCGCAATCTTCGAGATAATCAGAGCCTTGCCCGCCAGTATATAAAGCGCGCCCATAGCAATTGGCAGCATGCCCATCAGCTTGGTGGCCATCATCATGGCCATCATCATACCCATTTTCTTCATCTTGCCGCGGCCTGCAATGGAAAAGACAATAAAAATCATTTAGTAGATGAGACTAACTACTTAATTGTAGGCATGTAGGAAAAATATGACTGAAATTCACTTTTAGCAGCAATTCTCACACGCTTTCCACACAATTCCTGCGGCTGTAAACAATGCGTTTGTTCAGCTTGATGCTTGGCCTTAATGTCAAGGGAGTTTTCCTAGCTCTGGGGTTTGGAGAAAGTGCCCAAGCAGCAAAGATATAAAACTAAATAAATATATATATATTAATTATATATATGTATATATTTATCTATTCAACTTTTCAGCGTGGCTTTCCCTGCTGATGCTGTCGCATCAGGGACATTTTTGGGCGATTTCACTTGCTCGAGTGGGCAAATGCAACCGAAATCCAAGTCAATAACAAGATGCGATTGCAATTAACTGCAAATGGTGTGGCAATTGGGAAAGTGTTGGCCAAGTTGAGCAACTGAATATCTTGATCTTGATCAGTAATATGAAAGTAAAAGAGGAAAAATATCATCCATGCATCGTGAAAGTAAGTTCGCTTTTCATTACGGGAAAATATTTGCGGGCTGGCTGTCGCTGGCAATGCTTTAAGTGCTTCTGTCAAATTTGTAATTGATGCAAAGCGCACTCGCCTGCCTAGCTGCCTGCCTGCCTATCTGCCAGCCCACAAGTAGTCGGTTAACATGGCCCCAAACACCAAGCAGGCCAAGTGAAACGTGGCCAACACTTTCATTAGGCGGCGCATTCGACATGGTCATGACATCCCAAGCCCGCCGCAAACTGCGTGTCGTGCGGTGTCTTCGTGCGCATGCAAACAGGCCATGTTCAAATGTTCCTCAACTCTAAATGAGTCTAAACTTTCGGCTGTTCTTTGTTTTCTCTTACTTGAGTCCATTAAGAGCCAAGTGTGTTGCCATGACTAATATCTGTCTTGATATTGTTGATAAGGTTTTCTCTGATGTTGAGTGAAAACATGTACGAAAGTTATTGTTAAGATTTTTAGAATTATTGTTTTTGGAAATTTAAGTACATGGTAGCTTCAATTAGAACAGATTAAGACAGATTTTAGAAGAGTTTATAAGTGATATTATTGATATGATATTCAATACAAAAATTATATTATATTATAGCAAAAATAAAAAATATATTTTTTTAAATATTTTTTTTTTCTATATGAAATATATAAAAGATTTTATATATATATATTCTTATATTAAATATGAGATTGGCTATTAAAACATAATTAATATTTAGCTGGTTAATTTCATATAAACATAATTGATAGACTCTTTATCAAAATTAGAGCTATAATTTATGCTGCTAAGACTTTTATTTACATAACTTAATTTTATAATCAAAGTTTTTTCAACTTTTCAGTGTGGAATGAGAAACTAAAACAAAAAAAGAAAAAAATTTGCAAATATAAAAATATTTTTTTATCACTAAAACAATTTGTCATTTTGAGAGGATTAAAAAGCTGATTGTGGAAAATTTAGAAACAGCTAACGGATTTAACTTTTAAATGAACCTCTGTTTGGAATATAATTATTTTCTTCTAGCTATGCTTATCTATAAAAAATAAAGTCACATCATCTCTTAGTTAAGCTCTTTCCACATTAAGCACACTTAGGTAAGTCAGCAGCTCATTAATATATTTGTTTGTTCTTCTAAAATTTTATATTCCACCGAATGATGTGTGATAGATCTTAAATATTAGTTTGTCTATATTTAGGCGTTATTATAATACTATAACTCATTTATTGTTTTGATTTACTACAAGTTATTATATATATATATATATATATATATATATATATATATATATATATATATATATATATATATATATATATTTTTTTTTATTTTTTTTTATATTTATATATATAATATTCAATCTTAACTAACAATTAACTAAGACAACTTTCTACCTAGCTGTGCTTTAGTCTAAACTTTTTTATATCTTTCAGATTTGTGTTTACAATTACGAATTGAAGTTTTTCCCCAAAACTCTCTACAAACGAAATACATAAACTCTGTTTTCAGGTCTCTCAAGAGCATTTACGTTTCTGCATGCGTTTGTTTGGCTGCCCATGTTTATATTTTGTGCGGGCTAACACGAACTTCTGGCATGACAATTTTTGTTGTCATTGTTGTTGTTGTTGTTTGTGGTAAAGGTTTATAGGTCAATGTGAGTTTTTCGAACGAGTTTTGTGTATGTAGCGAGTGTGTGTGTGTATAGGCTTCAAAACAATTGCACATCTTCCCAAAGACTAGAATTTTCCACGCTGCGACACGCTTCGCTCTTAGCATACAATGCAAGCGCGCCGCAGTTGTTAACCCACTTCCTGGCTGCCAATGTCATTGTCAGCTATTCAATTAAGCCTGATCTGTGTGTATATAATACATACACACGTACACACATATATATTCATAAGGTGATAGGTGCAGCTAACAGCGCCTGGCTCTAATAACCGTCAATTATGTGCGGAGCTCTGGCAAAATTATGTCACTGTCACGCGCAATGGTTAAATGCATGAAGCGGTTAACATAACTGCAATTACAGCCAACTGTGTGTGTGTGTGTGAGTGTGGCGTGTGTAATGGGGCATGCTTACCTTCCTCGAGTCCGCGTCCAATCTCATCGGAAGTCAATTTGGGGAAGCTGACCTGCAGCGAGTGCCCGTTGAAGAAGTAGCTCAAGCGTTCAATCAGCATGTTCGTCAGCTTCGCGTCGCGGTCGCTGCCAGAGCGCGCCAGTGAGGACTCCAGTTCGTTGTCGCTGTAGGCGGGTGGGCGTGGCGCCGTCTCGAGGCGCACCAGCTTGATGCCATCGGCCACATTGATGGCGTCGATGGGCGCAATGCGGTCAATAAACGAAATGGCCTTCTTTTTCAGGCATGGCACAAAGCCGCTCTCGGCCCGATTGCATTCATCATACACCCGGAGCAGAGTGCGTGCGCCCGCATTCTGACTGCTGCTGCTGCTGCTACCGGCGGGCAGATTGCTCAACTGCTCGGTGGCCGCATCGCAGCCGCTGCTGCCGATGGCCAAGCACAGGCCCAGCAGGAGCACCAAATGCTTTTGCCTGAATGTCATTCTATGTGTTGTCACTCACTGTAGCACTGGACACACGCGTCTCTTAGCTCACGCTCACGCACACTCACGCACACACACTCGCGTCTGGACTAATCCTGGCTGGGTATGTGATTTCGTTGGCTTTGCCTTGGAGCGCGTCTTGCACTGTCTGCTTGTTTAAATCAAACTGATGGCCAGCCTTGGCGCGCCTATTCTTTTATAGACCTCGAGCTCGGCTCGAGCTTCACTTAATCGCAATTTGATTTTCTTCGTGCTGCAGTTGTTCAAGTTCGAGTTGGAGTTGGAGTCGGAGTCGAGACTTCGTGTTGGCTGTTCATGTTGCTGTTGCTGTTGCTGTTGCTGTTGCTGTAGCTGTTGCTGTTGAGTAGTTGCTGCCTCTAATGATCATTGCGCCGCCAGCAGCAACAGCAACAGTAAGAGCAGCAGCAATGGCAACCGCAACTCTGGACGTGTTTTGTTTTTTTTTTCTTTCTGCCAGCCGCTTTCGTTGTTTATGGCCAAATATATTAGTTGAATTTGTGGTCTGGGTAGGTGTTTGGCTTTTGACCATTTTAAACTGGCTGCCGATTTGGTCAACATTGTCGCTGCTGCTGGCTGATGTTGCTGCTCTTGTCGACACTTTAATTTCAATTTGGCATTTGCCAATTTTCGCCTCGCATTTCTATTGCCATAAAGAAAGTATTTATTAACCACTAAACGCTTGCAATTTGCAGCTCAATTTTATTATGCAAATTTCACAGAAGGCGGCAACAACAGCAACTCTATTTAGTATCCGATCAACACCCAGCATAGCCACAGTATATATCTAGCTGATGGCCAATGCAATCGAGGGCTTTCAGCTACCATGATATGCATCTATTAAAGCCAGGCCAGGCCATTGACTTGCGGCTGCTGCTGATGTTGCTGCTGCTGTTGCCGCTGCCGTTGCCACAAAAGACAAATTGTTGGCCCTGCCTCGGTTGTCTGTGTTTTATGCATGAGCCAGCATCCGTTGTGTTTCTCATAGAACGTGCCACATGAAGTCGCATAGGCAAGCAGCCAGGCAAAAGGAAAGCTGCCGCATAATTGTGGCTTTGAGCCAACGTTAGCAAAAAAATATTTTCCCCAAAAAGACCAGCGGAAACACTGTGTGTGTGTCTGTGTGTGTGTGTGTGTGTGGGCATGTCTCTCTTTTTCTGGTATTCTTGTCCAGTGCTTTCGCCCAGTCAGCTGCAATATTGGGCACTTTATGTGGCAGGTGCTGCGACCACAAAGGGATTTGCTCGCATGCCACTCGACGTGACTGCCCAGGCTGTCCTCCGCACCGCATCCGGCCCTGAACGTAGGCTGAGCTCATTTTCAACTAATAAAGTCGCAAATTTCGGCCCCAGAGCGGCACCTGTACAGGTCCCAGAGACTAATGACTGTCGTGTAGCCGGCCACAGAAGGCATCGCAGATCGGATATATACGAGTCCAAGATTTCCCTCTTGCCAAATGCCGAGCGTTGTTTTTGCCGTCGCTTTCTGGGCCACTAATTTTTGATTTTGGCTGCCGCAATTTCCACTTTACTTTCACTAATGCCCACCAAATGGCCGGCCCGGGGCCAGGGATAGGGCAAGGCCTTCGATTTGCATGGATCGCTGGATGTTGTTATATTTGGTTTGTTTGATAGCATTAAGAGTACTTTTTAATGCTGATGAGCAGTGGTGAATGGCGCGCATTTCAAGTACACATATTGTTGTGCTGTGCAACGCTGTCCTTAAGTCGGTTCACTGACCGCTTCAGCCCGACTGCATAATATCGGTAGGGAGAGAGTTGGATGGACCGTCAAATGCTAAGACTGCCATTGAAAGAGACGAGCATTTCATTATTTCCAAACAAAAAATATGAACAAAAAACTTTAAGCAGCGCAGACAGTTCCCATTTGTTTTTGTGTGTGTTTTAAATGCGCTGAGCTTTTGCTGACATTCGGTTACGGTATAACCCTGCTGAGGTAGAGGTGAAAGGTCAAAGCTGTTGTGAAAATTTCCATATTAGAATTATATCATTTCATTCCTTATATTAGACGTATGTATATCGGATCATGCGTTAGCACTGTTGTCTGTGTATCACTCTTATTTTCTATTTGCCGTATCTTATTTTCAAAAGTTTTTATCGAGAACTCCTCTGGAAATCAAATATATATATATTATTTATAAATATGTACTATAGGTAAATATGCATTACTGCACTCTATGACCTAGTTAAAGGGTACCTATTAGTTAATATATTTTGCACAATGCACAATTGATATTTGTCTCTAGGCCTAATCATTACAAATCTCTTTAAGAACACTTTTTACCTATCTGCAGGGCATCTCATAGTCGATCAGTTGCTACCGCAAATAATATTAAGAGATATGTACCTATAGCATATATGTATTACAACGCTCTTGATCTAGTTATAGGGTATCTAAAGGTTAATATATTATATTTAACCAATTTTACAGGGTATCTTACACATATATGCACCAATGCAATATACATCTGATAGTTCTGTCTAGGTTTTACCCTTACAAGTCTCTATAAAAACACTCCCTACCCATTTACAGGGCATCTCATAGTCAATCAGTTGCTACCACCTCGCCTGTCCGTTCGCTTTTCTCACTTTGACAGCTCCGCATAAGCATTACATCTATTATGCACAAATTTCATGCTTGACATCTAATAAGCTCGCTCTTCACCACGATTTATGCGCCGCAACCCAGCTCATGGTTAATGCAGGGCAGTCGAAGCCGTCAAGCTGTCCATTGCGTGGCTTACAATAGGGCCGAGCAGTCCACAGCATAGGTATGCTCTGGCTCTGGCTCTGTTTTCGTGTGCGGGTGCAGCTGCCTGGCCAAACACATCCGCATCCGTGGCGCAACACAGAGATGCATATATTGCTATATCTGTTGGCCATTTCTTGGGCTGCTTAAGTGCACGCGCACCCGAAGCTCAATTGTCTGAATGAACATTTGGCGTCGCAGTTGGCGTCGCCTGGCGGTTGCCAACGGCAAGGCCAAGCAGCGCCGCTGCACACTGTTACACTGTTTACTGGCCGCGACGCGTCGTTAGCCAGGCCAAACGCCAACCGCCAACCGCCAACCACTAACCAGAAAGCTTAATCCGGCATCTGGCTGTGACACGCCTTGCACTTTTCTTTCAAGAGCCATGAGATTTTTCACTGTTTCTGTGTGCCATTTTATGGTCGAGACCAAAACAAAATAAAATGCGATATATAAAAAAAAACATTAAAAAAAAAACAAAAAAATAGATCAGCTTAAAGCGATTTAGTAGCAAGTGTTCGAATTGAAGATACCATATAATGAAGGGAGAGTAACTACTGGATAGATTTTAGCTCTATTTTAAAGATGGGTAAATATGTGAAAGAGTTTTATATAGAGATCTATTTTGAATCGATATATTTTGCATGAGATACACGACTGACTTATCGATTAGCTGAGCTCACGTTCTTTTTTCTTCATAGATGCAGATGCTTTAATATTGTAAGACTAGAAAATTTCGAACATGTCAGGTAATTGTCTATATCAGAGTTCAAGTTGAGATTATTGATAAACTCAATGAAAATCGATATATTTATCAATGATCTCATAAACTTGATATAGTTAAAGGAATCGATACATATTGACTACACCGCCTGTTGCATATACCGGCTGTAAATCATTATACCCCATTACACCTGCAACATTTACAATATATACAGGGTATGGCAAATAAAGCAGCAGCAGCAGCAGTGGAGGCAGCGGCAACAGCCATAAAAACAATTTCATTGTGGCTACATTAAAAACAAACCAGAATTGCGTTTTAATAAACAGCAGACAACGCGACAGCTACAACAACAACAACATCAAACAGTAAACACAGCAACAACAACAACAACTTAAGCATCCACAATGCATTTTCTTCGCTGTTGTTGTTGCTGTCTTTTATGTGTGTGAAGTTTTTCATTTTTCCATATGGAGAAAGTAAATAATTTGTTCTAAATTCTTGCCACAAACTTTGGGGCACCAACAAGTGCCACAGCAAAAAGTCGCTGACGGGTTAAAGTTCAGCTTGACTTTCAGTTTTTAGAACTTAAGCCCTACATAAATCTACACACACACATATATATATATACATTGTGTATACATAATATATATGTGTGTGTTTTCTTATACTTAACTTTCTATTTCATGCGGGCGTTCATTCAAGCGACCCAAGTGCAATAAAAATTGCAATTTTCTCAAAGCGAGTCAAAACAAAAGAAAGTGAAACTGTGTGTGTGTGTGTGTGTGTGTGTGAGTCTGTGTGTGTGTGTGCTTTCATATACTTGTTGTTTAATTTAGACGCTCTCAGGGTCTTAATAACTTTGCCGACAGACTTTCAAGCATATCCGCCGATAAAGATCGGATACAGCTGCTTAGACAGTTACATGCGCCCGGCGAGTGTATATTAGATTCGGTGTTGGCTTTCGGGTCGTTTGCTGTTTCTTTGACGACTCTTTGCAACTAATCAAAGACCAAATCTCACACTAATTAGCCTTTAGAGGCGATCAGCGAAGCTGACAACTTTCTGCCTCAGCGGATGTGTCAGCAACCAACGTGTCAACAGATGGAGATGTGGATGTGAATGGGGATAAGCTCGACAATGAGCTTCGAGTTGGGCTGGCGTCTTTCATTGGGGACACAGCATGCGGCACGAGACAATTTTCATTTAATCTGCACACAATTTATATAAACGCTTGGCCAATGCGCAGCCTTAACTGAAAACAAGCCAAACTCAAAGACAGCTTAGAGTTTGCGAAGATTAAATACACTTGCGGAGAAAATGTGATTAAAAGCTGTGTGCAGTTAGTAAAAGTGGGAATTCATTTACTAAATGCAATTCGGGTCGAGTAAATAAAAAGAAAATATTATATTAAAATTACTTTTTTATTAAAGTTTTAAGCACAATTTCTTGAATAATTTATATGCATGTGGCTACAGGTATCCTAAATGAGTGATGTGAAGGAATATGCCTCAGCAGCTCTCACGGTTTGTGCTGCTCATCAATCAGTTTTTGAAAAACTTATATGACAAAGGGTGGGATCTGTCCATAGACTCAAATAATATCAAATTAAAAAGTTTTTTTTTTTTAATTTATAATGTACTCCATCTTACAAAGCTAATCAATATTTAACAAATAATAAAATAAAATTTAAAAAATTTTATACTTTAAAATTATATTAAAATAGATAAAGAATTTAGTCTAAAGCAATGTTCAATAAACAATAATTATAAATTTAAGAAAAAAACAAAAAATAAATAAATAAATAATAATTACAATATTGACAAAAAAAACATTTTTTATATTCTGAAAAATATAGGAAAATTTAAAAAAAAAAATTTTAAATAAACTACAAAAAATTACAGATTTGCTTTAAATTTATAAGTCAATTGTTGTTTATGTGATTTTCGATTGATCGCATTTGTACTACATACACTATCTGCATACAGGAGCATCTGTGGCCATAGTCATGGAGTTTAAAATCGACATACTGGGCTATTAATGATTTATTAAATTAATAAGGAATTTATTAAATAAAAACTTCAAACTGCATTAATATAATTTTTTGCTTTTCATATCAAATTTCGTCAGTGAATTGTGCTACCCATTTACCCTCTCAGAGAGAGTATATTAATGAAAAGCTTTTGAACATTTTTCAGAGCTGGCCACGCGCAAGTGTCTAGTGTCAAAGTAAATTTATTTTTATTATTGCATCAATTAATTATAATGCGTTGCTTTTGCTTTCTTTGGTGAAAATTGGACAGATGTACATTTCGACATCTGTGGCGTTGCCTCTCTCTCTCTCTCTCTCACACTCTCTCTTTCTCTGTCTCTCGCCCTATTTCTTTGTGCAGCTGGGGACCGTGAGTTGTGCGTGCCTTGTAATTAGATTCTCAAGTATCGCATTTACAGCATAAAGAGTGTGTAATGGTCGAGCAACCTTTGTTCAGCTTGGCATCTCATTCTCTAATTAAAGCGATTAAATCGCAGAAAGCCACAATTAAAATTCATGCACATTTGACCCAAGCCAGGGAGGCGAAAAGGAAGAAGAAGACGCTCTGTGTGCGGCAGAAAGGGTGAGAGTGCGAGAGTGCGAGAGCGCAATACGCAGACAATCATATATTGCAAATGTTTGCATGCAGCAAATGGAAAAGTCATTATCAAGTATCCAATGTAAAAGCCCTTGAGCTTTGGTTGTAAGTACGCACACACACACATGCTAACATACAGTATTTGTTTTGCAACAAAGGAAAATCTGTGGCGCCTTTGGCATTTGCAACTGTTTAGCCTAAGTCGATCAGCTTTTGCGTCTGCAGCACATATTGACATGCACCAAGCTCCAGCTCCAACTCCAACTCTCCAAAGACTTGCCACATTGTGGCGCTGTGGCTGGGGAGCAATGCATGCAGCCACAATGTCGCGGCCAAGGCAACATGATGATGCTTTGCCAAAAGGTCGCAGCAGCTCTTCCTTGGCCAGTTTCACTTAGCCGCAGATGCTTTCACTTTTGTCTGCTCGTTTGTTTTTTTGTTTTTTGGTTTTTTTTCTATTTTGGGGCCGTGTCACGTTCGCCTTTGCATCAATTTATCATCAACGGGTGGCTGTGCAGCCAGTCCATTGAACCCGCAGCGCTCTGAGGGTTTTCGCAGTTCTCTTTTATTCAAAGGGTTAAAGCTTCTGTCATTTGTCAAGGTGACCAACTGGCGGCCACGGCGGGACGTACCCAAAAATCATATTTAAATTTCAAGCTATTTGCTCAGATTCTTTGAGATTTGTGCAAACAATCGCGTCTATGTGGCAGGACCCTTTGTCTGCCTCCTCGCTGAGTGCTGCACAAATGTAATAAAAAATTGTTTGCAATCCTTGTCGTAGGTATGCACCATACGCATAACGATGTTAAGCAGGGTAAATTGGGTTTGAAAAGGAGTGTATCAGATATGAAGTTGGTGAACTTATAATGTATATAATCTGCTTATTTAGGACTGAATGTTTACCTATAAAAATGTATTTAACTCAGGAAATAATAGAGATAGACTAGATATTAGTTTGATTCCGTGATCATCTCAGCTTGAATATAGTTAAGGTAACATCTCTAAGTTAACTACAGAGCATATCAGAGTCGAGCATTGGAACACTCTTACTTTTTGTAGTGATTACGCTTGCTGTTGTCTGCAGCTGTATCATGACAGTCTGACAAGTGGCCTGCGGGTCTCAGCGAGAGCGAGCCTGGCTCAGAGTTGAATCGCAACGAATGTCAAGGCCTCAAATTCATTTATAATGTGAAATTTAATGCACTGCACTCGTCTTGTTTTTTGTGTCGCTTTTGCGTTTTCGGCAAAGAAAACATTCGGTCGGTCGGCTCTGATTGATGAGCGATGCTCGGCTAACGACTGCAGCGGCCATGTTCATATTGATTGGCGTTTAACATTGAACTTTGCATGTCGTTTGACTCGGCGCTAAGCAAATGATGTGCCATCGAAATTTCACTGCAAATACTTGGGGGGAAATTCGAATGTGCATATAAGGTAATCAAGCGAGAGCTTTATTTATGAATTACTCAAATGTGGCGTAACGCAAAGCGAGGACCAAGCCAAACAACAACTTGGCCTATGAGCTATGCTGGCTGGCAGGCCCCAAGCTGTGCACACGCAATTTATTTCCGAGAAGCTCAAACGCTAAACCCCCACCCAGGGTGGAAAAGTGCGACTGGCTGCGCTGCTGGCAAATGCGCAGGGGAAAAATTTGAATTTTGCTGCCAGAATTTGTTAAATAAAACACAAGCAAAATGATTTGTAACGTGCTGGCAGCGCGGCACATGCAAATCTACACAAAATATTTACATTAAATTGACTTGAATTGAAAGAAAATTGCTTGGGAAAACCAACAATAGTAACAAAAACAACAACAGCATCAGCATCAGCAACAGCAACAAATGCGGTTGACAGCACGGCGAGGCATATAATAAATTCATCAGCGCTGCAGAGTTCGTCAAGACAGTCACGGAGTCCGGCTTTCCACGGCGGGGTCAAAGTGAAACGTAATTGGCCGGCAGCGCTTAATTTTTGATTAACCATCGCAGCCAAGCAACGGGCCAGCACCTGAAGCAGCGGCAATTGCGCTGCGCAGCACTGCGCTGCCAACCTGTAGTATTTTGCGAGCGGGGGCGACTTCGATGTCAACACAAAGTGAAAGTGAAAACTCCACCGAAAAACCAAAAAATAAAAAAAAATAAACAAAAACAAGAAACAAGCTAAAAAACAACAACAAAACGAAGGCTTTTCCTTTTATGCAATTGCTTGGGACCCACGTTTGGCGTTTTCCCAGAGCAGCACGACTCGTTCTGGTTTGGCTTTTGGTTTACCTGCCTGGCCTGGCTCAAAACAAAGGCCAAATAAATCGATGGTAAAAGTTTCGTGCTGATCTTGGCAAGTTCGTTGCCTCACTCTTTTGTTCCTGAGCGCCGCAATTGGCATTGAGCGCGGGGCAGGCCGCTAAGCGTTTTGTTTGCTCTGCTGTTAACACAAATGGCAATTACAGCAAATTGGCTATTTCTGCCACTGCAGCCACTGCCACGGCTGCTGCTGCTGCTGCTACTACTGTGGTGCATTAATTGAGCTCTGCTTTTTGGGCTATTTACGGCGGATGAGCCGCAGCTTCCATTGCGAAAGTTGCATTGCGATTGCGTGTGAGCTCCACGTGAATTACCATAAATTATCGCCAACGGATTATGCGGTTTGGCTTCCCATCCAACCACACACACACACACGCTCACATCTGCTCAGCTGTGCATGTCCGAAATGTAGAACAAGACAGAGTGCATCTTTTCCCACTGCCAGAGCATCAAAATTTTCCACTTTCACGCTGCTTGCACCTGCTCAGTATAGCTGTGAATATATATATATATATATAAATACATAGATATATATAATCGCATTTATATTCGAGATAATATGCACCTGACAGCTCAATGCTTGGCATTTCTCTTGAAATTATAATTAATTTAATGAAAAGCTCAAATAACTCAGGAGTCAGCTGCAGCGATAGCGCTTCTTCATGCGAGTATATACGAATGACAAAAGCTGACTGCTATGATATTTCAATGCGCAGCCTGAAAGCATGCTACAGTTTTTGTAAAAGCTGATAATGGCTGACTCCATGCAAATGGATTAATAAGAGAATTGAGCCGGGAAAATATATGTAAAGGTAACGGGATTCTTATCTCTGTTTATGAAAAGCACATATCCATATTCATTCCCACTTTGTATAAATGTATTAAACGTGTCCGAACATGTTCTTATTGCGCTTTACTTTGCTGCATTCTCTTTTGTATCTTTCGATAGATAACTGTTCTCCATTTTAAAGAAGTTTAACAAGAAGTTGTATACTTTATATAAAATAAAATCAAATAAATATATATGTATATGAACATGTTCATATATAAAATTGAATTACTGCCAAGGCAACCCGCGCAAAATGGAAATTCTCCTGTACTGTGCCATGGCTTACCATAGAATAATTGCCATAAATGATCCGACAGATTCGTTCCGAGTTCTATCGCTGCACTTTCATTAACTTTCTTACTGGCAGCGACAATTTTCTAGCAATTCCGTTGGCAAGGCTGCAATTTGCCCGCAAATTGAGTTCATTTCGTTTTCTATGCAGCATGGCTAATATCTGTGCCAAAATCTTTGCGTGTCCAATTGGAAGACAAGACCATCCGAAGGCTGCTCGAATATATATAAATATTACATTTTTTATTTTGCTGTTGAATGTTTGTATGTTTGGGGCAAGCCTTAACAGCCTGCAGCCGATGAAAGTGGGCGTCAGAGCGAATGTATCATTAAGCGTAGCAGCGGCAATAAAAACAAAACGAAAAAAAAAATAGATTGAAATAATTACAAAGACTTGCTAATTACGACAATGAGCAATGAAATTGACTGGCTGCTGGCTGCTTGGCTGGCGGTTTTACTGCCAATTGCACTAAATCTGCAGCGAAGCAGATTGCCGGCTGCTTAGCAGCTCAACAGCTCAACAGCTCAGCAGCTGAACAGAAGTGCATCCAACATGCATATTACGCTCTGAATAGCCAACTGGCAGTGGGGCGCCAAGAAAAGCAAAACTGGATGCAACGGCTGCCTGGCTAATTGTGGCAACTACAAGTGTATAAATTTGTAGCACAGTCCGCCGCACAAGATCAGTTGGCCGAGCGAGTTGGCCAGAACAACAGCATACAAAATAAACACACACACACAGGCATCGAGTGACAAGAGGCTAATCCCAAAGGATATATATACACAATGGATACGCGATTGGGTCTAATCGCCACGCTGCTGCTGCTGGCGGCGCCCATCTGGACGCTGGAGCTGCCCCACAATGCGACCTCGGCAGGAGAGAGCGGACTGCTGCGCACCATGCGGCACGTGTGGACGCAGTGTGCCGAGAGCGAGGATATTTTTTGGTGCTGCAAGCTGCAGGGAGCCCGCCTGCTTGGGCGCGCTCTTAAGGTGCAGCAGCTCAGCATTGTGGATGGCATTAATCTGGTGAGGCGAGCAGGCGGCGGCGGCGCCAGCGAGGATACGCGCACAGGACGCGCCAGCATTAGCGAGCATCAGCTGAACAATCGCGACCTCGAGCACATGTCCAGCAAGAGCCTCGACGCCCTGCTGCTGGAGCGCTTCCTCAACTTCCTGCACAGCCACCAGCTGCAGGTGAATCTGCCGCGGTTGCTGCGCTACGGCGAGCGCAACAGCCAGGACTGGTTGCAGTCGCTGCTGGGCTACTTCGTGAACGGCGAGCAGACGGGCCTGGACAGCGAGGGTCGCAAGAAGAAGGACGACAAGAAGTACCTCGGTCCGTTCATAGCCGCCGTGCTGCTCAAGACGGCCATACTGAAGATGGCCTACCACTCGATAGCCATCGTGGCCGGCAAGGCGCTGATCGTGGGCAAGATTGCGCTGATCATCAGCGCCATCATCGGGCTGAAGAAGCTGGTCAGCCACGACGGCGGCGAGAAGACCACCTATGAGATTGTCAAGCACCCGCAGGTGCAGCAGAGCCACACCTACTCCTCCAGCCACCAGGGCGAGTACGAGAGCGGCGGCCACGACGGCGGCTCCTACCATCGCAGCATCGATGACGAAATGATGATGCAGGACAAGGCCTATCACGCCTGGTTGCCCCAGGCTGGCGTTGGCGGCGCAGGAGCAGGCGCAGGCGGACCGGGTGCTGCATCGGGCGCCTCCGCCAAAGTCACCCGATAAGCTCGCCCAGCAACGCACCCAACACCAAAGAACCGAAAATTGTTTCGCATAGCTTCAATTTGTCTGCAATTGTATTTACACTTGTTGACTTTCAACTTAGCCTAAGTCTAGATATTATAGTTACATACGATTATTTTTACCACAGAAATACATAAAGCTAGAGAAAACCAGGTCTGCGCACAGCGGCACTTGTTGGCTCCGCCTCCTTATTCAGAGTCAATTGTCGCCGACTCGGCTGCTCCATCTCGTAGGCATAGTAGGCCTGATCGTGACTCAAGTGCGCCTCGTCTGCAACTGTCTCTTGCGGATGGGTGCCACTGTAGTCGTGCGTGGGCATGCTGCGGTGCCAGCCGCTCTCGTGACTGTGTCCTCCTCCACTCGTCACGATCACATGCTCCGGAGTGCTACTGCTGCCAGTTGATCCCTTTTTTAGACTGCCCTGCAAAGAGGAGCGTAGCGCCAATTGACTTGATCGGAATAAAAGTGCTTAACCTACACTCAGAGAAAGATTTTACTTTTGCTTTCATTTTTTAATTTTAAATTTAATGCTTCATTACTTAAAGAATTTTAAAAGTATAGTTTACAGTTATAGAAGCTAATTTATTGAACGATTGAAGTATCGTAATTATTTTAAATGCAATTCTATTTTATATTATTTTTAGAAAATTAAATATTAATTATATATGGCATATTTGAATTTAAAAATTTATAAATACAAATTTATTTATAAATAAATATGAAAAATATAAAAAAAAATTTTATCAAATATTTTATATTTTTAGTTTTGAATTTAAGTTAATTTCATGATTTGATTTTATTTTAGTTATACCATAATATATTTTAAAATAAAATAAAAAAAAGAGAATATTTGTCAGCTATTTAGTAAATTTTTGAATTAGATTTTTTTTTTTTTAGTTTGTCCTCTGCAAACAATTAAATTTTAATTGACTACATACATACCAAAGCTGTTGGATATGCGCTGATTCTTATAATTGCCCACTGTCGAAAGCTAATGCTTTGAGCTTGAAACAATGAATAATAAAAAGCTCTTGAAAATATTTAATTAAATACCCTTTACAGTCTCGCTTTAGAATATTTTGGAATACAAAAGTTCATTAGTGAAGAATTTTACATATGAAAATTGATATTATATACCCAAAAAAATATATCTTTGTTAATTAATCACACAGCGATTCCTAAATTAAATGAAATCCTTTATTAAATTTTTAATGGCCTCATATACACAATTAGAGAAAAATAATTCGTGATAAAACTTTAAAACTTGCTCAGCTTGTTAGCCTGTAAACAGCCAAGAGAACTATCGGAAACAGTTGCATATCACGTCAGCTATTACTACTGTTCAAAATACAAATATATGCATTATGCTAACTTATTCTTTTTTTAAATTCTCTTTAAATTCCCCAATTCCAGTTATAAGATACCGAAATTTAAACTCTTTCTTTGTGCATTGCAAATGAAAATTGTTTTGACTCACCAGCAGCGATATGACCAAAGCGATTTTGGCCATTATGAAGGCAGCGCCAGCGATGAGGATGACCTTGCCGAGGAACATTTGCGCGAAGGTTGCCAGCATTATCATACCGCCCATCATGGCCATGTTCTTATCTTTGTCCTTCTTCTTGCGACCTGTTTTATTGAAACAGTTTTTGTTTTTATTTTTCTTTTTCTTCTTATCTTTACCTTTCTTTTTCTTCTTTTTCTTCTTTTTCTTGTCCTTGTCTTTGTCTTTGTCTTTTTTCTTTTTCTTTTTCTTTTTTAGCTTATCTTTATCTTTATCCTTATCTTTATCTTTGTCTGTATTTGTCGCATGCACTGCCAAACTACCAAAGCCCGCAAATATGTTATCGATTTTATCGTCTATGCGAGCTATCGTACCTTGATCCGAGCCCAGTTCAGTGCCAAAGTCATCGATGGCATTGGATATGGTCAGCTGCCGCGGTAGCCTCACACGCAGCGCCCTTGCCTGCGCCAGCTCCAGTAGCTTTGCCGGCAATCCTGGCGAGCTGCGCGCCTGCTCCGTCAGTCTGGTTAAGCCCGGCTGATGCGGCTCAATGCTGAGGTACTCGTTCAGCTGCCAGGTGCTGTTATCCTGCCGAGCTGCATCCAGCAGCCGTTCCGCCTGATCGGCCAGGCAGTGCCACGCCTCTGCGCTGGCCAGACACTGCTGCAGCAGCTGGCCCAGGCTGTGCGGGCTCCACAAGGAGACTTCACTCGTTCCATTCAGCTCTTGTGCCTGGCCAGCGGCAAGAAACAGCCACAGCCACAGCCAGAAGAACACGACTTGCCGCATGTTTGACGCTCGAACAACAAATAAATGGGCTGCCAGCCTGTGGCTTATTATTTATATGAGTGCTGTGACGTCACGGGCCTCAACACAGAATGCCACAATTAAATGGCTTGTCAAAGCGCGACACAGCCAGAGCGAGCCCTCTTGATGGGAATCTAATAAGAAAAGTTTGCTTTTCACGCCAGCTCGAACTCTTGACAGAGCTCGCTGCTCACTGAACCGCCAAATCTTTCGCATGGAGCGACTTTCGCTTTGGAAAGCGCTTAGAAAACGAGCAAAGTTTTGTGTTTTGATTTTTTTTTTTTCATTTCATAAGTTAAGTTAAGCTAATTGAACTAAGACTTAATTACAATATTAAACACTCTAGAACAAAATTGAGTTTCAGATGAAGTGATGAATGATGCCATTAGGATGTATCACTGCTTAACGCAGCTTCTTTTGTTGACTTTTGTTTGTTGCTTTTCATTCTCCAACTCTACTAAAATTCTATCAACATCATCTCACTCTTGTTATACAGTGTAGTAAGAGCTCACAGCGATCTTACATCCACAACCTGCCAGCCATTCATCTGGCTGCTGCCGGAGCTGCTCTGGAGACTGCGCACCAGCGCATCTGCCGAGCCAATGCTGTCCTCCAGCGGATTCTTTAGCCTGCGCTGGTTCTCATAGTCATAGAAACGATCCTCGGTGGGTTGCTTAGTGGTGGCAGCTGTCACTGGCTGTTCCCTGGGCTGCTCAAAGCGCACTTTGCGATCGCTACGCTTGTACGGCTGCGGCTCGTGCACGTTGTACAGATGATGCAGTTCGTCGTTGTGGTTGTAGACTGTTGTCTTGCCAGGGAAGTGGCCAACAGGGCGTGGTCCACCAAAACCACCTCCATAGCCAAATCCACCGCCGCTTCCAAAGCCACCCAAGCCACCAAAGTTGCCCAGCGTACCCAGCACGCCGCCGAGGCCCAGGAAGCTGCTCACGTAGATGGCCAGCTTGGCCAGGAAAAGCGACTTCTTCAGCAGCAGGCAAATGCCGGCGAAGAGCAGCGGCACCAGTGCCACCAAATTGAACTTCAAGCCGAGCAGAAAGGGCAGCAGATACTGCTTGGCCAGCAATCGACCTATGCGAAGCATACATAATATAACTGTTTACATAACTGTATCTCTAAGCCAACTCACCTGTGCTGGGCTCCTCGTAGCCAAATTGCCGCTGATCCAGGGAGCCACCATCCAGTACAAACTCCGCCACGCTGTTGGCATCGGCTGTGGGTCCTATTTTGAACATGAGGCCTGGATATATAGCATCCATGTGCCACTCCAGGCTGCGCTGTCCCATCACTGCGCCCGCATTCTCCAGGATGCCGCGGAAGTCAACGGGATCTGTGTCCAGCACATTCACCAGGGAGCGACTTGCGGCCGTCTCCTGCTTTACGGCCACAAAGTCAGCCATGAAGGTCACATTGTCCCGCTCCTCGAAGCGCTGTATGAAGTTCAGAGCGGAGCGGCCGAGGCATTCGCTTAGCTTGGCCCGCTGAGAGCCGCGCACGCACTGCTTAAAGTGCTGCAGTTCCTCCAGGCTGTCCTGCTTCAGGTCGGTGCCAGCTGCAGCTTTGATGAGGAGAAGCAGCAGCAAGAGCAGAGGTGAACGGTTTTCCATGCTGAACAGCTTGATGGGCGCGAGTCAACTAAGCCTGCTGGCCAGCTGACCTGCTCGCTTTATAGCTGAGCCAGCCAAGTTATACAACTAAGTTTTTGGCCAAATCTGCTCGACTTTGGCTTACAGCTCATTTTTTGCACATGTAACGCCGCCGTGGCCCAATAACGGAAATTGTTGTACATCAACGCCAAGTGACTGACATTTGTTGTTAACGTTGTTGCTGTTGTTGTTGTTGCTTCTGTTGCTGCTGCAGCAGCTGGCATCATGGTCATGGTCAGTGCACACGCGCGGCCGGCGACCCACTGCGCCGACTTGTGGCCAATTTTTGTTTTTCTTTTTTTTTTCGCACATCTCGGCCATTACATAATGAGCCATTGTTGAGCTCCAGAAATGTTATGAAAGAGGCGCCACAGCTTAGATCCAATAAAGGCAGCTCTATCAAATAAGCGTCTGCACTTATGGCATTACCGCAAATGAACGCCCATTTAAAGAGTCAAATTTTAAGTTTTTTAAGCCTATTAAGAGCCCCAAACAAATCAGCCAGAGATATTAGAGTTACGATTAAGTCAAGTCGGTAGGTAGCTAGTATTGTGATTAAGTTAAGTCTAGTAGGAAATAGTAGTCATTTTTGTGACTTGATTGCATTGGTGTTTGTTAGGCATAAAGTAGACGATATTAATGTTATGGTTTATTTAGCCTTTGAAATTGTTTCATAAAATGTTAGATGATAAAGTAAAGTTTGTAATGAGTAGTGACAATTGAGTCTGTGTCTGTGACTATGTGTATATTCCCAATGAAAATGTCTTGTAATGAGAATGCTTTTCATCTATGCTTTCTAATTCTTTTCATTTTTAACGCCTTCTAGTTTTGGAGTAGTATTGGTATTAGGAAGCTGCTTACGAATTTTTTCACCATAAAAGAAAAGAGAGAGAGAGAGAGAGTGAGAGAGAGAGAGAGAGAGAGAGAAAGAGAGAAAGAGAGAAAGAGGGAGAGAGAGAGCGAGAGAGAGAGAGAGAGAAAGAGAGAGTGAGTGAAAGAGAGAGAGAGAGAGAGACTGAGAGAGAAAGAGAGAGAGATAGCTATTGCTGAATGTAATACTGGGTGTTGCTGTATAAGAGCTATACGGCTATTTAAGCTAGGCGCACAGAGTAGATATGATTGTCAATAGACGAAGAGAAGACGATGAGAAATTGACATTATGGAAAATCACATTAAAAAAGACAGTGCCACAAAATGCCATATTTGGGAATAAGTGGAAGCATATAAAATTAAAATGTAATCCAACTAAATTGACAGAAATTCAGTGCGTATATTTATAAATAGAAAATTGTGAGTAATATAACTTAGTAAATATACACATATAAACTGCTTTGTCTCCGCCTTCAAACAAGCTCCAAATTTACTAGAAAAAAGTCTTCTGGGTAAAAAAATATTTTGATGGCAACTAAAAAAATATTTCAAATACTTAGCTCAAGAATTTGTTTATTGATAATTATTTGAAGAATATAAATATACATCTCGAATGCTGGACAAAACGAAATTATTCTAAGAAATTTATTTTAAGAATTTGAACTGTGACGAACATCTCGAATTCTGAGCAAAATGTCTTTCTCTTTCAAGTATTTTATCGTAAAATGTGATGAATTACTTTCAAAACTGAAACCACATTCATACATTATTTACTAAATATTTCTTAAATAAATCTATTTTTATGATTTTGCTACTTTTCTTTTTATATTTGTATTTTATATGCATTAATGTTTACCACAATTCCTATGTGTGTACATAAACGTCCCTTGACGCTTCACACTTATCTAATGATGTGCCCTTTCTTCTGTTTTTTTGGCAGTTGTATTTGTTGTGGGAATAACAATCCAAAAGAGGTTGACCACTCGCACCGCACAATGGATCATTTGGCTGCTCTGGGGCAGCAAAAAAGTTCAGTCAAAAGTGTTGCATACTTTCAGGCGGAATGTGCTTAAACTTGAAAACAAGTTTCGGTGTTGCCAGCCCGTCGCAGTGCAACAAAACTCTTAATAACAACAACACCATTAGCAACAGCAACAACAACTGTAACGATAACCGTATCTGGAGTTGTAGCAAGTCGTTAGATACACTCCACACCGTCCACAACCCTTAAACCGCTGAGTGCTTGGCAAAGTTTTGCATATTTTGCTAATGAATTCCGACAGCCGTGAACTTTGGCCAACCACAAGTGCCACGCCTCCAGCCCAGTGCTCTGGGAGTAGGCTAATTTGTATGCCTAATATATGGCAATAGCCTGGCAAAACTTTTCGCACTCGAACTGTAGCTGAACTGTGTGAACTGAGGAGCATTGCTCTGGCTCTGTGGCTCTGTTGCTCTGTCTGGGCCACTTATTTGGACCGATTGCGGCAAATCTGGCCAAATAAGTGGCATTAGTTTTCTCATTGCCACAGACTGCGTCAAACACAAGCGATAGAAATTGTATTAATAAACACTTTCACCAGCAATATTTGAGATTCAACCAACGACAGCAGCAGCACAAGCAGCAGCAACAGTTGCAGCAGGCGAAAATTGTTGACAAACAGTTAAGAAATCGTTTTGGCCATTCGACATTTGCCATACGGCCATAAATTGCAACGACTCCCCCCACAGTGAGGGGCGTGGCAGCATTGACATTGCGAGGGGCGTGCAGACCAGAGCGTACGTGTTGCAATTGCACATGCAAAAAGCAGGTCGTGGCCAAAAGCGGGGACTTTCATTTGATTTTGGAGCGACACCGGATACCAATGAAGACATTGGCGTGGGCAGAGACCGGCCAGCCAAGGGGCCTGCAAGCATGTCGGAGAGTGTAGCATGTGTACCATGTGGATTGGCTAGGCCAATAGGAAGTTAGTTAGCCAGTCAGCAGCTGCAGCTGTCTCAGCTGGGTCTCCTGCACGCCTCGGTGCACTGGCTGCAAGTGAAATTCTGCTTCTACTTCAGCTTCTTCTTCTGCTGCTGCTGCTGTTGCTTCGACTTCTTCGTGTCGCTGTTGTTGCTGTGTGATTTTGTGTGTCGCACATGCAATTGATATCACTGGCCTCGTTCGCCTTAGTTGGTAATTCATTTTATTAGTGAAAGAGTGAAAGCATTTCACTTGAAAACACACAAAAAAAAAAAAAAAAAAGAGATGTATGCGGCGCACGTTGCGTATGCGCAATATAAACATACATGCGTCTGTGTATGTATGTATATATTTATATATGTGAAATGCAAAACAATGTTTTCGGTTACAGATAAATGCGGCTTTATTGAGTTTCATTTGAGTGTCTGTGTGTGTGAGTGTGCTTGTGCGTGTGAGTAGGGGCAATTGGGTGCGTGCGTGGGGGCGTGGCGAAACGTTGACTGGACAGAGTAGTTTGTGTGTGGCATAAGAAACTGTGTATAGTTAATAGTTGTAAAAAATAGTAAAGCTATGAGCAAATAATTACACATAATACAAGTACATGAGTACGGTTAACAGTTAAGAGTTAACAGTTTAGAGTTTACAGTTTACAGTTATAGTTTATAGTTTACAGTTAACAGTTTTTAGTTAAGTTCATTTTCAGTTTGAGCAAGTGCCGCCCCCGCTTTCATTTGGCCGACTGCGATCGCAGTCGACTCCATGTTTGTTAGAGCTTATTAACTAGGGTTTCATTTCTTTTGTTTGACAGTGTTTTGTTTGTTTTGTTGTTTGTCTTGTTGCTGCTGTTGATGGCGCCTTTCGCTTGAGTTAAGCTACAAATAAATTAAATAAATAAAATAAATTAAACGAGCTACGCGAGCTCTGTGCTCATTTCCTTAGCATTTCCTTCACTTTCATCATCATCTTCTTCTTTTGTGTATTGCACTAATTGTTGTTGTTGTTGTTGCTGTGACCCGAGTCTATTGCTGATACGCCGCATAGGCCAGGTTCTGTGCCTCGCCGTTGTTGTGCAGCGACCTGCCATAGCTGTGCTCGTGCTCGTAGTGCGGATGCGCAACCACCTCATAGTTCTCCTTCTTCGACTCGAGCAGCTTCTTCAGACCGATGATGCCAGAGAGCAGCAGTGCAATCTTGCCAATGACCAGGGCCTTGAACGAGATGAGCGCCAGGAAGCCAATGGCCAGGGGCAGCAGCGCGGCCATCTTCAGCTTGAACAGCATCAGCAGCGGCATCAGGTACTTCTTCTTCTCCTTCTTCTTGCCGCGCGCTAAAGTGAGCAGAAATAAAAACCATTTGATAAGTGTCTGCTTGACATGCAATACTTTCGCTTGCTGATCAGTCATTGGCTTGTTATCTGCTCATTAGCAATTGGAGCAAAGCGCATAATTATTAAATACACAGCAATGAGCAATGAATAATGAAGCGGCAAACAGGATTGGCCGCTTTCTATGGTCGGAAATCGCACAAAAAAGAAAGTGCGCCTGAACCGCGCTGAACTGGCTAAAATGCAATTAATTGCAACCAGCGGCAACAAGAGGCAACGAGCGGTTTGCCAAGCTGCATGCCACGAGCGCCTGTCAATGCACCGCTAGACCAAAAGCCGCGGCATCGGTCCTGCTGGCCAGCTCCCCGCCTCTCGCTCCCCGCTCCCCGCTCCCCGCTCCCCGCTCCCCGCTCCCCGCCTGCTCGCTCTGACCCCAATGTGCGCGACAGCTAACAGAGCTAACAGTGAAAACAGGATTTCAAGCGATGCCCAGTTTGCGTCTGCTGCTGCAGGTTGCCAGACGCAACTGCAACGGGCTGACGATAATTGCACCACTAACCCAAATTGGCAGCATAGCGCAGAACCAGATAGCCAGAAGCCAGAACCCAATAGCCAGTTGGCTGCTGGCCAAGCTCGCTGAGATTTTCTTGGCTACTCACATTCTTCGAGAGCACGCTGCATGTCCTGTATGGAGTCCTTGGGCACCTTGAACTGCAGCGTGTGGGTGCCGAAGAAGCGCGCCACGCGCTCCACCAGCAGCGAGTCGACCTCACTTTCGCGCGCCTCCGCCTCCTCGGGCAGGGCCACGTCATTCAGGGCACGTCCCACGGGTATATCATCGGTCTTGACCAGGGAAATGCCCTCCGTCAGCTTCACATCTCCGTTCTCCGAGTCGAAGTAGTGCAGGGCGCGTTCCTGTTTGCAAATGAGTGTGTGTGAGCGTGAGTGTGTGTGTGTGTGTGTGTGTGTGTTTGTGTTGTTTTGTTATTAGGTAATCGCTTGATAAAGCCGCGCTCCACACTGTTTTTGTTTACCTTCATGCACAACACCATGGAGCGCTCGCCGCAGTCCTTGACCATGCGAAGGGCACTCGTCAGCAAGCTGTCAGCCTCAGAGGCTGCTGCTGATGCCGAGGCAAGCAGCGCGAACAGGCACACGAATTTCAACATAATTGAATTTGATTTGATTTCTGATTTATGATTTCTGGGGGCAGCGTGGGGTTTGTCGCACACAACAACACTTGACACTTGGCTTTGGGAATATGTTTGTGTATTGATTATCCTTGATTTGGGCAACGACTCTGCCTGAGTCTTAGCTGTACAGTTGATTGAGTGCACTGCGCTCGATTGGCTTATTCGATCTGTCGGTCAGAAGGCAATCCGTAAACTGTGGCTAGAAGACGCACGCGGATCGAGTTTTATTCCCGGCCAGCAGCGCAGTTGCTGACAACGACAACGACAACGACAACGGCAACGGCAACGACGTCGATGGCAACGACGACACACGACGCGCTAGCCGCATCCCCAACACACACACGCACACACATATACATCGACTCCAACAGTAGCCGAGCTTAGAATTTAAATAAACAACCTGACGAAGACGACGTCGAGCACCACCACAACCACAACCACAATCGCCACATTTACAACAACAGCGAAGCGCAACGGCTGCGACTCTAAATGCAACATGGCTTGACTTGGCCTGGCCTGGCCAGTACTTGAGTGTGTGTGTGAGACAGCAGCTACGCTGACGCAGTGTCGCAGTCGCAGTCGGCTTCGCTGTCGCTGTCAGCAGCGCTGCCTTGGCTTGTTAGCGACTGTTGCTGCTGTTGTTGTTATTGCTGTTTGTCAACAGACTTAAGCAGCACTTAACTATTTGCACACACATACGCACACACACACCTAGTCGTATAGGTAGCTTGGCCGCTAAATGATTTGAAACAGTTTAACGCGCATTAATTTTGACAGCTCCAAATTTTGTATTGGCGCCTGCACATATGACACACTTTCGGGTGGCTGAGAACCATCGCGCATTGAGTGTGGTCTGTGGTCTGGTGCTGAAAGTGGTGCGTGCTGCTAGACGCTCCACTGATCGAACCATTAGAAATTGCAGACACGTGACTTGATGCGGCATTTAAAGCGAGGCCTAATCAGACGCCAGCATTGCTAGCCAATCGTATCACATCAGCAACAGCAGCAGCAGCAACAAAATCAGCAACATCAACAGCAGCAGCAGCAGCAGCGTCAGCGGCTCTACTTATGATGAAAGCAACCACACGGCAACGGGCATGGCTCAAATTGGAGTAAAATAGAAAATTAACTAGTTTGCAGGCGGCATGGATAAAAAAATTTCACTTTAATTTTGCTTTTTATTTATGTATTTGTTTTTCTCCATCTCACTTATAGCCCCATCGCATATCTCTCCTCCACACACACACAAACACGCACACACACATTAGCACATAAACATATCTCTATATCTGCAATTTTGTATGCCAATCGCTGACATTTGCACAAGAGTTTCATATCAAACAAAATCTTTCGCATTATGTCGCTTTAATTTTTACTCTTCAACATGAATATTATTTTTTTAAATGTTTAGCACGTCTTTAAATATACCCTGCGTACGGTAAAACTTGCGATAAGAGCTATAAAAATTTGTTTAACCGTTCAGTGGCTGCCACTGTTCATATATGTGGAACATTAAGGATTCAGTGCAGTGATATATATTGTTGCAATATATATGTATGTGAGAATATGTATAACAGCTGCTCTGTTATATATTTTCTCATTTGGAATCTAGTTTAGTTTTTAGTTATCTTATGTAACACCTATACAAAACTTAATACTCTCATTCTTCACTACATATTTTTATATACAAAAATAAAGTTTAGTTTATTAGACTTTTTATAGTGACATTTCTATATTTATGTGTTGGGATTTTTTTTTTTTTTGTATATTTACAAGATAGATAAATATTTTAAAATTAATTATCAGTTGTTGAAATATTTCATAGAAAATGAATTGAAGGGTATTCCATAGTCAAACACTCCTCCCTTGCGCTTTCTCGCTTGTCTCATTTTGTTCGTTTTTTTTCTGCTCCTTCTTCTTCTTCGTTTTTTGTGTAATTTACGCATTAGTCAAGTACCTGAAAGAAAGCGCTGAATGCTGAGATTTGCACGCTACTTAAGCTCGATTCCAGATGCAAAGCAAGCCAAATTTTTGTAGCTGATTATCTGCCTAGCCTAAACAGCGTATAGTTGATGAGCCGCGAGGTGTTTAGTTACTGTTATTGTTGCTGCTGTGGCTGTGGCTATGGTTGATGCTGATGGGATATGCAAATGACGTGCACGTGTATATGTAGATGGATGTGCGTGTGACGTGACTTGAATGCCCATCAGCTATCCAGATATCAAGCTATCAAGCTATCAAGTTTGAGGTGTTGTACACTCGTGCAGCACGCATCTAGCTTTAAATTGTGTAGGGCATGTGTCAGTCGACTAGCCAGCTGTTAGCCAGCCAGTTAAGATTCGGGCAATTATTTTGACTGCATGTCAAAGTAATGAAAGTGAAATAGTATTTGATTTCATTTGAATGTGGAAGAGCTGTGGAAGAGATGAGATTTTTACTTATGTAAGCGTCGGCAGCTAGAGTCTTGGAGAAAAGCCATTAAAGTGCCTTGGCTTACCAAAATACCAACTGAAATATTTAAGATACTTAACGATGTTTGCTCGCCAATTGACTCCGAGCAGGAAACGACTTGGCAGCATCCTGTTCATTAGACTCCGGGATTAGCTCCACCGACTCCACGGTTAGTCATTGCTCCGACTGCTTTCATTTCGCGCTTAGGTCCTCAGCTCTCGAGCCCAACCCTTTTTTCAGCTGCCATCTACCGAATTGACACCTTTTTGAAAGTTTCACTTTCATGCCAAGCATGAGGCCCCCGTCTGCCTCTTTCTACCCGGCAATCTGTGACACTTGCTGGCAAATTCCGGCTACCTCTTGTTCCGTTAGGCTTGAGTAATTTTCAATTAATGAAAGTGTTGCCCAGGCCCCGAATGTGACGTCAGCAATTAAAGCCAGCAAAAGGCCATTTGATTAGGCGTGAGAAATGTATTTAAATGAGTCTCAGGCACAGTTTTGGTTGTTTTTTTCGGTTTTTTGAATAGGTTCAATGTTCTACCTCGTTTGGCCTGGCTGCTCGCTTGCCCAGCAGCTCATTAATATTTTGTGCAGACTGCAAAAGTGAAAATGTCGCATACCTCAGAAAGCAACAATAACAACAACAGTAACAGCAACTACGAAACAATTGAAGCAAGTGAGAGACTCTCGAGCATATTTGATCTATGAATATTGCATTCGGCTCAAAAAAATGTGCTCGCAGTTTTTTATATATCTGTCTTTGGTAGAAAGCGAAGACGTATTAGTGTTCGTTTTTTTCTTCTTTCATTTCTGTTTTTTTTAGCACGCACGTAAGCACTTTTTGAAATTGTTATCATAAATTCAGCTGGCGCCGTTGAGGCGTGGCCGGGCTGTCAGAGACTGAGAGGTAGGCGAAGTTTTAAGCAAAATTGTTTACTAAATTTAATTAACGCTTACTTAGGCCTAACACACACATATAGTTCGTTACACATAGATATAAATATATATGCATACATATATATATAAATACATATATATATATATATATATGGAAATAATCGATTTAAGCTAAACATTATTGATTATTCAGACAATTCATGCGGCAATCGTTTCTTTGGTGAACTCCCTCTCAAATGCAAATGCTCGCTCAGCTGGTTGGCTGGCCGCTTTACAGGCTCTTTGCGCTGCCCGCCGACTCCTTGGCCGGCTTCCATCCGCTGTAGGCCATGTCGAAGTCCCGGCCCCAGCCCGAGTGGCCACCTGAGGAGACGACCACCTCGTGAGACGACTCCTTGCCGCCGCCCCCGCCGCTGAGCAGTTTCTTAATGCCAATGATGGAGGCCAGCACCAGAGCCAGTTTGGACACAATCAACGCCTTGCCCGCCAGCATGGCCAGCGCGCCGTAAGCAATGGGCACGAAGGTGCCGCCAAGCAGCAGGGGTATCATGATGTAAGCGCCGTTGCCTTTCTTATCCTTCTTCTTGCGTCCCTCCACTGAGTTGCTGTCCACGGCACGCAAATCAGGAAACTTGATCTGCGAGAGAAAGGGAGAGAGAGGGAGAGCAGTTGCCGAGGCACTGACTGGCGTACGTGAAGCCAAACTCACCTGTAACGTGTGCTCCTGCAGGAAGGTACCCACGCGCTTCATGATCATGCTGTTGAGGATCTGCTCCTTGGCATCCAAGCCGCGCGGCAGCACCGCCTCAATATCCTTCTCTGTAATAGAGGGCAACTGTGACCGCTTCTGCGCCTCGTCCGTGCTGCTCACAAACTGAATGCCCTCGAACAGGGGCAACGTTTTGGCCGAGCGGAAGGCCTTCTCGAGCCCGGTCAGCAGCTTGACCTTGAGACACACGGACAGGTTCTCGCCCGTGCACTGCTGGTAGATGCGATAAACCAGCGACAGATCTTTCCACAGTCCCGTGCCCGAACTGGCTGTCGCTGCCGCTGGCTGCACTTTCTGTGGCTGCTGCTGCTGCTGTTGCTCTATGCCCAGGCCATTGATGTGATGGTAGCTGGCCGTGCGCGCCGTTGAGCCAGGCAGCCAGCAAAAGATTATCAACAACGCCGCCACATGCCACATATACTTGATCATCTCTGTGGTTGTGTGTGTGTTTCTATGTGTGTGGGCGTTGGTGTATGGGCTTGTATTAAGTTCCTTTCTGGCTATCCTGCTGCGTGGTGGCAAAGCGGCTGCTGGGCGCTGCTCTTAAGTTGTTCAACTGAGTGCTGGCTAGAGCAGTGTAAGCATTTTATACCACCTGCCCGTTTGCCTGATGGCTAATTGCGCTTGGGTGCATGTCAAGCAGCAGCAGATGAATTTCATCAAAGAAAGAAGAAAAAAAGCAATAATGCAATCTGCACAAACAAAAAACAACGCAGTTTGTTTTAGTCTAAATATCACGCCAATTAGTCGGACTGGCGGCTGCGGCCAGAGGCTGTTGGCCATTGAAGCTGCGCTTTCGTGATTTCGCTGCGAAAGCAACCGAAAATCTGTGCAGCTGCAGCAACTGCATCTCCATTGCAAGTGCTGCAATTTCATTTGTAATTATAACACACAACTTGCTGCTCGTTCTAAGCTATTGAGTTTTTCTGCGCATGTAAAACAGAGCGCGCTGCTGCGTGCGTGACTGCCACATGCCACCCGCTGCTCGCCTCCCCCAGGCAATGGCATTGGCATTGGGCGCAGCTGCTAATTCCAAACATTTTCTATATGTGTGTTAGACTTGCTTAGTAGACCGAATCGCTGCCAATTTTTTCGGTTTTTATCACAGATTCACTGTCATCCCACAAATCTTAACTTTTCTTTTTATAAATGAAGAATTCGGCCTAGCAGCACAGTAAACACTCGCTACAGCTAATTTTGAAGCTAATTAGCTAAGTTTTAAATAAAGTTTTTTGAAATTAATATTGTAAATGAATTATTCAGTTATTCTCTATATATGTTTCGTTTCAAAGAATAGTTAAATGTTCTTAATTAGATTTTTATATATGAACATATATATATTTGTATGTTTTTTTTATCAAATTTCTATCAAAAATTAATTATTGTGATATGTAAAGTAACTTCAACCACAGAAGGATGTACGTTTAATGTATAAAAAAGTGTTGCATACTCTTAGGGGCTTTCAGAAAATCGCAGAGAATTTTTGCGCCTTGGTGCAGTGATCGCCTGATGAATGCATTCACTTAACGAAAGAGTTGAGACACAAACTTTGTGAAATTTAACGAAAATAAGAGAAAGCTTTTCTTTTTATTACGATAAAAAATACGCATATGCTACATATATATAAATCAACGGCCATGCACGTCAAAACTTGAATTGGATTCAACATTTCTTAAAAAAGTTTTTGGATCTAAATTAATACTAACTTAATTTATTATTAAATTATTATTCTGAGAATTGGGTTTTATTTGTAAGCATCTATAAATATTCATTTGAATGCATAGTAAAATAAATTTTTAATGCATGACTCTAATTGAATTTTTTATTTATTTTTTTTTTAATCTGACTCGGAAAAGTAAGCTTAAAGAATAGGTAATTGAATATTTATATTCATTAAGCTGAGATGCAAACCAAATTCGCAGTCAGAAGACTGAAAAGACTACATACCCTTTGGGCATTAGAATACCCTGAGACAGAATAGATTAGAAGAGCAACATTTTAAGATGTATATATGCATGTACATATGTATATACTGGCTCCTCTGAGCATAACTAGCTAAGAATTAAAGCGACAAATGCTATAAAATCTAAAAAAAATAAGTAATATTAAAAAAAAAAAAAATAATCAAAGCATAAGAACAAACAAAATGTTTCAATTAATATATTCTAGGAAGAATGTTAGTGTTTTGCAAATACAAATAACACCCTTCGTTAACCAAAGACAGTTGTTATCTAATCTGTCCTCATAATCAGTAATGCTTTAATTAAGTAATGTGAATTTAGTGAACCGCATAGATATACCTATGGCCCACTGGGCGTATGACCATGGGAACTGAAACCACATCGATAAAGTTTATGTATAATTTGCAATCAAATTAATAACTATTCAAGCAGCAAAACCACGAACCAATCGACCGCTTGCGGCCATTGCGGCTCATCAATTAATCCACAAATTGTTATTAACTAACTGAGAAGTGAGATGTGCAGCGCGGAGCAGGCAATAAGCGGCGTATGCACGCGTAGCTGGAATCATAAATCAGCCGTTAAGTCAACTGGGCGGCGGTATTTAGTTATTCAACTGTTTCAGCATTTTGCATGCGACTCGCGTGCCCAATTAACTTTCAATTAATCATGACCAATAATAATCGTAACTGCTCACGGAGGCGCTTAACAAACTTAACGCTTCCATGAACAACAATAGCAATAGCAACAACAACAACAGCAATAGCAACAATAAAAAATTACTGTAATCATAATGTGATGCGTGTTTTTCTTTTCTGTTTTGTTTTTTTTTTTTTATTTGAGTGTGGGAAAACTTGTTCGAGTGGAAAACGATGACAACCAGTAAAATGCTTAACACAGGTGATTTTCGTGTGTTGGAAAGCGCAATGCAAGGCCGGCAGATCAGGTTGTCTCTTAGCCTATGCAAACGTTGCAGCAGCTCTTTTTGTTGTTGTTGTTGTCGGTTATGTTCTGGTGACCCGCTTTCTGAGCTAAACTCAAACTCGTTTTCATTTCGTTCAGCATTCTGCGACGCCCTTGCATGCATCGAGGTCCGTTGACAGTGAAATTGCATCTAAATTGGGTAGCGGCAGTGGCAGTGGCAGTGGCAGTGGCAGCTCAGACATTGCACGATACCCAACACTGGAGCACTAGCAGACCTGAATTACATCTGGCATTGGAGCGTGTGCGTGTGTTTGTGTTTGTGTGTGATCGCAATTCGCTGCCGGCTTATGAATTATTGTAAATTTTGTGGCTTTTTATCTGGTTTTCAGAATGTGAAATTGGCAGCCAGCGATGCCTGCACCAGTTTTTCTTTCAGCCACAACCACAGCAGCAGCTGCAGCCAATTCACATTTCTCTAGCGGAACTCTTGAGTCGAGCCACAACGGTAATTCGCTCCAAATCGCATGGGCAGCCTTTCATTTTGGGCGGCAGCCGGGGCAGGGGAGTGGAGTTTACAAGCATCGATTTGCATAAGACTACGAAATTCAATTCGGCACAGCTCAAATAGCTGACCAATGAAAGTGGAAAGTGCTATTTAACACCCCATGCTGAGCGAATATATGAAAGGAATCTTGGTAAGCAGTGTTTCAAAGGCTCAAAGGCTCAAGCAGCAAGGAAAAAGGGTAATAATCAGCCAAATTGAGGCAACGTAAAGGTGAGCCAAGTCAACGGTAATAGAAGTTCAAGGTGACGAGGAAACGTGGCGGAGCAAGCAAATATTGGGCCAATAAAAAGAAAAATAAAACGGAACAAATTAGTAAGGGTAAAAAGGGATTCAAACAGCAAAGGGTGGATGTGACTTGAAGATACCCTCAAGATATTGATAAAAATAAATTAGATATATATATATATATATAATTATTTATGTAGATATATGTACATATAGATATAGCTAAATATATATAAATTTTGCTCAACTGTTTCATCTGTATTTCCATCAACAATATACCCATTTCCAGGGCCTGCTATGCATACAGGGTACATATTACCACCTATTACCCAAGTTCACACGATGAAGGAAGTGACCTGTCAGCTACACATTAAAGCTAGAATTCTTTTAAATTTCCCATAATAACAGCCTAAAACAAACATTTCATCAGCTCCGCTCGCACATTCTAATGACGATGCCCACGTGACACAATTAACTCTTCTTTCTCTCGTTGTTGTTGTTGTTGTTGCTGTTGTTGTGGGTATTGCTGCTGATGAGGGTTTCTTGTGAGTAGGCATTCGGTGTCACATAGTTGCCCACTTTTAATAGACTTTTTGTGCTGAATTTGGTTTGTGTTGTCTGCGTTTTTGTTTTTTGGTTTTTTATTATGTTTTGTCAGAGTCAATGGTCAACAGTTTGGCTGCTCGAATGAGCTGTTAACTTGGCTTTTCTTGCGGCACACTCTTGCCACTCCACCTCCACCTGCCCCATTACCGAGTCGCTAATGCTGATCATACACGAAGCCAAAAACGCTTTGGCCATGGCCAAGAGCTGGCATTTTGTACAGCTTTTCACAACACGTTTTCAATGCATTTACCTTTTGTCGTTGCTGTCGTTGTTGTTGTTTTTTCTGTTTCCTAACTGTTTACTTTCACTGTCTGTTGGCATCAGTTTTGGCCGCAACGGTAGCCAGCGGGGCACACTTTCGGCCACCTTTCAACGTTGTTGCTGTCTTGGCCAACTGCCTTGGCCAGACTCATAATTATTTACACCTTTTAACGGCCGGGTCTTAAATATTCGCTTAGCCAACTGGGTCGCAAATCAATTTCACTTGAAATGAAAGCACTCTCCTCTCTCGCATTCTTCCACTGATCCAAAGATGGACTTGTCAACGGCTCTCTGTTGATCTCTGTTGGGCATTATGCATAACCATAACACGCCAGCTTCAGCCAAATTATTTGCAGTCAACTTTTATCGCTTTCACCTGTTGGCCATTAAGAATGTATATATGTATATACATATTTATTCATGTATATACATATGTAAACACATTGTTGGATTTTTCATTGATTTTTTATTTATTCCTTGTTTTTATTTCTTTTTTTTTTTGTACTTATTGTTTTTCTTCATTTTTTAATGACATGCATTTATGACAGAGAAAAGATGCTGCTTGTAAGAGATTTACATTCTTTGTGTGTGTGTGTGGTTTGTTGTTGTTATGTTTGTGAATATTTGTGATTTATGTTTCTTCTGCTTCTGCTTCTGCTACTACTGTGAATTGCCCAAAAATCTCGCTGTGAAAGTGCCGTACGATTCTGCTTAAGAATATATATAGATATGTATATATATACTTTGTTGAGTGTATTGTAAATTAGGCGCTTGGCGACTTGGGGCTTGTGAGCAGCGCGCTTTCATAATGATTTAAACAAATATTTCTAAAAGCCGATTAGAAATAAGTTTAAGCCAAAATGCATAAAGCGAACACCGGCAGCTGGGCAAACGATCCAAGTCGCTGGTAAACATCCAAAGTACAATATGTATTCAATAACAAAAATGTGTGATAAAAAAAATGCCTACAGTGAACTATGGTTACAGAGGACGTACGTGCGTGAGTGCATGGAAATTAGAGCGTTTGAAAGTGACAGCTAGAGAGCAGCAGAAAAAGTTACGATGAGAGCGTGAGGGATAGCAACATATGTCGAGTGAGAATGAGAGAGAATGAGAAAGAGAAAGAAAGTGAGATGGAGATAAAGTGAGAAAGAAGTAAGAGACAGCTATATTGTGAAACTTAAGGTGCAAAAGGAAATGAGAAAGTTCACAGAGCTTGAGTGGAAATTGGAAAAAGTCGTAAACAGTTTAGACGAGTTCGAAATTTTTCAGTTCAGTTCAGTTTTGAGTGCATGAGGCAGGAAAACTATGGCAAGTTATGGCGTTTGCAAAGACCAAAACTATGACTCGAAATAGTTAGATGCATAGATGGGATAGAGCTCAGATAGATGAGACTGGCGATAGACCAATAGATAGATAGATAGATGTAAGAGCTAGTTTGTTGAGTTAAAGCTAGTTGCGGTAGTTGTTGTAGCTGTTATTGTTGCTTGTTGCTTGTTATTGTAAGACTAGAATTGCATGTAAAGATTACAGGATAGCGTATGTGGTAGAGTAGAATAGAGTAGTTGTAGTAGTAGAGTAGAGTAGTAGTAGAGTAGAGTACAGTAGAGTAGAGTATTGTAATTACTTAGATAGTTCGTTGCATGGCAACCAACACAGTTTTGGTATAGTCTTTAGAGTGATAGATGTCGATAGATGATAAATGGATAGATAGTGTATGTGATCGAGCTACAGAGAATGTATGACTCAGAGACAGTGCGTCAGCATGTTTGTGCGTAAGAGATAGAGTAACAGTGTGACAGAGAGAGATAGAGAGAAAGAAAGAATTAGAAACAGTTATAGTTAGAGTTAGAGTGTGAGTGGTAAGTGGGTGCGAGCTTAGACCTAAGGCTGGACGCTGCACAGAGTCGCCGCCTGGGCTTATGAGTATTTGAAACGATTTGCATAAGGTACCGACTTTAACTCTCGCTTTGTGATATTTTTACAAACTTAACTTTAGCTTTAAACGATATGGTATGTATGTATGTATGTACGTATGTCGAGCAACTAAATGCACGCACACTCAGCATGGGGGCTCGTCTGCTCTGCTTCTTCTTCTCTTTTCGCTACAATGTCGTTTAACAATTCTTGTTCAAATGTTTTGATTTGATTCGATTTTTTTGTCTGTTTTTTTTTTTTCATTTTGTTTTTAGTTTCCGTTTCTTGTGTGCGTTGCTTTGCGCTTTTTCGTGTGGAAAAATAAATAAGATAAATTATATTAATAAATTAATTATAACGAACAATAAATTATATGTGTTCCTCTTCAAGAGTCTGTGTGAGCTGAATCGCTCAAGTCAGTGATTGGTTGTGGTTCGTGTGGTTGTTATGGTTGTTGTTGTTGTGGTTGATTGACTGAGACTTCACTTAAGCCTGGGGCTTCTGGGCACCATAGGCCAGATCCTGGGCATCAATGGAGCGTCCCCAGCCACCATGGCCGCTGCTGCCGTACGAAGCAGAGGAGGCGCCCGCATCGGCGCTGTAGCCGCTGCCGTATGAGTCGCCGTGGCTGACAGAGTGGCTGCTGCTGTGATGGGGATGGGCGACCACTTCGTAGGTGACGTGCTTCTCCTGCGACAGCAGCTTCTTCAGGCCAATAACGGCCGACAGCACCAGGGCGATCTTACCAATGAGCAGAGCCTTGCCGGCGATCAGAGCGATGGCACCCAGGAGCAGGGGCAGCAGAGCGGCGGCCTTCAGTGCGACCAGAGCCAGAATGGGGCCCAAGATTTTGGCGGCCTTCTTCTTTTTACCACGGCTCTCCTCGGGCGCGTTGGGATCGTTGCTGCCGAACAGGGACTCAGAGGCATCTTCCAGAGCACGGCCAGTGGAGCTCACGGCCTGCACAATATCGGCGCCCTTCAGTTCCACCTTGATGGTGTGCGAGTTGAGGAAGCTGCTGATGCGGTTCAGGGCCAGGGACTCGAACGACTCGTCGGCGGAGATGGAGCGAGCGGCCTCCTGGACGGGCGCATCCGAAGAGCGGACGACAGTTACGCCCTCGGTGAGGGCGAATTGGTCGCGGGCTCCCAGCACCTTGTCGACGAAGTTGAAGAGCTTGTACTTGACGCACGAGACCGAATCCTTGCGCAGGCAATCGCTATAGATGCTATCCATAATGTCGTTGTCGCCTCCAATGGCGTTGCGGGCATGGCCGCGCGTTTCCTCGGCTGGGAGCGCAGCGGACAGCGTCACCAAACACAAGACACCGAAAATAACTTTATTGTTTGCCATTTTTGATTGTTGTATTGTTTGTTGTTGTTGTTGATGCACTTGTTGTTGTTCTTGTTGTATAGTCCTTTAAGGGCTGTGAACACTGTTTGGCTTTTGTACCGCACACAAATCGACAAAACGCACTTTCTCTTTTCTTGTATTTCGTTTCAACTCAAGAGTCTTGCACTTTTGGCACACAACGCTGCTGGCTGCTGTGTGGCTGCTTTGACGGGTTAGGATGAAATGATACAATTTCCCAATGCCAAGCACAATTTATATAGGCGGCGTGCTCATCTCTCTCTGTCGCCTCTCTGCCGAGGCGGCGGCGAACGAAAGCATTTCTGCCTCGGCCAAGAACTGGTCGCGCAAGTTTCTCGCTTAAGTCTTTCGTTTTGCCAGCCAACGGTAACGTGCGCCGCGTCGCCGTCTTGACGTTGGCTTGGAAAAGCATTGTTACTGTAATTTGTTGGCCTTATGCTCGCTGCGCCGCACTGCGCTGCTTTCGCTTGAAGTTCATGTAACATTGTCAAAATCAGCTGAAGTTGAAGCTGAGGCGGAGACCAGACGCTAGGCGTCTGCTGCTGCTGCACTGTGGGAACAGCGTTAGCGGCTTTGCTGCTTACTTTTACCGAAAAAGGCGCTGAAAAGCGTAATCTTAATTGTTTTTAAATTGAAATTGAAATCATTTTAATGGCCACGTTTAGGGTAAAAGACATTTCCCTTTCGCGTTTCGCAACGCGAGTCCAACCCATCAGCGCGGCAGGTGCTACAGCCAGGTGCTGCGATAAGCGTGATCGGTCACTGGTCTCCGATCACGAGTCACAGTTCTCCGGTCACCGGCCATCGGTTCACTGGCTCAGATGTCACGGCTGGAGCGTCACGTCTGCGCCGAGTCAGGTTCGTGATTGTGTGTGCCCATTAGAATTTGTGTTACATAAAAGACGGCTAACGAGCCGCGAATGTGGGCCAGGCCAATAAACAATCGGCCATAAAGAATAAGCCGAATTGGTATTCGATTCGAAATATCATACAGCGGCGATCGCAGCCATTCAAAAGGGAAAGTTGCGACACTTCTCTCTGTGGCATGCAGCTAACCGTTGTGCGCCCTTTTTACTGCCCCGCCCCGCCCCTGTTGGCCGCACTGCTTCAGCTTCTGTTGTTGCTTCTGCTGCTGCTGCTGCATAAATTTATGTGCATATTTTATGCGTTGTCAAATACCAAAATGGCCAAAACAAACAGCTGGCGGTTGCGGCCCGCTGAGTTATTGACTCGCAGCGAGTAATGTGTGCCGAAAGTCCGCTGGGCAAACAATCACACACACACACATACACACACATGCATACATGATATACTACTGCTATATTGACCAGTAGCCCGTGGCTGTTAGCCAGCAGTAGTTGGAAGCGACAAGTAAAAGTGCGCAAATATCGTTGATGTTTGGACCAGGAGCAGGAGGCAGGCAACAGGCAGGCAACGCGCCTGCATAAATGAAAGTCATCAGGAAAAAGAGAGTTGATAAGCTGCTGCTGAGCGGCAAATCGCATTTGGGCCCAGGATGCAAGAAAGTGTTGAGTATATGCTTAATTAAAGCATTATGAATGTGTGAAAATGCATCAAAACAAAAGGCCGGCAAATGGTGTGAAAACGCTTTTCCAGATCAGCAGCCAACGGGGCAGCATCAGTGAAAGCGAATTGCATGTGTGGCAGGGGCAGGTGGCAAGCAGTTGGTGGCAAGTGGTTGGTGGCGAGTGGTTGGTGGCAGGAGGCATACGCATTGCGTGCTCGGCATGGTAGGGATGCGAAATGCAAATCGTGGCGAGGCCATCGAACGCAGTTGAATGCTGAATTATTTGACATTTAATTAACTCTTGGTTTCTTTTCCCATTTATTTTGCCGCGCTCCGTTATATTGTGCAGAAAACGATGAGAAACGACACTTTCACTGCATTTCGGGGAGGAGCTGCAGCGAGATTTGGACCTCAAGCTGGAGCTGGAGCTGGAGCTGCAGCTGAAGCTGGAGCGTTGCTCTTCTTGTTCTATTGTGTGACGGCAACAGGTTTATTTGGTTTCGCTTTGAAAACCAAAAGTTAAATTCATAACAGTTCAACGAGTTTTTAACTGTGCGACCATAAAAGCCAAATGTGAATATACATATAAAGCCGCAGCAACAAGCGGAGTACATATTTTATTTATAATATTGTGGCTGCTGTTAGTGCTGCTGCTTTTGTTGTTGTTGCTTTTGTTGGTAGTGCAGCAGCAAAAAAGAAAGTTCAACGTGAATTTTCCTTTTTCGTAGACAACATTCACCGCCTTGCGACCGAGCCCGACGCGCCGCTCAACGCGTGCAACTTTGCAACTCGAAAATATAAGCTAACAAAGCAGCATGAATGAATGAATAAATGAATGAATGATTGACTGACTAACTGACTGACTGCCTGGCTGGCTGACTGACTGCCTGGCTGGGTGAGCGCTGCCCAGGCACTCGCAGTGGGTGTTCGAGCAAACAACAGTGATGTCGCCGCTGCCACAGTTGCGGGCCAGGTCCATGCCGCAGCAGCTGCAGATGCCACCGCACTGCCCCATCGCAGTGAAAACGTTAAACAAACTGCAATCGCAATTGCCACAACTGCCAACTGCCACTTAATGGCTTAATTTCGTAGTCAGAGCGGGCTGGTCAAGTGGGCGGCGATGCCCTGGACGTGCCTAAACAGTTGAATCACAGTTCCAATGCTGTCTCAAAGAAAGAGATAGAGAGAGAAAAAAGTTCACAGAATTGCAAGCAGATGACCTGATGTTCACTTCAATAAATAAGTATATGTATTTTTAAATTCAATTTCCTTAATAAACAAATGAGAAAAAGAATAAAACAAAGATTTAATTATTCTAATATTCCTTAATTTTTTAAATTTCTTAATTATTTATTTTCTGTACCTTTATTTAACCAATATTATCTTTAAATTTTAGTATTATTATTTTAATTATTATTGTTATTAATATTGAGTTAAAAATAAAAAAAAATATTTAGGTTACATTTTTTTTATAATTTTATGTTTATAATTTTTTTTACAATAAATTTAAAATTAAAAAAACAAAATTCATCTTATTAAATTAATTATTTTAATAATTAATCTATTTATTCTCTTTTGCTAACTTATTAATTGTATTTTTAGTAATATTATTAATTTTTAATAATTAATTATTATTAATAATTTTTAGAAAAAATTGTGCTTAATCAAACATTTCTGTTGCCCCCGTTCGCATCATAATATATATTGTAAATATTGAAAGTTTTAGCTGAAAAATCCGTAAAAATATTAATATTTATTGCAACTCACTTTGAAAACGAATTCTGAAAGTTTGAGCAGCCATTGACAAGATCTAAATGCAGATTTAAATGGTCAAAGATAAATATCAAAATTAAACAAATGAGAGCTTTAACTGAATTAATTACGACAAAGATTTGTGTATCTCACAGATGCAAATGGATCCGTAGCTGTTGCTAGGCAAGCCGAGTCGGAAATTGATATCTCTGAGATGACAAATCGAAGTGCAGATTCATTGTTAACAACGTTCGATCAGCCGGAATTCGCTTCTGGCGGAGGTGAAGCCCATGCCACATAAGAAATTAGCGGCTACTGCGGCTGTTGTAATCGCCAGCCAACCTGCCCCAGGCATTAGCATTAGCATATAAGTATTTCGACATATTTGGAGTTGGACTGAGATACAAATTAAAAATGCACGAAAACAAATCTCTGGGCACACTTTCACTTTCCATGACGACTGCCTGCCTCACAAATATGCAGCGAGAAGAGTCACGGCTACAGATACAGATACAGAGACAGATGCGGGCAGACAGTCATAGATGCGAGCTACGCATATGGTACATATTAAATTATTATCTAATACAACGGTCATAATCAACGTTTACAGCTAACTGGATCGAGACAAAAGCGCTAAGCGACAACTCACACTCACGACAATTTTGATTGCAGCATTTACTCAATAAATTATTAGTCGAGAGCTGTTGTTGTTGTTGCGGCTATTGTTGATGCTGATGCTGTTATTGTTTTATGTAAGTTAGTTGCGATTGAATAATTGATGGCCAAGTGTAAACAAATGATGGCGCAATACGTGCAGAGCTCTCCAGAGTCAGTCCGCGTCCAAGTCGGCAGTTATATAATTTGTGGAAAACAACTGCACTTACTTGCCGAATTTACTTCTTTCATCTGCCTGCTTATGCTTAAAGCTGTTTCACACGACTTTCTTTCGAAAGAGAAAGGGTTTCGGCGAGGCTTGAGAAACTTGCCAAAAAATAAGAAAAAAAAATAAAAATAACCAAACCAAAATTGCAGTTTTATGGCTCGATCTTAGCCGCGGCGCACATGTGCCCAGCCCTTTCGCTTTTTCATTACGCTTTTTACCAATTTTTCTTTTCTTTACTTCTGCTTTTCTTACTTGGAGGATAACGTCGAAACCTGAGGCTTTGACAGCTTCCGCGACTTTCACGCAATTGCTGCAGTTACGCCCTTGATGCAGACGTTGCTGCCGATGCTGATGCTGCTGATGCTGCGCCCCACTTTGCATCATAAATAATGCAGCGCAAGCCGCCTAAGGGCCCCTGGGCCGGATGCTGAGCGTTTGCGTTTAATACATTCTTTAAAGTGAAATTTCATTAAGCGCTGCCTGCTTTTTATTATTAAAGCTCTAAAACGACTCGGTAAATTAAATCAAGTGAAATAAAAGGCCAGCAGCCGGCTAAGTGATGTTCATAATCATGAAAAGTGGGCAAATTCTAAACGGCATGCCACAGATGAGCTGAGCGACTCCGACTGCGACGTCGACGGCCGCTGCTCATTGTTCAACTTTCTTCTTTTGCTTTCAATGGTATTTCGGTCAGAGGCGAGCAGCGGACAGACGTTGATCAACTGATCAAGTGATCAGGAGGGGGCGGGGCCAGTAGCGGGGGGAGTGGCCCTTTAGATTGCCAGCTTGGGATTGATCAAACGGTATTTCCGGCTAGGCCAATTGGAGCATGCGTTAGGGCCAATTAAAAATTATAATTAAGACTTTAGCTGCTCCGCTGGCTGTGGGCCAAGTTAATGAACCACACATCAAGTGGGCTCATTGTCTGACTTGGTCTTTTCACATTTTCCAGGAACATCTCTCCGTTTGTTTGCCAAATGAAAGTACACTGTTTACAGCATGTGTTTTCTTATGCAAAAAGAGAATGACTGCCAGGGGCAGGGGATGGGGATGGGGGCATGTCCGGTCCGGCATGGCTGCTAAACAAGTGTCAATGTCCAACCGGGGTAGTTGATGGCTTTTCGTCACGATTGCGCGGCTTATGGCTTATGGCTTATGTCTGCGCTGGCTTATGCCAACAACTGCGAGCCATAGCTCCGGCCGTGGCTCAGCATCATATCTGCTGCTCATCATGAAGTGCGCGGGCCTTTTGACAGGAGCCGCAGCGACAACGTCGCGACGTCCGTTTGAAATCAGCTTCAGTGAAAGTTTTTTTTTGCGCTGGGAAGCATATATAAAATCATATATATACATAAACATATTCAAACATATATATACACCTAAGGTATATATAAACAAAGGTGTTTCATGTATCTGTATCTTAAGCTGTGCATGTTCACATGTCCGAACTGAACTTGCGGCACTTTGCGGCGCCCAGCTCAGCGCAATTTGTCTCCGGTTGCTGTTGCTGTTGTTGTCGCGTGTAATTGGCATGCTGAAAGGTATTTGGCTAAGAGCTCATGTTCGACAACACGCTCAGAGGCATGTCCATGCCGTCATGCACTGCTGGGCTATTAATGGATTAGCAAAATACATATTGTTATACACACATGCACGAGTCGTGTGCCCGCTAAAAGCGCAACTGACCCCAAGCACTGACTCCAGCAGCTATAAATCAAGTTTTGACCACGCTGACCTCTTGCTGCCAAAGTAAAAGCCAGCTGTTCATCTCGGGTGAATGCAATTATGCCCAGCCATCGCTCAATGTCCACGAAATGCAGCCAGTGACAGGCGAGTGTCTGCAGAGGCGCGCAGTATCACAAATTATGCGGGAGACAACTCTAATTGGGTCAATGATGCGTATACGTAATATTTTGCCATTTGCATCGATTCATTTAGTAGCTGCAGATAAATGACAAATAAGTGCAGCTCGGACAAAGCCTAATGCGTAACTAAATCTAATCTCTTAACATCAAATCTACTGCGTAATGCCAAAGATATTTCATAATCAATAAAATAACTTTTGGCTGAGTGGCAGGGGCTGGAGCTTTTGGCATTTCACGTTTATCACGCAACATTTCATGCCACTGCCTACAACTTAAGTAATTTGTATCTGTGTGTGTGAGTGTCAGTTCGCTTATGTATTATTCATCCTTAGGGCGGGGCAAATGGTCAAAGAGAAAAAAAAAACACAGCAAAAAAGATGCCATATTTATAAATAACTGTAAACCATTGAGAAAGTGAAATTTTTCTTATAATCTTAACGATTTATTTTATGCCTCACCTACGGTCATACACACACACAGAGAGAGAGAGACACACATATACATGTGTGTTTTGGGTCTGGCTTGCATGTAACTGAATGGACACCTTTTTGGTTTATGGGTGTGTGTGTGAGTGAGTGCCTTGATTGTGCTGTGTTGTTGCTTGATTTATCAAATGGCATAAATCGAACCAAAAACGGATATAAAACAGCTTACAGTCAGAGCGGTCCAAAGTCGAGCAGCGGTCCCAGCACTTTCTTTCGACTCGTTTGGCCGGCTGCATATCCAAAGATATGGTAGAAATTCAAAATTAAGCGACACGGCCAAGCGAATGCAGCAGCCAGCAACAACACAGCAACAGCAACGAAAACAACTGAAAATCAAAACAAATATATAGCCACAGTCGCAGCCACAGTCGCCATCGCCGTCGTCGTCGCCGTCACAGTCGAACGCTTCGATTCCTACTCTGATTCCCAGCCAGAGCTCGAATCAGATACGAGCTGCGACGTGGAGCGCGTGCTGCCAAATGGTAAAGGTGGAGGCAAAGGCGGGCGAAACCACAATTTGAATTTAATTAATTATCAGTTGGGTTGGGCACAAATCATTTCTTGAATGAATGAATCTTTGCTTGCGCTGTCCGCGCTGCCCGCTTGGCCCAGCGACTGCTTATCGGCGCATCGGTTGGAAATGAATGCGATTAATGCGATTCTCGATTGCAGAGAAAGGCGTGACCCACATTAGATGCTGTTTAAGCCCTAAATAACGACTTCTAATTGAGATATTTAGTGTTGCTCCAAATCACACACTCAATCATCGGCTATGAGTTTGAGGCTCGACAACTTTCATCTTGCGATCGAGCCAATCAGCAACAAAAACTGAGCATAAAATTGACTTTTATGCCTTATTTTCTAGCTGAACTGCGACTGAGACTGAGACTGAGACTACAACTGGGACTGCGACTGCGAAAGTCTAATATCATTATGGGACACAAGATATAATAACAAAAGAAAACACAACAATAGCAACAACACTAAAGCTGGCAATGACGACCGAAAGCTATGTAGAAGAAAAATAATCGTAAAAGTGAGAGTTTCCACTTCATAATCATTTCTTTCGAGTTTCAGATTCGACTCTTTTTTTTTATTTTTTAAATACCCTACTGCCTGAAAGTGCATGTGAAAGGGTATTACATATAGTTGATGAGGTATAGTTGGAGTGTAGCAAGAGGAGACCAGAAATAAACTGAGGAAAGCATATTACATACTTAAGTTCTTTGCTTCTTCAATATTTCAAGAATATAAAGGGAAGAAACTACCTTCATACAATATTTTCTAGCAATTACCGCGTAAATGTAGTCGTTAAGGTTTTTGTCTTTTTTACAGAGTATATATTCACTCAATTTATTATTTATTCATTCATTCAGTATCTCCTATTTATTTTCGATATTATAAAGAGTATCCACAAATCGCATATACAGCCAGTCATTACTAAGTGGGAGTAGTTCCCCTTTTTTTTGGCGGAGCATCAATTATCTACCCCTTATAAATCACTCATATTCTACAGAGTATCTGCTAGTCCATCACTCCGCTTATATTCTCCTCCTGCCGTAAACTCTCCAGCTTTTACCTCTGCCATATTTACATTGAAGTGTATCAACAAGTCGCTCATTTCGCTTGGCCTCGGCGCATTTGGAAATCTCATGAAAATTTGAAGCGACACAGCGCAGAAATGCAAATCTCTGACGCCCTATTGTGCAGCCACGCCCACATTGTGTAATGCCAACTGGACTGCGAAATGAAGAAGCGAAAGCCAACGAACAAAATACAAAAAAAAAAAAGTAGTGGGCAATCAGCTGGGCGTGGCAGCTGGCCGCTCTGCTTTTAATTGCACAGGTTTCACTTTCAAGGCATTTCATTTCATTAAAAAATTGTCGTTATCTTTATGATCAGCATTCACACACACAGACACACACACTCGAAGACATATCAAAAATGGCATTTCACTTTCGTTTTGTTGTTAACAAAGTTGCGTTTGTTCTTTTGTTGGCCAAATGAGCCGCTCGCTCAGCGGGCTCTTTTATGGCACGCTCTGGCAATGGAGATCAAAGCAGCTTGACAGTTAAGCGAACGTTATGCTCATTGTCATTGTCAACGACATTATGATCGGCGCGATCATTATGATCCGACTGATCAGTATTGGTCATTAGCAGCTATATACGTTCGTTTATGCGTTTTGTACATTCGTTAATTTGTTGACAATAAAAGTGCCAAACTGACAACTTTCACACATCTATCGACGCACAACGAACTCTACAACTGTGTGAGTATGCGTGTGTGTGTGTGTGTAGAGTGTTGTCCGAACAGCTGCTCTTTACACTGCACTACGCACTGTTTGTATTTGTACAAATATTGAATTATTGCTGCTCGTATTATTCAATGTCAGCTTGAGCATATTCAATTAATGCTGGCTGGCTAATAGTCGTCGCATATTGCAACACTTTCACACACGCTGCCGATGCCGCTGCAGCACCTGGCTACCTATGCAGTGAAATGGCCAGCATTTCAAAGCCAAATCCGTAAAGTGTGCATTGACCCATGCCCAAGCGCTAACCGCAAACCGGAAAAGCGCACGGGGCAGCGAGCAGCAGCAGCAACAACACCCAACAGCAGCAGCCAGCGGCAACAGCAACAACAACTTCAACCACAACAGCAACTGTAGCACTCTTTGGATGTGGTTTATTACTGCCTTTGTGCAGTTGTTTAGACCATAAAAAGCCATAACAAAGTCGCACGTGCAGCGCATTCCAAATGTTAAGCCTCAAACCATTTTTTTTGGTCGAAAGCTTTCTAGCCCAGCAGCAGCAGTGGCAGCAGCAACTGAAGTGGTGGCGGCTTCAGCTGCGACTTAAACCGCAGCTCAAATCCACCACATAAAAACTAGTTAACAGCGGTGGTTATGGTGCAGCTGTCAACGCAGACCGCAACAAATCGTGGTCTGCTTTTGAGCTGGCTTTAAAGCGGAACCAGGTGAAAGCCGCGCTCAGGTGTGCTTTAAATATTTACCGAGCTTTAAGCTGTTTGCTCGCTTATATGATATTTGTGGAGCGCGCTTTAAGGCGCAGCTAGAAAATGTTCAGCTTCTTTGTATGCTTTGATCTGCCAGTTGTAGCTTGAGATGCTTAAAACTAATTTTATCACCAGCAATTGAAACAAAGTGCAAGATTTCCTATATTAAGTGCACATACTAAGAGAACGTGCTCTAGTGAGGAATGCCCGACTAGGAGATACCCTAAACGCTGCCTTATAGCTATGCTACACTTCTTTCAAATTATATTCAAAGTTACTGTTGAAAAATAAAACCAAATCATCGATTTTTATCGATAAGGAAGTTTTTAAATTATCAAAATAAATAATAAACTTGTACTGTATATGGTATGGATCGCTGTGTTCTTACGGAATGATATACAGACAGACGGACATGTCTAAATTGACTCACCTCGACGTCCCTAATGGCCTCCCTCTGCCAAATACCTCCCTCCCACTGCCTATTACCTACATTTGCACAAAACCAGCCTAACTGGGCTGAAGATATAATAATAATAATAACAATACATCATATTAATATATATATTTTTCCTTTTTTTAAACTTAATTAAAATATGAAATCTGAGTTCAAGAGATGATTGGAATTCCCACTATATTACATATAATGTTATATACAATATATTACAATAATAATAATACATCATATACATATACATATTTTTCCTTTTATTTCGTTTTAATAAAATATTAAATCTGTTCAAAAGATGATTGAAACTCCCTTTTTGGCTACACTTTCACTTTCAATTGCCTCAGCTGCTGCAGCATACATCGAACACTCCAGAACGGCTCTGTTGCCGGATGACGCTGACAATGGTAAATGACGCCGTTAACTTGGCCCACAATGTCAATCGATTCGAGGCGTGGCAGCAGCACAAATTTCACTCGAACAAAGTCACGCAGTTAACTGGCAAAAATAGCGCGACAAACGGCAGCAGCAAATTGTCAGAAAAAAAATGTTAAATGCTAAGCAAATATAACAGCGATAAGATGGCCCAAATGATCAGCAGAGAGAGAGAGAGAGGGAGAGTGAGAGAGGGAGAGTGAGAGAGTGAAGCAGAACTGCTAAATGCTCAAGAGGCAGACGCAGAGTCGGCGACACATTAATTGCCGACATTTGTCGGAAGAAAGCCAAGTCAAGAGGCGACGGTCTGTAAACGGCACGTAAATCAGCCGTTGAGGGCAATGGCAAACGCACAGCATCAGCGTTTAGACATCAGCCATCAGAAATCAGAAATCAGCCATCAGCCATCAGCCATGGGCCAAGTGCGCAGCCTCTTAACTGGGTCATATTCATAAGTAAAGCGCCCAGCAGCAACAGCAACAGCAGTTGGCCCTAACTGTCGCCGTTGCCAGTTGCAGTTAACCAAAGTTGCTCGGACCGCTTGAGGCTTCTTCACTGACTTTTTTGTAATTTGGGAACTTTCTTCAAATTGTTGTTTGGCAGCGGACAACAATGGTCAGGCGAGAACATAAAAGACCGACAGGTGCAAAATGTGCGTCTATTGTTGTGGCCATTGTTGCTGTTGCTGTTGTAGTTGTTGTTGTTGCATCGCGGCTGCCCCCGTTCAGCGAACGCCTATTGAATGAGCCCCAAAATGTTTGTTTTATTTTTAGCAAATTGCTTTGTTGTATTCTGGCAACGAGTTAGAAAGAGTGAGCGAGACAGAGGGAGAGATGAAGAGATGGAGAGACGGCCGAGGAAAGTGCATTGAAAATGAAGATCTACAAACATATATATGTATATATATTTCGAGTGGGTGAAATTTGTAGAAAGCATCTTTGTTGGTTTTTGGGACTGATAACAAAGAACGGGATTAAATGAAATGAAATGAAATGAAAGTGGAGGCCCAAGAAAATGCAAATTGTGAGCAGACAATGGTGCGTATGAGTGATGTCTGCAATTTAAATTGAATGGGCGAAAAGTCGGGGCATTGTGAAATGAAAGATATTTTCCAGTTTGTTGATATTTTTCGGAATTATTATTTGATTCTTTGATGTAGCAGCATTTGTTAAAATTTTCCATTTCGGTAAGAGCAGGAAAACACAGATTGAGTATGAGATACAGATACAGATACAGATAGAAAGATAGACAGATAGATACAGATACAGAGAGGTAGATAGATAGATAGCCAGATAGATAGATAGATAGATTGACAGATTGATGATGTATAGCAAACAGCGACAGTTAGCTTAGGCGACTGCCTTTGATTTATGGGCGCGACTAGTTCAAAGCATTTTGTGCACATAAATAAAAGCGCAGCCGTGAAAATAAAGTTGGGATAGTATGAAATAGTGTCTTGAGTGCAGAGTGAAATTAGGTTTGGCTGTGTAGAAGTTGGGTGTTGGCTGTTGTTGTTTGTGTGTAAAGATGAAAAGTGAAGTTGGGTGTTGTTGTTGTTGTGTGTTTGTATGGAGTTGTTGGTCGACTGTCTCTCGGCTGTGAGAGATGACATGTGGAAGGCACTTAATTGGTTGAGGGCCATGCGGCCCTGCTCTCGTTCACGTTTTAGGTAAATAAATTAAAATAAATAATTTATAAATAAATATAAATATAGACATTAATGGTCATCCTTTTTGTGCTTTTTGTGTAGTTTCGTTAGCGAATTTTCCATCTGGTGACCATCGATTATTTACCGCCTGGCCTGCTTGTAGCCCTGGTAGGCAATGGTCTGGGCAACGGGTGCGCTGTAGGCACCATGCGAATCCCAGCCGGAGTTGCCGCCTGAGGACCAGCCACCGCTGGAAGCACCACCGCCCGAGGACCAGCCACCGGAGCTAACAGCAGCTGCGCCGGAGTTCTTGCCACCGAACAAACCACCCAGACCGCCGAGCAGACCACCGCTGCCGCCGGAGCCGCCCAGGCGACCCAGACCGCTGGAGGCACCAGCAGCCAGAGCGAGGAAGAAGGCAATCACGGAGACAATCAGAGCCTTCTTGGCCATGAAGAGCAGACCAAAGATGGCGCCAACGGCGAGCACGGCAACCTTAGCACCAACACCCAGAAGGATGGGCAGGAACTTCTTCAACAGCTTCTTCTTGCGGGTACGCGACTCAACAACCAGCTCACGGAGATCGGCCTTGATGTCATCGGGAATGGCGCGGGCAACGCTGCGGGCGGCATTGGCGAAGTTGAAGTTCAGAGAGCGCTCCGACAAGAAGCTCTTGGCATTGTCCATGAAGTAGTTGCCCATCTCGGCGGTGCGTGCCTCCACAGTGGGTGCGGCCTCAACGGCAAGAGAGTTGTCCAAAGATTTGCCCTGGCGTCCTTCATTGGCCTTGACCAGAGAGACGCCACCGAAGAGTTCGATTTGGGGATTTTCGAAGATGGACTTGGCCTTGCGGAAGAGCTGCAGAGAGAAAGACAGACACATGGAGAGAGGGAGAGAGAGAGAGAGAGAGAGGGGAAGCACAAATTAGCGAGGTTGGTTCAATTGGTTCACAAACTACGACTAAATATTTGGCAATTATTAACAATTATTGTTCATATTCCAAATGATTGTGATCGGGGCACTTTCACTTTTGCCAGCGCATCCTTTGCACTTATATAACATATGTATGCATATAGACAGAAATATTTTTGGCATGTCTTTAGAAGACTTTCACTTGCAGGTTCATTAATCGATCTTGCCGATGATATCATTTTCACTTTCACTTTAATTGATGATTGCATATTGATGTTGTTGTGGTTCAAGTTCTTGTGTAATATGTTTAATCCTCGTTAGTTAATCCGTACCGTGAGCTGCAGACACGAGATGGAATCAGCTTCCAGGCACTTTGCAAATGCGCCGGGCTGTTCGTCGGTGGCGGCTCCCGCCACAACAGGATCGGCCGAGATGCCGGACGCCAAAAGCAGGACACAAGCGGTGGCAATGAAGAACTTCATGGCTGTATATGTTTTGTTTTGAACTAAACTGAATTTCTTAAGCACCACCGAATTCACTGGTGTGTTCATTCGAATGGAACAAGCTGCGGTTTGATAACTTTTCGACTCTGTCAGGCTGTTTTTAAAGAGTTTTCAACCTAACGGACGCCTCGACGCGGCATAACGTAAAATTATGTAAAAAGTGCACACACACACACAGACACACGCTCAGAAGAGAGCGACCCAGCAGCGACGCCGACTGCGCATACACAAATATGTATAAGAGGGCCGCACAGCCGCTCCCTACACGTGCGGGCTGAGCTGAGAGAGAGAGCAGCAACAGCAGCATCAGCAGCAGCAACAGCAACAACAGCATCTCAGCTCTTAGAAGACACATTAGGTGAGCAGCGACGCCAACGCTAAATGCTCACGCGCTTTTGTTTGCTGCTGCTGCTGCCTCTGCTTCCGCATTAAAGAAAGTCAACAGCGGCGACTGCGCAAGGGCTTGACGCAGCGGCGCCGGCGCAGACTGTGAGCGCGCGAGAAAGTTGCGTCCGAAGGCAGGCAGAAGAGCGAAATATGAGCAAGCGCCAAGGTTGTCTGTCGTTGGCTCGCGCTGCCAGGGCTGCTTCGCTCACGCACACAGACACACGCTTGCCTGCATATGATTTGCTGCTGCGTGTCTGCAGCCTCCGTTACTTCTCGCTCTCTCACACACAGACACACACACACGTAGGCAGAGAGTGTGCTGGCTGTAGCATTCTTCGTTGAGTTATTGTTATTGTTATTGCTCTGCGCGTAAACTGTTGTTGTAGCTGGAGTTGAAGCTACACAGATTACAACACATGAGGTGATAAACAGGTGCGCAGCTCAGCCCACCAGCCCCGCTCTCATACTCTCCCCCAGCATATGTAGCAGTCGCAACTAGTGTGCCATATTCTTCTTCAGCCTTTGTTAATTTTGAACGCTTGTTGTTGTTGCTTTCGGTTGTTTTTGGCCGCAAGAAATGAAAGTTGTGTGTATTATAATGTATTTTCATACTACTGTTACTCAGTTGCCCCTTGCCCCGGGGCCCCTCTCCCCCTCGCCCTTTTCCCCTTTTTCAGCTGGACTCATCTGCCGCAGGGCAGCAGGGCAGGTGGGCAGGTGGGCAGGTGGGCGTGTGGTTAAATTTGTTGTGTTTACCGCATGTGCGCGCCTTGAAATTACTTTTCATATTCGTGACTTCATAGTTGCTGTGGCTGCGTGTTTCTATTATTGTTATTATTATTATTATGTAACATCAACTGCGATTTGTATCGCAGAGTGAGATAATTAAATTCAGAACCCTAAGTGCTGGGGCTCAGTGGGCGTGGCCTAGATCAAACAGTCATCACACACACACATGCTTGCACACTCGCATGCAAAGGGTCAGGTCATAAAGAGTGAAAAGCAATCGAGTGATAAGCACGTTCTGCTGAGGGCAGGTGAAAATCTCCCCACTCGTGTCGGCCCCTGCGCCGCACTTAGCTAACAATTAAATAGGTAAAAAGCGCTGACTGACTTTGCAATTGTGACACATTAGTCAACAATTTGAGCTCAGCAAAAGTGCAAATAAGCGCGCGCTTCAATTGCTCAAGTGAAATGAAAGAGAAATTACACGATAGGCAAACAAAAACGGATATGAGCTCCGTCCGTCCGAGATGTGCGATAAATGATGATGGTCTCGCGGCGCTGGAGTTCGAGATGCATGGATGATGTATGGGTTGCTTGGCCTGCCGTCAAAGCCATATTCACGCCTTGAGCACGCCGTTTAGCAGAAAATAAAAAAAAAAAATAAGAGTCAACAATTGCTGGGCTTATACATTTTTTGCACTGTCTTCCATTTCCATTTCCATTTCAAGGTGAATGCGTGCTGAGATATGCGACACCCTTAGACACTATCAACTGTCAGGCGGATCTGTGACTTACGAAACGGCCGACTGAATCATTGTCATTATGCGGCACAGCCGATGAGCGGCCACTGGGCGTATGAGTAATTCGTAATGCGTTGCCACAATTTAATCAGCTTTCGTTGCAATAAGTGTGTGACGTCAATTGGTGTAACGGTAAAACACAGTGTATAAAACTCTCAAATTGCTCGACAAATACCTGAACCCACATTTCGTAACCAAAGCCACATCAAAACATCAAAAAACGGGGCGCAGCCGCCGCGGCGCTGGGGAGAAAAGCAACGCAAATCGGTTCATCTGCCATGTTGAAATTTCGATTTTCACCGGTCTGCAATCTCGACACACATTCAAATGCAAATGAGTTCAGCCACACACAAAGTGCCCCACACACACACACACACACACTCTCACACACCTGCACATCCGTTTACTCTAAATTATGTTGGTCCACGCGCTGAACGCCATCAATCTGCCATGTGCCAACATGGGCAACAGTTAAAGCCATCGGCCATAAGCCGTAAGCTTTAAGCCGTGGCCATTCATGCGAAAAGCAGCCGGCCAAGTGTCGAGCGTCATTTTATGAATGAATTTCGCCGTAGTTGCAAAAGGCGTTGCCGCCCGCTCGACAGCTGCCACACGAGCTTCACTACTGCGGCAAGTGCGGCAAGTGCCGCACGGCCAATGGCCAACAGCCAATGGCCAATGTCCAATGGCCACTGCAGTCCAAAGCAAACAGATTGCCAAATGGCTTAACGCTCAACAAGAAATGGCCATAAATTGTCTGTCTGCAGCAGCACATTACATCAGCTATTACACACACACACACTCACACACACATACTCGCATACTCTCATACACTGACACAATCGCTAGCCACAGCTATTTTTCGGTTCAGCCTTTCAGTCATTTATCAGAAAAGCTCACTTGAAAGGATATTAAAATAAAAGCCATTTTGCAAATGAAATTGTGAGATAATTCTTTATCGTTAAATTCTGAATTATATAATGCATTTATTCATACGAGTCGCATATGTCAGCTAGTTGCTGTGCTAAAATGATTTTCCTCTTTTAATTTATTGAACTTTGCTTTCAATTAAATAATAAATTGGAATTTATTTTATGTCTTTGACCAATTTTCATTTGGTCAAATTTATTGTCTTTCTATGAAATTTTCAAATTGTTTACTTGCAATTTTTTCGCATAGACATAAGGCTATTAGTTTCAATCGAATTCATGAGAATATGAGACCTTTCACAAAATATTTCATTTGATTATAAAAACAATTAGAATGTACGTAGTGGACATTATGCTCTGTTCATTAAAAGTCCCTTTAAAAAAAATATAGAAATAATATTTAATTGAAACTCAACTATCATTATATTTATTTGATAAGTTTATTCTATTTATTCATTATTATATATTAAAGTATATTAATTTGATAATTTAAAATATTACAAATATATCATAATTTTTGATAATTGGACATAAATATTTTAAATTTTTTTATAAATATTTATTAATTCCTTTATTTATTTCTTTTTTCTTGGCTTAGGGGGAATTTTAATCTGATAAGGGATCAAAACACATTATAGAGAAATGTTTTACATATAAGAGTGTTTTTGTATATGCTATTCTTTCTCTGGGGCTTCTCAAAATTTCTTATAATAATACTCTGCATTAGACATACTAAAAAAATTATTTTACTTAAATTTATTTAACGAATAAATATGTTATTAATCATATTTGTCTTATATATAATATTCAGAAACTGAATATGGAATATGGAATAAGATTAAAATAATAATAAAATAAAAAAATAATTATTATTGATTACATATAAGTTTTTTGTTATATTTTAACATTTTTTTTATTTCTTTTTTTACTTAAGAAATACATTTGACTATTTTTTAATATCGATCAAATCTATGAAATGAGAAAGCAGTTTTGGTTGTTAGGTCGTATTAAACTTATTTATTTAATATTGTAAGTATATACACATACATAGATGCTTGTGTCGGTATTATGAATCAGCTGCGATATAAGCACGGCCGATAGTATCTGGGTAGTTAAGCTAGTTATTTATGGATAGGGGCCGGGATAGCATCTTTACTGATGTACTCTCTTTGATGTTCTCACTTTCATTTCGCTTGGCTTCGTTTCGGACCGCACAGTCATTTGTCAGGCGATGGAGCGACGTGGTTCGATGCTTTTTTTTTTTGTATTTTTACAGTTTTTGGCTCTTGCTGTTTCAACAAAGTATTTGAATTAAATTAAAGTTAAAATGTGTTTTTGGATGAGAAAGTTTTTTTTTTACATTTGGCTTTTTGTGTTGTTTGGTTAATTTGCATAAGCAACAAAAGCGACTGTTAGAAACGGGGAAAATCTTTGCCTTAGTAAACTCTGGCGACTAATTAGAAAAGATTTTCGTTTCAGTTGGCGTCGATGTTTATCGGCGGGGGCAAGAGGCTGTTAAATTAACGGTACCGTTAATGTACCGTGTGCTGGCCAAATGACAGCGGCAGCGGCAGCGGCTGCGGCAGAGGCTGAAGTAGCGACAGGGTGGCGAACGAGGCACAGGTAAATAGTTTCAGGTGCGATCCAATTGGTATCACAATTTCACATTGTTTGCTGACATCTTTCTTCAGTATTTTGCCAATCAATTGCCACATTGTGCGTGTGTGTGTTCGGGTGTGCGTGTGTGTGTGTGTCCAGACAGCAGAAATATTTCTGATTTCTTGTTGGTTTTGCATTAAATTTTTGTGCCGTTTGTTATTGAGGCCTCATGCAAAAAATATTTCTTGCGCGCCATGTAGGTGTGTTTATATAAATATCAACAGCAACAATAATAATAAAAACAGCTACCAGAACAACAACAAGAGTAGCCAAAAAAAAAAAAAAAAAAAAAAAAAAAAAAAAGGCAAAGCAACAAGAGCGAGGAGCAGCAACAATAGCAGAAGCAAAAATTTAATGAATAAATAACAACAATTTCTCGGAGAAAGTCGTGATCAGAAGTAAGCCATATACAGCAGCCATAGCCTCGGATACACAATACCAAGCAACAGATACAGATACCAAACACACAAAGATACAATTTGCATTCAGATACCATGCAAAAAAAAAAAATATGAAACAAAATTTTTAACTGAAATCGCGCCCGATGCTGATGATGATGTTTCCATTGCGGAACTATTCAATAATGGAAAGTGAAACGGAAGATGATGCAATAAGGGACTCTGCAGAGTTCTACAAATGCAAATCATGAATGAAAAACTGTGAATTATATAAAAGTTAGATGGAAAAAAGTCTGATAAAGTTTTGAATTTTATATTCAGAACTTATAGAAATTTATATAAAAGAAATGCAAAGTTGTTAAGTTTAAGAATTAATTTAATTGTGGAATTAAATATATATATTAATTTATATATCTAATAGATATTTAAACAATATTTAAATTTATATATATTTAAATTAATATTTGTATTTCAATTATCATCTGACGAGCTAAGCTTAGCTTAAGGTGTATCTCAACTATTTTTACTTTACCTATTTCGATTACTGAGTGCATAGCTAGCAACAAAATGAAACGACAATATTTTTAAAAATGTAGAAGAAAAAAATGTTTACACTTTATCTAAAGCAAATATGTGATATAATTTTTTCTTTTCCTTAACTGGTTATCGGGCAAAGCAGATTCAATAGCCTTCAGCATATGGAAGAAAAATATTTGTAGCAAATACAAAGACAATGTTTATGCTGCCAACTAAATTGGTTCGAGCGCAACAAATATGCACAAAGTAAGGAATATTTTCATCAAAATCCCATTACTAACCAAATTAAAAAAAAAAACCAAAAAAGAAACACATCAAAGTAACTATACGCCTTATAAATATGTAATTAAAGAAGAAAATTTCACAAGCCATAAACTTGGTTAGTAAACTTTAATCTCATTCGCCTTTTACGTTCATTTGAATTGTAAGTAAATTTGCATAATAATCAAAAAAAAAAAGTATATATATAAAAAGCAAAAAAGATACGAAAAAACAAAAACAAAACAGTCCGACCTGATGCTGTGACAACAGACGTTCAGCGACGTTCCGTATAAAGAATTTGCGGTATTTGGGTTAAAAATTAATTTACATGTGAAACGAGCAGCTCAGCTCAGCATCTACAGCTGTTCGTCAGCAGGTGGGCCGGGCAGGAGGAGCGGGGAGTTGGCTTGTGGCGGAAGGAGGGGGCTCATCATTGAAAAGTGAAATTTGTGGAAGCTGCGACTGAAATGTAGGCTGCGTGACACTTTCAGTTAGCTCGGACGGTTCGGCTCTCGGTCATTTTCCAAGCTCATCGAACGACGATTAATCAGCTAATTTCTTTATGAACTTTCATTTATGCAGCAGCAGCAGTAGCAGAGGCAGAGAGAGAGACAGCAGCAGAAGCAGAGCCAGAGCCAGCAGCCGCATTCAGGCACGTTGCCTTCATCTGTTCAGAGACTCATATATTTTTATTGTCAACTGAGTCTGGCTGGCAGATTATGTGCAATAAAAAATCAAAAAGCCGAAATTTAGAAAATCAATTTGGATTCCATTTCACTTGGCGTCGAAACGGGAACTTACATAAAAACGGCAGCAACTAGCGCGTAATCATATATCATATATATATACATATATATCTATCATCTCACATCATATATACATATATATAGATACAAATGTTATAAACAAACAAATTCACTTTTTATGAACTTATTTTATAATTTAATTATGCGACGGAGACGCTAAACTGCAGCCGACGCCTGGCCAAAGTCGAACTCGACTCGAAACGCGAACGCAAACGCGAACGCGTTTAAAGCCGTTTAAAAGGGAAAGTTAACGGCGGTCAGAGTCGGAGCCGCGCTTGAAGCCGCAGTCTGAGCCACAGCCAGTGCCAAGGTTCATGGTGCGAGGTAGAGCATGTTGCGCTCTTCAAGATATCCCTGCCGTGAGCTTAACGGGTTTTTCAAGTGCCCCAGCCCGGCCTGGCCCGGACCAGACCGGACCGGCTCGGCGCGGCGCGGCCCGGCCTGGCTTTAATTGATATTGTGTAACAGAACGCAGCGTGGCCAAAATAAATGTAGGTCTCTCTCATGGTAGTAATTTGTTGTTACTGCTGTTGTTGCCCGTGGCACACAGTTGTTTTCATTGTTGTTGTTGTTGTTGTTGGTGGTGGTGTTGGTCGTGGTGCTGTTGCCGCTGGTGATCTCCGAAAAGAACCGTTGCGCTGCCAAAATAGAGTGAAAGTTACCTGGCCAGCTCGGCCTGTATGCAAATCGAATTAACCGAATTCATCAGAAATTCAAATCCCAGATGAAATCTGTGACGCCGCCCAGCAGCAGAATGCAGCTAAGATCTTGTTATGGCATGCGCATCTGTAGCAGCTGAAACTGATAACACATCATACAACTAACTGACAAATTAATGACAAAGAGACAAACAATAAACATGACAAAAGACAACAATTGAACAGATTCATAGCGGCTATTGGATGCCCTAAAGAAGCTAAGCTTATTGAAGGAAGTAGAATATAAAAAAATAATGAATAAAATGTATTATTGAAATTATATTGATAGATATGTTGATATATAATGATGATAAAAAGTCATTTCTTCTTTGATCCCCTGCCTAGAGACAAGAAGAAGACTGATTAAGATGAACCTATATTACCAGTATTCATATGCTTATGCAGAACTTTATGTAGCTAAATTTAGAGACAAGAGAAGCTAAAAGAACTAATTAATCAGACTTTCTGACTTAAGGCTTCTATTCACAAGTTTATGGATACAAAGTTCAATCAACTGACAAACTTTGTATACCCTGCGAAAGAGTGTCAAGAGAAGCACAACCAGAGCTAAAGTGTGGCTGCTGTGAATAGGTTGCCTGCTTGCTGTAGTTGTTGCTGCTGGCAACACAATGCGAGCTGAACTAAAATAAACTTTCACCAATTTCATAAAGCGAAGAGCAGCAGCAGCAGCAGCAGCAGCAGCCACCGCAGCAGTCGCAGTTTGAATAAACAAGACAAAGCTGAGTTGCGACAGTGGCAGTGGCAACGAGTGTTAAACAAAGAACCAACAGGCAGCGCATTCGGTGGCAGCCAGGCGATTGCCCCTGCTTAGAGTAATTAAAAGAGATGCTCCGTTTGATGCACATAAGTTAAATCATAAATTAAATCGTTATAAATTAGTTAAAGCTACAAATACAAAACAAATACTGATGTTGGTATTCACTTGCAGATCAGCGCTGCCATGCTCTATAGGCCAGAAGTTGCGGCTGCTGCTCTTGGACAATGCTCGTGGCACGACGACGTCGCTTGTGATGATGCCCCTCGCCGGTAACATAGGAGATGCTGTGGCTGCTCTCGTGACCCTGCTGGGAGGCTGCCTTGAGTCCCAGGATGCCGGCCATCATGAGTGCTACCATGGCCACGCCCAACGCCTTCATAGCCAAAGCACCGATGCCGCCCAGGCCCAGCACAGCCATCATTTTGCCAAACATCAGTGCCATGGCCAGCAGCAGGCCCTGTCCTTTGTCCTTCTTGCGTGCCTCTGCGTAATCGAAAAAACGAAGCAAAAATAACATTGGAATTTATGAGTCCAAGTTGATGACAAAGCGTAGCTCTGCGTGTTCCATGTCTAGACTTTAGTTTGTCGAGAGAAATAACTGCCTTTTGTCTGACATATGGAACGCCCAGGATACTAAAGGATCAATTTATTGATGTGTGGAATTGAAAAAAGGTAAACTTAGTTCATAGTGGTACAGATAACATGCTCTTCAAGAAATATAGCTGAAGGGCTTTAAGAATCTGCGAGTGCTGAAAGGCTAGTTGAAGATGTCGAATTGAAGTTATCTTCATATGACGATAAGAAGATAAGATATGTGTTGAATAGTTTCCAGACTTAGCTTGAATTAAGTTTTATAACTTTAGTCTTATACCCTTACAATCTATAAATGAACATTAATGAATGGACCCAAAGACCAGTTACTCTATTCTATGTTCTAAATGTATGAAAATGAAAAGAGTAATACTTAAGATTATTTTTAAAGATGAACACAATTTCATAAACTGCCCAATACTGGAATCACTTTAAATTCGAACAAACTGTTCCACCATGACAGTTTCATAATGAACAGCTCAAAAACATGAACGTTAACAAATTTTCGTCAGAGCAAAGCCTTACTTAGCTTGTAGTTAAAATGTGTTTGTGTGAACTATGAACTGATTTCACGCCGCCTTTTGGAATATTTAATAACACCCACAGCCAAGTGGATGAAAGTTAGTTCTTAAGTTGGTAAACACTTCTGCAACTTTGCTGACAACTTTTCGTGGCACAGTTTTGAGGAAATACCGAAAACTTAATGGCAACAAGTGTCATAATCCTATTAGAAACTTTTCCGGCAAATTGAACAGAAAATGCAAATCATTTGCCCCACTTTGCGCACAAGTTGCACCACCGCACCCACCTGCCACTGTTGCGCCACTGGGACCAGCCTCGTCCAGCAAATCGGCCAGCTTCAAGTTGAGCTCGTGCGTGCGTAGGTACGTGGCCAGAGTGTCCAGCAGCGTGGCCTCCGCACCCGCACCCGCATCCGCATCGGTGGCTGCTGTCGGCGGCGCCTCCACTTCGTTGGGCAGTGGCACTATCTCCAGGCCACGCATTATAACCAGAGGCTTCTCACTCTTGCTCAGATTGCGCAGCACATTCCGCATGGCGCGCTCGCCGCGACAGAGCAGCGTGGCGGGATCCTTGCTGCAGTTGTCCAGCTGAGCGCTGGCCAGGCACTGCAGGCACAGCAGGCAGAGCAGGCACAGTGGAGTGGCGTAGCGTGGAGGACACATGTCGCTCGGGTCTCGTTTGCGTATCAACTGAAGGCCTTGACAATGGCATGGTCATACTTTATAGCCAACTATTCTGAGGCGCTTTCCCAAGGCCAGCGCATTGAAGCGAATTGTCACAATTGAATCGAGACAGAAGCTGAAAATAGCATAAAACAATAGCTCTGAAAATATATTTAAGTGGAAATGCTTTCTGTTTGCGTTGCGTTTTTCGCGTTTGCATTGCAATTTTCTTCTTCACTGGCCGCTGCAATTTTCAATTTTCAACGGTCAGTTGGCCAGCGAGCTGGTCGTGTGTCTCGCATCGCTGCGCCGGCCACTTCACATGGCCCACAGCAGCAGAGCAGCAGAGCAGCAGAAGAAAAGTAAAATGAATTTAAAGCATGGCTCCTCCCCCCTCTCTCAAGATATCAAAATTATACAAATTAGAGCTACTCAAAGTGCTACAGGTTTGTTCCTAGCGCACACCTTACAGATTACAGTGCGGTTCACACAATTGTCTACAAACTGGGCCTAAACAGCTCTATTAGCCCTCAACGATGTGCGTGTCCCCATACCCGACTAGAAAAGCGAAAGTTAGCTCAAATTTTGATTGCTTTGTCGAATGCGTCTCGACAAAAAGTCTTTAAGCCGTTTAATAGTTGTATTTTTTTATTTTTAACCTAAAGCAAGAGCAAATTTGAACCCATGACGACCTCTTATATACACTTAACCGCTTTCAAGTATATAGAATAAAGTGAGGTATGATGACTTTATTGTAATGTATGCAAGGCTGAAGATGTCTAAAGTATTAAGAGGTCTATCTATCAGCTTGTCTATAACTAAGCAAAGAGCTGAAGCAGAGCAACTCTGTCTTTCATATTATTATCGAATTGTATTTTAAATGATATACATAATAATTAAATTAAAATAATATATATAATTCCTATAAGTCAAATATTAATTTTGTTAAATATACAATAGTAGCCTGGTATATTTAACAAAATTTATATTTGACTTAGATTCTCATGGAAACTTTAAGGGGCTACCTATATAGCTAGTTAGGGTATCTTCTAGTTTAATCACACTTTATAGTTAATTAAATTTCTTCAGTGCTCCCCATAGACATGAGTTGTCTGCCCTGTACTGCGTCAAGCTTCTTCGGATCTATAGCATGCGTTTCATAAGCTGACTAACACCTTTCGACTATTTTGTAATAGTGTACAATGTATTAATCAAATTGACGTGACTTCAGCGCGCAACAGCTACAATATTCCATCAAAAGAAATCAGCATCATTATGAACAGCATGATCACCATTATTATGATGACGATCGTCAGCAGCATCGAATGATGATCGACGTAGCTATTCACAAAAAGCAATAACTTTCACTCTCGATGTATTAATTTTTATATTTAACATATTGTTGTTCACAAGCCATACACACACACGCACACACAGACCCAGCTGCACATGCTTTATATTACGGGAAATTTGAAGCTACTCAAAAAAAAATTGTATACATATATATAAATATATATATATATGGATTGTATCCGCAATAAAAACAAGTCAAGTCGAAACGTTATTGAACTGCGCTCGAGCCTCGCCGCATGTGAAGTCAACCAAAATTGATCTGAACTCGTTACGTTTGGCTTTTTTTGTTGACGTTGACGGCAATAAAAAGAAAGTATCTACCAGCCACTCATCTACCCAGCAGCAGATCATCGAGGGGCAACAACAGCCGCAGCAGCAGCAGCAGCAGCATTTGGTGTCCATCGGCGGAACCCGTTGCTTGGCTGCATGGAAAGCGTTCGACGGACCAAAAGTCCGATTCGTTTCATTTGAGTGTGCGACTATTGTGAATTCGTTCACAGTACATTGTTATAGATTTAATTGTTGTAATTGTTGTTGTTGTTGCTGCTTAGATCTGTATCGGCAACTTGTTATAATTGATTGTTGTGCACCATCATCATCATCATCAGCATCGTCGTCATCATACTCATTTCTATTGAAGTTTTCGTGGCTCCAGTTTCAATGAGCTGCGTACTGCATCTCCCGCTGATTGAGTGGCACTGCAGCCAGTCTATTGCAACGTGGGTGGGTGGGGGCTTCAATACAGTCAATGGACCATCCATCATGGTGAAACACCCTATTAGAGCGACTGGATGAATCGACAATAATAGATTTGTATTGTTACAATTGTTATTCTGAACTTCTTTCAGCATTAATCATGCTTCACTTCCTTCAATGAACAAGTTATCAAAGTGCGCTGATTGACTCTGAGATACCATATATTCGCTTTAATTGAAGACAAACTTTTCTTGACTTTGAGAAAGGAAAAATAGATACTTTATGTGGCAAGTAACATATTTTGACTTCTTGATACCTTCTACTAATATTTTTTTATTTTTATTATGATCACACCTTAATTTAGCCAAAAGCTTCTATATATACATAAGCTAAGATACTCGGTCTGAAGTACATAAAACAATTGTTAACGAGACTTACCCATTACACTCCAGGAAACTACCCTATTTGATGTTTCTGAAAGCGGCTATAAAGGAGTCCCCTTTAGTAAAGCTCAAAAATGTTGACTTCATTTCAGCATGCTGACCTATAAATACTCTGCTAACTATAATTACAATAATATATTGTATTTGAATTTATTATTCTTGTTACCGTTCAATATTTGTCTGCTTCTAGGAAAAGCAACTTGTTTATTTGCCAATTCAATTATAAAAGGTCCTGGTTAAACTCCTCAACTTAAGGATACCCTATCACAAATTTGAAATATTTAGTTTTCAGTTGATTTTATGTTGTGTTGACTTAGGTCGGACGAAGTCAACTGACTGTCTTTTTTTTAATTGTCTCGCATACTTTGATGGCAAAAGGTCGCATTCCAATTGCTTTCGCATTTGTTTTTTAGTCTTGTTCATTTCTGACATTAAATTTAATTTTCCAGAAAGTTTGACTCTGTAATAAAAATTGTCTGGTCAACGTCTTCTTTGCATTCTTTACTTTGATTGCATTTTTAAAGAAAAGCCTTGGCCCCGCAGCCGGAACTCGGCTAAATCCAGTCGTATTGTTCAGTTGCAGCTTATTGTTAGAGCGTTACCCTTAGTTTCGCCCTTTGTATGGTTTTGCTACTTTCTATTCAATGAGTTTAAAGTCTCTTTTCCGTTTGATAAGTGAAAAAAGTTTTTATATTTAAAGTCTTTTGAATATATTTATATATTTATATTGAGATCATTTATTTTAATTTCCCTAGTGAATGTCGTCTTATTGTTTAAAAAATGCTTAATAACTGAAAAGCGAAATGGAACTGCTTCTTATTTGTCTATTAATGTTTATTTCTATCTCAATCTAAGAACATTTATTCATGGTAAATCCTTGACTTGTTTAAACTGTGTTTGTTAAATCCAGTAATGTAAACGAAAATGTGGCACACGAAACAACATTCAGATGCAGTTGGATATGATGCGCGCCGCAAAGACTGCCACAAACAAATACGCACCCGAAAGTATGCAACGTTTTATAATGAAACCACAGTTCGCATTGGATTAGCATACAACATACGCTTTAATTACACATGTCGTTGTTGAAACGCCTATTTGATGGCGGAGCACAAACACAGACAGAGCCGCCGGCCGGGTTACTGTTCGGGTCTAGCAGCAAAGTAATTAAAGTAATTCAAATTGTGGCAAGTGGGATTGCAAATTGAATTTGAAGCAGATAGAGTGGGAGCTAGTGCTGGTGAAATCTAATGAAATCTAATGAAAATAAGCGAGTCTTTTTAATTAGAAAACAATTAGATTACAATAAATTAAACGAATCGCTGGGCGCAGGCAATCGATCTAGCAACTGCAAAATATAAACAACAAGCGAGCAACACACGAAAGCTCAACATCAGCGAAATTTGTGCCAGAGAAAATAAAACAAACATAACAACAATTGCAATAACAACAAAAACAACAACAACGTTTAACTGCTCGACTCGCCTCAACGTCTGTCAGACTGCAAACAATTAAAGAAAAAATCAACAATTTTATTGCGAAAAAGAAATGAAAAAATAAATATATAAGTAAATATACAAAAATACAAATATATTAAATTAATTTAATTGGCAATTGCCATTTTTTGCCTTTTCTTCTTTTTTCTTTTTTTTTTTGCATGTCTCTAGGCCATTCATTTGTCCCGCTGGAGACATGCGTTTAAGAGCCGACATGCAACGGTGTCGAACGAGAACTTTTCGTTGTTTCATGCCAGAAAACTCTTTAATAATTGAGGCACTATCTAAGCGATGCATTAATTATTCAATTTTCACTTTTCGTTTGCGATTTTCGTAAGGCAAGCCCGAGGCGGAGGCCAATGAGGACGCAAAATTAACCTTAATAAAAATTGAAAACTTTGTATGAACAACAATCAAAAACAGTCAGCGACAAAGAAAATAAGTTACAAAATATCTAACTTGAGGTGTATGCGAATGAGGGATACCCTGTTAAGCTCTTTGATTGAGACTTATACCTTGGGATAGTATATAAAAAATGAAAACGAAGTAAGATCAACGTATAGTAAGACAAGCCTGAGCCTTTAGTATGCGTATAAACGAATATATTATACCCTATATTTTCAGTTGTTGATTTATGTGGGATGCTGTATCTTTAACAATTTTATAAAACTATATTAAACAATGGAAATAAATTTATATAAATTTCTATTACAGTCTTAGTCCATATTTTCTTGAACTATATTCACTTCTCAGTCTCTTGCCACATAGTTTTGTACTATTTTAGACACCCTTCTCAAGTCACATATCAACTCATTGGTTGCCTATGCCTGCTCTGACTTAATCGCCAGCCATTGTGTTGTACTTCAAACAAATAGCAAATACGCCACATTGCTGCTTTTGACAATTGCCGTTGGCAGCAAAAAACTTTTAAAGTAAATAATTTATTTTTCATATAAATTATGAAACGCAATTTCGTTAAGTGCAATTGAAAAACTTTCACGAGTAACTAGCAGCTGCAACCTGCCCCCGAGCAGCGTGTCCTTTGCCCATGGTGAAGACATTAAAGTCAATATTGTTGCGAAAGGTGTGGCTGTGGCCTGATTTTAAGTGGATCCGGTTGCGGTATGTATTGCAAGTCAAGGATCATTAAACTTAAGGGGCACACATGCCTACACACGCAAACACACGCACACACGCATATGGCGACATACACGCCCATATGCACACGCACAGCTGACACAATAGATTGTCGCAACATGGATTGGCATTGGATTACCACTTTCTGTGCAATGGCAGTGGCAACGCCCGCAACAGCATGCAGAGCGGCGTCACTTTCCCTAGCAGAGCATTGGATGACGTGCCGTGCACGGTCACGGCCAGTGGACTGAACTGGACCGGCTTCGATTCGAATGGAATGGACTGGACCGGTGCCTGGACATGGTTCCATTTGGGAGCAGAGCCAGCCAGCCAGCCGCTTTCTTGTTAAATGAAACCACGCACCAGCTCTTCGCATTACTTGCGCTTTTGTGGCCAGCACGTAGCTGAGCTGCGGCTGGCATTGACCGCGAAGAGGACAATAGTGCGTAGATTGGATATCGGGTTGCAACAAGGCAAATGGCAACTGGCAAATGGCAACTGCCAACGGGCAACCTGTCATCCGTTCCATCGGTCTGGATTATGGCTATTATGTTGCATAGATAAAGCAGCCAATCGTTGGCCAGGTGCAAAATGGTGCCACAGTTTGAAACGGTTGAGGTCTGATTGCCATTGCCAAAGTCTTTAAAATTACAGTGCAACAAGCGGCAAGCAGCGAGCAGCGAGCAGCAAGCAGCCAACAGCCAGTGGCAAGCGCCGAAAACTGCTGCAATTATATCGAGCAGTCGAGTGGCCTGCGTGACTGCCTAAGTGAATTCGTTATTAGCCAAATGCGAGATGCAGCGCAAAGTGCTGATGCCTTCTCTGCTTCGCTCCTCCTCCCGGTGCGCCAGCTCCCCTCGTCCCCAGCGCCCGGCCACATGTGCAACAGAATGTAACTGAGCCAGCCGTCGAGTGCTGCTGACTGTGGTTCCAGCGGCTACTTATGAAAAACGAGAGCTAATAGTTCGTTTCACTTTTCTTTTATTATTTATTATTTATTTATATGTTGGCAATTTTGTTACACTTGTTGACTGCTCCCGACTCCCAATCGCGGCGCCGAGGCGTGGTCACACAGCATGAGGCGCTGCACAACACACCCCACCTGCACCACCTGCTCCACCTGCCCCACTGGCCTCCACTGGCTGACGCTGTCTTAATTGTCGGCGCTGGCTTTGTTTGCTTTTACTTTTGCCTGCGAAATTGTTTTGTGCAAATTACCAGCAAATTAATGAGCAGAAAATTAACCACATTAGAGCACTGCATGGCTAATGTGGTGGGGACGTGCATAGGTGACTGCAACAGGACGGCTCGCACCTGCCTGAGCATTTGTCGTGCAGTTATTGCAATTGACTGTAATTAGCGCAGCCCTTGAACCTTTGACAGTGGCAAACTCTGGCAGAGATCAAAGCATCGCATGCAGCATGTGGCTAAAGATGGCAAGCAAAGCTTGGTAACTGCCATCGATGCAGCAGCTGCACAGTGGAACAAAGTACAAGCCAATTAATCTATATGCAAATATATACTAATATTTATATTATTTTTTATTATTATTATGATTTATTTATTCAAGTATTTATTATTTATAGATTTATATATTATTATTATTATTACTAATTGTTTATATATTTATTTTGAGTCAAAGAAAAAGTCAGACAGTCAGCATATATAATTATCTGTCATATGGATTTTGTATAAATAAGAGTAGCTAAAGTAAATAGCAAACTTATTTTACATTTTGTGGTTGCTAAAAATATTGAATATTAGATTGTAAACTGTATCAAATTGTTCCGAATACTTTACATTTACCATTCTTTTAATATTTCGGACATTAAATATTCGGCGTTACCTTTCAATTACTACTCATACGTCCTGTAATTAATCGAGACAGCTTCTGGTTTATAGATATTTAATGAAAGAAAAAACTAAAGGAAAACACCCCAACATTTATTGATTTTTTAGAATGAAAATGGTTTTATCCTGGACTTATCTAACAAGAAAAATATAAAAACAACTTTCAGTCATTGGAAAGGTCATATTTGCCTAGTATATGCATAAATGTGTCGAGCTGTCTCTGTTTTACATTTTTATCGACTGCAGCCTTTGGCTTGTTGTAGCTAAGCAATGACATTTGCATTATTACTTTCAGTTATGTATCTTAGATAGCACGCAGTTTATCGGATCTGCCAAGTATTTGTTATATTTTCTACTGACAAGGGTTCATGCTAGTGCATTTACTAATTACTTTTCTTGTAGATTCTTAAAATAATTAATTACAATTACAATTAAATAAGTTATTATAGATTTATAAAGTATATTTTTCAAAGTATACGTGTAAAGCTTGTTTCGTGATTATAATTATAGTGTTAGCAAGGTGTTAACTAATTATTTATTGATTAATAATGATTGCTTTGTTTATTAATTAGTACTTCTTTAACTTTAACTCTACTTCACATTAACTTTAACTCTTCATCACATTATTATGATATTATTATATCATAACATTTTGAATTCTTTATCCCGAATGAAACAGGTTTTCCAAAATTTTTCTGTCATATTAAAAAAACTTCTTTTAAATAAAATACTTATCATACGATTATAATATATTATAGTTATTTAAATTAAATATTACTTTGTTGTACTTAAATTTACTTAAAATAAAATACTTTAAATATTCAACTTTTATAAAACAAAGTACATCGACATTATACGCTCTGCTGTGCAGTTAGGCTTATTTTGCCGTGTGCTGTGTCGGTCTTGTGCCACTGTGCATGGCATGTCTGGCTGGTACAATTGGATGGTGCCGCCCGCTGAGCGATGGCCGTCACTCAGCTGCTTGTCTTGAAATCAAAACTGTAGCAAAGTGGTTCACAGCATAATATGCCTAGGCATTGCAGAGATGCCGACGCCAGCGTCGCTGGTCCGTGGATGCTGCTGCTGCTGCTGCAGTGGCTGCTGCTAGTGGCAGCGGCTAACAATAAAACTGAGTTGCATGCAACAGCAAGTAATTAGTGTTTATAGCGGCGTGTTGCAACGCGCTGCAGCAGCTGCCAACTACTCTGAAGAATATCCATATGAAGGATACGCCGCGTACTCGTGCTCGTCCTCGTCGTCCTAATCCTGTGCCGTGCTGTTTAGTGTTTCTTGACATTTGAGCGTGTGTTCTGTGCTGTGCTGTGCTGATTGACTGTTGGATTAAATAAAGACCATTGCATCAATAATTAGACGCGAAATAATGCTGCACTACATCGCTGCCAGCTGCGCGTTGGTGGCGCTTCTGTGCGCGTCGCCAAGTTCTGCGGCCATCCATAAGCGCAGCGGAGCCCGCACAGCCAATGCGGTGGGCAACGAGCCAGAGGCGACGTCCACGCAAAAGCACAATGTCGAACCGAGTGCAGAGAATACGGATCTGCTGGATAAACTGAGCTGGAAGTGCGCCAACAATGCCAGCTGCCTGCATGGCGTGGCCAATGGCATTATGTCCTCGTATCGGCGTGGCGAGACGATTAAGCTGGGTCTCTTCGATTTGGTTAAGCTGCCGCCTCTGGATGAGGCGCACAAGCACAAGTGGGGCACGGGTCGCGGCATGTCCAGCTTCATGGACTTCGTCAGCGGCAATGCAATACGCGTGCCCGTAGGGCCGATGGTGTTCAGTGTGCAGCGGGCCGAGGATGACAGCGATTACATCGAGGTGGCGCTGCTGAAGAAGGCGTCGAGTGGCACAGGTAAAGGCCCTTGGTTCGCTTGATTGATCTGTACGTAATTGGCAGCCCGTGCGGTCACTTAATTCCAATTGGCATAAAAAAAAAAAAAAAAAACACAAAACATATGCTGCCCAATTGGAGTACATTTCGCTCTGAGTATTCGGGATTAGTTGTTATGCAGCTCACATTCAGCGGGCAGTTGACCTAATGCGACAGACTTGTTTGTACCTTAGGGCAACATCTGTCAAATGCCTAACCTTGGCAGGACCTCTGGCGCATATAAATGGCCTGTCGTCTAGCAGGCCTTCTGCTCCAGCAGCCATTATTTATATTCATTAGGTGTGATGCTCGTTGAAAACATCAATCATATCAGAACGCTCCAATTCAATCCAGTCCAAACTACTATTATCCCACACACCCACACACACACACTCGCACACTCATCGTGCTACATTAAAGCCATAAAGCTTAAAACGTGTCCTGCTTCCATAAATTTGTACCTAACAGGACGTCTGCAGGGCAACGGCGGAGGTGGCGGCGGACTGCTCGGCGGCGGCGGTGGCGGTGGTGGCGGTGGCCTCCTAGGCGGTGGCGGTGGCGGCGGTCTCCTAGGTGGTGGCGGCGAAGACGGCGGTGGAGGCCTGCTCGGTGGACGTCGCCGACACCAGCATCAGGACAAGAAGCAGTTCCAAATGTACATTCCCATGTACCTGGCCGCCACAACCTTTGGCTGGACCATGGTGGCTGCCAAGGCGGTGGGTTTGCTGACCCTCAAGGCTCTAATCCTCTCGAAAATAGCGTTTGTCGTGGCGGCCATTGTGCTGATCAAGAAACTAATGGATAATGCCAGTGAAAAGTGAGTAAGCGTCATCATTGGTAGCAACTGCTCCACGGCACACGCCCAATCTCCATTTGCAGAATGATGTACCAGTTCCCGGAGCACACGCCCTACATGATGCCCTATGGTATGGACTATCCGCTGCATTCTCCGGACATCTCGCCAGAGATGTTCCCCAGTGCACTGCATCAGCTCGCCGTGGCCGGCGGTGGCCAGATGCCGCACCCAGGCCACCCGGGCCTGGAGAGCATGGGCGCTGAGAGTCATTTGCAGTCGCAGGTCTCCAGCGACGGCAGCAACAACACCAATCCGCTGGCCGCCCTCGGCGCGTACGGCGGACTGGGACACAAGATCAAACGTGAGGACTCGTGGATGGCGAAGAGTAAGTGCATTGTGTGCGCGTCATAAAACAGCCTTACCCTTGTTTCAGATAGCCAAACTCATGTGGCCACTGCGCTCTGGTAGATCGCCAGGCCCACGCTGGCACAGTCCTGGCCAGATCGATGCCACTAGGCTCGCCGTGGCTGCAGCCGTGGCCGAGGCGAGCGTTGAGGCAGACGATGATGAGGATGAGGATGATTTCTGAGTAGTGTATATATATTTTAGCTTTTGCTTTGCTTTCGCACGGGCTCTGAATGTTTGGGTTGGCTTCTTTATGACGAGTATTCAATAATCCGATAGATAAGCATTGCACTCTGACATGGCAAAGAAGTGACGTTAGCTTTATAATCTTCTGTTTCTCTGCTTATTATATGCACTCAATCTATAACTTTAATGGTTAATGATGAATGAGGCATTATTGTGCCTCCTGTGCTGGTAAACAATCATGATTTATGTTTGCATCCTATGTATTTGGAGTCATTGGATTATTTATTTATGGCAAGCTTAAGTATATAATTTTTATTATTTTTTAATATTTTTTTTTTTTTTTTGCTTTATGATTTTTATGATTTAATATGTCAGCTTTGCTAGTGAATAGATTTATTTTTCTGTTGAATGAATACCGATAATAATTATATCAGATTTAATTTTTGACTAATAGTTCCTCCGACTAATTAAAAAAAATTTTATTATTAGATATCAGAGTCTGGTCGATGCAGAAATAGATTGCGTATATAAAATAGGGAGACGAATGGAATAATTACTCCTATTTAGCTAGTAAACAATATTTGTTGTGTTTTTTTTTTTTTTATTGGTGATATATTTTCAGATTAGTTGTATGCTATTTTTAATCTTTTTTCTTCATTACCGAAAAAATAAACAATATTTAGTATGGCTATAAGGATAGCAACCAAAGAACACATGCGTTAGAGTAATAAGTTATAGGGCACAACTATCACAAGTAGGGATCAAGGATATATTTTCGAGATTTGAAGTACACAAATTGTCGAGTATGTCTTCGCCTTGATGTTTTTTTTTCTATTTCAAGGCTTGCACAGCTATGAAGTGCACTAACTGCATTACCTAACATTCCGACTACTCAAATTTCGACTACTCACTATAAGAACACCTGAGAAAGTTTCTTAACACAAAATCTTAACATTTTCTACACCTAACTGTTTGATTATAGCTGAATAAAGCTGACCTATTTTCCTACATCACACTTAGCCAGCAACCATTATAAATGAATAGCAAATGTAACAAATTTTCCAACAGCAATCCAATATGCTTGCAAAATCCACTCACTAATTTTCAAAAATACCCTTGACAAATTTGCATTTGCTTTGAGACCATTTTAAGCCAATTTGTGGCTGCAATATTGCGTGTGCCCTCACAACTTGTTGCTCTTACATTGGGCTAGCACAATATTGCAATATGCACTACCTTTTGCTTATTAGATTGCACAATCTGTAAGCGGACAGGCAGTCTAGTGGAGCACGTTCCAAAGTTTTCTAATAAGTCGTATCACTGTTTGCAGAAAGTTTCAGTTTAATCCAAGCAAGTGGTCCTAAAGTCAATGCTGCCAGCATTTTGTTTCCACTTAATTCAACAAAGCCGCAATTAAAAGAAACACACACACACTGAAACTATCTCTCTCCACACACACACATACGCATCGAACTCTCTCTGGGCATATATTAAATCGCTGCATACTTTGCGGCTGCACGTAAAGCAAGCACACAAGCGGGCTATCAAAAGGAGAGTCGAAAGTTTGGCTGCTGATTGCAAACTTGTTGCATACTTTGATGAACTATTTATTGAAACAACTACAAAGTGCTGGCCAGTGAGCGTGGGTACTGATAAGAGTGTGTATTCGTTGCAGCCACGCAGGCCCGACGACCCCTCATCTACAACTACGTGCAGCCGCAGATGCCCTTCTACCGCTCGTAGGGGCTGGGCGTAAGCCAATTCGTGCAGCTCTTGGCCCCTACCGCTACCAAAGACCGTGAGACGACAATGTGGAGGAGAAGGTGAGGAGGTTCTGCTGCCATAACAAATGAACATCTGATGCCCGGCAAACGAGGAGTGCTCTAAGCTGCTTAATTAACATAATTAACTTATTTATTTATTGCTACCTATGTTTATTTATCAAATTGTCTATAGTTTAGAGTTAGGTCTGACACACACACTTAGTTAAAAATACCTGAAACTAGCAACGAAAAATGCTACAAAAACTAAAAAAAAAAAAAGAATTATAATTAATAAAGATGAAGAGCGCAAATTGTCTCGAAAAGTGTAATTCTGTTTATTTTATATGTATTTAATTTAATGTTGAATATTGAATTAGCATATTTAAATAAATAAATAAATAAATATAAATATAAACATAAACATATATAAATAAAGTACAAGTCAAGTGAAAGAAAGTAAAGCTGAAGTAATTAAAGCACAATTAAAAAGAAATTACAACAGGTAAGAAAGTAAGACTGTGAGAGCGAGATAGTCTGGAAAGAGAAAGCATGATTACAACTATAATGAGAAAAGCGCGGCCCCCACTTTATAAATGCAACATTAATGAAAAGCTTCGCATTTTTTGGTAGTGCAATTATTTGTTTCTTAATTGTTTTTTAACATTTTCTCATTGCGCCACCTTGGCGGGCTCCTGCCCACTGTAGGCCATCTCCTGCGCCTCCTGGGCCATGATGTGCGCCGGCACCTGGGCCAAGCCCTCCACGAAGCCGTCGAGGGCCCGTGACCAGCCGGAGCTGTAGCTGTCGTGATGCGATGGCACCTCCACAATAGTCTTCTTCTGCGAGAGCAGCTTCTTCAGCGATATGATTACCGCCAGCAGCAGCGCGATTTTGGATACAATCAGCGCCTTGCCGGCGAGCAGGAAGAGACCCTTGAGCAGGATGGCGCCTACCATGCCCGTCTTGGCCGCCATCATCATCAGCACGGGGCCCATGTTCTTCATTTTGCCACGACCTTCCTCCAGCGCCTCGATGGGGCGCACCGAGACGCCAATGTTGAGGCTGCCCTTGGGACCGCTGTTCAGCACAAAGTCCGCGTTGTCCGAGAACTTGTAGCGCAGTGTGCGGGAGCGAACGAAGCGCCACAGCTTGTTAGCTATCAGCAGGCCGTACGACTCCTCATCCGAGTCCATGGCACGGGCCAGCAGAAGCTCGTCCTCGTTGTCGTCTGGCACCTCGGGCATAGCTCTATTTAGAGCACAGACAAATTTAGAGCGCTTACTGTTAATAGCTCGCTGCTACGTCACTCACCTGTTGCGCGAGACCCGGAAGTTTTCGCTCAAGTCAATGCTGGACTTCTTAAAGAGGCGATCCAGAAAGATAACCGTCTTCAGCATGCTGCACGAATGATTGTCATTCTGGATGCACTTCTCGTTCAGCTTAATCATGGCCTGCTCCTCCTCCTTGCCCACGTAATCCCCGGTTATCTGGAAAGGGGTATTAATGGTGTTAGCCAGCGGCCACAACTCAGCAGCAGCAGCAACTGCTGCCGGCCGATAAAGTAAGCAAGCAATAATTATTTGACCCGTTTCTTGGTCGAGTGTAAACAAAGGTTTGACATTAACGCGTGCAGTCCTGCGGCCATGTTCGGAAATTGATAAGATTTTTGGGACCGAACGCTCGGACTCGATAGTCGGCCCAAGCCAGGATATTCGCATTGCTTAAATTGGACAGCGATTTTTCACTCTTATCGCTGGCATTTGCTTCGCTTCTTTTTCGTTTATTTTTGATTTCGTTAGGGGAAGCGCAAAACTTTTTTTTTGGCCTTACCGAGTTGTCACTTCCGCTCTGGGTGGGCGTGGCACGTGCCGTGGCAAGGACAAGCGCCATGCCCAGCAGCGTGTAGAAAGTAAATGTTTGCATCTTGTTCTAGTTGTTGTAGCCGCAGTTGTTGCTGTTGCTGTTGCTGTTGTTGCTGTGGTACTTGCTTATTTCTTCTCTTATTTCTGTTATTTCACTGTATACACTGTCCGACTGTGTATCTGTGTTTCATAAATGTCCTTTGTATACACACACACACTCACACACACGCACAACACTTGACGGAAGCGTCCACGCTCTGCTCGAATGTCACGTCGACTGTTCAGCGGTTACTGTTGACATCGTCGTCTTATAAGAAAACCTAATGCGAATTTTCCGCCAGCGATTTCGATTTTATATGAAAAGCGGCCAAAAGCGACGCAAACACAATGCAGGCCGATGCCAGCGTCGACGGCGACGTCGACGTTTGTTTTTGCTGCGTCAAACTAGTCGCAGGCTAAGTGAGTTAGTGTAAATGTATGTGTGTGTGTGTGTGTGTGTGAGTGTGTCTGTCCCAAACCCACAACAAAAGCTGCAAATGGAACTGGGACTTGTTTAGCCAGTTTAAGGAAATTCTAAGCTGGCGCTGTCTATGGCCCCAGCACACAGTCGGCAAATTGACTTTGCTCACATTCTGCTGCTTTTGCTGGCTTTGTTTTTGTTTTCTTTAGTTGGCTTTGCCAAAACAATGCGACTGAAAGTAAACAACAGACCCAATTCCCAACAACAAACAGGCCAATTTTCCCACAGACCCTCGACAATACAACACGCGGCGGCGTGGTTGGGGACGCTGTGGCATGTTGCATGGCAACGTAAAAACAATTTAGTTTGCATCAATTAGCGCCAGGCCACATGTGATCGAGGCTTTGGTCACAGAATATATCTGCTCATAACTCAAAGGGAAAGTCAAGATAAGAGACCTGAGGTTATCAGCGGGAATGTAGCGTAGTCCATCCTCATTATCATAGTCAAGGCTGTGACAACCGCTAAGTCAATTAATTAGGGCCACACTCACAGACCCACAGCTCATGCAACCAATTGACATTCGGTTTCACCTCAAGTTCAGCACATCAAAGTGGAGCATAATTTATTGCTTTAGCGGCCGAGTGGCGGTGTTAAGGGTTCGTGCTTGGCTCACAAATTGAATCAATTTGACTGTCATACGCTGGCCGAATTATTGCACACATTGCAAATTGGCCGACAAGCAACCGCAGCAGCTAGCTGAAGAGAGCTACGAGGCCGGCAAAGTAGGCTAACATGAGCCGCAAAACGACCGCTCCACAAAATGTGGCACGCCACGACGAAAGTGGTTGGCAGTGGGGCGCAGAAACCGCTACACGATCTGGCCATAAACCGTTGTGCTACTGCTGCTGCGTGGTCCCAAATCAAACCGCACCAAAATCAAAAACATTGCGTCCGTCCGAGTCAGTTAGCCCCAGTCCCAGCCCCTGCCACTGATGCCTCCTCCTTGCCTCCTGGCTGCCAATTGCCGACTGGCGCTGCCACTGGCCACTGGCAGAGTCATAACAATTTCTCAAGTGCTGCCGCTTTCTTTCGAAAAATGTGGTCCACTCGCCTGAGCCGACGCTGTCGTCGGCAGTTCGCCAGTGTTGTCACCAGGCGACCAGGACAGACAGCGCCGCTCAGCAGGAGGGGAGCTTGGACAGCTCTGCGGTTTTGGCATTGACTTTGAACTGCCAACACCATGGTCAAGACCACGCCAAGCGAGGTTCCATTCAGAAATACGTATATAATTAATATAATTGAAAGCAATGCATCAAAGCGATTCATAGGAACCTGCCATACGGTGCCTCTCGAGCACTACCTTTAAGTCGTGCCACAATATTATTTAAGCATATTGTTGTTGCATATTGTTGTAGTTTTAAAGCAAACATGAAACGTTTTGTGTTTTTGTCATATTAATGCAATTCAATTAGGCTACGCCACACAGTCCAGTGTACACAAAACGCCCAAAGCTTTTAGCATTACGTTTTATTTCTCTAATTTGGAATGGTTTTTAAATGTAAAATGCAATTTATACAAGAGTGCGTCATACAGGTTGCATATGGAGTGAATATAAAGAGGAGAATTGCTATGAATTCCTAGGCAAATACTCTCACTGAGTAGAATAAATAGGTAGGGTAATAAAAAGTTATACGAATTGTTGAGTCATGTAGGTTGCATATGGAGTAAATATAAAGAAGAGTATTTTTGTGAATTTCTAGAGAACTACTCTAACTGAGTAGTAATAATAGGTAGAGTAACAAGAAGTCATACGAATTGTTGAGTTGCGAGAGTTTTAAAAATCACTAACTAGAGAGATGGCAAAATATCTGTCAGTCTGTGGGGGATATATATTGTATATATATATATATATATGAGACAAACCCTAAAATGAAAATTTTGATCAGTTATAAATATATTAGATATTCGAATAAAATTGTGTACTACCTGCTCCCTTTAAGCAACCTAGCACTCCTACAGCTACCTTTCATAAACAAAAATTTTGCAATTTCCTATGGTTTCTCTTTTATATTGGACCATCGAGAGGCAAACGTTTGGGGCGGCCCTCGTTAAAGAAAAGCAAGATTAAACACGCCAGGCCACTTTTCCTTTGCGCTGGCCGTCAATTTCTCGCCTTGGCATTTCATTGCCTTAATTAAACGCTGCATTTTATTTGTGGCAGCTTAAAAGGCAGCCAAGGCGAGCGAAAAGTGAGGCAGCAGCGGACCCAGTCAGGTACAGATACACGCGCACATTTGGAGAAACATTGAATTGTGAAATTTTCTATCGCTAATTAGCACGCCCCTTCGATTGGAGCGGCGGCGGGCCCGCCCACTCAAAAGGCATTTGCTTTGAACTTAATATTGGACTTTTATTTACAGTTAGAGTAATAAATATTCTTATAGGAATGCAGTGCCCAGGGCGCGAAAATAAATAACAAAGCGACCTGGTCTAGACCGGAACATCCTTTAACTCTTCTGTGGCGTCGCCTGCGGCTCGGCAGCTATATCCTTGCCGGTGTTGCGACCATAGTAACCGTTGTAGGCGGCTTGCTGGGAGTCGCCGAAGCTAATGGAGTTGCCGCCTACCTGGCCCTGGATCGGCTCCTGGCCCTGGTAGCTCTTGCTGTAGTAGTCGCTGTAGGGCTTGGCAAACGACGGCTCCGGGCGATAGTAGGGGCCGGGGGCACCGCCTCCGTGGCCGCCCTCGTAGTGCTCATGATGATGGTAGTAGGTGGCAGCGCCCACGCCTTGGGGCGTGTACTCGGGGAACGTGGGTTTGCCGCCGAAAAGGCCGGACAGGCCACCGCTAAAGGCACCACCGACACCACCTGGTGGGCGGCAGAGCTTGAAGTAGGCGAACAGACCTGGCAAAATGATGGCAGCCAAGCCGAGAATCTTCTTCAGACCCGCAATGCCCAGAATGAAGGGCAGGAAGAGCAGCAGCTTCAGCTTGAAGATCTTCAGCACCAGCAGCAGGGGAATAATCATCTTCTTCAACTTCTTGCGTGCTGCAGAGAGGGAAAGGCAAGGTTAGTCTACGCCAACAACTGACTGAGAGACGGAGTCACTTACAGAAGTGTCCCGCCCGCTTGTTCTCAATGACATCCAGTTCGTCGTCAATGTCATTTCCTATGAAGCGCGCCTCATATCGGCCGGCTTCGGTTAGCTCCTCGGGCCACTCCACTTCCAGCGCAGTGGACTTGATGAATCTGCGGTAAAGAAAAAACGGAAGTTGTCAAACAAAGGCGAAGCATATTTTATGCATAAGCTGCTGAATTTTTTAAAAGTTTTTGGCGAGTCAATTAAAAGTGCTGGGACCCACATTAATTCAGCTGAGCCACGCGCCGCAAAACTTGAAATCATTTGACTAATTGTCTGCCCATTACAACTTACCGCTCGGCGCGGCGAAGAGCGTATTTCACCAGCAGATTCCAGTCATCGTCCTCGGAGCGTGGCTCCTCGGAGTACTCGAAGGGCTCCTGGAGCAGCGAGCGCTGCTGCGTCTCAGGCAGGCGAACGACACGTGCAAAGTCCGAGAGACTGTGAAGAACAAACAGAAGGTGAGCACAAGTAGGGATACATATTAATAGTAAACCCTACCGATACTGATCCTTGTAGAAAATCTCATCGAACGTATTCAGCGCCTGGGTCTTGAAGCACTCGGACAGATCGCCGCTCAAACAGTTGCTGTTGGTGCGCGCCAAATAGGGATCGTTGTCGTTGCCCAAACCGAAGATGCTCAAAATCGAGGAGCGGCCACGCTCCTCGCCCGGCTGCGCCACCTGCTGTGGCTGCTGCTGGAATTGCAGCGTCTGCTGCTGCTGTTGCTGTTGCTGTTGCTGCGGCTGCGGCGCATAGATCTGTTGGATGTTGTTGGACGACTGCTGGTCGGGCAAACGCAGCCCCTCGGCAGCCACTAGGCCGATGCCGCAACACGACACGATGGTCAGCAAGGCGAGCGCTCTCATTGTCATGGCTAAAAGACAGAAAATTTCTGGTGCGTTAGCCGAATTGTCCATAAAAAACGCATAAAAGCACGAAACAAAATAAAAAGAAACAGAAAAAAAAAAAAACGGAAAACACTTTCGGCCAATTGAGTCTGGACCGGTCAATCGATGTTTTCTCTGAGATTGGTTTGACGGCTCTGAAGCTGTGCGCTGCAAGCGCCGCTCAACTCGACTTGAGACAACAGTTATGAATTATAAGTGTGTGTGCGTGAGTGTGTATATATGTGTGTGTATGTATGCTTAGCTCTTTTTTTGGCAACTCTTATGCTTGGCTCATTGTTTGTTTATCGGCCGAGCTGATTGGCTTTTAACTAGCGTGGGCTCGGCTCACAACTGACACAGTTTGGAGAAGCGGCCGGTGAATCGCGTTTGTCACGGCCATTTCCGAAGCTTTTGGCAACCGCAGCTGGAGCCCAACTTCTGCAGTTATTTGCGCACACGTAATAACTCTCACTTTCCAGCTAACCGCAGCGTTTACAGCTAACAGTGCTCCAAGTGTTCGCTCGAACCGATAGGCGAGCTTTCTGTGGCTTTGGCGCCGAACATAAACCAAAATTTTGAACTCTGCTTACAGCCCAAAGTGAAATGCAATCAAACCGGTTTTTTTTACTTAAGATTGAGTTTGCCTTTTTTGTGCGCTACTTTGTGGCCACTTAACCCTTTGTCCGCAATGAGTTGGCTAAAGCAACTGCACGTAATTGAAATTGTGTTAAATTTACAAAGCGCAAGGCTAATCGGCTATAAACAGGAAAAGCAACAGCGATTTAACGACAACTCAATACCCTTCAAAGCATGAGGAAATGTGTAATTGGAGGAAATATTTTTTCAAATATATTCATAATGAGAAATTCGAAAGCAAAACAAGTAATAATATAAAAAAATACAATAATGCCAATAATTAATTTTACATAAATAAATATGATGGAATTATAATCTATCATCGATTAATAAATGCCAGCAAAGGGCATTTCATTTAAGGTAATAAAGTATTGCATACTTTGCGGCTGTGTGTAAAATTCACATTTTAGTTATCACACAGATTGACAGAACCTTCTATAATATATAAGTATATATTTATTTTTTCTTTTTAATAAACTATTCCTAAATGTATCTCAACAAATTATATACACTGAATTATATATTGTTAGCAACAGATTTCCAAACAGTTCAGGCCTCGACTCTATATAAACAACGTGGTCGTAGGTAATTTAACGGAAAACCCTTAACCAAAACCAAAACCAAAACACAATGAGGGCTATAGCAATAAATTGCACTTTGATCCATGTGCGATTGGAAATTAAATAAAGCTTTGGAGTGCAAAAAACGTAGTACAAAGCGTGAATTATATTATGCGCTGAGTCCACAAAAACACTGAAGAGCATACATAATGGAAAATGTTGCTGCATTTGCGAGCTTTGCTCGTTTACTTTTCATTCGTTTGGCAGCGAATCGATCGATTTTCTATTATGGCATAATACGTGGGCGGAAGTATCCCATCGTGCTACCTTGCGTGCGGAGGGGGGCACGAAATTTGCAGTTTAATCAATGCACCAAAGCACAAAGGAATGCGATTGAATTGAATTTGGTGCTTGAAAAACGCCGAAAACTGTGCAACGCACGCAGCATTATGGCAAATGGCAATATTTATGGCAGCATAAACGGCAGCGCACAAAAGTAGGCAACGGACCGGAAACTTTTAACGAAACTTGAAATATTCTGCACCAGCCGCAAAGTATGCAGCACATTTTCGCGTTATGGCCACGCTAATGACCCGCATTGGGGCAGGGTAGTAAATCTGCATACAAGTCCATACTAAGTCCAATATGGAAATACGCACTGCAAATATATGGCATAGCAGCAAAGAGTAACCTTAATAAAATTAGGGTTGCTCAATCTAAGATACTAAGGCGAATGTGCAATGCTCCCTGGTACATACGCAACAGGGACATTGAAAGGGATCTAAGGATTCCCAAAGTGGGTGATGTGATGCAATTGCATTCACTGAACTACATACAACGTCTTGGCAGACACCCAAATGAGCTTGCCAGACAACTCACTACCAAGCCAAGAAAGAGAAGACTTAAAAGGAACCACCCATTGGATCTTCCCACCAGGTTCCTTTAAATTTCTTACAAAATCTAAATCTTAAATATATATAATATTGTAAATAACATTGTAAATAATACACAGCTATATCGCCTGTGATATATTGTTCTCATTAATGTAAAACTAGATTAAGTTGCCACATTAGGTAGCAGTAAGCTAGTTAATAAAATAATATGCACCTTTTTTAATAAAAAAAAAAAAAAAAAAAAAAGTAAATCTGCATTTGATTTAAGTGTATTTTGTGTAAACTAAATTGATGTTGCCTTTAAATTAAAATTAAGTGCCTTTCACACAAACATGGAACTAATTTCTATACATCGTTGCGAAATTGAAACCAATGCTTGTGATGGCTGCCTTTGTTTGGCTTTTGAATTATCATTGACCATTGAAGGTCAATGAAATGCTCGACTCATCAGCGTTGCCAAAACATATGCAAATGACAGATATTGCTCAATTTATTGGTAATCATGCGTTCAGCTCGAAAACTGTGATATATATGTGAATGTTTATGGATAGTCTCTGGCAGCACTGTAAACGATGATTTATTTTATGGCTTTTTCCATGTCACTTTTCTTTCTTTTTTTCGCATATTGCATAACACGTCGCACTTCATTTCACTTCACTTTTGTTTTGTGGCCTTCTTTACCTTTGCTGCTTCCTATAAACACTTGGGTTTGTTGGCTTTATCCTTAACGGCTTACTTAGGTCTTAAGACCTGGTGTTTTAGCTGGCTCTGAAGCGACTGTGCTGCTGCCGTTGCTCGCCAATGATTTTATATGAAATGCGAGAAGTGTCGAGAAAGAGGTGCAAGCAAAAACGTTGCTTTTTTTGTGCCTCAAGCCAACGCACAAACACAAACACAGACACAACGAAACAATGGGCCAGAGCAGGGCAGAGCTGAAGCCCAGACGACAGCGCAAATCTACACTGCGGATAGCTGAGAGGCACTCGCCCGATCAAGCGGCCATTCATGATGATGTTAAAGAGACGTCAACATGCTCGCACTTGCGGTAGGTTGGGGTTGGCTAAGCGATTTAGGTCTGTAGGCTGCGGCGTCAACGACTTCGTCGTCCGGCTGGCCGCGCGTCGCTAGCGCCTTGAGAAATCCCCAAAATTATTGTGGCGCACGTCGAGGCCTTGGGTCAAATTCGAGTTTAATTTAAAGAGCCGATGACTCACCATGCGGATCAGTGGGAAAACGTACGTCACAGACAGAGCCACAGATTATGTAACGCTGAGCACAGGTAATAATCACTTTTACTGTTCGAATCAACTGGTTGCGACTCGGTCCCGCCCACGAAACTTGGGGCTAGCGCTGATTTAAAGTCATGGCAAAATGTGAACAAACTGTTTGCAGCCACACAAAAAGCCGCAATTTACCCGTATGCAGCTGAAGCTGCAGCGTACCAATTTTTATTTTCGGTTTTTGCGTGCTTTTGGCTGCTGTTTGAACCACTTTTTTTCCGGGGAAAACCCCTGAGAAGCCAAAGCTCAGATTAAATTGGGAAATTCCCACATCGGTTGGCATTTCCATGCGCCTTTCTGTTCGCCACCCGTCAACGAGGGAGCTGTGCAGAGAAAATTACACTTATACGGCACAGCAGGCCGGGCACAGCCCGAGGTGTAATTACCATTTGGACACAAACGCAACTCGAACGGTTCCTAGCCTCGGTCCCAAAATGTGGGCCTGTGACAATCATGATGTGGATAGGACAGTTGTGGCAGCTGCCATGTTGCTCAGTTCCAATTGCCATCCAATTAGCCGATTCTCTAGCAAATTGTACTTGTCACGACTGACAGATATTAAAGAATACTTAAGTGTCAGATCTGCCTACCCGGCCATGAAATGATTATTGTAAAATTCATGTGAATAGTAGCTTAAGACATAATATTATTCGCTTCAGTTAATACACATTCCATACGAATTTAAAGAATAAACGAAAAAATTGTGGGTGACTTTATCAATTTTATAGCAACACTATGAAATCGGCTAAAAGCTTCGTCAGTATCACAGATAGTCACAGTCACAGTCATTCTTAAACGGACACCACTGTAGATACTTATCATAGACCATGGCATGAGTATTGGGTATAATTAGATGTACAGAATTGTGCGCACATTGCATGTTAGCTTACCCCTTCAGCTCGGCCAGTAAAAACCTTTGAAGCGGAAATCAGCTGTCAGGCACATACGACTGCATAAAGGGCAATGACTAAGTTACAAAAGAAAACCGCAAAAATATGTTGAGTGTAGTTATAATATATGCGTCTTTTTATAAATATTTTTATTATGTAAATGCGAGTCTTAAGGAATGAAAACTTAAAGTAGAGAGAAAGAGAGAGAGTGTGTGTGTGTGTGTGGGAGATAAATATATAAAAATATTTGTTCTAGTCAATAAAACACGTCTAAAGCAAACATGAAAACTAAAATCTTAATATTTCTCATGTATTCAGCAGTCATAGAAGAGCCGACGCTGTCATACACTGTAGTAACAGTAGCTAAAAGTAAAACAATTTAAACTCGGATTTAATTTCATATCATAGTGGTGAAGTGTGGTAGTATAATACACCTACACTATGTACTTACACATCCACATGCTTACAGCCAAAATACATTTACAGTAACACACACCGAGGGAGGAGTTAATTAAAATGACTTTTGGGGCAGACTGGCAGATTGTTAAACAAATTAGTTTTTTCACAACAGTTTTCCAAAAATCGTTGATATTCGTCTATTTTGTTACTTGATGTGCAAAAGCTTTGAAAACTAGTTTTTGACGCAGACGTCTATATAACTTTACAGCTTTGATGTTGAGCGAATGATAAACAAAACACAAAAGTTTCAAAACATTTGCCAATCCTTTTTGTATGTTGCCCATGCGGGTAGAATTTTCAAAAATAGGGAAATGTATAATAAAATAATAATAGTGTGTGTTGTTTTTTTTTTTTTTTTTTTAATTATATAGATATCATCTCTGCCCATATTTGATATGCACAACAGTAATAAATGAAACCAAAATATTCATGCAGAGCTACAATTTTTGGTTGATAATTATTTTGCAATTTTTGCATAAAATATTTTTATAATACTTACATTTCGTTTGTTTTCCACATTTTGCTCTAATACTTGCTTTTCGTTTGTTTTTCGCTTTTGCCATTAAGCCCCCGTGAAAAGTCCTAAGCTATAGCTTAATGAAAATCTTGTTGTCAACTTTATAATACAGATTAATATTTATTCATTTGTGTAGGAGCTTAAACAGCTTTAAACAATTCAGGCTGACTAAGTGGATATTATAATATTCAATAAATAAATAAATAAATAAATATTTAAATACATAAATATATTAGTTATAAATAATATTCAATAAACTAATCCGTTTAAATAAATACATTAAATAACTCAACTAAATGGCTAAAGATAACAGCAATGCTTCGCGTGTTAATTAAACTATTCAACATAAAAACTCTCTATTTACAGCACTCTAATTAAAGCCCCGAAACACACAACCCATCGTCTGCTGACAACATATTCAAGGTACATAAATATTTATACATATGTATATGTGTAGAATGTAGTATATAGATATATAATGTATAGTCGCTCATATGCATTCATGTATGGCTAGGCTAAAGTTAAATTTGCATAATTACAGCTACAGGCATCAACACCTGACGTGCCCTGGTCTTGACTGGTGCGAACTTTCACCTTTCCCGTCGCTCGACTGGCCTCCTGCCTCCCGCGTCCTACGTCATTTTGCGGGCCTGGACCAATTTGTTGATGTCGTTGTAAGTGGAGAGCATTGCTGGATTTTCGAAATCCTTGAATTCCTTGCATTTAACAAACGACTGCTCGCAGTCGACGCCGTCCTGGCCATCCTTGGCGGCGCGCATGTACTTGAAAAAGCGCAGGATGTCTGGGTTATCGGAGGTCGGCTTGCGCAACTCATTTAACTCGCTGGCAAATGAATCAGAAAATAATATACATAGTTAGGAAATTTCACACATCGTTTCATGCCGTTTCATTGCATAATTTCGGGCGACCCCAAATACTCACCGACTGAGCTGGGCCGAGACAAGGTTGCTGTAGGGAGCATACTTTGCGGGATTGGCGTACATCAGACAGATAAGCTTCTCGCGGCAATTCTCGTTCTCCGAGTTCAGCTTCAGCTGGGCGAACACCGAGTCCAGACGCGACAGCAACGGACTGTAGAAGGGATCATAGTTGGACAGCAGCAGCGAGGAGTTAGGCACCTTCTGGAAGCTCTGGAACGTATTCATATTTGCTGGCGAGGCGGGCTTTTTGGCCATGCCGGGTGCCGCCATGCCACTGGACGAGCCTGCCGAGAGACTCTGCGAGTTCTTGAAAGAGGCAGCGCCAATGCTCTGCAGCGCACTGAGGTACGTCTCCTGCATCTGCTGCCCGCCATACCTCGACAGCGTTGCCGAGTTCAGCGAGTTGGGATTGAATGGCGCGTACTGCGCCTGCTGCTGCGAGGCCTCTGTGAAAGGGAAAGGGAAAAGGAAAGTGATATCAGCTAGGGCAATGCAACTAGAGAGCCAACTGAACAAACCTGCATTGTACTCATAGCCAACATTCGGCTTGCCATCATCGGCCATGGCAAACTTGTTATCCTCCTCAAAGTTGAGGCTGTTATCTCTAAAGTCCAGCTCCTGCGGCGGCTCCATGGGACGCACAAACAACGGTATGGAACTGGCCGAGCCCGAGGTGATGCCTATTAATGAACGGAATGTAGAAGTTTAACAAAATGTAAGTGTGCTCTAGTCGGAAGTGATACAGTATAGCAGATACTCTGAGAGGATGCATTTACATTATTTATAAGCTTGTCACACTTTTAAAGATTACACTTTTTATTGTTGATATATATGTTACTGTCGATGCTGCCAAGTACAAGCATATAAGATGCTTCAACTTGACAACTACTACAATCAATACTCTCCTCCTTTATTCACATTCAATACCTTAGGGGTATACACATGCTTCAGCACTCACCCTTGCCAATCAGACGACTCACGCTGCCGATAATTGTGGGCAGAAACAGGGCGAACAGCAAGCTCTTTAGCACCTGCAGAACCATGTAGATGGGCCACATAATCTTCTTGAGCCCTGTCAGAAAACGTAATTCTTTAGCGAGTGCGTTGCTTTGTTAAAATCTTGGCTTACCTGCGAAAAACAATAGTCGAGCACTTTGCAGCGCCCGGGGAACATTGAGCTCCACATTGGCCGATTCCAACACACTTCGCTCGAGCCTTGCAGCTTTTGCCTCGTGCTGCTTTGTGTGATTCCTTTGCAGAGCAAACACAAGTCCTGGCATGGGCTCATATTTGCCCTCGGTGAAAAATTGCTGCACATATTCCATGAGCAAGTCCTCCAGGCCCTGCAGCTCATTTTGCATCACAATCGAGCTCTCGTTTAGCTGGCTAACTCTCTCAAAGGGCTTTGTGGTCGTTGATGTCGTCGTTGTTGTTGTTGCTTTTGCTGTTGTTCTCGTTGTCGTAGTTGATGTTGACCTTTGGGCCGGCTTTGACCTTGGCTCTGGCCGGACACTGCGCGACTGTGCAGGTGCGTCCTCCTGCATGTAATCCTTGCGCTGCATGGCCACGGCCAGGCGCAAGTCGCTCTCGCTCTCGACCGGCTGGAAGACACGGTACTGCCCCGATTTGGTAAACACATTCCGCGAAATAAACTCGGGGCTTATGTCCCGGGGCAGGATGGGCCGAAAGCTGTTGTCGTCATTGCGCGCCACGCCCGTCATCGTCGTCAAAGGCTGACTGAAGACCTGGCCAGCATGGCCCGACGTTCCATTGTGCCGGGCATTCGTCAACACTGTGGCCTGTCCCAGCTGACAAAGTAGTTGCAGAAGCAGCGGCAACAATGGCAACAGCAGCGGGCTGCAGCGGCGCTTTCTGTGCGTGTTTGCTTTTAATTTGATCTGATGACTGGCAACAGCACTCGCCTTGCTTAGCATTTTCATTAAACTTTTGCTGCACCACTCTGCTGTAATTTGTTTTTATATATTTCTGTGTTGTTTTGTTTTGCTTTTATTTTCTGCATCAATTTCATGCCACCGTCTCGCTGGATCGCTGCTGCACGTTCTGTTCGTTGCACTCTCTGCAATGAAAGCCAAAGGCGTTAAACTTATTTCTCGCAGTCTCCCACTGCGAGGGTGTTTTAAGCAATTGGCCAGAACTGCAATTTCGATTCGCTCGCGAATAAATCATTTTACAGCACGTGCGTGACAGACGCGCCAAATGTGACCTGAAGCCGCAGCCAACAACTTGTTAATCAGCTTGTCTATTACCCAAGCCGAACCTACACTGTCCCTCTCTCTCCACCTCACTCTCCATCTCTCTCTCTTTCTTTATGCTTCTGCTACACCCAACAACAGAGCGCAGCCAGCGGCGTTTTGTTAGGCGTTAAGCAAGCAATGCACGTCGCACACTTTTTATTTGTCTTTGTCGGAGACGGTTTTTCGCACCCAGACTCCTGCCCATTTCCCCTCTAGGCGTCTTAAAAGTGAAAATGTATACAGTTTGTTTATATTTGCACCACATTTCAGTGTTTCAGCTGAAGCTGCGCTCGGAAAATCAACACAGCTCACGATATTTTCGTGTCGAATTTTCACTTTCAATTTTTACTGCAGCTGCTGCTGCTGCCTGACTGCATAATGATTGCTGCTCGAGAAAAAACAGGTATTACAGAATCAATATCAAGAGGTGTTCGATTTCAAAGAGCAAAAAACGTAGAGAAAAAAAAACACTTTTCTCTCGTTTTTGTTTTGAGAAAATATATTCACTGAATAAACACATTCTGTATGTAGATATCGACATACCCATCAAGTCTCACTTTTCACTGAGTATTAATAGCACAGGCCAAACAAAATTTAATGAATTTTAACATTATTTTATGTTTATTGATTTATCTTGGCTTTGACAGACGTTTGCAACTGATAAAGTGACAGAACTTTAATTATGAAAGTGTATTATATGCCTCTCAATTTTCTTGTTGATTCATGAAATTATGTGAACTGTATTTGCAGGGAAAATGTTGGAGTTATGGAATATATATATTCAATTGCAAATCGAATCTACAAACAATTGTTATGATAATAAAGTTCCCTCTCTCTCTCTCTCTCTCTCTTTCTCTTTCTCTCTCACTCTCTCCCTCTCTCTTTGTCCCTCTCTCTCTCTCTCTCTCTTTATCTCTCTATCTCTCACTCTCACTCTCACTTTCTCTCTCTCTCTCTCTCTCTCTCTCTCATGTCGATAATGAAGGAGCAGAACTGTGGCTGCTTGATAATTGGCAATAATAATTGCAATGCGAATGACAATTGCCACTATCATAATTGATTTATTATATGAAGTGGTAGTTCCGACTCCTTGCAGCTTATTCGAGCAAACATTCGCATTAAGAACAATGCCTAGCAACCATTGTCAATCAACGCCAGGCCTGGCCGTAGGCAAGGTGTATATAACTTGTATTTTCAATTAATATACTCTGCTTCAAGCCGTATAGTTAAGTTTCCTGACGTAATTAAACTAACTAACATTTGACCTGCTTATATATGTATATACATATTTTATGCTTTATTGTTGACTACTTTCTTCACACATTCAAATTGCACATATTATTTCACATATTTCACTTACAGACATTGAATTTGTTGCAAATTGAAATCAACTCTGGAACAAAGGCTCGCCGCAAGCATCTAACTAGTTTATTCTAGTGAATGGTTGCCTTTATGGGAGCTTTGCTATAAGTAAGACTAATTTCTTCTGTGGCTGGTTGCATTTGGCTCAAAGCAATAAAATATTAACAGTCTGCAGAGGACGAGTGTGAACCTAATGAACAACTGGAGTGTAAGTAGTTGCGTTGCAAACAGTTCGCAGTCGTAAAACTAATTAACACGAAGCACAAACACACAAAAAGCAAATGATATTGATGCTCTTATAAATGGTGCATTCACGGTGCATTGGCTGCAATCATTTATCATTGGCAGACGCAGTTTCAGTAGCTCTGCCAGTAGCTGCTGCTGGGCGAAGAAAAAACTTACACTTATTTAAAAATCCGATTTCATGTGGGCTTCAACTTTAATTATTCGCAGTCTGCACGAACTGTTGGAAATGTGGCGCACAGCACAGCGATGTCTGCATGCAAATTAGCTGCCAGAATAAAAGTGTTCAGATGAAACCCAAAAGTCGACGGGCAGAACCAACTAACGAGACTTTATCACGATGCTTGCATCTCTCTGCAGGGCATCGGAGCAAACCTAGCTGCATGTTTCTTATTCTCTTCTAGCTCCAACTCGCTTCATGCTCTAATATTCTGGCCCCCATATGTGCCGCAAGTTTGGCTGGAGCTTGTCTCAGTTACTGCAGCTGGCAGACAGCAGCATTTAATCTGCTTCGCTCTGGCCTCGTGGCCTTTTACTTCTGCTGCTGCCAGCGCGGCTCGGCGCGGCTCATCTCAACTCTCAGTTCTAGTCGCAGACGCAAGTTTCTCAATTAATTCGCAAAACTTTCCGAAACTTATGACAGCCGCCGCCGTTGCCTTAATGCAAATTGATGGAATTGGATCATAAGTCGCGTCCAAGTTGTTGCATATGAATGTCATTAGCTTTATATAAAAGCACAAAAGGCTAAGAGAGAGGGAGAGAGACGTGTGTTGGGTGTGTGTCGTGGAGCTGTGGGGTTAATAAGCTGACTGTCAGCATTTGCGACACGCTCGAGCACGCACTGTTGCTGGTAATAACACAAAGTACAAAAGTTAGACAATGCCTTAAGCCACAGCAACAAGTTTGTGTAACAAGTTGACAAACGGCCTCCAGTTAGCGGTCAAAAGCGCTCATAAACAAACACTTTGGACGTCGCAATGGCCCCGGCCAAACGACTGAACGACTGACATAACCGTTAGCAACAGTGATCAAGTGTGGTCTAGAACCAGTTATCAGCTGCCTAAGCAGAATCACTTGCCACAAACAGACGCAGCAACTGGACGAAAGCCAAATGGCATTCTATACCCAGCAGTTGTGGCTAGTTCGAAAAGGGTAGCTGTGTGAGAATATAAGTATTTCATTTAGAGAATGAGACACTTGAGACATATTGAGTACAAATAGATGCTGATAGAGCATCTTTATGCATTCAATTATTATATATAAGAATTCATAATATTTGTTCGTTAAATAAAGTATATAAGACTTCTTCTGACTGAGTGTCTTCAGATATTCAAGTATCTGATATTCATAAGGCAAATCATTATATCGCACTGCAAACGAACTGCTGGGGGTTATAGCTAGTTAGTTGTGAGTGCTCATATCATTTCTGTCATATGCAGAACAAGGCAAATAAATTGAGTTCTTAGGTCGAACTCCAATTCTAAGGAAACACAAGCTAGTTAAAGAAAAATTGACAGTTTTTCATAGAATTCCACATGTATCAAGAGTACTAATATTTTTCGCTATTATTTTATTAACTTGTTCGTTTTGCTCAACTTTTCTAACCTCAGACACAGCCGAGTTTCATCCTTAAAGTAAACCCAATTCAATATTACTTCAATCAATCAAAAGTTAAAGTCTGCCCAAAATTCTCATGAAAAAACAACGAAAAAGTCAATTTAATTAGGCTTAAATGAGCTCCTGTCATACTCCGCACTCTGATTAATGGCTAAATCTAGTCGGCCACACACCTTGCCGCTGCGATGCGCCACTCCAATTTCTAGTCTATTCTTGGCTCGTGCTTGAATGTCAATTCATATCAATTTCCTGAGCCGAACCGTGCCGTGCCGTCCCGTGTTGGCGCTTGTAATGCAATTTCGCTGTGCGTCAAATGTGAAATGTTGTTTTCGCCAATTAGTTACCAATTTCGCCTGCAGCCCAGGCCCATTAAGCGCTGATTGTTTTTTTCTTTTCCCCGCCAGTTTCGGCTTATGCTTTTTGGGCGTCGGCTGCCAATCAAATTGAGTAATTTGTATGCGTGGTGTATGCCTTGCTTTTGGCCAAAAATAACTTTAACTGCAATCGCAAAAGGCCAATCGAACAAAAATGCCATTTGAAGCCGCTGTCGCTGCCGATGCCAATGCTTTAGAAAGTTTCATCTCCGCAACGTGTGCGGCCGTAAAATGGCATCCCATAAATCCAAATTGAATTGTTTTAGCTGACAAATTACGCAACCCCTCCGAATACTTGGCGGCCATCAAATTACAATGGCCAACAGCTCAATTTCGAACTAACACACATATTATTTTGGCATTCGCGGAGCGCCTCTTTTCCGCCTGGACGATTTGTCAGAGACAAATGTGCATATGGCCTCCATCTGTCGGATGCGTGCGGCACTCGTCAGCCGACGGCAGTTGCAGTTGCAGTGGCAGCTTTGAAAGTTGCTGCTCATCCGTTGCTACACGTCCTCAAAGCGAGAGTTGGAAATCAGCAGACACTTATGCTACCAGTTGCTGGCAGTGAGCAAAATGAAAGTACGCGCTGTGTATCTGCAGTGTGTGCTGAGCTGAATGTATCTTGCAGATACATTTCACCAGGCCCAACCACATTTACACGCACCACCGGCCAGCACCACAGTGCGACAGTTTCAGTTACAGCTGCTTAACGTTCGGTAATCAATAGTCTCCGCATTAATGATGAGCCCTCGGTGCAGCAGTCTGTGAAATTATTAACATTTTGCAGTTGATTGATGGCAACAGCAACAACAACCAAACCAAAAGCAAAACCAAAACCAAAACGAAAATAAAAACGAAAACAAATAAAATTAAGTTGCGGACTTTCTTGTAGGCGCGAACGAATACACTCAAATGACTCGAAAAGAAAGTGTCATATGAATTCGTTGCTGTTGTTGCAACTCTTGTTGTTGTTGTTGTTGTTGTTGTTGCTGTAACCGGGTTCGATTCTCTGTTAATTGAGGTAGGCCAGCTGTTAAGTCTTATATAACACTCAAGCTCTTCAACAATTCAATTCAAGCCCTAACCCACTCGCGCGCTTTCAATTCAAAGTCCAGTCAACAGTGAGAGTGAGAGAGAGATGCAGCATATCATGAGTCAGAGAGAGAGGTGTAAATTCGACGACAGTGAAATGTTAACAATTGACTTGGCTATTATTTCTGTCACGCTCGCTTTAGATCTCCGCAAAATCTCACGTAATTATGGAGCTCAATTAATTTTCAGCGCCGTTACGAAGAAATAACAACAACGAAAAAAACTCACTTTCAATCCGCTTAGTTTTTAATTAGTTTACCTCTTAGATAATGCGCATTAGTTCAGTTGGCTGCAACTTGCGGTTAATTGATTTGTTTTACACATTTTACGGGTTTGAGCCGCGCTGCTCACTGGGGGCTTAGCTTTACTTTTGCGGAATTCCGCCAAAGAATTTGGCTCGACTTTACGAATTTCGTTGAAACTTTCGTTTTTGGCTTTTGGCTTGACTTGTTCGGAAATTGGAATTGCAGTCGGCGTTGGTGAAATGCCTGCAACGAGTGACTAACTATTGTAACCGACTAACCGACCGAAAACCCGTTCACTTTGCGCCAACACTGCGATTCATCACTTCTGGACACAGCGTCAATGCAATTGTTGCGCTTTGGCTCTTTTCACTCAGCCCACTTTGAGCACACGTCTGAGATTTGTCGAGATATTTCTGTATTTTCTATTTCAGTTGTCGTTCCATCATTTCGATCGATATAAGCGCGCAACAACGTGTAGATGCTATCTAAAGTGTGCTTTCATTTACATAAATTTCAAGCGCGGCCCGGCAGCGTGTTGCGACTGTCTTGCAGCTCGCCAAGATTTGGACTGTCGGGCGAAAGCCAACGGCTCCGATGTGGACGCGGCGGGTGCGATCAACCAGTTTAGCTGCCGTAACGTAAGCGGAACGTAACGCAGCGGCTTACGTGCTGCCGTTGCAGAGAGCCACAGCTGTTCGCTGTTCGAGTGGAGCGGCTGCTGGCGCTCCACTAAGAGCAATCTCCGCCCAACCTGACATTGACGTCGTAAACAGAGTGACAAAGCCACAAGCGACTAAGTGTCGGCGACAACAATTTTCTCTTTTGCACGGAAATTTGAAATGCTAATGAAAATTGCGAGTGTGAAAAACCAAACTGAGTCTCCATTTAGCCCTGTGCCGGCTGTAGCTTGTCAATGTCGGCAACCCCGAAGATTATAAATCTCTTCAAATTGTGCTTTATCATCGCGAACAATAAATGTCATAGCTCTGCACCATAGATTAACGGAAATGCCAAAGTCAAACCGGCTGACCCAGCCAAATTGACTTTCGTTTTTGATGGGCGAAAACCGAACTGCAACTGCAGATGCAAAAGTAAACATAAAAAACATCCATTGAATGCTTTACGAACCGTTACAGTGGGGCAATTAGAATAGTTTAGGCCACCCTAAGCGATAAAATCTACAGTCCTGACTTCCATAAAGGTAATTGCCAACACATCTGTCTGGCAGCGTGTGGCTCAAATTATTGGCTTAATGGGCAATCAGTGCGGCAACATGTGTGGCTGACGAAGAGGTAAAGGAAATGCCTCCAGAAACATCATCCGCTTCGATTTGGGTTTTAGCAAAAATTACTGAATCACTGAATACTGAATGCGGAGTGGGCTCACATCAGATTTGCATGTTGAGTTTAAAAATTTCTCATTTTTTGCTGGTTTGTTAGGAAATATATTTGGGTCTTAATTAAAATGTGATTTGAGTTTAAGCTGTAAAACCCATGGAAATAGATAAACAAAAAAAAAATATTAATATTAAAATAATATATGTTAAGCATCTATTTAAAATTGTTTTGGATCAGTCTATAAATAAAATTTGAATTAATGGATGCATAATTTCATTATGAGATGAATATTTGGACTATTATTTTTAGTTCCTTTAAATTTACTATATAATGATTGTAGAAATTATTAGCCAAGTGTTTTCTTAGTCAGTCAAACTCTATCGAGATCGGATTATCTTGAAAGTTTCTATCAATTCAAACCAATCCATACCATCATGTAAGCAAAAATTCCATTTGAAGTGAAAATAAAATATATAAATATTTAATTTGGAAAAACTATTGAATGATATTAATATATATAGCATTCATAGCACCCATGGCATTTTAAAAAGTTGTCCTATGAATTAAAGCATCAATTGCGGAGTTTCACTAACTAGTTCAGTTCGCAGAGTTTGATAAATCATTGAAGTGTAGTTTTTATTTACGAACGAGTTTCTTTGGCCGGTTTACGCACGAGAAAGTCGTCGCCCAGAATTGTCCAACTAAGCGGCACATTGTTATTAATTTCTGGTGACAAACGTGGCCATTGAGCTGTGTGCCCAACGACCAGAAACTGCGTGGAGAGGAGGCTGGCCTGCTGCCCTAAACTTCGACCACAACAATTCAAAAGCTGCAAAATCAAATGGCAAAACGAAATGAAAGTTACTTAGTATCTGGAACCGCAGAATCAATAACAGTTCGCTCTCAATAACTGAAAACGTGAACAAAGGTCTGGTAATGTTTTTTCTCTTGTTTGCGGCTTTATTCTATGTGGGCTGGAAAATGAATTGTGGCAAGAGCACGTGCAAATATTGGCCAACTCTTGAGAAAGTGTCAGAAATTCATTTAGCATGTATTAGCCAAAAAGCTGACAGCTACCAACAGGCAACTGGCAATGGCAAATCGGAACTTGGCAACTTGGCAACTAGACAAAGAAAGCATTCGAGCCGCTTATCCACGGGAACAGACATATGTTTATGAGCTTTGAAGTGGGCATCGCCCTGACTAAGTGTGGGCTGGTCTAGATTTGAATGTCGATATTATTCTGGGCTTGGCAACCTTTGGGTATGCATCAACGGTTCAGCAATAAGTCGTCTTGGCTGTTGGCGATGAACTCTGTCAATATTAGCGAACCTTTTTTACTTTCAGTCTCTGTGCACTGCTGCTCATTAATTTCACTTTTACTCATAAATATGCTAATCGGTTGCTCACACTTCAGTCGAACCGCTGCGCAGCTTTGTCAAATTGATTTTCATAACAAATCTTTCGACTGCTTTTCAGCTCTTACCCAAATCGTTTATTATGCTTGACACTTGAGGGCAGTTGGCTAACAGTCTAGTCAATTTTAGAATGCCTAGACCGTCAGATTGAGTTACGCAATTCGCCCAAGAAGAAAGTTAAATAACTTTTCTCCCTTTCTCTCTCTCACTCTCGGTCTCGCTCTCTCGTTTCTACTTTCCACTTGCGGCTGCGGCAGCTGGGCACAGATCTCTTGAGTCCGCAGACAGTTTTTAGCATGTGGCTGACAACTCTCGTTAGTGACATCATTTGGCCAGGCCAAAGCAGGCCACGCCCGATAAATAAACAAATACTTTCACATATAACTGCAAGTGCAGAGAGTGCGACTGGCCTCTGACTAGATGCCCTAACTCGAAATTATTTAATTAAATTATTATTATTGTCTTCTGGCGTGGGCGCTCTCACCTTTTGTTGGTGCGTGTCGCTCGTCTCATTCGGGTCGCACGGGTGTTACCTCGTTACTCACCACGTTAGAAAGATGCGTTGTTAATGATGATGATGGCTCTTCAGCTTGGGCGGCAAGCCGCTTTTCCAGCCGCAACAATTAACGCAATTGTCACAATATTACAATTAAAATGCCACCACGGAGTGCCTCCGACCGCCGAGTGGAAGTCTTTCTTTCTTATACAGGGCTCAATCGGACCTCTGGGCCAATTCCAACTCAGGCAGCTTAGCCGCATGCCTGAGCTGAGGCGACTGTGATTGATGAGCTGTGTCTGGGTGGCTTATCAATACACTTACACACACATTTGGCAACACACATTAACATTTGTCCCCAACTCAACTCCAAAGTGCGGAAGTGGGGATGTGTGGATGTGCGGATGTGCGGAAGTGCGGATGTGAGGCAACATAAAACCAGTTGTCTGTCGGCCTCGAAGCGCTTTTCTTATTTCGGCTGTCACATAAGTATCCATATGTAGGTCCCATATACTCTCATACGCTCATACGTTCGCATTTATATTTATCACAGTGGGCCCACATTTGCGCCATTTAATGGCCCATTGCTCTTAACGTTATGCTTTCCTACTTGGCTGCTTGACTCCATATCAAGTCGGGGCAACGACTACAGCAACAACAACTGCTTTAAAGGGCGTCAGCCAGTGCCAAATGTTAAAGGTGTACCAGGTGTATATTCAGTCGAGCAGCTCAGCGTAATGTATGCTAAATAAATCAAAGTAGCTGCATGCAGACCAAAATAATTAATACCAGAAGAATGTCTAAAAGCGTCCATAATCATAAATATCAACCTAACATATAACATATAATCTCCCTAATTAGCATCAGCGTAATGCCTCTGAATGAATGTGAGCAAATTGTCCCAGACTTGCTTCAGCAGTTTTTTCTTTATATATTAGCATTTTTAAAATTTTTAAAAATACGTGTTTAAATTTTGTTTCCATATTGAGTTTCCAAACATCTTTACGTCTGTCTTAAAAAGTATTTAATTTATTGAAACATATTTTGTTTACCTTTTACCTTTAGACTGTTATTATATTCATACCTCATGCTGTAATCAAGTTAGAATTTACTGCCATAAGAGCTCGAGTAGAGAGTGTATGTTACTCTAAGCTCCGTGCCAAAAGTTCTTTTATTGGGATTCAAAGTATGCACATGATTCAAATGTAAATTTCTCATATATTTTCTCTATCCAGCTTGTCTTAGAGGGTGGGGCAAAAGTAATCACCCATTGTTGTTTTGCTATAATTTTTTTTAATGAAAAAGTTTTGTTTTCCTTGCGAAATTTGTTTATTTAATCCGTTAGAGTTAACTCCATCAAGTCGAGAAAAGGATATCGACCAAATTGCCGAAGAAAACGTTGATGACTATACGGGTCCGTTTTATGCCATTTTTCATTACTCTTGGCCATAACAGCAGGCGGCAGGTTTTCGGGTTGAAGGCGAATATTCTCCTTAATAGCTATAAGAGTTTGACGGACTTCAAAAACCTCATAAAAAGAAGCATGGAATCGTTAAATAGGCTGATCTTGCGAATCCATTAATGCTTCTTTCATTTACTACTCCGCATTCTTGCGGTTTAAATCATTTCATGGTTTGTCTATTGTATTGTATTCAACGTTTACCTACTTCACAAATATCAGAGCTGAATCGCTATTTTGCGCCACTGACGAAATTTATGCCGTTTTCCTGTTTCTGTGTATCAATAATATATTCAAAGTTGTTCAAATTTTAATACGTAAGTCTTTCAAATTAGTAGAATACTTTAATATTCCTCTTGAAGATGTAACACCCAATGCTTACCTGGAGCAACTACGAGTTAAAAGCATTTCAAAAATGTATGCATAACGAGGTACTCTTGCAGTGCAGCTGTCCATCAACAGTCCTCGAATATAATCTGCTTAGCCATTGGAAAAGTTGAAGCTATGAAATAGCCATCTTTGACAGAATTGATAATCCTTGCATAAGCGGAAAGAACAAGTCCAAGAAATAGTAATTAAAACATTTATTTATCTAATATTCGTTGCCAAACAGCAAATACTCGGAATTCATTATGGTTGAGCTTAAGCTGAGATTAAGTTTAACAGACACACAGTTAGTACTATGGACACATTGTATGTTAAGTTATATCAACTAAGAATATATATATATATATATATATATATATATATATATATATATATATATATATATATATATATATATATATATATATATATATACATATATAAATTTAAACCACATGGAAATAAGTTCAGTAGCGAAATACGTACAAAGCCTTAGAGTGAAAAGCGTAAATAGGAACAAAGTGGAATATTTACTCATACTATACATATTTCACATACATATATATCATACATACTTATCCATGCTTATATCTGAGGAGTGTGTGTTTATCAATTACCCGAAATTTAATTGAAGGGCTCGTTCAATTAAATCACAGTATTTGATGAAACCTAAGTGTACGGTGTGTATTGTGTGTGCTTGTGTAATGAATGACACTTAATATATATATGTAGAGCCTAAGTACCTATAAGTACATCTTAAGTTGCACGCACATTATCCCGCCTAGACTTAAATATAGCTCAGCTTTGCTTTCAGTCAGTCAACGTAGATGCTTATACACAATATTCGTAAGTTTCTTAAACTAGTTTAAATTTAAATTTGAATTTGGATTATAGTTGCAGCTCCTGGCTCCTCGCTCGGCCCCGATGCTTAGAGTTCTGGATAGTTCAGCTGGCATTGGCGCCCAGGGGAGAGTGGGATGCATGAGCTTGAGTTCAACACTGCAAATTGCTAGTTTAGTATTGTTGCAGAGCTATAAGTGTGCACAAATATTGAAATATTCTCTAGAAAAGCACATCAGATGCACTTTTGTTTACTTGCGTCTTAATAAATGAAAATAATGCTACAAAATCTCTAATGCAAATGCAAATGCATGCAGCCTGCGGCATTGTTTCAATTGCCTTTTACAAACGTCTTGCATGCAAATTCAATTATCTGGGAGCTTCGAGCTCCGGCATGGCCTGCAACAATGTCCGTGTTTTGCATATATATTTACAGATATATACACACATATAAGTACGTACGACAAAACAAGGACTCGGTTTGCGTAGGCAGAGATTGAGTTGGGCTAGCATTATGCGGATTTGTTGACTGTTTACGGCGGCGCCAGGATGATCAGCTCCGACGGCATGGGATTTTCGGTGAGTGCCACAGATTCCGTGACGGCGCTGCGTGTTCCGTTTCGTATGTTAAAGTCGGTGGCCGCGATGCTGACGCCGCCGAGGCAGTCGCCGTCGGAGGTCGCCATGCCCCGCTTGGCGCTCTTGCCCAGCAGCTGCAGCTCACCCTTGGACAGGTCGGCTTCGTGTTTGCGGCGTCGACGCGTCGCAGCTGCCTGCACGTTGCTGCCTGTCGTGTGACCATGGAGAGCAACATTAGTGGATTCAGTGCAACGACACAAGAGTTCTTGAAATTCTTTACGGAAGTTATCGTTGAGCCATCCATACAGCAGCGGATTCGAGCAGGCCGAGCTCATGCCAATCATGTGGCAAATGGCATATGCCACAAGCATTCTCTGCGTGACAGCCGACGGCCGTTGCATGTCCGCGTACAAATTGATGAAGTTCAGCGGCAGCCACGAGACCCCGAAGATGATCGCGATGCTGATCAGCAGTCGGTTCGTGCGCTGCATTCGCCGGCCCCGCTCCGTTTTGCGCTGCGACGAGCACTGCACGGCGACCACGGTGATGCGGCTCTTCAGCTTATTGTAGATGCCGAAGTAGGCGATCGACACGATCACTATGGGCACCAGGTACTGCACGCACAGCGAGAAGATTGAGTAGTAGAAGCGGCCATCAGTCAGCGGCCAGTCCTCGATGCAGTACGATATCCTGTGCGGCACCCCGAACTTTTGCAGCACTGGCGGCATGTCCATATTGATCAGCTGCTTGTAGATGAACAGCGGCGAGGCCAGTATCAGTGCGAGGGTCCAAATGCCGGCTAAAATGGTGACGGCTCCCACGAACTGCAGGCTGTCCCGCGTTGGATAGACAATCACCTGGGTAACGGGTGAAGAATTCGTGTGGTAAAAAGGTAGAAGCTTGAAGAAATGAGTACCTATCTATTGTATATATTGACCCTAAAGCCCTTTAACCTCAAATATGCCCAATTGTCTGCCCAATTATCTGTTGACTATAAACATCTTTTTTATATGCGCAAAGTACTCTATATAACCTAGAAGCTGAAATCATTCTGCTTGGTTAAGCGCTAATCGACGATCTAAAAATAGAATTTTAAAACTTTTATCTAAAAAGTGCTTCGACACAAAAGATAAAAGGAATTGTAGAACAAACTTTGAAAGTTGTATCCAAGCTACCATCGGAATACCTAAACTTTTGCCTCCCACTGTGGAGGGGGTAAAAGGCTATCAGGAAACTGTTGTGTTCTGGCTTAACGATGCCCTCATCAGTTTTATAGTTGTCTTTGCTAAACCTTTCGCCACATTGCGCCCGGAACACACAATTTCTTTCACGCTCTTTGACTTTTGATTAGAAACGACACAACGAAACACTTCGATGTCCTCTCCATCGATTTTCGGATGTTGTCATTGTAGTTGGAAATGATTATGGTTAATGTGCAACAGAGCTACTAACCTGATATCTGTCGAAGGCAATGGCCGTTATGGAAATGGTGGACACGAATATGCTCAGAGCCTGCAGAGTGGCAATCGTTTTGCACAGGGTGGCGCAAGAGCCGTAGGGCCAAAACTTCGAAAGGAGTTCCATCAGTGTCAGCGGCATGGTAACTAGGCATAGGAGCAGGTCTGCAAATGTCCAACGAGCAGCCATCATAAATTTGAAATTTCAGGTTACATAACAAACAAGCAAACACACACACAAACACAAACACACACACACATTTACAGAGAAACACTGGCAACTCACCCGATATGGCCAGATTGAGAATGAAGAGGTTGCGGGCCGTGCGCATGATTGGTTTACGCAGCACTGCAATTACCACCATTATGTTGCCCATGGCTCCGAACACAATCAATACGCCGTACATTGCGATTAGCAGGTGGTACCACGGACTGCCGATGGAGCGGTTGTGCAGATATTGGTCCATCAGCACGGGGTCCATTCCTGCGGGCACATAACTCCCGTTGCTTGTGCTGTTCAGCAGCAACATGGTCATGTTGTCCTGATTGTTGCTGCTGCCGTCCTCGTAGTTGTTGATTTTGTCGTAGTTGTCGTTCTTGCTGTAAGCAGCGCCTGCATTAAGGCCAGGATAATTAACCAAGTGTCGACTTTCCCCAATCGTATCAAAGTTAACGTCGCTCGAAAGCACTTTAAACAACTCGGCTGAGCTCAGGATTTGACTGCCAAGTTCACTGCGATTCATGGCGATAGTCTGTGGACAGAGAAAGCAGAAACAAACAGCCTTTTAGTCAGTCCCACGCAAAAAAAAAAAAAAAAAAAAAAAAAAGAAACAAACATAAAAATGGGCATTCCTTTCGGCGTTGCGTGTGTGCTAAGCGTGATTTAAGTGCTGCTTCTAACGCACATGCCACACGCCCGCCAGCAGGAGCAAAAAATTTGACTAAAAATACACAGCAATCACTATCGCCGGAGCCAAAGCAGAAAGGAAAACAGAAAAAGGATATGCAGTGCCAGCCGTTTGGTTTATACCAAAACTTTTAACCGCTATTGCTTTTTGACATGAGCCAAAGGAATTGAGCCTAGACGGTGATAAACCAAAAGCTTAGCTAGTCCATAAAACTTTGCTGACTTGTTAATAAGACTTCAGGCTAAGTTATGACATCTTATTTTACAATAGCAAAATAAAGCGTTTAGGTTTCCATCCTTTCCTTTTGTTATACTTCCTGCCAATCTATAATTATAGTTAAGACATATCAACAAAGCAAGAGTGAAAACTGATTTTAATTAAAAAAGTTTCCCTTGCGGAAAAAATGAAGCCTGAAATATTTTTTTTTCGTTTTTTCTATACTTTCCACTCACTGTTATGTAATCTGCATTAAATTTATGCAAACAGCACCATAGGAAATATTCGGTATATGATTGCACTTGAAATACTCTGCCAAGCTAATTTATATGTTGTTACAAAAGTTTGTAGGCCAAGCAAATACCCTTTGCTATTATCATCTCTATATTTTCAGCAGATATTTTATCTAATATTCAAAACAAATACTGAAGTCATTTCTCTGTAAGGAAGAGCATTCGTAGTCGACGATGTTCGACTTTTCTCCATTATTTGTGCTTCCTAGTTGGGCGTGAATTTTATAATTAGCTTTAGATTTCTATGAAATCATTGAAGCTCTATTTACATCATTTGCGTCATCAATTATGCGCAGCGCCCCCCTTGACGGCCCAACTAAAGCTCTGTTTTAAATTAAAGTTCAGTTTTGACGTGTTGCTATGTTGAACATTTTCGACACAGAAACAATGTGAAGTGGGCGATGCAGAAGGTAGTCCAATTATCTGAAATGTTAAGTATACGCGATGGGGGCCGCATCTCTTTTATATCGCAGACGGGCCGTCAGTTAGAATACATACGATTTTTACTTGGGATAATTTACTTAGGATAATTGCGTAATTTTATGCACCAGATGAGCGCATACTTATCAACATCAATAAACCGACGACTCGAAAGAGAGCGGGCAAGAGGAGCACATTATTCAGATTCCCCAAAGTATGCAGCACAATCGGTTGACGCGATTAATGTGTTGCCTATAAATCAACTGGGTTGGCTTTTCTCGTCCGACTCGAGGGACTCCCAGCCATCCCAAAAGAGTTAATGCGTGAACCGTTTGTAATCGCTGCTCTCTAGAATTAGAAATATTGATTTCCCATTCCCTCGGCGCTGCTGATGCAAAAAGTGCAAACAAAGTCGCCAAAAAAAAATGCAATTTTAAAGTTTGCGAATAACAATTGACAAATTTTTGTTCTGTTCTGTGGCAACAAAGTTTACCAATAGATTCATTTCTGCTAAAGATTTTTACTGTCTGGGGCTTTGTAAAAGATACGCCAAGAAAACGAAAAAAGAACAAAATATTGACAATTGTAAGGAATGTTCAACAAGGCAACAATTGAAAGACAAAGTTTGGTACAAAGTTTGACCAATTGTTTTTGGGGCTATTTTTTCTCGAAGAAACAGGCTCAGCGTCTGTTAGTCATTTGCTGAGAATCGCATAGATGGGCGACAGGATGGAAATTGAGTTTTCATGTCAGCGAAACCGCTTCAAGTTCATTCTACAGTTTCGTTTGAGTTCCTATTATAGAGTCTTCTTTTACTTTAGCTCTTGCTTAGCTGTATCTCGTGGCGCTTGCGAAATGACTTTTTCCAAAGTTGATGACAAGAAAATTATGTAAAATAGCCTCAAGTTCATAGAACTTGTCATGAATTTGAATAATTTTCAAGCTGTCAACGTAGCCAGCGCATTGCGTGGGTCTATTTGCATTTCCACCCAACCACAGCTCCACGTTAAGCTGCGTGATAAAGATTTTAAATGCCATAAAAAAAAACAGCAAATATATATAAATGAAATGAAATAAAAGTAAATAAAGCCCACAAACAAGAAAAAAACAAAATGCCAACCCATTTCTCTTTTTGCTCTGCCATTTTTAGCTGAGCGCCGTTTGTGATTTATCTGATATGTTGGCAAGTGTGTGTGGGCGTGGGCGGTCCTCGCCTTTCAATGCTATTTCTACTGCCATTTGGAGCAACTGCTGGGCTTAGCATGAGAAATGTCTCAATTTGATATGGGAAATGTAATACATTCATTCGTGTAGCCAGAGCCTATGAATGGACTCGATCTATTAATTGGCTGCGAACGTGTTTTTCTGGCGGAGAAAAGCCTTTTAAAGTGTGGCAAAAAATTGATTTTACAAATCAGCAACAACTAATTCAATTTTGACTGAGCCGACAATGTGGATTAACAAATTGGATTTGGGACGGCATCAAGTCCCATTTTGTGGTCGAAAAATGAAAAAATGAGTTAAGGAAAAAGGGTTTTAATGTTTAACTAAATGAAGCTTATCTGGAAGTTAATTAATTAAATTTAAAGCAGCCTCCACGAGCAGCTACGTGCCGCTGTCCATCTGTCAACTTGTCAGAGGCTCTATGAATGTAAATTGAAATGATGCCAACTGCCATATGGCCAAGTATGTTTCGGGATGCCCTACCAAGGAACGCAAATAAATTGCAAAGTAAGCGAAAAGTTTTCGCCTTCTGCTGAAAAACAAAAGTTGAATTGTATTTCGAGCTGACATCTCACTTGGGAGGGCTTCTTGGGGAGTATTTATATTGCCTTTACAGATATAATGTATTCTCTCTCACACAGTCTCTTCCCCCTCTCTCTCTCACACTACCCACTGCCATTAAGTATGCGTTTTTGTCCGTTATTAGCTGCAACTATCTGTAACTGTCTTCCGCAGTTGTGGCCTTTGCTGTTGCCACTAGCATTTGTCTCGGGCCGTTGGCAGGATACATTCATTTAACTTGCAACATGAAATGCACGCAAGGGACTTTTGCCTTATGCTTGTCGCTGTTGCTGTCGCTTCAGCTGTTGCTGTCGCTTTAGCTGTTGCTGTTGCTGTTGCTGTTGCTCTTGTAGTGTGTCCTTTTGGCTTTTTGCCTTAATCCGTGTCGTGCCATATTTTACTTCAACTGCAAGGCACCAAATGGCACTTGTGCTGCGAATGATGTTATTCCAAACATTTCAAATAAATCCCTGCATTTTGCGAGCAAATAAGAGGATTCCGCTCTAAGACTTCCGAACTCTTCCACGGGGGAGATCTAACGGATCTATATATTACATACATTTAGCTGCGGACTTTTTATCCTTTATTTTCGAGGAATGCCACATAAATATATGTCTGTATGTACATATATTTGTATGTACGTATTCTATTGCGTTTTATAAAGCTGTCATGTTATCAGCAGGCGACAAGTTAACAAACTGTGAAAATGCATTTCTTTGGCATGTCAAATAAAATGGAAAATGCTTACATCATCCATGGTGAATGGCGAATGACGCTAAACGCATTTAAATTCTTGCTGAGCTTTAACTTTTCTGTTTGCATGCAATTACCTCGACAGCGGCGACAGCACTTAGCCAGACTGCTTTGTTCACTATCCCTATTAAAATTATTAACAAGGGTTTGTTACCGCTCACCTAATATAATTAGGGCCCTAATGGCGCCAAGTTGTTCAACTCCTGCGAGCACATATTAATTTATTAGCAGCGGCGCCTAAACTAGATAAATAGCGGCAGCTTAAACTTAACTATATTACAATTTACACATTTACTTTATAATGAAGTTTCACTAATGCGTAGATTATGGATAACAAGCCATGAAATATGGCAGAATTCCTGCGAGTATTTAAACATAACAGAGAATGTTTATCCTTTTCATAGAGCACAAGCAATTGTGAAAGTTTCACACTTTCGGACTATTAAACTAACTCTTTCTAATTGACATAATTAGCAAAATTTTGAAATTAGACTATGTTAATAATGCGGTCTATTTCCATGTCCGGGACTGGAGCCCGTATTCTCATTGTTTTGTTGACTCTAATTAAAAGCCTGCATAATTTTGGCAACTCATCTAGAGCGCTGCAATGGACTGCAATCGACTACAAAATAAATGTTCATGGTCTGAAAGCAGCTAAATTTGTTTATTAATCAATTTTTTTTAATTTTCCATTAGCCATACCACCATTTGAAATTTCACTTTATTGCAGGTGAGCACATCCATATTCAAATGCTAATGAAGCTACAGTACATAGAAGATATACCGTATGTAGCGTAGTGAACTGCGTAGCTATTTCGCTATGACCTTTATATCTATCAGATATGCACATGAGTAAATATTGAAAAAAAAAAAAGACCTTAATACATTATAAAACTAAAGTAAATGAGTAAATATGCAAATTGTAAGTTTCCATTTTAATGGTGAAAATTTGGCTTTCGTAGAGAAAGGTAAATCGGCGGACAAATGGATGGATGTTTGACAATTTTTTCCACACACACATTATCTCCTTCCTGTAATAAATTAAATTACTGAAAATCCTTGACATAGAGCTCTTAACTTCTCAGACATTCTTTATTTAATTTTAAATTTTTCGAATATCTAATATCCAAAACCGCATTTCCTTTGAGTTACACGTCTCTGGCATTACCACGTTTTTAACCAACTTTTTTTTTGTTTTTCCTCAAAGAGTTCAAGCAGAACCGAATCATTTTCTGATCAACTTTTAAAATCTTGAAAAGTTTCTTAATTATTTTCTTTATGCTTCCGCTAAGAGCACGCATTTTTCACAAACTTTATGGTTACAGAGAACACATATCATTGCGCAATTAGTTCTTCATCGAAAGCGTTAATGCTTGACGCCGCGCTCACTTCTATAATTTTTCTCGGGCGAAAGGCTTTTAGCTCACTTAAACGAATTTCCGCTCTTCATTTCCGCATATCCACATTAACCGAGTAGAAAGCCACCCGCAGACTGTTTGTTTTTCCATTATTTGGCACTCTGCATAAAATCCGGCACTCGAATCAGATTCCGCTTGAGTTACAATTTCCTCTCAAGATTAACTTTTCTTGTACACATTTGGGCCACTTTGCACTAGTTTGTGTAATGCGCATAGATAGTTACAATCGTGATGATGAGGTTTGGCTGCCGCACACGTCGCTTCGCATTACGCCCGATTCCCATTTTGATTACACATTTGCCACTTGGGCAGAGAACGGAATACAAATTCGGATAGAGACGCGACTATACAAAACCGAAATCACAATTCACAATTGGAAAAGTGGCGTCCGGACGGTTATTGGCAAATATCCGCCTACCACTTGAGGTATTCTCTGAAAATTTCACGCCTTCGTTTTTTTAATGGCGGCGAATGCAAAAACAAACAAAAAACATTTTCACACATCTCGCTGGATTACCTTTTCTTGATTTGCACAATCATTTTCCAACTGCGAACATAATTCGTATAAATATTCAGCATTCCGAATATTTATAAAATATATTTATTTATAATTTTTTTTTTTTAGTATTTTTTTTTTGCTATTTTTTGCTTTGATTTCCAGTTTTAATTACTTAAAGCGTTCCAGTTGAGATTTGTCGATCCCGATAACTCGGCGGGTGAACAGCCGGCGACCATCTGTTGGCTTTTAGTGCACAGTCCTAACTTTTATAGCGCTGGCCCTAAACGGATTTGGGAGCGCCGAGTGCTGCTCGTTGCGTATACGCTGCGTGAGCCCGAACTTGCAACTGAACGTGCCGCGCACGCTGTCTGCTTAAAGGCGAATGCTTTCGGTTTTGTTTTGGACCAACAGCTGTGCGGAGCTTTCTTATCAGCACAGCTAGGGGTTGAAGCTGCCCAAAAAGCTGTCAGCACAGTGGGTCATAACGTGTTATTATGAGAGAGAACATCAATTATTACGGGTTTTAGGAAAATGATTAATATTTATGTATGTATGTACATATATTAAAATAAAATCTATGAATGTCTAAAATGGAATAATAATACACATACTTTTACTGCTTATCCAGCAGCCCCTTGGCATCGAAGAATGGCAACAATTTCGCTACAATGCTTTGTGCTCTGGCATCTTCGTATATCGAATCCTGAAAACTAATGGCCTCTGGCGTGTCCATATAAAGTTTACAAAAGTCTGGACAGTCGTTGCCATTATATATCATAAGAGGCTGAAAGACCAAGCCTATTATAACGCCTTTAAAGGAAGAAAAAATGGTATTAGAACTCAACGCAAATGAAGTTTCTATTAATATCCAGCACTTACAGAGAAATCTGCGTCGCTCGAACTGCAAGTGGAGTTCCAGCAGGCTTGGTATCTTGCCCTCGTAGTTGAACTGACCTAAGGCACGTTTCAAGGCATAATAATAATACTGAACCAGCTCCGTTTCTCTAGCGAGCACCTCATCTTGCAGCGAGGTGCTGAAAAAGTAGTGAAGGTCCGAAACTGGGGAGCCGAGGATGCTGAACTGAAAGTCTATGGGCAACACTGTGATAGGCTTATCGTTCGCATCGTATTGGAACATTATATTCGTAGTCCAGCAGTCGCCATGAGTCAGCACCTGGAAGTCGTCCTCCGTCACATCGAACACGCGTGCGGCGTATTCCATAAGACTGGGCAAGAGTCGATCCAGTTTGCCATAGTAGCAGGCAGACAGCTTGGGCTGCGTTTTGACGTAACGCATAACCCCCTTAAAGAGATTCGTAAATACCCTAGTGTAACCCTTAGGTCCGCGACTGAAGAAGCTGGTAGTGAAGCCCTTAGCAAACAGCGCGGGTTGCTGTTGCCTCAGCATCAATGCCGCGGCATGAAACTTGGCCAGCATTTGGAGAGTGAGGTGAGCGTGCGCCAGATCCAGCTGCTTCAGACGATCCGCATTCTTGTACTTGAGCAGAGCTAAGTCCTCCAGCAGCATGATGCCGTGCTCCCTGTCGATGCACACGGCATGCGCATGTAGCTTGTCCTCGATGCCCACCTGCCGCAGCAGCTGCTGCATCCTGGGCAGGATGAACTCATACATATCCATCTCGCGTGTGTATACGCCGTATTCGGCAAACATACTCGCCTGGGGTGAGTCGTCTGGACAGCTTTCCTTCAGCAAGTATGTGCGCTGCTCCACTGCACCGCCCGTCAGCTCGTATTCCGCATGAATGCGCGTTACCACGCCCACATAGTTTTCTCCCTTGCCCGTGGCTGCATTCGACCACAATTTGCTCACATTTAGCTGAGGATCTTTGTGGAATGTCCTGAGTTTGGTTTGCATATAATCCTTGGTCAGCCAACAGGGTAAATCGGAGCTAGCCATTGCGTATAGGTGGGTCTTCTTGATGCTTGAGAACTGAGAGAAATTCGCATGAACGATCTGGCTAATATAATGACGTTCTATCTTATCACGTCACTTCAGTCTTTATATTACGGAATATTTAGTGGATAAAGTGTGCCGTTAATATATTGTACTACAAATATTAAACAATCTTTATGTGACCCGCCATAAGCCCATGTAACCAAAGTAAACGAGACGGAATCTAATACGCTATATACTTGCATAAATGTATATATTCTCTATATGAATGCGATCTCAGGTGTGTAAATATCTAAAAATATATCACAATAAGCATGAACCAGCTAATTTACTTATCTCCAATTATACTGACTAGAAGTGACTAAGATGATCTTGCTAAAATATATTGTCTGAGGACTTCAACTAATTTCTCTCACTCTCTCACTCTCTCTCTCTCTCTCTCTCTATATATATATGTATATATATATATATATATATATATATATATATATATATATATATATAGTGTGAAGATAAAAGATTTATATATGTGTTTATGTGTTGTTATATGCCCAATTAGTTCTGTTTATACCCGGATATACAATTCAACAGCTGCTCAGCGAATTTAAGCATACTTAACCCTTCCATTAGACATATAATGTAAATAAGGCATATAAACATGTTATTGTCGTAGACCTCTAATGTCACTCATATGTTTTCTACATGAGCGTGGTTCCTTCCTTTCATTTTAATTTCATAATTTTTTGTAATATCTTTCCCAAAAATAGCTTCAGTTTGTAGTCGACTGTGAGTCCATTCAAAGGGTTTCATACAAATATTCAGTTGCATGGAGAGTTTCTATAGATTCATTATTGGACAGCTAACGTGCTTATTTCGTTTGCTGGCCAACGCTTGGCAACAGTTGCTGCTATAAATTTAGCTGCTGGGGTGGATCACTCAACACGTTGCCCGCCTCCAGTGCGGCGCTTATCATCTGTGTTTGCCGGACGCTTAGCTGCGTGGCTTCTGATGGCTGCCATAAATGGGCGCAAACAGAAGCGAAGTTCGAGGTATTGAGTGGATGGTTAGGTTAGGCGGATAGTCATTCAGCCAATTCTGTGGCAGCAGCAACAGTAGCAGGAGCAGCTGCAGCAACAGCACCTTCTAAATCATATTTGCTCAACTAAATCATTTACATATGTACGGGCAAGATAGCGCCGAGGCAGTTTGTTAGTCAGCGAGCTGCAAGTTTTATTTATGTTTTAATGGGCTCCAGTTCAGGCGGACTAATAATATAAACATATTGATTCTGGCGCTGGTTGCGTAGTTTCTGTCTTCTGGGCCACTTTTTCGGCAGCCAAAGCAAATTGTTGGGTAAACAAAAGCGTGCCGCTGATAAGGCGTAAGTAAACATGCCCCACCGCACCACAGCACCACAGCACGTCGGCATATTCGAGTAACAGTTGCGAACATTTCGTTTATTAAATACTTGCTATTACCTATGTAAATTAATGTTTATTAAGTTAAAAGAAACAATACCAACGACGACGATGATAATTTTGCTAGGGGCGGGCGCCTGCCTGGCAGGAATCGTTCTCACTGTACTCGCTTACTAATCGTGTCCAAGTAGTTGTAGCCGTGGTAGGGATTGCTCGTCCTGGACCAGTCCTTGCTGTAGCCATTCGCATTGACCTCGTGCGCGCTGGACGGGTTGTAGCTGTTGGAGAAGCTGCTGCCCAGGAACTGCGAGTAGTCCGCCGGGTCGGAGTCGTAGACGTGCGAGTGGGTCTGCACCAGGTGCGGATGAATCTTGCACAGCGTCTTGTACTTCAGGTAGTGTATCAGCCAGCCCGTGCCGCCCACCAGCAGCACGTTCATGCCCAGCACGCCGAGCAGCAGAGTGACCAAGGTCATCTTCAGGTGCGCTATTTTCATCAAGATGATCAGCGGCAACAGGATCAGCCACTTCTTCTTCTTACGAGCACCGCGCGAGTCTAGGTGGAAGGTAGAGGAAGGCGTTAATTAACTTGACTCGCACTCGGCCATTGCTACTCACCACTCTCATCCATTACCCGGGCGGCTGTGCCTTTCGGCAACGCCAACTGCACCCCGTGATTCCTTCCAAACGTCTCTACGGCACGTTTTAGGAACTTGAAAATATTCAACAGTTCACTGTCGCCTGAAAAAACATATGAAATAAGTGCGTAAGCAATTAGTGCCAGCAGAAAATAATTGTTTATTGACTTAAGCGCTATTTGCTAAGCGAAAAAAAATACATTTGCTGGGAATGGAGAAGTGTTAATATACTTGCAGAGATGTGATTAGGTGGTATATAAGATGAAAGTAGAAACAGAATAGTAGATTAAATCATCTAGTTTAAATGAATGAGTCGGTCTAAATTGAAAAAATATTAATAATACCTTAGGTATTTAATATTTAGATGATATTTTTAAAAGCACAATAGTTATGCATGGATAGTTAGATGATATATTGCAGTAGTGCGATTTCTAAAGTACAAGAATCACTTAAATGTTGATATGTTATATATATAATTATCATATTTTACAGTAATGTAAAATATAATATAGACGTAAAAGTTCTAATAAGAGAATCCTCTCCAAATAGGGAATTTTTATACAATTACAAATATAATATTTCACATCTTTAATAATGTCTCCCACTATGCATTACACACAAATATATCTCAAGACACGAATACTTTCGTTATAGAGTATTCTTGAAAAATACATAAAAGAAAGCCAAGTTGCGTGGAAATTAATTAATTAGATGAGCGATAAACATCCGCGGGTGTTTATCACTTTTCGAGAACCGATAAACCGTGGGCAACAGACTTTAGCCTCTGTGCGATGTTTGCATTCCAAGCAAAACGGGGCGCACCACAATTGCTGCTGCTGCTGCTGTTGCTGCTACTGCTGGTGAAAACAATGTGGCCAATAGGCCAATCTCTCGCCATGAGCTGCGCATAAAGCGCAGCTGTTAATTGCCTCTGCTCTATGCTCCGCCTGCAACTTTCCCATTCGGACGGCAATCAATGCGCAGATTGAGACCCACCTGCCAGGCTCTTGGCGTCGTTGAAGACCACGATATCGTCGGCCGGTTCGCCGAGCTGCACCACGCGCAGAAAGCGCGGCTGCTGCTCGCCCAGCGCCCGCTCGTGCTCGTTGGGGAAGAAGCCCATGCCGTTGGTGGCCAGCTTCCAGATGAGCTTAGATGCCTTGTACTTGATGCAGGACACCAGATTGCGCGTCTCGAAGCACTGGCGCTGATTGCGCGCTATGTAGATATCACTCTGGCCCACCAAGGAGCCGCTGGCGCGTGCCGTTTCGACATTCACTTGGGAGCTGGGCTCGGGTGACGGCGAGGGGGCTGGGTAGGGGGAGGGGTATAAGGGTGCCTCTGGTGCTGCTGCTGCCAATGCAGATGATGCTACTGTTGCTGCTGCTGCTGGCGATGCTACTGCAAGCAGCTCCTGTGCGCTGCCGAAGTGCAGAAGCAGCAACAGCACCAATGCCACATAGGCAGCTATGCTCCAGCGGGAGAGCGACATGTTGCTTGAATGAATGTAAGCCTTTTGATTCTCGCGCACTGCCAAACACCACCGCACGGCTGGCCGAGTGAAACACAAATGGAAACTGAAGGCGACCGGGTACTCCTTTTATCACAAAGCATCAACCGCACGCCGGCTAACGAGCTGGCATCGAGTCACAGAGCCACAGCCGCAGCCACAGCCACAGCCACATCCACATCTAATGCTCATGCAGCATGCACCGGAATTGAGATTCCTGCTTGCCAGCAGCAGCGACAGCAGCATCCAGCTCACACTCGAAGTCGAAGTCAAAGTCAATGCCGAAGCCAGTGCGTCGCTTTCTGGGTCAGAGCCAGAGCTGAGAGCGTGTTTCGAGGCGATCACTGAACGGGCAAAAGCATTCACAACAAATTGAGCCGCGTTCGTCGCCGTTGTCTGGATTATGAGCCAGCGACCGGCTCAATGCCTGCGAACAGCGTGCGACTGAAAGCAAAAGCCACAAACGTGAACGCCAAACGAAAGTGAATCCCGTGCCGCTAACAGATACTCAGCTACTCAGATACACAGATACTCCGATACTCCGATACTCAGCTACTTGGATACTCGGGCACACGAAACGCCTTGGCGCCATTCAGGCCTTGGCCTAACAACGAGCGCTAGCAGTTGCGGCTGCGGAGATGCCGTGTAAATGATAGCAATCAGAATAAGTGCGAATGCATTTAAGTGAGATTAACCCGTGTGCAGCAGCATACGTATCGAATGCATATGGGCGTGCACTGAGAGAAATGCAGTGTGCAACAAGTGATATTGATTTATTGTGATTCTTATTATTGTTATTTATTGGCTTAGATATATTTGGCTTGATATAATTGAATTACAATATAAATGTAATCGAATTAGTAGTTTAATAATTGGAATAATATGGCGTAGATCAGAGAAACTTAGCTTCATCTAAAGATATATAACTCTATATGAAATAAATATACGAATATAATAAGCTTCATATTTTAATACGATTTCTAGAAATTAAGCAAATAATCTCTTCATATTAGAATTATAACGCAAGCAACAAGAATTTCTGGTAGCTTAACAAAAATTATTATTGTGAATAATTATTAAAATGAAACAAAGATTTTCTTTTATGGAAGCAACACAACTGTTTCTTTGTATTCTTAATTTTATTTAATTATTTCTGTGCATATTCTGAAAGTAATCTGTGTTATTATCAAGTAGCAAAAGTTCAGTTCAAAGTTTACGAAATAGGGAATCAATTTGTATAGTTCTTTTTAGCACAAGTACCTCGTTTGTTTTTCTCAGTGTAGCTAACAGATGTGCGCATTTGCGGTTGCTTAGCCTTAGCTTCGGCCTGCAATTTGCATATTTGTACGAAAAAGTGTGCTTCAAATTGTTGCGAATTATGAATAGCTTCAGTGCGAATACAAATCGCAGTCGCAGTTGGAGATGGAGTTCGAATCGGAGATTGAGCCTGAGTCGGAGTCGGAGTCGGAGTCGGAGTCATTGGATCTCTGACCGTCTTAATTACAATGCAGGCAACGTTGCCACGCGAAAGTTGTTGTTGCTGCTGCTGTTGCAATTGTGATTTGTGCTGCTGCTGTTGCCCCTGTTGCATTATTGACCAGTGAAAGTAACAATTGGCGCAGTTTGTCGACAGTTTTTATGGCATGCATAGCATGCAGCATGTAGCACGTTGCATGTGGCATGTGGCAGGGGCCATGCAGCATGCAGCAGGCAGAGCAGTGTCCACACTGTCTCCCATTCTCAGCCGAGCTAATTAATTAGCCATTGTCTGCGACTGGCCTTAACGGCCGTGAGGTAATCCCGAGTGAAGCGCAAATTTGACTGATTTGTAAAATGTGTATCGCAGGCTTTGCCTCGGCAAGGGTAGGTTAGATCTTGCCAGCTGCAGCTGCTGATAGAAAGTTTGTTTGCGTTTGTTGTAAACATTGCTTTTAGCCGGCCGCAAAATAGTTTTCTGGCCAAAACTTAGCCAACGACGATGATTGGCCCCAGATCAGAGTCGATTGAGCTGATGGCTGCATACCAAATCATGCGGCACACGCAAACGTGCGACTATTCCGAGGAGACGCCTGCCTGGCCACCGAAAAGCGACTTTTACGAGGCTCAGATTCCGTCAAGCTGAATGCGCAATTAAACAAATTAAAGCCGAGAGGACTTTGCCCCGAAGTCAACAAGCCAACAAGCCAACTGGCCAACTGGGCAACTGGCCAACTAGCCAACTGGCCAGCTGGTAACCGGATGGTCATTTTATTATATTGCCAGGCTGGAGGCTTATTAGTGTTTCCGCCAACGTGAGTTTGACTATTAATTATGCTTTTTTTCGGAATGAAATAGCAGTGAAACTCTGCTGATTGATCGAGTGATTAAAATCAACCATCAAATTTCAATGTCAAGATCATCTAAGAAGAGGTTAAGTTTTTATATATAGCAAGCGCTGCCAGCACAAATGACACAATGAAAGTATGAATTGGGTAATCAAAATCACATTTTTATGGCGAGCATCGAGCGTTTGTTTAATTCCATTGATTAAACAATTATCGAAATGTCTTTAAGTACTTTTTAGTGTTAAACAAAGGAAATAAGACAGATGGCCTTTCGTTGTGTGAAATAGTTAATCTCATTTGCCTCAGTAAAAGTGATTCTTAAATTAACAGAGAACTGTAAACTTAACAGAAACCGAAAAGAAAGGAAAGCAAGCCATCTGGAAGTCGAAGATGAAGTCAGACCATATAAATATATACGTTAATAAATCAAATGCGAAAGAACTATAAGCAATAGAAACGAATCAAATAAGATCTTTAAGCTCCTCATTCTTTAAATTCGTCAATCAATTAAAAGTATCAGATATGTAACTTAATTAAAATTTGCATTTGGAATGAATACAGATTACCTACAATACTATGTTGGCACAAAATGCTGCATCTTTAATAACATGCTGTTTATCATAGATATGATATCCATAAATTATGTTATACCAGCTATTACTCAAGCAAACATACATTTATATATATAGTATGTAAACTTTTGCAAGTTAACTGTGCCAAAAATGAAATTTTTAAGCTGAAAGCGAAAGCTCCTTTTGGTTTGTGTCTACGCTAAACTGACCAGTGTGGAGCAAATGTCAACTTTCGATAGGTACGAAACTTTGATAGCTGTGGAGCACATTCAACTAATCGTTCAATTTTGAGCATGGTTGCTGCATTCACTAGACGTAGTGTGTACATGTACTAAAAAAATATGTGCAATAGATGGCGGAGTTATCGGACTCCGAAACTACGTTAAGTGTGGATACTAAGCTGAATTCGTTCAGTGAGCGTGGTTTGTGCAAATGATAAATTTACCGAATGCAACAACCATAAAATAGTGAGCAATAGATGGCGCCACGTTTAATTTATAACACATTTAAAGATGCAACAATTTATTAACCCAACTAATTACGACTTATTTCAATATATTTTATACTAAATAACACGTAGAGCACTCGTACCACTGACTCCATCCAAACAATTACTAACTTACAAGCAGCCTACAGCACCATGTTCTTGCCACTCCTGGCCCGCAGCAGACGCATGATCAGCGAGTTCTTGTCGAGCCCGTATATCGAGGTCTGATCACTTTGCGTGCTCATCGGCTCATCCGACAAGTAGTCCACGTTGGCAGTTGTTGTTGCATCTGAAGTTGTTGCATCTGAAGTTGCTGCTGCTGTGGTTGCGGTCGTCTCTGCATCGTCCGCTGTGCTTTGATCCAGACTCTCACTGGTGGCTGCGTCGAAGCTGCTGCTCGTGGGCAGATCTGTTGCAGACTCCTCTGTCTCTCGCTCGGATGTGTATTCGTTGGCGTCTTCGGTGCTAAAGGGCGCAGCTGTTGTTGTGGTTAACGGTGCTGTGACTGTAACTGTTGAGGCAGCTGTCGCCTCTGTTGTGGATGCTCGAGTGGTTGCTGGAGTTGTTGCTTGAGTGGTTGCCGCAGTTGTGGTGGACTCCATTTCGATGGCATTTGCCGTTGCCGCCGTGCTGTCCACCATGAAGAGTATTTCCGTGTCGGCTTCGATCTCACCAAAGATCTCCGCCGCAGCCTTCATGTCCAAGTCAAGCAACTGCGCATTCGCAATGCCCTCAAGGGTGTTCAGTGGTGCTGGCGTGGTCGTGGGCACGGTGGGGCGTGGCGTGGTCAGAGCCTGTTGCCAGCTGTACTGCGGATACTTCTCGCTGTGCGCCTTCTTGTGGTGCGGTCTCTTCTGGTACGCATCCTTGCTACTCTCCGGCAACTGCTGCGTCTGCCAAGTGTCCTTGACGGACCACAGCTTCGCCGTGAAGGGAGCCTTGATGGGCGCTGACTGCGTCTCTTTGCTGTAGCTGTTCGCACTGAAGCCTTGGAACACGGTTGGCTCTATTTTGCGTATCTTGCGATTACTCAGATCCTTGGGCGTGGGCGTGGGCGTGGGCGTGGGCGTGGGACGTCTGAATTTCCTTACCATGCGAAGCGGCGCAGGAGCAGCTCTTGTTGGCGCGGGAGCTCGATGCTTGGGCCTGAGTGTGGTCGTGGATGAGGTGTCATTGCTGCTGCTCCTGGGCTGGGCTGCGTAGAGCATGTGGGGTATGCGAGCCGATGGCTTGGGGCTGGGCGGGGGCAGGCTCTGAGCCACCTCCTCGGCGGGCAGGACGCATTCGCCCTTGTGCGCGATCTTCCAATCTGCGAAAGCGAGACGGCAGCTGTGAGCAAATTTATTTGTGGCCAAATCGAATGGAAACTAAACCTACTGCTATTGGGATCCTTGCAGCGCACGCGGTCGAGGTAGCACTCGTTGATGATGGTGTAGCTGATGCCGTTGCGGGTCGCGCACACCGGGCTGTACTTGCTGGGGCAGGGCTTATCGCAGCGCCGGCAGCGGCCCTCGTACAGAATGGTCCAGGCTGTGGAGTAGTTTTAATTACAGTCGCTGGCCAAATCCCCCAATGGTTCGGTGCTTACCATTGCCCACCGATTGACTGAACTCCATCAAAGCGCACACGTTGTCGAAAGTGCGACTCTCGCCATTGAAGCTGCCACAAACGGGTTCATTACTGAACACGCAGGGCTTTGGGCTGGGGCGTCCAGCTGGGCGCAGCTCGTTGCCATAGCCGAGGCGGGGCTGCGGTCGGCTGCTGCCATAGATACGCCTGGACGGCCGCTTGGCTCTGTCCGACTGGTGGGGCTTGCGGGCGGGCAGCGAGTAGCTCTTCTCCATGGTGCCGGAGTTGCTGATGAACTGGGTGTGGAAGGTGGAGGGTGCAAAGATTTGCACTGCGTCCTCGGCCAACTCGAAGTCGTCCAGCTGGTTGACCTGCCTGTAGCTGCGCTTGCTGCGCTCCGTCTCCGGCTTGGGCGTCGCCTTGGGCTTCCACTTGCGGCTGTGCTTCATCTTGGTGCTGTCCTCGCCGCACAGCCCCTCCGACACGATGCGCCAATCTGCAAAGCGGAACTTGAGCGGCTGCTGGGTTAGACTCTTATCTTGTCGCTTACTTCTGCGGGTGCGGATGTTCTCCGCGTTGACCAGGCACTCGTTGGAGAAGGTGGACTTGACGCCTGCATAGCTGGCGCAGACCGGCCTGTAGACATTCGTGCAGGGAATGGGCCGGCGGCGCCTGCGCTGTCCCACGAGCACGGTGTGCGCCGGCTGCTTGGGCTGTCGCTGGCCCAGCGGACACACGCCCCACTTGTGCAGCAGCCAGTCGGACCTGGTCAGGCAGCTGGTGCGCATCATCTCGCAGCGGTTCCGGAAGCTCTTGCGCTCGCCCGTGGCCACGCTCAATCCGCAAACGGGCTGAGCGGAGCCCTCGCACTCCAGGTCGCAGCTGGGCAAACAGTGGTACAAGGCGACGTCAACTACGAATCGAAATGTGGGAGTGGGATAGAGTGAGTGGCTCCATGGCCATAGCTGCCCAGTCACTTACATAGTGGTCCGCCCATCAGGTTCTCGCGCTGCGCCTTGCGCAAGTCGCACTCGTTCTTGAACAGCAGATACTCGCCCCGACAGCGCCCACACATGGGCGTGTTGTCATTCGCGCAAAGCATCGTCTCATGGTCCACAGTCGCAGCTGCTGCCACTAGGGCGAGCAGAGCCAACAGCCAAGCTGCTCGCCAAAGTTCTAAGCCAATCCAAGTCATGCTCTTGCTCAACTGCTGTGCATAAGCCCGAACTAAATGCAGCTGCAGATGCGTTCACCTCTTTTATACCAAAGCGTGACAGAAGTCGCTGATAAAGCGCCAAAAATTGTTGTCGACACGTGATAATCGCACACGCACACAAGCGGGAGAGATACGATGTGATATGGTATGATAGGTGTGCAGATAGAAAGATGCCAAACTGCTGTCATCACACACTGCTTTGGGCTGAAGAACTTATCTCGGGTTCGATATGTGAGCCAGCTGCATCGCATAAGCTTAAGCACTGATTTAGTATTTCTGTGTATCAGAAATCATATTTGAAAATTATTATAAATGTTAAAGCTTTAAATGAAGCCAAATTTAAACATCCTTTGCAAACAGCAAACAGTCTTTGGAGATTTTCTACGTCTTGGATTTTTGTATCTAGTTTTTTTGTATCTAGTTCATACTTTATAGAAATTAACCATTTCGTTAACATACTTAACCAACAAATGACTTGTAATAAAATACAAAAATAAATTGGTTTTCAGTCTCACTAACTTTATTACTAATGATAATATTTCTGGTAATTGATAAAAGTTTTGTTTTAGTGAATTAGATGTGCTTCGATTGGTCTTTTGCTTGCCGAAATCGAAAATCTTGTTGTGGCTGGTGCTACGTGATTTCTGGGAGATTTTGACAAAGCGGCGCGAACCTAAGATAAGACTTCAAACTTGGCATTTGCATTGATTGTGTGGTCTCTGCTGCTACTGTCGCTACTGTTGCTGCTGGCAGCATTTGGCCAAAAGTTTATAACTTGTCTGAGTGGCAACTATTTGGATTGTGCTGTGACTATCTTTTCCGCACTTCTGCAAACTGATTATTGTGCATTTCGAGCTGCTTATCGCCTCCAACGGCTTTACTCATGCTGCACTTCATGCCGTATCAATAAAGTTGACCAAGCTGAAAACTACCTGAATTTAAGCTGGGCTGACTGTGCGTGTGTGTGTGTGTGTATGTCTCACTTTTTTTTTACCGTTGAATGAATTTTGTGCAATCGGCAATGGAAATTCTCTAATATCCGGCCGATAAGTGGGCGACGCACATATTCATTCAGCAAAATATGTCGAGCATTCGCACGCTTGCAGCCGAGATAAACTTTAATCTGGCTTATCGAAGTTGTCTTTACGCCATGAGGCGTGAATGATGGACAGGTATGTATTGTAAATTCAACTCGAAGGGGGAGCTAAAGAGTTTTCAATTAGTCGCTTATCTTTGGGCTAATGCTCTGCTCGTTTCAAATAAAGTTTTGACCACTTTAAGACATTCATCACAGGAAATAAAGATAAAATATTCACTTAACGGCTGGGGAAGCCATTGCGATTAAATTCAACAGGCTTTCGGTTTCAATGACAGCGATTATTAATGCGATAAAAGTTGATAAAGCTGGTTTGACTTATTGCCAGCAATAAAAATCACTTGCATATTTGTCAAAGTGATATACTAGTTTGCATAGAAGCAAACGTGCATGCAAATGGACATGCTTTTATCGATTCAGCTCGGGGTCCATATATCTTGAGCTGAACTGAAGCCATAAAATAAATTAATTTGCGTTTTTAATAGCTTGCAGCTTCGAATGTTTACTGAAAGTTCGCCTCTTTTGAATAAACATAATGAAGTCTAAATGTCAAATATCTTTTTCGTTTAATTTCAAATAGGAATGCGACTCGACTAGAGTTGACTCAAATATATATAAATATTTATAATATATATATATATACATATACTGAATTTATACTCTCTATATTTTAGCTGAAATGAAATGTCCTTCATGGAAAAATTGGACTTGTAGTAATATGTGTATTTATTTATTTTTTAGTACGAACAAATTCAGTGACTGAAGCTTGAAAAATGTGCAAAAAATGCTGAAATACCAGAAGCTTGAAATTGATTTTAAGCGATTTCATGGCAACTGAATAACTTTAAAAAAAAACTTGATCAGCGAGTACTATAGAAAAATCTAAGCGTGTATAGCATTCAAGGCTATAATTCTTATAGATTATCATATCGAATATATATGAATAGTTCGACAAACTGATGGAGAAACAAGAAGACTGGCAGACAGATGGACATAGTTAAAGCTACTTTGCTGTTGATTTTGATCTAGAATATATGGCTTTTTTTGCTTGCAACATATATGGGTTCCAATATATATATACGCATAATCGTAACTAATCTTACGAAGCTCTATCAGACCCACTACTAAATTGTGATGACCCAAAGCCTTCATTAGCCAAAAGATATTTATTTAAAGCCCTAAACATTTGTTTTTTTCGCAGTTTGATTATTGTGCGGACACAGATGCCAATGGTCGCTTGGCTATTCTTAGTATAGGCTATTGGGAACTTGGTCGATTTCTGCGTTGACATAATCGTCGGCAAGTCATTACGGAGATTTCGTGCCGATCTGCTGGCAGCTGCTCTTTGCAAGCCATTAGAAGCCAGCCAGAAGCGTCTTTTGAGCGCTAATGGCCAATAATTTGAGAACAGCAACAGAAACGGGCGCGAAATTGCGAAATTTAATAATGCGCGCCTAATGGAAAATACCCGTTTGCTCTCGAATGAGCCGTAGGGAGCTGCAGATCTCGAAAAGAAAGCAGTTGTGAGCGTCTGCTGAATCCGAGCGCTGAATGCGACGCGTAACTAGGTGAAATGCGAGAGAAGAGCGAAAGAGAGACAGTGGGAGAGCGCGAGTGAGTGGCGATCATGGCTTCGTCTTGGATGACTACTTGCTTGGCTGCTTGGCTGGTTAGCTGCTGCGGTGCGACTGCGGTCTGTGGCAGCTTTGTTAGAGCAGCTGGAAAAAACGCAACGCAGTCTAACGACAAGAGCTGAAGCATAAAGACATGCGAGGACGGGTGCAACGGCCACCAGAGTCAGTGAACGCAGCGCATTAAACAAAGATACAGCAAACACAAATAAGTAAAACCAACTCGCAGTTAGATCTGTAGATCTTCAGATAATCAGATAATAAATAAGTAAAACCAACTCGGAGTTAGATCTGCAGATCTTCAGATAATCAGACTTTAAGGCCCAGTGTTGAAACACAGACATCGCTCTTGAGTGTTGGCCCGCTTTGAAGATGGTTGTGCAAAAGGCAGCCACGCCCACACTGCCAGCCGCAGCTGTGGCAGACGGACCGGACAACTGCTACATGCAACAGTACCAGAAATATGCCACACACTGCGAGACGGCGGACAGCGGCAATGGCAGCGATCTGGAGAGCAACGGCGGGCCCGTGCAGGCCACGCTCATCCTGACGGACGACAGCGAGGAGAGCGAGCCCTCCTCCCTGAACAGCGACAGCCTCAACTGCAGCAGCACGGAGTACGTGCGCCAGGCAGCCGCCAAGCCCAGTGGACAGCTGGGACAGCGCCAACGACACAAATCGCTCCGCGTGCTGGGCACCCTGCTGCCGGACTCGCTGCTGCGCGACATACGGGATAGACGCAGTGCGGAATACGTGGTGCAGTTCAGCAGCCCCGTCGAGGTCAAGGACAAGCAACCAAACCGGCAGATCAAGGCAGTGACTATAGCTGAGCCAGTGACAGAGCCAGAGCCAGAGACGGAACCAGAGACGGAGACGGAGACGGAGCCAGAGTCGCTGCGCTTGTCGCGCGAGTCGCTCAACGAGGCGAACATCGAGGAGCTACGGGCGGCGGTGCAGCGGGCCAACTTTGTGCAAACCGGTGAACAGACGCTGCTGGCAGCTACAGCGCAGACGGACAGAGGCAACAGCAACAGCAACGGCAACAGCAACGGCAACAGCAACGGCCGCAGCAATCGCTGCAGCAGCAACTACAAATATGCGGACGATCAATACTACAGCTTTCACATAAACGAGCACGAGAACTTCAGGAGCTTCGTGCGACACGGCGACCAGCGGGACGCGGCGGCCGAGGACGAGGAGCACGACGTGTTCGCTGGCTATCGCGACGTGCGCAGCAGCGCCAGCTCCACACAGTCCACAATACGCTCCGCCAAGGGCACGGTGCGCGGCGTTAAGAATCGTGTGCGCAATGGAATAGCCACGTTCTTGCAGCTGCAACAGCAGCCAAATGCAAAGGTGAGTTGTGCAACAGAAAGTTTCCCACGATGTGATTGAGTGAATGTGTGTGTGTGTGTGGAGTTGCCCTTTATTGAGTCACTTGTTGGCCAAATTATGCAATCGAGACGCGCGCATCTTGGCAAATTGTTTACCAATTGCACGCTCCATGGGAGAAAGTGCTGGCAAACAATCGCCGTTAGTCGTGCTTGCTGTTGTTGCTCTGGTTGCTGCTGTTGGTTTTCAATTCGAAATATACATATACATACATATATCTGTACATATATCTTTCACATTTGGTATTTACGTCTGGCCGCCTGCTGCTCGTAATCTAATGAGCCACGAGTCTGGCTAACACCATAAACACTGCATCTTTTCTCCTCTCTGTGTGTGTGTGTGTGTGTGTGTGTGGTGTGTGTGCGTGCAATTACACACTCGCATGTATAATGAATACCGTTAAGTGGCTTATTTTGTTGTCGCTCGCTTGGCTTTGGCTTATTTAGATATCGGTTTTGTGGTGCTTTGCCACCACTCGCTGGTTTGGGCCAGCGGCTTTTTTGCTCTGTCTATTTTCTGTCCATTTGTTTTTTACTTATTTTCTGATTTCGGTTTTTTGTTGGTTTTCTTTGCTCCCAGAGAGATAAATGGTTTAGCTTGAGCCGTTGAGCTGCTAATGGCAGCGCTCGGAAATTGTGCAGTTAGAAAACTTCAACGAACAACAATAGCAACAACTAATCATAGAAAGTCAGCAGAGCTGCTTGGAATTGTCAACATTTTCTTTGGGGCGTGCGCTGAGATCTCATTGTGAACGAAACGAATCAGAAAGTCAATTAATGAAACAAGAGAGTGTCATATAACTAAGTTATTGTAAATGTATTTCCCTGCTTTGTAATGATTGGAGAATGTTCGAGATGGTAAATTAAAACTCTGCCTATTGGCGTTCACTTATGGGCAGGCGTATGCGATAACCACAACGCATACCATATCCACGGGAAGACGCAGATTAAATTGCTTTGCAAACAAGTAGTGCACTTCCTATCACATAGCGACATATATGATTTAACTTAATTACACCCAGCTCATACGAAAACTTGATTTGCAGTCTAGTTTACTATGGATCTTTCATAATAACATATATTGAAACTTTGTTGATAACCTCTTCTGCGTGTAAGAATATTGTAAGACAAAGAAAATCGTATTGATATATCTATATATCAATATCTGTATATAATAAGAAGTTACTGTTTCATAGTGGAATCGAAAAATATATTTTTGGCAGTAGAAACATAGAACATAGTAGATCAAGAATTAGATAAGTAAATAATGAGACGTTATATATTTCACATTCATTACTCATTGATTGTAATAATTAAAAAACTTTCAAGTCATTCTTCAAGCTTCGCATTTTTAAAAACAAGCATATATTGTCATATCATATAAATTCTGAAGGTTTTAATCAGCATAAATGCGATGTGTCTATTAGACATATTCGTAAACAGTTATTTTAGTATTTTATATCGACCATAAAAATCAGTTCATCCACAAAGCTGACGAAACTTTCATATGCTCTGTAATGATATAGATGGGTGTTGTTGAGCTGAATATGCCCATTTTTGAGGGTTTGTTTTTTTATGCTCTTTAACTTTTATTATTGAGTTAGTCAGCTGTGCGCATTTCACTTCCATAGACGACCCGGAAATTTCCCTTTATCTATTTTAATGCTTAGATTTAAGATCAGTTTAATTGTTGCTTTTGTTGCTGCTGCTGCTGTTGCTTTTCACTTTCAAACTTATAGAGCTTGACTCTGGGGGCCCGATGATGAATTTGACGGAATGCTACGAACTGAGGAGGCGAACAGATCGCCATAAATTAGCTAAATGCCAAAGAAAAGAAATGTGTTTTATGGCTTTATAGCGGCTCACATGCAAATTAGCCAAAACGAAAGAAGTCGAGCTTAAGGCCAACGCGCTCCGATCCTCATCTGCATAACAATCGCGGCGCTCAGATGCTGCTAATTACGATGCAGCCAGCATGCGAGCAACTTGAAGTAGCAACTAGTATGCAGAGCATTCGCTATGAATCGAAAGTGAAAATCTGTTGGCCATTGTTGTTTTGTTTTCTCGCTTTGTTGTTGAGTTTTAATCCGATATTGGTAACAAGCAAAGCCCTTTGATTTATGCTCTGCACTTGGCAATTGGCTTTAAGTCATACATAATTAGAGCACACTGCTGTCAAATTTGCTGTTGCTGCTGCTGCTGCTACTGCTGGCCACAATTAAAAATCACAATAAAACCAACAATCAAGTTGTTGCCTTCGATTTGTCACCTTCGAGAAGCCAGCAACAGCAGCAACAACAGCAATGCTGCAGCTGTCGGCCGTCCGCTGTCTGCTGTCAGCATTGGCATTAGCCTCGTATCTGACTCCGCTTGTTGCTCAACTCTTCGATTGCCAATCACTCGAACCGACTGCTGCCTCTTTGCTGGCCATACAAGTGACCTGCTTTCTCTTTTTACCAATTCATACGGCTGCTGCGGCTGCGACTGCGACTGCGGCTTCGGCTGTGGCTGCGTCTTCGTATATGTTGCGGCTGCAGCTTGACATAAACTGAAACAAAATCAAAAAAAGCAAGTAACTGTGCTCTAGTCAGTCTAGTGATCCACTAGTAGATACTCTGTAGCGTTTTCACTCCACACATCTAACTATCAGCCAAATCAAGCAAACACGGAAACACTTAATGTTGTAACTGCTTTATCTTCATCTTCTGCCTCAGCTTATTTAAAGACCTAAAGACCTTCCCTCCTTAATACTAAAACAAAAGATCTCTCTTTAAAATGGGCTGCTAAACAAGATCTCACTTCAGCAACAAACATGATTCTGTTTGTTCGAAACAGTTGAAAGTATCCAAAAAGTTTAGCATCGCAGAACTGAGATGGAAATGAGAGAGGTATTCAAAAGTTAAAGACTGAGTATTTATGACTAATATACCAGCGTTTTATTGTTTAATTCTTTCTCTTTCATATAGAAAGAAGTTTGGTCAATTATACTTATCTATTATGTTGCTTAGCTAACAAACTTGAATAGCATATTTTCAACAATCATTAAGAATAATATATATATATATATATATATATATATATATATATATATATATATATATATATATATATATATATATATATATATATATATATATATATATATATATATACATATATATATATTTATATGTATGTATATATTTATATGCATGTATATGTTGACATTATAGATTTTATAGATTTGAAGTGATTAAAAAATATATGTTTATTTACCTTAGTAGGTGATTAAAAACAAGAATAAGAAAAGTCAAGCTTTTATATATATTAACCTGTAAGTTGATGCAGATAAATCTTAAGACAGACGGAATGAGGTCGGCCAACTGACAGATATTTAGATAGAAGGATAGACATACAGTTATCAAACAGGTTTGATGACATCATTAATTCTGCTTAGTAATAATAGTAAAACTACAGAAATACTCTGCACATCACACTTATTAATACTCGTTCATTATGCCCTCTTTCGGACAGCAATGATAACAGGGTATATGAAATTGTTACTGCCATGGGGTTAACCGTGCAAATCACGTGTGTTAATTGTTTGTCGTTGTGTTATTTATTATTTTGGCAACTCACAAAATCGCATCTTAAGCCTGCCCGCTGACAACACGAGTTGCAGCCAGCCGAAGCGTTAATCAGGCTCAGCGGGCGAAGTGAATGGTGAGCCGCAGAGGGGTATGACAGATGAGTGGGGAGGGGACATCCTCGCATTTTCACCAGGGACACTCGATGGCACGAAGTTGGAAAAACCGCCTGGCGACATCACACAGCGACGTTCACCGCATTGCAAAAGTTGACTTTCCATTTGACCGCAGCTTGTTTTTGTTATGCTGCAAAGTTTTTGGCTCGAGGCTTTGAACTCTATTTTGTCATTATTTGAGTGAAATATTTTTCACAATATCCCAGCTATAAATTAACAAAAATATATATATATGTTTTCATGCAAACAATAGCAGAGAGTTGGGGGAGCAAGCACATGCAATGCGAATAAGTTTCCACTACGAAATATTTATTTTTGTTTTGAAATATCATTCAAGAGCACGAATACTCATATGTGTTTGAGTGTATTTTAGTTGGTTGATCTGCAAATGCTAATTGGAACAGGTCTCGCTGCTCTGTAGTCCATTACACCCCACTCGAATCGGGTATTTGTTATCAAGTGCGCTGCGGTCTAACGGTCTAATCTCGAATTTAATGCATTTGCCTCTGCGAATTCTCGTTGGACCGGTTGGCAAAGCGGGGGATTAGAGACTTATTTCGGAGTATACCCACGTTCGTGACTGCACTTGTACAGTTCATTGATACCAGCACTGGCTCGCTGGCTCCGTTGGCTGACTGGATGGCTGGAAAGCGGTTCATTAGCCAAAGCAGACGCCACCAAAGTTGGCCAACTAACGGAAATGTTAATTGTCAAATGAAATGAGTGAACCCGAACCGGTTCAGCACCGGCCTTACAAAATAAGCCATCATAAATAGTCGGAAAAACGTCGCATTTCCATTGTGCAAAGGTGTGTGTAAGTGTGTGTGTGAGTGTGCGTGCGATCGGCCACAGCTGCTGTCAATTGGCTAGCAGTTTTTCCATTATTGCTTAATTGAATTGATTAATAGGATTTTGAATGACATGCAGAGTCGTTTGGTTACGTGAGACGCCAAGACTAATGAACCCAACAGGTTGTGAGCACTCCACAAAGCGTCGACAGAAAGTCTTGCCCGAGCCGTCTTTACATTCGGCTTTAACACCCATCAAAATCCTATTGTCTTTGATGCTGGTTCTGTCTTCCAGAGGTTTCTCCACTGTGGAAAGCGGAAAATGTCGTTGTGTTTTGTGGGGATTATATTTGGTCATGGTAATTGTTTTATGCTCCGTTCTTTGCAGTCTCATTTGATCTTCATTTGGTCTCGCCCCATTCGGGCCATGACCAAAGTCTGAGCTGTGGCGAATTCTGTGCCAATTTCAAGCATTTTATTTTTAGTGACCTGCTTTTCCTGTCAGACTAGAGAACTGGAACTAACATTCTAATCTCTTACCTGTTCCTACCATTCGCAGTGCTACATGGAGAAAGACCTGGGCAAGGTAGTGCTCTACACGACCAGCATGGGCGTCATACGAGACACCTACACGAAATGTGCCAACGTGAAGCAGATACTGCGTACTCTGCTGGTCAAGTTCGAGGAGCGGGACGTCTTCATGAGCGTCGAGTATCAGGCCGAGATGCGACAGCGCATGCAGAGCTCACAGATCCGGGTGCCCCAGCTGTATGTGGAGGGCCAGCACATCGGCGATGCGGCCACAGTGGAACGCATGAATGAGTCCGGGGAGCTGCGCCAGCTGCTGAAGCCCTACAAGACCATTGCCAGCAATTACACCTGCCAGACCTGCGGCGGTTATCGGCTGCTGCCGTGCCCCTCGTGCAACGGCTCCAAGAAATCCGTGCATCGCAATCACTTCACGGCCGAGTTCGTGGCGCTCAAGTGCATGAACTGCGACGAGGTGGGCCTGGTCAAGTGCCACAACTGCTGAGTGGAGAGTAGAGCCTGGAGACGATATATATAAATATAAATATATATATACAAACATATACTCGTACTTAGTATTTAAGCGCACTATTTGCATTTTGTATAACCCCTAATCGTAAGCCCAGTTTAACTTAGTCAACAAGAAGAAGATGATGAAGAAGAAGAATAAGAACAAGCATGCAGACATACTAACTAACCATGTCTAGATCTAAGTAGTAAATAGTTTTGAAAAGGCAAACTCTTTGTTTTATTGTGACTCGAAATGGATTTTGAATTGTATATTATATATATATTTATGGCCAGCAAAGTTATTATATTTTATTATTCGCAGAAAGACGTATTTTTTTATATGACATTAAGATATGTCTGCCGAGTTCAAAGAGAACTTCCATTTGAACTTATGAAAATATAATAATATTGAAAATATCATCTAAACAAATATCGTATCATTTTCCTGTAGCCTACAAACCTCTCTGAATTTGCAATAATAAAATAAGACTGTTCAACTCATTTTCAATTTTTTCAAAAACATATTCAAAAGTATTTAATTTTAGTTTACAAATAGTTTAAAAATAGTTTTTAAGTCTTTAAAGATTGATTTTTACTGGTAAAGTTTGTATATTCTTTTCAAAAGTGCAATCCGATTATATACTTTGTGCCGGGCCAAGGTGTGCACAGACAATACCGTTAACCATGTCTGATTGTGTTTGCAGTCTCTATCTCACTCGCTCTGCGCTGCTATCTCGCTCTCCTCATCTATTCCTCTTTGCTTGGCAATTATGTAAACCTGCTCTACCCAGACTCTGCACTGACCGTGCAATTTTCTCGCGCCATTTAATTTCTGCCAGCCTGATCCCCAGCCCAGCCCCTGGGCCTGGGTCTTGGGATGGCTTCCTTCTACAGCTCCAGCCGGAGTGCTGTGTGCCTGCTTCAGTTTCAGCTGCTGGCGGCCCAGTCGGCCCATTTGCTATTGCCATTTGCTTTTGGTGTCTTTGTTAGTTATTGTTATGGCATTTTTAAATGTTATTTTCCACTTGGCTCACACTTGTGTTTAACATGCCGCCCACACGCACTCCGCCAGCCAGCCAATCTGGCCGGGCCGGGCCAACTGACCAGGCCAACTGACCCTGGGAAGTAGAGTGGTGGCCAGTGGCAGCAGCAAACCCTTTACATCGGCGGGTGGCGTCGGTTAAAATTGTTGTGTTTCCGCATTTGCTTGTTGGCGACTGTTGGCACTGCGGCCCGGATCGTTAAATTCACAGGCGGCTACATTGTAATTACCAGGCCGGGCGACCCGTCGAGCGACTGGCCCAAATCCTGAGCCAAGGCAGCTTGATTTATGCGCCAACAGCGACGCCGTCGGCATCGACGTCGTCGTCGTCATACGCAATTTTTCATAAACAATTTGGCACAATAACACACACAGAATATACCGCTGGGCGTGAGGGAGTGGGAGCTTCTACGGGTGGGCGCAGGTGGGTTGGGTGGCTGCCAAAAACCGTGCAATATTAAAATAAATATTGTAAATGCCGGTAATACGGGCAAACGCTGGCGTATGAGCAGCTTGTGGCCACAGCAGGACTGGCAGCACTGGCAGCGCTGGCAGGCCTGGCAGGACTCGCAGGACTCGTTCGACTGACAGCTATATGGCAGGCACTGGCTGTCGCCGAGCCTCCACTGCTGGCAGTTAAACCTTTTAAAGGCACCCGCCCTTTCACAGCCTTGTGTCGGGGCTGCCATTGTTAACTTTATCCGCGGTAATTAGTTTATGCGCGCAATTTCATGTGCATTTCGGTCATTAAATATCATTGTTGTCGTTGTTGTTGCTGCCGCTGCTGCTGCTGTTTTTTCCAGCTGCTGTGTGCATAGTTATTATTTTGGTATACTTTCCGGCACCGGCTCCAATATGTATGGCGTACGTCGAAGCTTACAGTTAATGCTGCATACTTTCCGGCGCAGGTGTTTAAGTCCGCGCACTATAAATTGAGTGAGGGCGGGGGGTGGGTTGGTGGGGCTGTTGCTCCCAATTGGCGACAAATAAAATTAGGAACACATTATGTTTTCGACAAAAACTTTGAAATTGTTTAGCCCCGCCAGCCCCCTCCAACCGACCGCACTCGGCCACTCGGCGTGCCTTGGAGCTCATTACATTTACTGGGGCTGGGCCACAAATCACGGGCAGCTACTCAACGGATTATTAAGTGAAAATTATGGCACTCCTAAGGCTCATAAAGCATTCACAATGCTCTTGGCCCCGCCAGCAGCGGCGGTTAGTTACATTTTTTATTGTCAAAGCATTGTTGTTGTTGTTGTTGCTGTTGGCAGTACCCTAACCCATTTGGTGTCTGCCATAAAACTAACATAGCTCACATTATGGTACAGCCCAGTCAGCCAGAGACTTTTATGCTTTCAGTGTGTGCATAAGTTTTAATCTGCCTTTGTTACAATCCGTTGGCTTCGTTCACTATGTGGTTCAACTGATGATGCTCCTGCTCCTGCTGCTCCTGGTGCTGCTGCTGCTGCTGCTGTTGCTGCAACTGTGGCCACTGCAAAACAAAAGACCATAGCGTACTATACTGAAGCCCGAATGCTCAATCCCAAGAAGCCAAGCCGAGACCGAACGCTTTGTTCAGTTAACAGAGAATGTGGCATCGATAATGGCTGCTTTTTACAGCATATCACAGCAGAAGGTATTTTGTAAGAAATGTGTGAAATGGATGGAGTAGCCCTGGGGACACATTTCGAATTCCTACACGTTCTGTCTTTAGCCCCTCTGCCTCCTTAATATACGCCAGTCCCCAGAGACAATCGGAGTTCCTTTATCTATTCACCTAAGATCTAACACTTGTTTGCGCTCATTTGAAGCTGCTCAAATTCGAAATATTCCCTTAATGTGCTTTATCTTGTTTTTTATTCACTAAATATCCAATAGCAACTTAATCTCAAAGGCAGGCTTTTGGTTTATAATTTATTATTAATAAATATTTTTATTTTATTATATTTCTTTTTATATATCCTACATTTATTTCACGTTCCTTTCACAATTTTATTCGCTTTTACTTAAAAAAGAAAAATACTCACTATCAACATTTTCAGGAATAGCTACTCAGGCTATGAAATGAGTTACTCTCAGTAAAGAAATCGTGAAAGTTCAGGAAGTAGTTTTTACTACTTCATAGAGCACTTAATTATAGTTTCATGTACCTTAATGAATAACATTAAAATCCTCGCTCAATTGTGCCTTAGTTTTTTTTTCTGGATTTCGTTTTCCAACCTACTTAAGTTTACTCCTTTCATTTCTTTGTTTATTACTTTTAATTAAAAATAAAATACATATATTTAGTTCTTTTTTTCTCGAGAACAAACCCATTGATACATATATTGCCAAGATTTCTTGCAACTTTCTCTGCTATAGTATAAAGTTTTACTTCAATTTGTGTTACCAACATCATTAGCCAGTTTTTATACCCTCTGCAGGCAGCCAAAAGTGCAAAACAATTCACAACTTGTGCGCAGTAAATAAAATAAGAGCAAAAAAAGAAAGTGAAAAGAAGAAGCTAAAAGTAAGTAAACAATTGATTAAAATTTATGCACTTTATCCGCTTGAACCGCACACACAGCGCCACACACCCACACACACACACAGCCACACGCAATCGAACTGTTTCTATAGAGATATAAGAGACCAGCAGACATACGCTTTTATTGAAACTTTGCCTTTCAACTTATGCGTGTGTGTGTGTGTGTGTGTATGGCTGGGTAAACAGCATTTTGATTAAATTATTTTAATAGTAAGTGAGAGATCTATGGTAAATGTATGTATAAAAGCATCCAGTGGCAGAATCCAATCTCCTACATCGTCTCCTCCACCACCCGCACAACCGTCCCGCCCTTCCGCTCCTCCGCCCCGCCGCGTTGCCCTCTGGCCCAGCTGAAGTCAATTAATTCAGCTGCGAACTATTAAAGCACACACCGGGCGCTCATAAATTGAGTTTGAAACGCGACTTGCGAGCAGCCGCACATGAGTCAATTCTCTGAGGGGAGTTGTAAATGAATGAATATTTCATACGAACCCAGATGCAGATGCAGAGATGCAGATACACACGCTGGCTCACACCCGAAGCCACGCCGCCCCTTGGCCAATAAGCCGTTGCTAGCCATTAACAGACTGTTTCGATTGTATTAGCTCCGTGCTAGCAGATCTCTCGGACAGTTTTTTCTTTGGGTATTTCGTTGGAGTTGGGATTTGGATTTGGATATGGATTTGGATTTTGGTAGTGGTGAGAGACACCTGCCCGCATGACTCCGCCTCACTCCTCTAACTCTCCGTTATCTAGCGCTTACTCGCTCTCGCATTCACTTCATCTCTTTCGCTACTCAGTTTGTCTCTGTTTAGCTCCCTGGCTGACTAGCAAATATTTATTGAACACGATTTGCTCGTTAGGCGAACGTAATATACACACACCCATACACACACGCACGCACACACATATATATATATATATACAGTATTTTTTTGGCTGCTGTTTCGCCTCGCACATTCGTTTTTCACTTTGATTCATTTTGTAGCATTTTTCAATTTCTTTGTATTGAATACTTTTCTTCATTTTGCCGTCTACTTGCTTTTCTTATTCTTATTTTTATACCCTGAGCCCATTGAAAATGGGAAATCAGGGTATAATGGTTTTGTAGAGAGTTTAGCTTACGCTAAATCAGAGAGAGGCTTAACAGTTGAGCTCGACTTCGAGTGGGAGTCTCGCTGTCCTATATAAAAGCAGCTGAAGATCAGAAGAGTTGCTCCTTGCAGCAGCTGAAGACCAGAAGAGCTGCTTCTTGCAACAGCAGCAGAAAGTGCTCTGATTAATAATATTTAAATTTAAAATATGTTATATTTACATTAAATAAACATTGAAAGTATAACTTTTACATTTTCGTTTAACATACTTAACTATTTTAGCACTTACCAGCAGACAGAAGAAGAGGAGAAGCACCGCTTAACATACTTAAATGATCCTTCTCTTAATGATCGTTATAATAATTAATAATATTTAAATTTAAAATATATTATATTTACATTACACAAACATTAAAAGTATAACTATCACATTTTCGTTTAACATACTTAACTATTTTAGCACTTACCAGCAGACAGAAGAAGAGGAGAAGCCCCGCGCTCCACTGGACGACTGACCACCAGAAGATGAAGAATGCGACTGAAGCTGTGGTGCATTAGGCTTGCCTTTATATAGGGCAGCGACAGCTCCACTCGCTCAACTCTCAACGCTCAACGCTCAACTCTTGAGCCTCTTTCTGAGTCCGTCTTCACACTCGATCATTAGGCAACCAATCAAAACACTTTCCGCTGCTGCTGCTGCTGCTCTTCAGCTGCCTTTATATAGGGCAGCGAGACTACCACTAGAAGTCAAGATCAACTCTCACACTCGATCATTAGGCGACCAATCAGAGCACTTTCTAATGCTGCTACTGCTGCTGCTCTTCAGCTGCCCTTATATTGGGCAGCGACAGCTCCACTCAAGTCAAGCTCAACTCTTAAGCCTCTTTCTGAGTCAGTCTTCACACCCGGTCGTCTAATGATCGAGTGTGAAGACTGACTCAAGAGTTGAGCTTGAATTAAGTGAGTATCTCCTAGTCGAGCAGTCTCGACTAGAGCACTCTTACTTGTTTTTTGTTTTTTTTTGCTTTTTCCTTTCTTGTAGCGATTTTTATCTAGGACGCTTCTCAGCTGCCGAACGATTTGTGTGCAAATTTTCCACTGTCATTACGCGCCTGTAACTGTGTGTGTGAGTGTGTGTAATTCTGTGTATTGGCGTAGGTGTGCTAGTTTGATATTTGGCCTAGGCCAGGCTAGCTAGGCCAAAAGAAACAGTTAATAAAATCCCTTGACACGAAGGCGTTTACATAAGCTTTTAGCAAATAATTGAGTGTGCGTGCCTTTGTTGTTGTTGTTGTTGTTGGGGCTGGCACGTGTGCCGTGACGGGACGAAAATTGTACGGATTGTGCCCTGCACTGCCATGGCCAGCCGTTGCCAGTGGCCGGTGGGCGGTGGGCGGTGGGCGGTAGGCGGGGCCAGGCACCTTTGCGACCAGTGGGCCGGGTTTCGGTTTCATTTCTGTAACTGGAAATTCAATTGAATTGGCAAAAATTGTTGTTTACATGCCGATTTGCTTGTTTGATTTATGCAAAATGTGTGTGTGGCTGTGTGTGAGTGCGCATGATGTGCGCCTCGAGATTTGGCCAAACAACCCAGCTCCGAAATTAGCCAGTGCTCGAAGCCAGGCTAACATTCGTCCGGCCGTTCATTCCAGAGAGTCTACACTTTTGTGTATTAAACGATATTAGCTGCCAATGGGAGTGGCGAGGGGAGAGGAGGTAACTCGGAGGCCTAACCCAGAGGCATACGCTGGGAGTTGTAACCAAGGCTGGGGCATGCCTAGATTGCCGTTTGCCGATAACTTTGCTGCGTATACTTGATAAAGGTTTGGGTCCCAGTGCCAGTGCCTTAATAAGCTGCTGCTGCTGCTGCTGCTGTTTGCCCAGATCCTTTTGCCTGGAATTCGTCTTGTATTTGAGAACAAACATGATTCGAATCTAACAACAGAAATGTTCTATTTACATATGCCGCAAATTGAGCTGCTGCTGCTGTTGCTGCTGCTGCTACTCCTGCTGCTTGGCATGTCCAGCACGTAAGCGCATTACGATTACGCATACGCCGAGTTAGCCAATGGCTAAAAGCTTAGCACTCAGCGCTCAGCGCTCACTCACTCAGCCCACATAATAACCTGGCCAACACACAACCGAACACAGCAGAACACGAGACCAAAATGGAAAGCCAGCGAACGCAGCGAGTGAAATAAAATTTGTCTTCTGTACAAGTTGCAGTCAAGTTAGCGCTGAGTTGTGGGCAAACATTTTTCAGCAGCAATAAATAATGCGCAAAGAAGCAAAGAAAAATATTAATAATAAAAGCATGCAACAGCAGTGCGCAGCGCATAAAGGGACAGCAGCAGCCACAATAGATGCGCCTGCCAGCCAGGGGGCAGGGAGCTGTGCGAGGCCAACAAGAAAAGTGCATCCACGAATAAAATCAAAGCCATCAACTGCAATTGCAGCAGGAGCTGAGGACGAGCTGGACAGCAGAAGAACTTGGTAAATTGAATGGTTATTGAAAGGGCTGCACGAGTGGCAGCGCAGGGGTAGATCAGGGCAGAATAGAGCAGGGGGGCAGGCAGGGCAGGGCAGGGCAGAGCAGGGTAGGGCATGGCGGCGTTAGATATTCTTGGAAAAGCAAAGTTTTCCACCACCCCTGGATGGCCATAAAACCATTATGCAAGCTGCACGAAGACTTTGTCAAGTGGAAAATATGAAAAACTTTTACATTTCGATGAAAAGTAATGCCAACGCAATTGCCAATGTGTGAAAATTGTGGCTCGTTGCATATGGTACGCAAGGAAAAAAAAATGGAATAAAGACGCACATAAATTACTCTAATTTTGATTTTGGTTGAAGGACAAAGTTAAGCTCTCTGATATCTTATAGAGCACAAAATTTATATGCCAAATTTGAAACTGAAGCGAGTCACCTCCTATTGTAATACTGAAGGGATATAAATAGATTAATATATTTTCAGAATTATTATAAGGAACAAAACTAAATCTTATCCGAAAAGTTTTAAATTACCATGAATTAAAAGCACAAACGTATGCTTATCGTTATGAAGGAAGGTAGGAATATTTGATTTGAGTTGGAATTATTTGCCTTCAATAAAGTTTCCCATTTCGTTTGGCCTTTGGTATTTGAGGTGATTAGGCAGCTGTTGCCAGGTCTGCCAAAATCCAACTAATTGTTGCACCATAATGGTTAACAGGTTGAAAGTTTGGTTATTAAAATGCATTTAATAATAAATTTAATGGCCGATTTAAAGATTAGAGCGCAGGCAACAGCAGTGGCTGCCGAGCCAGCAGCTAAGGCAAACAATGTCTAACATGGCACAAGGCACACTTTCAATTTTCTTAAAACACATAAAACTTGATTATCTTGATTAAATTGCAAATCAAAAACATGTTTCAAGGATTACTTGTGTGTGCCACACACACACACTCACACACACACGCAAGCTTACTACGCAGTGAACTCTTATCAAACCACACACGCACAGGCACACATACAATTACCTAAATTGTATGCCACAAAGGCAAATCTGTATATACATATATCAGTCTTATGTGTATACACATTGTGGGCATAAATAATAATTGTAAACTGCAAGCCACAGACTCCCTCTCTGTCTCTCTCTCTCGCGCTCTCTCTTTCTCGTTCACTCTTGCCCTGTTGCTATGTCTGTCTGGTGTGTATGTTAATCTGTTAACAAGAAGCTTAGATCGATTTCATTTCAAAAGTGTTTATATCAATTTAAAGTAATTACAAGCAGCCACAAGCACATGCGAACGAGGTTGACGCAAAACAAACCCAACATCTGTCTCAATGCGAGCCAGCAGAAGTGCTTAAGTGCGCCTGTATGCGTGTGTGTGTGTGTGTATGTGTGTGCGACCTGTCCTAATGGAAAATATTACGCAAATTGATTCTATAAGTGGTATGTCATACTCGTTGCGTTTGCCCTGCTGACAACTTGCACACAGCAAAAAGCCAAAGCCAAATGGAATACCAAACAGCAGTTTTCTCTGCACATCATCTAACATATGTATATACACATATACATAAATCGATCTATATATATCCCAGACATATAAACGCATGTTTAAGACACTCTCAGCCTTGCCGAATGGCATCTCAACTCTGAAGTGTGTTGACAAAAGCCTTCTGCTGGGGCATGTCGATTGCCACGTTTTGTCATTAATATGATTATTGATTGATTTCCTGCGACAAGACTCCATAATGCTCTCAATTTACATGTGCCGTTATGTGGATAGTGTTAATTAATATCAATCAACTGATTAGTTGACTCCATTGCAATTGATTGAATTGCAAGGCCTCTTATGCCATTATGCAGATCCATTCAAATAGTATTTTGCTGGATGCAAATAGAGCACAATCTTTGCTAACAAAATATATATTGATATAGCCCTCGTCCACTACACTCCACTCTATTTTTTACTGTCCTCATTCATCTTCTAATTGTTTGCCAAATCATTTATTACAACCTTGTCACATTGTTGTCTAATGTCATGTTTAAGTTTATATCTTTCCTCCAAATCATTGTCAGCAAAGTCCCAATATGCACAATTGGCGTAAATAAGAAAAGAACAATTTCTAGTCTTAGCATCACCTCGCAAAATGGGGCTTATGTTTATCCGTCTGTCACACTTGGGGCGAAGAGCCACAGTTGCATTTGTCATATAAAACGAGGATTCTTTTCTGGGATTGCAGCTGTAAAATGCATATTAAGTAGAGTAATTAAATGTCAGTTCCACGAGCGAGTACTTAAGAGCGTACAACTTTGTTGCTCTGTTGCTAAAAGGCAGTTTGAGTAGGTCGGTCGGTTGGTGGGTTGGTGGGTTGGTGGGTTAGTGGGTGCTACTAGCTGTGATGCTGTCACAGATGTTACGGTTCAGCTGGTAATGCGCAGGTAAATCTACAAATGTCAAAGGGCTACCAAAGCAGCGAGGCACTGACTGAGCTACGAGCAATGCCGAATTTTCTAGCTAATCTGACCAATTTGAAGCGCATTGTCTTGCCGCTCCGCCCCCACTGGCAACACCCAATTGTTAATGTGGGAGAAGGCGAAGGAAGTTGATGCAAAACAAGGCAAAAATCTAGCAAAGAGCTACGTGTGCGCAAAAAGTAAAGTGCCCATGGCATGTATCTGTGTCTGAGTGTGTGTGTGTGAGAGAGGTGTGTGTTTGCATTGCACTTATGCACATGTGTACAAACAGTGAGAAGACCGAAGAGCAAGTGAGGGTGTTGGGTGTGGGTCGAGGCGGAGGCGTTGCTGTGGCATTACTAGAGTAGATGACGCTGTAATAGCATTCAGAACTCTTACTAATGAGCAGAGTGCGAGTGACTGTCTATGTGTGTGTGTGCGTGAGCGTGGGTGGGTGGTGGCTGCAGGTCGAAAAGGTGAGAGGGGGCAGGCCTGCCGCTTGCCATCACCTTGCCGCCGGCGGTGGCAGCAACGCTTGAACCAATTTTACAATGTGCGGCATCAACAAGCAGCCAGCGTCAAGTACACAGGCACACGCTGCACCAGAGAGCAGGCACCAGGCAGCAGTCAGCAGGCACCAGGCAGCAGGCAGCCGGCACACACGAGGTAGACCCGACAACCGACACTAGGATACCCTCTCTTGGCCCCACTCATACCCGCTCACCCGGCAACCCGGCAACTGCCAACCGGCAGCTTCAAACTAATTGTGCAATTATTTTTGCATAAAGTGGCATAAACATGGCTAGGAGAGGCATTATGCAAGTTGCCTGACTTTTGCAACATATGAAGATGTAGCAACACCCACAAGCACTCACATGGGTGTGTCGATGTGTATGCGTGTGTATGTGCGCGTGCCTAAGTGGCACTCGTACAATTTGAATGTAATATTCATTATTCTTTGCACATTGTCTGTCGGCCTAAAGCTTTTTGGGCCTGGTCTTTGTGTGTTTGGTTTTTAAAGACTTCACGTTAAGCTCAGTATAAGACAGTGCGTGGCATCTCCTAAGATTCAACTTGGCTGAAAAAGCATTAACATTTAATGCCAACTGCTGACCAACTAATGGTCTATTAAAGCATTAAACTAAATGAAATGAAATGAAATTAGAGCGGAGTTAATGGGCAACAGCTCGTGAAATATATTAAAATCTGAGTATGATGCGAAAGTTTGGGAACAGCTCTTTTAACATCTTCAGTTAAGTTGGCTGTAAAGCTATCATATGCTAAATATAGAGTATCAAAACAATTACGGTCAAACAATGATATAATATTGTATTTCACAATCCCGAAAGCAACCGCTCTAGAATCGAGAGTCTATTCTAAGCAGCACAACTTCTGTGCAAGAGAGGTCTCATATTCATTATTTATTTTTTTTACTGAACAGACTTATTTCATCTGATTCATAATAGAGCTTTATCATTTACATTTTGTTAACCCACAATTAGTAAATAAATAATTTTTAAACGGATAATTCATGTTTGATCCATTTGGTCTTTCCACAGACGTATTTGTAAATCAATTATGTTGACATTGATTGTGAATTTGTTCATAAATTTCAAGTAATGCCGGATAATCGGTCATGTGGCTCTGTATGTGTGTCAATTAAAAAGTCTTTTAGCTGCTCGAATTGTTTTCAATTTATTTCAGTGTGATAATTGACGTGCATAACCCGCTTAAATCAAAATACTTGTGTTTATATAAATGTCGAAACCTGTTGAAATCGCTCTGATTACTTTATTGTAATTTATTAAATATTTGGCTTGCTGCTCTGGAATTATCAAAGCCTGCAATCAACGTCGTGTGTAGTAGATTTAATTAAATTTCGCAATTTAAAAGGCCACATATAAGCAACTGTCTCTGTGTGTTTATATATATAAATACGTGTATATAAACGTAAAGTTGTTTTTTCGCTTTGTTCAATCTTGTTGTCTGGAGGCAAAGGAATACGGCTTTTTCAGTCTCATGTCAGTGTGCCATAGTTTTCGTGTCGGCCTGTGAACTGGAGGCTTTAATTTGAATTAAATTTGCGCCCGAAGAAATTTGCCAGGGCCCGAAGTTTTCTTGTGGTTGTTGTTCTTGTTTTTTTAAAGGCAGCAGAGCGAACCGAGGCCAAAAGGAGCTGAACCGAGCGCTCAATGGTTTCCGTATGGCATTTTTCGACAATTAAAATTAAAATTTAAATGAAATGAGCGCTGTGTGTGATATGTATGCGTGTGTGTGTGTGTGTATGTGTGTGTGTGTGCGTGTGTGTAGAAAAGCCACAACACACAGAACTGAGAGCTTGCTCGGGAGGGGCTGTGGAGCTGTGGGGTTACAAAAACAAACCGCAGCAACCAAAACCAAACACAAATGTTACATAAAGAAAAAGTCGACTTCGTCGTAGTCGTCGTCTGGGCAAAGAACGAGTACAAATATGTAAATGAAATTGTATGACTCGACACACACATACACGGGGAGAGAGACACATTTCGCACTCTATATTGCTCGTGTGCAATTGCTGCAGTGCCGCGGCACCAAGAGCAGCAACAGCAACACTCGAGCAACTTCTAACTAGGCAAGGTGCAAATGTATGCAGGTGTGTGGGTGTTGCTGTTGTAGGTGTCTCTGTGTGTGCCTTGCTTTGCATGTAGTTCGTTGACTTTTCAAGTTGTCGACACAGCGCCAACAGCAACAGCAGCAGCAGCAATTGCACTTTGCTGTTACATTTATTACATTTGTAATTGTTGTCAGTCGCAGTTGCGTTGCGAGCTGAGCAGCCAGAGCGTTAATTATGTGCCAAAAGCAATTTTCGGCAAGCCAAGCGCCGCAGCTGCAATAGCAACAGCAACAGCAACATCACTAACAACAACAACAACGACAACTTCACACAAGTTGTTTTGGCGAACGTGTCAAGCGGAAGTCGTTGGCAATCGAAGTAGTTTCCGGCTTGACAGGGCGCTGCCTTTGCTGTGGCTTTGCCTTCGCCTTGCCACATTTTGCAGCCATTTTTGGGGCATTGCATACTTAACAGCGCGCGTTGCAACTTTCACTTTTACAACACTTACACACACACACACACACGCAGCCGTGCCGTATTTAAAATGCCTTTGCATATTTCATTAACGGTTTAAAAATTCATGAACTGCTAATTGAAAACGTTTGTCGCACAAACACACACACACACGCACACACCATCAGGAGCTGGATGCGTAACAGAGGTTCGCAAAAGGGTGCCAGGACCGCACTACAAAGCCGGGCAACATAGTTTAGCACTTTGGCTGGCCGTCGTCTAGCTTCACATAAGAAATCAAAAGCCGGGACGGGAACAGGAGCAGCAGTTCGAGCCGAGGCTATTTGCTGTAATGTATGCGACCTAAGCGACCCAAGCGACCTGCACTCAAAGTTCACCACGTTTGCCCTGGCACTTTTGTATGCGAAAATACCAACACACACATACACACACACACACACTCACACGGGCACACCTTCAATCACTTCCGCTGAACGATGAAGTAGCTCTTTGGCACGCTATTATTTTGCGGCCGGGGCTCAGGCGCAAGCCAGGGGCACACGACGTCGACGGGGGAGCGGCTTTGCCGTTCGTATGTAATTGGAACGTGTGAGAAATATAAAACAACGGGTAGCAGGAGTCGCGGTGCCGCTTAAGTTGTAGCCCCGTTTTGCCGGATGTCCTGTTAGAAGCGTAAATAGGCATAAAACAACGAAAAGAACATTTCTATTACACCCCATGCCCCGTTCGGATAATAGAGGATGGCTTGGGGACCGGGTGCAAGTCGGATGAGGTTCGCCTGCAGCCAGCCGTGAAAACTTGTCTAAAGTCTTTGGGGCGGCAGCGGAAACGCTGCCAGGACCTGTCTAATGGCTACGCAAGAAGCCTAACAGCAATCCAGCAATACTTTGACTCCTTTTGTTATACCCTGTACCCATTGCCAAATGTATTTTATCAAAAAGGGTTTATCGAAGTTGAGCTAGCTAGATGTTTGGGAAAGGCAGTTGAAGTGAAGTGTCTTTTCTCATCAGGACGATAAACTGAACTCATTGTCTAATTATGAAGTCATTTGAATTCGCATATGTTTATCAACGATTTTATTTTATATTTAGATCTGTCCAAAATCGATAACTATTCCAATATATTTGACTATCTCAGATGTTGCCCAAACTGCGCAGCTTGCAATTGGGATAGTTACCATATGACTGTATATGTGTATAAAATAAATTGATCCGAATATTTGCGTCACAGCTGAGTACAGGGCATCGGAATGAGTCTATCATTCACTCAACTCGATATCTCTGCCTCGCAGTGCTTTGTGGCTCTAGTTGTTGTTTTGTGTTGCTTTCGGCAAATTATAAATGCAACATTGCCATGGCAATTGCGGCGGCCAAAACGCGCGACTGCACCGAGCTGATTATGCCAGGCGGCTTTCCTTTGTGTATATACGTATATATGTTTTTTTTTTTTTTTTTTTTTGGCCCGGCTGCCATTCAGTGGCCGTCGACTGCGCTGACACCCGGCAAGTGCTTCAGCTTGGCCACTTCTTGTTTAACTCGGCACCACAAAAGCTTGCTTAGCCAGTCTTAAAGTCTAAGCACATACACAGCCACACGCAGACACCGGCACAGTCAGTCACAGAGCAAAGATGTAGAGACAAAGGTAAAGGCAACAATGGCCAAGTGCCAAATACACGTGCGCTTTGCACGTGCACCGAGCCACGCCCTGCATTCGCGCCCCTGCCCTGGTGGCCAGCTGCCACGCCTTGCAGCTGGATAAACTGCTTTTAGTCAACTTTAGTTAGTTTGGTCAAGCGCCTCTCCACGGCGACTGCCCGCTGCTAATGCAGAAGCTGAAGCTGAAGCTGAAGCTGGAGCTGAGGCAGAAGCTGAAGCTGGAGCTGAGGCTGAGTGAAGTTTTTGGTTGGCTGCTGCGTTTTTTAGCTGAATCTGGGCACGAGTCCTGCTGGTCCACTATTTACAGCTTTAGTTTTGTTTGCCCCGTGTTTTGTCATGCCTCTTATGTCCTGCTCGAAAAGTGTAAACAACTTTGGGCGCTTGGCCAAGTGCAAGGTGTACATTGCACACAGCAGCAGCAGCAGCAGCAGAAGCTGTAGATGCAGCACGTTCATGTCCATGTCCATGTCCATGGACCTAATGCTGCCTCGACTGCCCCACTAACCAGCGTCGACTGTTAATCCGAGATGTTTGTTTACCTTGGCACTGCCACGAAGGCTACATAGCTGCTTTTTAGACTCTACGAGTCGACTACGTAGTGGAGCGGCAGCAACTGGCGTGGAGCCTCATTTATCTTGTGAATGCAATAACAACGACTTAGCCGGAGCTTTGGGGAGTCCTGTGCAAATCCATTGAACCTGCAGAGAGTATAATAAGTTAGTCGTGAAGTTTGCAATGCATCCACAGAGATAAATTAGACTCCACACTGCTGGAATATAGCTGATACGCTCGCTTATTGCGCCAAAATATATGAAGATGCGAAATTTAATTCGAATGGTTTTCCTAAATGAATTTGAAAATTAAAACAATTTACAATCTCCTAAATTTGTGAACATAAAAATAGAAAAATATATAAATATTCCAAATTTAATTTAAATAATATTTTTAACATTGATTTACATGTGTTGAGTTTTCCTAGAGCCGCACGCCCAAAAAGAGCTCTATCTATAGCTTTTCTTTGTTTGCAATGGCCAATTAATGAAACGACCTGAAAGTGTTATTTATATTTAAATTTATATATATGCATATTTATATATAAATGCATTGCAATTTAAATTATGCGCAATTTGTATGAATGCAATGCGAATCGAAAATGTTGTTAAATTTTAATTATGTCGGCGATCATTGTTGCGAGTTTTTTGAGTTTTAATCGGACAAACCGCTTTAATTCGAATTTAAATTAATTAAAATCACTTACGAGCACAGGCCAAACCAAACCAAACCAAACCGAACCGAATCAACAACAACAACAGCAACAACGGCAGCAATTTCAATAATAACAACAATAACAACCATTTAAAATTGGCAACAACAAAAACCCAAATTAACTTTGCAGCGCTTCAGATTCAAAAAAAAAAAAAAAAAAAAAAAGAAACCACAACACAGTGTGTGCTAGGGTTGACAGAGGGGCTGCACATTGGTAGGGGGCGTGTCACAGCAGGTGAGCACAAAAGGCGCAACTGCCAAGAGCTGCTGCTGCTGTCGCCGCTGCTGCTGTTGCCGCCAAGCGAATTCTTGTCCAGGGTCGCTGAAGGTGGACCAGACTATCGAAAGGGCGTTTGGGCGTTGGCCATGCTGGGCGTGGCTGCAGGCAGTTTATAGCGCATTTTATTTTAATAAAGACTTTTAATTGAATTTTCAATTGTTGCGCACGCGACACGACGCCAGTGTTGCTGCTGCTGTTGTTGCTGTTGCTGCTGTTGTAATTGTTGCTATAATCATTACAGCTTTATGTAGTGTATATCAACAGTGCATGTTGCTGCTGTTGCTGTTGTTGTAGCTGTTGCTGTTGTTACTTTTCAATAACCTGCTGTTAAAGCACAAGTCTGTGGTTAAACAATTACGCGGGTGCAGGGAATGCACACAACGCCAGATAAAGGCCAGCATCATGGCATGTCGTGTCATGTTGCATATATATAAATATATATATATATAAATATTTATACATATATAGATATATATATAAATGCAGGCAAGGACAAAGGCACACACCAGCACGCGGGTGGGCTTTATTTACATGCGCCTCGCGTCAGACGCGAATGGCGTTCGCCACTTCCGGTTTCCGGTTCGCGCTGCTTAGCCACACAAAGGGGAACAACAAAAACCCCGTTAAATGTTAAATCAATGAACGTGGCAACAATTAAAATATTCCACTTTCTGCATCCGCTGGAACTGCGACGACAACAACAACAGCAACAGCAGCAGCAACAGCGACAGCAAAAATGGCAACGCCCTCTCACTTATTTATGTATATATTCTTCTTCTTCTTTTCACTTGCGCAAATTATGGAATTTCAATCATTTATTTATTGCATGTAAATAATAAAATGTGCAGCCAAAGTTATGAATTTTATTAATTTTTAATATGCAGCGTGTTACAGCTGCAACTCCTGTTGCTGTTGTTGTTGCTGTTGCTGCAAGCGCTGCTGTTGGGCTTATTGTGCACTTAACTGTCAAACAGTTATTGTTGTTGCTGTTGCTGCTGCTGTTGCCGGTCGATTTACGGCGTAATTTTTATTTTAATATGAACTCTTCATGCGCATTGTTTGTACTTCAGTTTTGTTGTACCAAATTTCAATTAGTTTTTTCATGCACTTTATTGGCTATTGTTTCCAGGCTAAGTGCTTCCTCACACACATGCCCAGACACACACGCGCCCACGCACACACACACAGACACACGCACGGCGAGGCACTTCCGTTAAATGTGTGTAAATTTCACAATATTCACAGTTCTATTGTGGTTTTTTGCACGCACTTATTTTATTTTCAATAACCAATAATAACCGTATATAAAACATATACCATAAAGAGTTAAGCTCTCCGTGAGTCCTCAATTGTGTTGCGTAGTGTAGCATGGGCATAGGTATTTTACAAAATAGTAGATCCACATTTTAAATTTGGGAAGGTGCTATATAAGAATAATTTAAGCTGAACTATAAATTTCGAAATATTTTTTTTTTATTTAGATTTTATAATATTGTTTATTTACCGGTAAGATTTATTTAAATAATTTTTATCTTTAATTCTTTATGTGTTAAATATTCATTTTCTACTCAGGGGAACTTTATTTTTCTGGAAACTGTTTAGTTTTGTAATAAAATCAGTAGAAATTGTTATATTCATTTCTGATTAGCTTACATTAATTATATATTTTATTATTACTAATTTAAACATATCTGACTGATCCATTTCATTTTCACTACATCAAGAACTTAGTGAAGTGCTTTAAAAATATTCTATTTCAATTTAACGCACTCATAGCTATTGATTTTTCGCATTGCCATACAACACCCAATTTAGGAATACAATTGAAAATTAATTTAAAATTCAATTGTTCAAGCTAATTGCGCACAATAAAACCAAATATATCAGAACCAAATTTCATGGCTTTTTAAGCGCCACAACTGTGTGCAGTGCGAATGAATTAAATTAGAAGTTGGCATTGCTGCCCACTTCGTAACCATAATTAGCTGACCGAGCGCATTATCCCTAGCCTCAGAAGGGGTTGAGCACAAGACAAAGCGTGTGCAGGGCAAATTAAAAAAGATGAACTGCTAAAGACGAGAGCTCTATAGTACACGTATGTATATAACACATGCATGCTGTGTGCTTTCTCTTTAAGCACACAAACGAAACCCCAACGACCGCAACGTGGAGACTGGCCAAATAGGGCAAGAGCAGGGCAGCCGACATAAGAATCTTGTTGCGGTTGCCCGAAAGGCTGTCCAGAAACGAGTTCCACTTCGAGTTGCATTTCGAGTCAGGGTCAAAGCTGTGCCCATGTGCATATAGACATCCGCACAGTGAGGCTGAGTGATGTATGCAAATAGGGGAGCTAGTGGCAGACGCTCGCAGACAGACAGCTCCAAGGTGTCAAAATCAATTCCGGGGAATAAAAAACTTAGAGAAGCTACAAAGAGGCACGGCTAGGGCAGTGGGTAGAGGCTTGAGCTGAGGTGCGACTGCATTAATTAAAAATTTGAATGCAATGCCAAGTGAAAAGAGCAGCGCCTAACAAATTTTTCATAGGCTAATAAACTTGAATGCGGTAGCAAAAACGAGCAGTGTGATGTCACAAACGCAGCCAGCAGAAGGAGCAGGCGTAAGCAAATGAACAAGAGAGAGAGAGAGAGAGAGGGTGAGCCTCTCTGGGAGGGGAAGGGGAGTGGGGGAACAGGGAAAGCTGACACTCAGCAGAATGCTGGGCCACAACTTGTTTTTTGCCGCACTGTCACCCAATTATGTCACACAGTGTACAACAAATTAATGCCTCGTTGCGTTGATTGCGCCGAGTGCGGCTGCTGTCGCTGTTGCTGTCGCAGTCACAGTCGCAGTTGGCGTCGCTGTCGACAGAGCGCACGAAAGTATGCAATGCAAAAAGTATGCAAAAGTAAAATCACTAAAAACAGCAGCCGACCGAGAATCCGCACTGAGCCTCGTCAGTCGCTCTCAGTTTGTGTGTGTGTGTGTGTTGATGTCTGACTCTGCGTGTGTGTGTGTGTGTGTGTGTGTTGGTGTGTGATTGCGTGACAATTTCAAACAGATTTAACCGCCAATTTAAAATGAAGTCAATACAAGCGAAAGCAACTGAACTGAGCACGCAAAAAAGTAAAAAAAGTGAAAAACTGGAAGCATCAATAATAAAAGTAGTGCAGTTATAAGATACTCTATAAATCAGCTGAACTGAAAAGTATTTATATATGTATAAATACATATTCGCTTAAGCCAACTCACCAATAATGGAGCTACACAGTCTGCTTTGGGGAGTTTTCAATTCTTCACTAACTGCCTGATCTTAAGCACTGGCAGCAACAGATAGTATACCCTATGTTCATTTTACAGGGTAGCCACTGGCAGCCACAGTGGAGTTGTCGCCCAGCGACAGATCATCGGCCCATCAGCAGCGACGTAGACCAAATGTCCAATGTTGTCCATGTCTGGACTTCTCTGCTTCTTCTCGGCTTTCTTTTTTTCAATTTTTCAGTTCGTTTTGTTGGCAGCCAACATTTAAATGCGCACAGTGGGCGAGGCAGCATCCCACTGCTGTCGCTGGTCAGCGGTGCGTGCTCCACCGCCAGCTGTAAAATGTATTGTAAAATTCACGGCTTTTTTTCGGCTCGCCTGTTGGCGGGTTGGCTTGACTCTGTGTGGGTTTGCCATCTACTTCTTTTCCGTTTTTCCTTTTTTTTTTTGTCTGTGTGTTTTATTGGGACACGCTGTGCGCTGTGTCAGACAAACGATTTAAATGAAATAAATTACAATAAATCACTCAATCGGTTTAAATAAAAATGTTGCTCTTGTAATGAGATATCGAGTGCGAAGGCAGCAAAAAACTGGGCAGAGATTGGCAAGTGTTAAGCCAGCGGAAGTATATGAAAATTACAGCATTGATTTAGTGGCAATTTTAAGGAGTTTCTCCTGCCAAAACCGATGAATGCGACTGATGGATTAGTTGATTGATTGAAAGCTACTTAAATAGATTTTGTTTATAAAATTTAAATAATTTAAGCGTAACGAAAAAGAAGAAGAGATGGTTTAAAAATACCCTGTTCGTGGTGTCCTTAACTTAGTTAGTTAACTTAAAGTTTATAATAAATAGCTCCTTGGCCTATTATGCACGAACAGCTTCAATATCTTAGATCTAACAATTCATTGAATTACTGATATTTCTTGGAACTACCTGCGCTTCTTGCTCGAGACTAGAACATAAATCTCTTATGCTCTCTTGATCAACATACATTTGTGTAGCACACACTTGAGAGCCATTCTGTGCTGGTAATACATTTACTGGCACACTGAGCCATAAAGCAATTGACAAGGCAATCAATTGATATAAAACTCGCTTGCATGAGTCAAAGTAGGGCTCTGCTAAATAGTGGCTGTGTGTCTCGCTTGCTCTAATGGCCTGGCAAGGGTCACATAGTTGGGGCTTAGTGCTTAGTAGCAGTCAGCAGTGCATGTAAATGCCATGACAATGGCTTCTGGGCAGGGCACAGGTGATGTCAGCGAGGCGGAGCTGTGGGAAGGCGGAATACTCAAAAGCATTACTCGCATTGCTATGAGCCCAGACAAATCTGAGTCGTCGGGGTCAGCATCAGTAGACACACAACGTTTTGTCCACCTGAGTTGTCAACAAACCGTGAAATTATCAACCCAAATTGGACGGCAACTTCGAAAGGCAGCTATAGAGAGACAGAGAGAGATATAGAGAGAAAGACAGATAGAAGTGAAGAGTGTGGGCTGCGTATTTTCTTTTTTACCTTGGCTTGAAGCGCACGTCTTAATGCATATGTTAAGCTGACCTCCCGCCTGCCAAAAGCTTTTAATACAAATTGAAAACGCTTGAGGAGGCAAAGGAGGCCCTCGCTCTAGTCTGTGGAGCACAAAATGGCAAATGCTCACAAAGAATCAAGACGCCGCACTTGTGATAAGCAGCCCAGGTAACCCCTGAAAAGCAGCTAGCCAGCACTATGAATACACGAATGGCTGCTCCAATGAGTGACCAGATGTATCTACGGCTCAGTAGTTGGAAACTGCCAACTGCCAACTGCCAACGGCCAACAGCCAACAGCCAGCTACCAACTGACTGACTTTATGTGCCTGCTCGTTTGCAGCATCTTAGATAAGCTAAAATGCACTGAGCATCATGCAAAACTCTCGCTTTGTATTCATTTCCCCCACTGCGGCTGTTCGATGTCCATTTTGCCGTGCTCTAGTCTGCTTTTAACTTCATTCGACGCTTGCATAAATGTCAGGCAAGAAAATTTGCATAGCATTCACTTGCGGTTGCAGCTATTTATCTTTGTGTGCCCGACCAATTCAAGTGCAGCCGAAAGTGGGCCAACTATGGCAATGGCTATGGCTTTGGCTATGGAGTGAGGGACAGCAAACGGAAATGCGCTTTATGCAGCATTTAAATGCGCCCATTTCCGTTACCGCTACCGTTGCCGTTGCTGTTACCGCTGCCATTGCCGTTGCCGCTGCCGACCTTCAGATGCCTCAATTATTTCATTAAGTAAAACGTTTGCATTTCACCTAATTCCGCCCAGCTTGGGCGGTCGGGACTCTGGCCATATCCGCTGCATTCGTGTGCTGGCACGCAAAGTCAAGTCTGAGAGTTGGCATCGGAATTGGTGTGCCTGCCGAAACACACGAAACGAAATTTATTTCTCAATTCCCACTTCAATTTCGCAAATTGAATGAAAAAGCGCTTAAAAATATACAAAAGCAGCAGCAGCAACAGCAGCAGCAGCAGCAGCAGCAGCAGCCAACCAGCCAGCCAGTCAGACCCACAGTACCCAAAAATAAAGTAACAAAAGGGTGCGGGACAGGGGCAAGGGATGTGAAGAAGGCCATGGCCAGGATCGGTAGCACAAGAAGAAAAAAAAGAGAAAAAAAATAAAAGGCAAACGAACAACGAGCAGAGCGAAAGGAAATCTTACAAATAAAACGGAAGTTAATTTACTACGTAAACCGAAAAGCATGGCGCAGCCACATCCGGTGAAGCGATGGTGGACGCAAGCGGTGTGGCAAGGGGCGACGCTGCAAAGAAATACTACAACTGGGACCGAGAGCCGTCCAGCCAGCCATCCAGTCAGCCAGCCAGTCAGCCAGGCAGGCAGGCAGCTTTGGTCTACGCCAGCGGTTGGCCATTTAATTGGCCAAGTTTGTGCTGCACTGCTGCAACCGCTGACTGTCGCTTAAGGTGGCCAAATATTTGCTCATGCAACAGACGCGACTCAGACGGCGGGAGGGCAGGTGGGCAGGTGGGCAGGTGGGCGCATGGGCGGGCGAGAGCTTGGACAGGTGCAGCTCACACTTAAAACCGCTTATTACGTTAACAATTGCGAATATCGGCGCGAAATGAGAGCGCTGAGCGCCCCGAGCACAGCAGCAGACAGGATTACTTTGCATAATTTTAGGGGCATACAAATAACAGCTAGCAATACCCTGAAACACACACCCACACAAACACACACGTGCACACAAAGGCACACCAGCGTGCGGCTTTAGGTTGCGGGTGTGCCAATGAAAACGGAAGGAAATTTCACTAGCCAAATGCAGCGGAGGCAGCCGCAGCCGCAGCAGCAGCCAAGGGAATAGTTAAGAGCTGTTTGGCTATGTCTTTGTGTGTGTGTGTGTATCGGTGTGGGTGTGGTGGAGGCGTGTCAGGCAACAAAGGCGCATTAGAGCGATAGCACCGGGGCCAGCACAAGTATTTGTTATGCGGTAAAAATGCATAAAAATCCCGAGACCGGCATTTATTTAAATTTATGCCGTTATAACGTAATTTTGCATTACCCCAAAAAATGATGGCGTCTGCTACCCCAAACGCCATTTTATTATTGCTGCATATGTGTATAAGGGTGTGTATGTGTGTGTATGTGTGGCATACTTTACACAGCCATTTTTATACAAATTTTCTGCACATTTTTGCGGCCGCCTTTAGCAAAAAAGTAAAATTTCCATTTTTATTTTTTACTAAATATTTGCAATTGTTAGTTTTTATACATTTTTATCTATTGCTATAAGCGCAATTGTATTTACTGGCTATAGTTTGCGACTTCTTTTTAACATTTCAATTGTTCATATATCTGCGTGTTGTATTATACACATATTTGTTTTCTTTTTCGGCTGGCATTGCGGCTCTAACTCTGGCATAACACAATGCAAAAGCCGTTCATTTGTTATGCATATGAAGTAGACCAAAACAGCGCTTGGATTGCGGCAACAACAAAGGCATTCCTGACTGTGGTGCTGGTGGTGCCAACGGTGCTGGAGGTGCTGGCAGTGCTGGAGCTGCAGTGCAAATGCTTGGCAAATTGGTGAGGCGCTTAAGTGCGGTTTCCGCTAGCACAAACAAAGCCGCATTACAATGACCAAACTAATATGCCAAACTATTCAAAATTAAGAATTACATTACAAAATGCCGCCACGAAGCTGGCTTTATAACTCTAATTCGCGCATGTTATGAAGCATATTATTATGGTTGTATTAATACATATACAGAAGATATAAGATGTAACTTAACGAAGTTATAAATAGATAATTTTTATAGAAACTTATGTTAAAGTATAATCAAGTTTTAATCAGAAGTCTCTGAACTATCAATATTAACTGTAACCGCTTTCATTTTGTCCAGCACAGACATTGTCTTCAAGCATTTCTAAACCGTATCCCTAAGCTTGCGCATGCTTGTCCAACAAAAATTAATTACAAACAGAAAGCAAACACGCTGGCTACTTACAGATTGCAATGGGATGCGACACAGAATAGGGAATCTAATTTGTTAATCCGTTCGACACGTCGATTGACTCGGTGCCAATTACTTGGAAAACCCCAAGCACGCGTCACAGTTAAAAGCTGCTCAGCTGCCTAAACCTTGACTCGGGCTTGAGGGTGGTGACGCTGGCTGGAGGTGGATATTGCTCTGAGACTGTTTCCGAATCCGATTCCAGCATGGCAGGAGGCATTCAATCAAATCTAACTGTAACGCCATAGCAGTGTCTTCTGATGCTGCTGCTACTGCTGTTGCTACTCTCTGTGCTTCGAATACAAATTAGGTAAAGTGATGGCCACCCACGACATGCCTGAGCCAAGCAAATAGACACGCCTCCAATCAATGAGCAGAACAACGACATTCTTGTCGACGCTGTCATTGATGAAATCGACTAATTTAAATTCAAACTAATTAATTAAATGCAACGGCATCCGCTTGACTAATTCAAATGGCTGCTTGCAGCCGTCTAATGCACTCCATAAAGCCATTTGTCTGCCTTCACCTGAATAAATATATGTATGTAAATGCTGTGCTATGTAGTCTGTGGACTGGTATAGACAACAACTGGCGCTGCTTAAGCTAATTAAACGCACAATTTGTGTGTCCGGGCCAGTCCTATAACGGTCTTAACAAGGGCCAAGTGCTCCATACAACATATGTGTCAATATCTCACTCCAGACAGCATCAACTTTAACCTCTCTCTCTCTCTCTGCAGCGGCAGTTGGGCGGGCTGGCTGAGAGCACAGGCAGTGGCAGTTTCAATGATTTTGTTTAGCTCAGTGAATCGGAGAATTGAGTTCAACACACATATGCCACGTGTGTCTGTGAGCTCTGCAATGCCACACACGAACGCAACGAGACATTTGAATGTCTGTCATGAATTGATACCAATTTGCAATTGTTAATGAAACGCTTTGTGCTGTGCCGATTGCATTGCACCACCACCGCCAGCACCACGCCTCCAAGGCAAAAGCCCAGCTCACACCCGATAATATGTATAACTGAAACGATATCCCATATACATATGTATGCACACACCCACACATACAGCCCCACATGCCCGCCTCCGGGTGCACTTCAATCTTCGGCGTTCATTTCACTTTCCAAGCTTTCTTTGACATTCGAGTTACAATTTGGCCAAGTTTACGAATGTGTGTGTTCGTCTGTGTTAATGTGTGGGCTTGTATGTGTTTATTTGTGTGTGGGTGGCAACATTGAAAGTCTTCCAGGATGGCCAAACCTCCCGCTGTATGTGTGTGTGCGTGTGAGTCGAAGTGGCCAGCTTGCTCGTGTGCTTTTGCTCATTTCAATTTTGTAATTGAGAATAGCTCTTGGGAATAATGGAGATCAGATCATTTAATTAACTTTGTTTTCGAGCACATCGAATCCTGCTGCTACTGCTCATCTTCTCATCTCTTCTTCTCTCTTCTTCTTCTTCTGCCATAGTGTCAAGTGCCTGCAATTGTCCGTGCGGGCGTCTTTTGTGCTGTCTGTGCGCAACTGATTGAAGCTGCCAGCGTCCAAACGCAATAATTTTACGACTCTTCCTCGACTGCTGCTTCAGCTGGCTATTGTTTTTGTTGTTGTTGGTGGATGCTGGTGGTGCGGGTGGTGCGGATGATGGTAATGTTGCCTTGTCCATCTACTTGAGAGCTGCCAGTTAATTTTCTGTGGGCCAATTTCATTTGTTAATTTGCATTACGAATATTGCAAGCATTTTGTGGTCAATTTTCAGTATGATAATTTGTGCAAAAGGCTCGTATTTAAAATACCCTGTACATATTTCACATGACAAATAAGGTAATATGATGTCTTAGAGAATATTACGCACAACATAAAGTGTATATAAGCATATATAAATATTTTTAATTATTTTTATACATAATAATTCCTGCATAATTTCATTATAAGTGGTTACACAGATTATAAAAGTATTTTAATACATAATTTGTTTGCATCTATAAAATCTATTAAATAAGTTTATTTTAAATTATTTCATTGTATTTATCCCATCTACAATCCATATAAGATTTTCACTCATCTTCTCTTACACCCACTATCCTTTACCTCTCGTGAAGGGTATTTTGCAGCCACACTCTTCAAAAACGCTCCATTGTTCACTTCTGGGGTTTCTTTGATGCTGGAATGTTAAAAATGTGGTTGCTGCTCGTTGCAGTTGCTAGTTTCAATTTGCTCTTGAAGTGCTCGTCAAGCGGCTGTAGAGATATTTCGGGTCCATGCATCTCATTTACATTGGCTAAGTATTGTGTTTTCTCTGGCTCTTTGTTGGCTGCTGTCTCAGCTTTCTCAGCACTGTCAGCCGCTTTTATTTTGCACAATTCATTTTCTCATTTTCAAATTGCATTCAGCTGTTTGTGTTTAAGCGCTGTCATGGTTATTCAAAATTACTTTTTTTGAATAATTTTATTTATATGTTCACTCCATAGACGCTGCTGCAAAAGTTTTACAGGCATTCACTGTTTATGCAGCCGTAGAGCTGCCTCAACGACTTTTGTCATTCATTTGTTTATACAGTTTTTTTTTGGTTTTTTTTTTTGCTTTCCTTGACTTCAAACGTTTGTCGAAAGTACACTACAGCGTCTTTTGTATCCTCCGGCCAGACAATTGATGCCTCTGCTAGAGTCTTGTGCATAGCACGACTTGTATTTTAATTAAAAATTGCAGCACTCTGCAAGAGAGCATCTGTGCAACACATGATGGCCCAAAGGTGCGGATATTTGTTTGCTTTTGGGCACAAATTATCCAGCTCTGGCCTTTTTCTTTTATTGCTCATTAGGAAACAGGCTCATATGGAAAAAAGCAGGGAATAAATATGAGCATTCCCAACAATAATTTGATTAAACAAATTATATTTACGGGCTCAATTTGTAGACCATACCTCCAGCATTTTCATACTTAGAGGCAATCTATCTTAAGAACCATCGCTATGCACAAACCAATGAATGGTAATAAAACTATTGAAAAAACCAATAAATTATCTAAAAATTAGCCAACATTTAGATGGCTCGCTAGCTACTATGCAACGCGTTTTTATTGCCATTGAAGGACTCGCGCAGCAAATGCCACAGATTCAATGGCCTTTGTTAAACAGGCTATTTATCTGCAGGCAATTGGTTAGGCCCTGGCGAAGCAATGAATTGATGCGTAGGGGGGCGGGGGAGGGTGCCGCATGGGTGTGGCGTTTACAGTTGAGTTGTGCAGTCGAATGCATTTGGCAGATCAAACGAAATGCGATTACGCATACGCAGCGTATGGCGTCTGCAGCTTTGCGGGCAGGAGGTGAGGGTGGTGGGTGGTAGATGGGCGACGGCGACGGCAACGGCTGTGACATCTGTGTGGTTAATTAGGCCCTGGAAAATCGTTGCACGCCATTTTGTTGTCAGAATTTGCGTACCTGCAGCGCTGGTTTTTGACAGTTGGCCATTTGGTTGCTCTCAAATTGCACGGCTCATTAAATTTCAATAGGGCGCTAGGCGCTATCTGTGGGCCGCATATGATGTGCGCTACGATTTACCGCGCTGCATACTTCCAGGCGTCGATTTGTGTTGGCTGCACGCGCTGCGATGCCTACTTTCAGGAGGCGGCAACGCCACGCCACACCCAGCCCCATGCGCGACATGCCACTGCTAGAAGGCGCCAAAAAGTTGTCGCAACTTTTTGAATGCCTTTTGCGTTAACTTCTTGGCGCGAAAAGTTTGCTGTAAAATACTTTGCGCAAATATTGTTTTCGCATGCTTTTGTTGCGCTAAGCGCTCTGCGAAACTGTGTAGCCCAGTGTAGCCAGTGCCCCACCCCAGATGCTGCACAGTAATTCAACTCGCTTGCAACGTAAATTGTATCAATGTGCGCTGTCTTTTCAAGAGTTTGCTGCTACTTTTTGTTGTGTCTCCTCAACATTGCGCCATCCCTTCTCCCTTTCACTCTATCTCTGTCTGCCTTTCTTCTCTTTCTTTCTAGTTGAGCTTTTGTTTCCGCCCTACGCTTTGCCATGTATTGGCATTTTCAACGCTTATTTGTATCGTTTTCGCTCACTTTGTTGTTGCTTTTGTGATGGCTCGAGCTGTTGTTGCGGTTGCCAGTGCCAGAGCCAGCACCAGTGCGAGTGCAAGTTGCAACGTGCAACGTGCAACCCTTCTTGTTTGCCTCAGATTTTTGCCATTTTGCCTGCTGCTCTTTTCGACAATTTCCTTAAAACGCAAACTTGAAAAACTTGCACGAAATATTTGCGGTGCTTGTTTTCTTTATTTTTTCTTTGCTTTCCTATTCTTGGCTTTTTTTCCTAGAAAGTTTTCAAATCAATTGTGCCATCGAGTTTGTAACAATGACAAAAGCCTTTCAAAACGGATGCCATATGCTATGTGCTTCATATTTAATACAACAATTCGAATAATATAAATTGAAAACTGTATTATTGGACGAACTTTACCGTACAGCGAACACTAACGACGACGTGTAACTGGCTTTAGTATGCCCTGCATAATAGACAGTAGATATTTCCTTAAGAGACAATAAATGTTTCAATACTCAAAACGTAACTCACACGCGCTCGCTTCAATATGGAGTCCTTTTGGACATCATATGCCTGCTGCTTCGAGGGTATCTCCAGCACAGTGGGCACTGGCTGCAGGTGTTTGTCTAAGGTGGGACGTATCATATCCGCATATATCTGATTGATCATTATGATGGCAATATCCTCGCGTGCCACAAAGCGCTTGAAGCACTCGTCAATGGCCGCAGCGCTCGTGTCTGTGAATCAGCAAGAACAACACAAAAGTTTTGAGTTACTTTCAAACTATGAAAGTGGATAATTATGCAGCTGCTGACAAACTACCTTTCTCGACGACCATAAAGTTGGGCTGACGCTCTTCGTTGATTTCGCCAATGCCGCCAAGCAGAAATCCCACGCAGGTGTCCTGCAATAAGACGAAAGAGCGCGAATGTAGGATAGATGAAGTCATGAATAGCTAACGCACACCTCGTCGCCTATAACAGCCATGAGTTTACCATCTTCAAAACATCTATTTGACATTTTGATTGTTTTTATTGCACTTAATATGAGGACTAATCGAATAATGATTTTAAGTAGAAATAATATGTAAATCAAAGAAAACTCAATGATATACTGATCAGATTTTCATTCAAAGAATTTGATATTTCTTAACTAAGTGATAAAATACACTAAAAATAAAGTTAAACACTTACACTTTATTATTATTAATTTTTTTGTTTTTATTTATTTTTATTTTTTTTTTTTTGTATGCCAAAAGAAATCAAAATTGTGCACACCCATTAAATTATTATACAATAAATAAGCTAACTTTATTTCCAAATTAATCTACTATCATGCCAAACACTAAACCGCAACATAATCTATTGCATTAAATAAATAATTTAACTTTAAGAGGATATATTTAGAACTAATTGGCATTAAAAAAAAATACATATAATAGCTAAAGGCCTTTTAAATGCAATCAATTCAAATCAATTTAACCTAGATTATGGAACAAGATTTATTCAAATTTAATATATGAATAGCCAAATAATAAAAAGAATATAATATCAATGTATCTAGTCGAACTATGAAATTGAATTTAAGCCCATTCTGTACTTCCTGTATTGAAAAGCTTTAAAGTAGATTAAAAAAATATGTTAATCCTACTTTCTGATAACTTTTGAATACAAGTTTTTAATTAGAGGTGTTTGAAAGTGAAGCTAATAAGTCCAAATAATTTTATTACCTACACAAACCGGCTTAAACTATGAATAAAAAGAATTCCGACAGCCAAATATATAAATTGAATAATCGTCGAAATTTCACAGCCATCAAAAGTGCTGAAAATGAATAGCAGCAACTCAGTGTTGATTTGTGAAATAATTTTCACTGAAATGCGAAACGCGCTATTCCAAAAAACATAAAAAAAAATTATAAAAAAAAAGCAGAAGAAAAGGCGGGCGTTGCTGCACTTGACAGCTGTGGCGCATTTGATGGCAAATCGTTGGTTGCACTTAGCTGTTGCTGTTGCAGTTTCTGTTGTAGCTGCTTTTTATTTTTCTATTTGTTGTTTTTTTTAATGCTTTTTTTTTGTGTAGCTATGTGAAGCGTAAAACAAGTTTTATAATTGTTTAAAATGTTTGCTGCCAACGTCCATTGCAATGCAATTTTATAACGAATTTTGTCAGTTGCTGCTCGAAACTTAATCGAGAGCAACAACAGCAACAAACATCGGCAACAAATTTTGTGCCAAAACATTTGCAGCGCCCCCTCGAGTGGCCCCAGCGCCTTGACTCGCTGCCACGCCCATTGTGCTTTTTACGCAATGTTGCGCTCGAAAACTTTAATGCTGCGACAGCTCCTAATTGGATTAGATAACTTCTCAAAAGGGTTTAACACATACACACACACGCACACACACACACCCGTGCAGCCATACGCACACGCAGATAGCCGAAAGCGCACATTACGCATACGCCGCATTGTCTCTTTGGCAAAGTGAATCGTTTCAAATCCAAAGCCGGTTATGTGCACCATTATACCTTTACTTTTCCCTGCTGCTGCTGCTGCTATTGTTGTTGTTGCTGTTGTTGTTATCTCATTTACGTTACGTAGATCAAAAACAACAATAACAACAAGCCCTAAAAACCTTTGCGCTACATTTTGCTAATCGTTAAACAAACTTTCAACAATAGCACTTTGCCCTGTGCTCTGCTCCCCGCAAATACAAAACATTTTCGAACTCCAATCGATTTTTCAAATCAGCTCTAATTGTTTACATATCATTGGTTACTTCGGTATTTTTGTTGTTGCTATTGTCGTGTGGCATAACTAATTATGATTAATGTATCGCCGTGAGCCCGTGACATTTACAGTTAATTAATAATTGACGGCCGGTCGGCCGTATATGTATGTGCCTTATATACGCGAATAGGTATTGCAGCGCCCAGAGGTGCATTGAACCTTTGCACTCACTCGATAACCAACTCGCGCTGCAGACGCACAAATTGCCATCAATTGGCAAATTCAATACGCCGAACGAGAACCAATTCAAAAGTTCCAATTCGTCGCCCCAGTCCAAATCCACGCTGGCCGCCTGACCTTTTTTCACTCGTCTCTATGGACAGCAATTCACGTTGGCTTTGCTGTTAGCTGTTAGCCAGTCAGTCGTTCGGCTAACTAACCAGGCGTTTCTGCTATACAAGCAAGCGCATGCGGCAAGCGGCAAGCGGCATTTCATGCTACCGGTTTTTTTTTATTAACTGGCAACAGCAGATAACAACAACAACAACAGCAGCAGCAACAACAAACTGTGACTTCAGTGGGTTTTGGTTTTTTAAATATGGTCATGGTGGCATCTAATATGGTGCTGCCTAGAAAATTTTCACTTATGCCCGGCACGTTTTGCCTATTTTCCTCTTAAGCACTAAATGCTTTGGGTCAAGCTCTCGAAATTGTTGAAAATTGTGCTTGCATTTGCCAGGCGGGGCTAGGCTTAGCCAGGGCAGGCGGGGCAACAATATGTTGTTGTTGTTGTAGCTAACTAGGTGTTTTCTCTTTTTGATTAGAATAAATATGTGGCAAATGCCGATGTAGAATCTCGGCTCGGGTCTAAGGTTTACAATGGGTTTATGGCTGAACAAGCGATGCATTTACACGTTAATAGATAGAAACAAAAATGAGAGAAATGTTATAGTAGAGAAAATGTGTAATGCGTGTAAAGTAAGAACTAAACCATTTAATGTATTTCAAACTGAACCTTTATAATCATAGTTTGGCTACTTATTGCTAGAAGCACTATGAAAGATCATAGTTTTCAGGGAATATAATGATTTGGATACAAATTGTGTATAGTTGTATGCATTTCTGTTTTCTGAATCTGATTTGATAGAATTTATAGTATTTAGTTGAAAACCTTAGCTAGATTGCATCCATCTTGAGTCAAGAATTATTTATTGCCTATTTCTTCTATTCAATTCCACAGTATTTTAAGTATTTTTTCGGTATTTTTTTATTGTTGATAGCCAAGTTAGAGGCGAAATGGTTTCTACACGCTGTCCGTGTATCCACTTATTGAGATTTGTATAGCTCATTATACAAATTAGTTCCTGTTTATCTTCATAGCACTTTTTTTTTTGACAAATTTGACTTTTAATTTAACATGCCGCCCATCCATACTTAATTCTCAATATGAAATGCTAAATGCTAATAGGCAATATCTAAGTCTCTATCCCACGCCAGGTACATTCTAAAGCCATATAGTAAACCCATAGATGACTCAGATATCTTGAAACAGGCGCAGACATTTCAACACTCCAATCAGCCACCTGTTTGTTAGCCCCACATATAATGCACTCAGTTGCGGGTCTCCATTCCGGCACATTTTGGCCATTGCTCTTGTTTATCTATGCCTTTCGCCCTTTCATTTTTAGGTCTTTTTTTTTTTTTTTGGTTGTTTTGAACTTTAAAGGCATACACGCTTGTTATTTATATAGTGCTTGAAAATAGCATAACATTTGCGGGCTTATATAATAGGAGTACGAACGCGAGTACGATTACAGCTGCCATGCCAACTGGGTTCGTCGTCGTCGGCGTCGTCATCGTAGTAGTCCGTGTTGTTGTCGTATGCACATCACGCAAATCAAGTCACACAAATTCGCAATACGCTTTCTTCTTGAACCTTTCAATGCGCGTATCACGCTGTTGCTGATGTTTGCTGCTGCTGCTGCTGCTGCTACTGATTATTCAACAATTTTTATTGAAAGCTAAAGAGGCGTGCAAAAACATCAACTACAACAACATTAGCAAGAAAGCAATGAGCGAAATGTCAAATGCAGGCAGCAGGCAGAGAATACATAACAGCAAAGCGACATTAGCGACAACAACAGCAACAGCAACAACAACAGCAACAGCCTCATCAATATGAACAGAGATGCCAGCCTGCCATTCACTTGGCAGCCCAGCAAAAGTCTATAAGCGCTATATATTTATGTATATATGTTTATTTATATAGCATTCACTATAGTTCGATTCAATCGAACTGTAAAATTAGCATAATGACATTATAATAAACCAACGATAGCGACAGCAACAGCAACAGCAACAGCAACAGCAACAGAGCGATAAATGCAACATTTGATGTTGAGGGAAAGGCTTGGCAGGCGTCGAGGGCAAAAAGCATTTTCAAGCCAATTCTACAAAAATCTGTTGGGTGGGTGTTCGTGCGTCTGCGTGTGTGTGTGTGTGTGTGTGTCTGTAGAGTTAACTGTATAAATACTACATTTGGTTAGGTGAAGTTTCAGCCAGTGGAAACGTGCCAGACGGCAGTAATTGACGATACAATACATTGTTTAAAATGCATTGAGAGCTTAGATCATATTAAATAGTGGCTGAGTGGTGACGTAGATGACTTTAAGACTATCAGATTTGATTGTCAAAGTGATTGTGTTAAGAGTGTTGAATGATCAATAATATAAGATAGAGATTTCTTTCTAGTCGCTGTCAAACTGTACTTCACAATGTTGAAATTAAACTGTAACTTAATATTTTCGAATTTAAAATAATAATTTATTAAGTCAATTTTATTTATTATACATATATAAATATAATTGAATAATTCATTTAAAATTTAAGTATTTTTTTTTCCACTTATTAAAGGTAAGAATAGGATTGATTTAGCAAATATAAAAAAAAGCGAATCGACTTACTTCCACTCCATGAACAGTGTATACAAATTCTGCATACGGCTGGCCGACAGCCAAAAATTGTGTCAAAATGCATTGAACGCAGTTTTATATTGTTGGGTTGATAACCTCAGCAATGTCCAGCGAGTAGAGCCCCGTCCGCCCATTCATCCGTTTGGTCGCGCATGTCGCGTATTTGTCGATTCCATTGACGAACTGGGTCAGCGTGCGGCCAACGGTGCGACAACCGTTAATAGAAAATGCATTAAAGCTAAATCGAATGAAATATATGGCGAGGTGTTTGTTCCAATTCTGAGAGCATGCCACACATTAGTCTTAAGTAATGGCTCTCTGCCCATCACGTGGCGAATCAAAATTTATCAAAAACGTCACGTAATTACGAAGCAGCCGTCACCAATTGACAAACCCAACACAAACTTGCAGATACAGATACAGATACAGATACACACACACATATAGAGATACAAAGATACACATGCTAGAACCAAGCTGTGACTTCTTTTCAAATTCCCAGCCAGCTGCCTGACGAATTCACCAACAGATGCGTTTGATTTGTGTTGCTGTTCCGTGCTCCGTGCCCCGTGCCCCGTTTCCCGTGTTGCCGCCTGCCCCAGCGTCTTCCACAGACTCAACGCTATTGTTGTCGTCGTGTATTGTATCTTATTTTATATTCCAATCACAAAAGGCGTTGTCAAACCAGCGACAGCAGCGCCAAAAATTGTTGTTGCCAGCCGAACCCGTCGTTGCCACTGCGAGTTTGTGCCTGGCAGTGTGGGAGCAGGAGATTCTTAAGAAGTGATCGCCACGTCAGCTGCTCTTGGGTTTGGCAGCCTGCGGGGGCACGCACTTGGCAAGCGGCTCAGCTGCTAATGGAGTACACTTAGTGTTCCGCTGGCGCGTTGACATCATTTGAGATATTCAATATTTCGCAGAACAAGAAGATTTCAGGTGCCAAGCGCAGAAACAGTTAAAAGCAATTAATAGCCGAGTTTGTTCCATAAAGCGGGGGTATTATGAGCTTATAATAAACAATTTTATAGCAAACTATCAGTCGATCTCTTCTCGTGTTTATTTATATCTCGTTTTCTATTATTTTGCTTGAAATTATTTATGAAAGATGAGAAAGCACTTAGCAAGCTGAGGACTATGGGCATGGCAACAAGTTGTAAACTACGTGTTAAAAGCTCTCAAATAATAATATTAATAAAATTGTTTCTAAGTTATAGAAAACCTATTTCATATCTTAACTAAAAATTGATTTATCTAAAATTATCATTAATATTTGCAACGCTCTTGAAAATTGGCTTCGCCTGCTAGCCAAGCACTGTAGACTTATTATATATGTTATAGGTTTTTTTTTTTTTTTTTGAGTAGCTCAATTGGCTTGACTTTCGATTGGATGACACAGCAGAGTCGGCTCTGCGGCTTACATTTTATAGCCCATCAGTGAAGCTGTTGCTGTTGTTGTTGCTGGCTGACTGGCTGAGGCGCAGCTTACGCTAAACCTTTTTCAAATGGCTGCCGCTTAATTGCCCATTTAAATTAATATAAATTTCAATTTGTGTGCACGCACACACACACACACGCAGGCACACCCACACGCAGCCACACTGTGTTTTTGTCGAATGGCTGGATTGGCAATATGCAAAGCACAATGTGCATACCACATGTTGCCAGCAACGCCTGTCAGCTCACCTCTCAGCGCCTCAGCACCACTCCAGCCTCCTTTCATCCGCGCGACACGCGAGCTGTAAAAGAAATGTGAATATCAGCGCTTATAATACGCATGAAAATGAAATAAAATCGCATTTTTGTGATTGATTGAAGCATGAGTAATGAAAAATTGAACGCGCAGCAGGCGAAAGGTGCTGTTTGGCGGGCAGATGTGGGTGGGGAGCTACGTGTTATGTATATGTCTGCATGACTCTGATTTTATGCACTACATTACCTTTGGATTTCAATTTGAAGCAAATCAGGCAGCAATTTACCTAAATAAAAAGAAAATATGATGAAAAACTGCAAGCACATGGAATCAACAGCAAGCAGAAACGAAAAAGAGAAAGAGAAAGAGAAAGAGAAAGAGAGAGAGAGAGAGAGAGAGCTTTTCTTCAGTTTCTTTTCTTTCTTTTAATAAAATTGTATACAATTGAATTGAATTGAATTAACTGCGTATATGTGTGCAGCTGCAGGGCATATCCTATCTATAGCTATTATCTATATATAAATATCTCAATCTAAATACAAATCGCTGGCTGCTGCCTGATGACACGCACGTAAGCTGGAGCTGAAGCTGAAGACAACCAAACTTCCCACTAGGCAAACAGCAATGACAACATCAATACAAAAGGCGAGGCGGGAGAGTCGAAGAGGTGGATTGGGCTGGGGGTGGATGGGGGGTGCGATGCGTCTAAGCTAAACAAAAGTTACGAGCCATATTAAAATGTCATCGTGTCAATGGTGCAGACGCTTGACCAGCACAACGGAGAGCTCTCGGAGCGACCAGCAACTAACGACGACATGATGAAGCGTAAACAAACATGTTCAACTAGCAGACAGACGGCGGACTCCATAGGGGTGTCTCTGTGTGTGTGTGGGTAAAGTAAAACAAAATGAAATTTTACTTTGCATTTGAAATGATTTCCAGCAGCTGCAGCAGCAGCAGCAGCAGTAGCTATGTCTCTCATCCACACACATGCTGCAGATTTTTATTTGTATTTCAAATGTTTTGTGAAAGTGCCAGCAGCATTTGAGGCCAGAGTCCATTTGCTAAACGTACTACGAATCCGCCCCTCCACACCCCTAGGAGTATTTTTATTTGTGTGATTTTTGCAGGCTCGTAACTTCGACTGCGGCCCACTCAGACTGCTCCAAAAACTCAACTTGTGCCGGGCTGAGAAGTTGGCGACTCCCAACCAAAAAAAAAAAAAAAAAAATTTGAAAAAAAAGCTGCACAAACTAACGTTTGGGTAGAAAGGGGCCAGAGGAGCTGGGCGGCACATGACTTTCAAATGCTGCAAGTTGTAGCAGGAACTGTAGCTGGGAGTAGATGACCCGCATGAAAATGTTGGCCCTGGCATATTTTTATGCCGCAAGCATCCAGGACAAATGGCTGAAATTTTTGCTGCTGCGTCGCTGTTGATGATGATGATGATGATGCCAACGACCAGCAGAGGAGCAACAATGCCACTGGGCAATAGGCAACGGGCAATGGGCAATGGGCAATGGGCAACGTAGCTGCCTGCAGTTAGTTCCCGACATGTGTACGTGGCTGGCCTGCATCAGTTCAGCTCGGAGCCAGGAGAGAATGAGCGAAAAAAAGAGCTAGTGACTGCTCCTTAGCTCGCTCGGACATATTTTCTTGCCGCAACCTTGATGCGGGGAGGGATGCAGGTGCACAGTTTAGGCAGTGCCCGGCAAAAATATAGAGAAATTGAACAAGTCGTTTGTCGGCGGCCCTAGAATTTATGTGTGTGCAGCGCGCTGCCGCTCGAGTTGAAAATTAAACATTGCGTATACGCCTAGGTGCATAATAATTCATGCCTGGCCCAGGCAGGCAGCCTAGCTGGAAGGCAGGCAGGCAGGCCACCGCCACCAGCCGACCAACTGCAACGAAATTGTGTGTAAAATGTTTTAATATGAGCTCATAATATACGAGCCAAAGACAAAGAGCAAGAGACAGGCGGCCGCAGCAGAAGGGAGGCTGGGCTGGGCTCAATTTCTGATTTATTGGCAGCCGAAGAAAACAAAAATCAAAAAAACATACAAATATATATGTATATATATGTATATATGTATATTTATGTATGGCACATACTGTTCGTGGGACAATGAGTGCTGTAAGTGTGTGTTTGTTGTCGGCTTGAAAAAATGTTATTGTTTAGTTTTTGGCTGTTTTGCTGCTGCTGTTGCTGGAGCTGGAGCTGGTCAAGGCCTTCGATATATATGCCTAAAATGGCTGCCATCCGGATATCCTGTGCCACACAGCCTGCATGCATACGATGTCCAATTGAATTTGCATTTGGTTTCTACTACCAAACACAAACAACAAAAAAAGATGAGTCTATGCATTGCATGCAAACAAACGCAAAGCATCGTGTAGTATTCCATGTAGCTTTTGGCATTTGCTGCTTTTTTTCTTGTTTTAAATTGCCATACGACTTTAGAGTTGTTGTTTTTTTGGTCAATTTTTATTCGAGGGAACAACAATGAAATTCTATGACGTTGACTTTATGTTTTTGGCCATTTTACAAAAGTTAAACAAGGTTAACCAGATTTAACTGTAAGGAGGATAAAAGACGATTTAGTTAATTGAGATTTTGAAACTTTTGGAATTTCAGTTTGCAGTTTGTGCTGGATTTTTATTGTAAATTTATTTTAAGTTATAGCAAATAAAATTGGCAAAATTATTTTGTAAAAATTCAGAAATTCAAGACAAATTTTTCATAAAAAACTGTTATTTTAATTTATATATATTCGCAATCGTCAATCGTAGGGCTTGTCGTCAGTTTCTTTTTTTTTCATTTTGAACAATAAAATTTAACATTTTCAATATGTTTTTGAGAAAAAATGCATTTGTGAAGCGTATTGCAAATATGTTTGGACTGTTAAATAAATACTAGACCAGGTAATGGCAGGTGGGCGCTGGCTGTGCCCCATAGCAGTTTGTTCAATTTATGGCATCAAAGTTTAAAACGATAACTGAAAATGTCGACCCTTGAAAAGAGTCGCAGGTTGATGGCCGCCCCATAAAATGCCATGTGCCCAGAGAGGAGACATTTCACATATTCATATATTTTTCAACATTTTTATTTTGATTTCTTTTTTGTTTTAGGTTTTTTATTGTTCGGTGTGTGGTCGAAATCAGTGGCAGCCAGTGGGTTTGTGCAAGGGGCTCTAATTGGTAAAGTCAAATATATAATTGAAAGATTTAATGCGGGAGTGAAAAAGAATCAATCACGATAGCAAATAAATTACAATAATTAATTAAATATAACTAAATGTAATTATGCAACATATATAATAAGACTTAAGAGAGACTTTTATTGTACATAAAAATCGATGTCAATCAAAAGCCATAAATTTTGTATACCTGGCAGGTCCATTTATAAGCCTTTCACTGACTACGTCTCTGAGCCTGGGTTTAAGAACCTCGGCACAGCAATGTTAGTTGCAACGGAAATTCCCTCAGGAGTTCTGTTGCTTTTGTTGTTGTTGCTGTTGTTGTTGTTGCTGTTGGAGTTGGAGTTGGCAATTTGTGCATTTTGTGCACCGCCTGCCGTTAATTACACAAATGCAAAAGTCCGCTGGGCAGCCAAATTGGTTGGTAATAAATAAATTCAATTGAATAATTTATTTAATTTATTTGCGACTCTGCAGCCGTGACAAAACAAAATATAAACAAACTGTTTTTGTTGTCATTGCTGCTGCCGCTACGGCTGCTGCTGCTGCTACTGCTGCTGTGTGACAGGTAAAAATGGTAGCGAGTGCCCAAAACAGGCTAACGTTTATTTTTTCATTGCGGAAGTGTGCAGCAAATGGCCGACGAGGTGTTAGAATTTGCAGCAGCTAAAAAAATAGCAAAACAAAAACAAAACATAAAACACACACACACCACACATATTTCAGCAACAACAAAAACACACTGTGTGTGTGTGTGTGCGTGTGTGTGGCAGCGACCAAGTAAATTTGTGGCACAAAAACAAATCGTTTAATTGGCTCAAACAAAACGTAACCACTGTGTACTAAAGCCACCGACGTCGCCGCCGATTATATAACACCAGGCCAAAACCAACCAACGCGCGGCCCAAACAATGCCGTTGACAGCAGATTCGCTGTCGCAGTCGACGTCGACTTCGACATCACAGTCGCCGTCTCCGTCGCAGTCATCGCCGTGGCCCAAACCCAAACCCGTTTGCTACACTTACCCGTTTTTTTTATTTTTGTATTTATTTATTTTTTCTTAAGAGCAAAACTGACGCAAGGGTACCAACGGAGCAGCAAAAGCAGCAACTCCACCTCCACCTCCACCTTCAGCGTTCAGCGGCTGTCGCACCACTTGCACCACTATTGGACAATCCCCATCCAGTCCAACAACGGGTTTAGCATGTTATTCACTCTGGCGTCTTGGCTTTGGTTTATTATCTAGCCACAGCCGATTGGCTACACACAAATTATGAACAGAAATCTTGGCTCGCTTGGCACATTCGCACACAGGCCCTGACAGAAGTCGGTCCAGTTCCAGTCGCAGTCGCAATCGCAATCACAGTCTCAGTCTCTGTTTCAGCCTAGAAATGAAAGTCAACGCTTTATTGATCAGCATTGCAGTTGTGTTGGCAACAGTTGCCGTCGGGCAGGTAACTGGACGTGCCCTTGGCTAAGTGAACTGAGCCTTCATATTCGCAACTTCGTTTCAGGTCAGCGCCAAGTTTCAGATTCGCACGCACGAGGATGCGGTGCAGGCGCACGAGGAGTGCCAGGAGAAGTACAATGTGCCCGAGGACATTTACGAGAAGTACCTGAACTATGAGTTCCCTGAGCATCGTCGCACCGCCTGCTACGTGAAGTGCTTCGTGGAGAAGATGGGCCTGTTCAACGAGAGAAAGGGCTTCAACGAGAAGGCAATCATTGCGCAGTTCACGTCGCAGAACTTCAAGGATCTGGAGCCAGTGCGCCATGGCCTCGAGAAGTGCATTGATCACAACGAAGCCGAATCCGATGTCTGCACCTGGGCCAATCGCGTCTTCTCCTGCTGGCTGCCCATTAACCGCCACGTCGTGCGCAAGATCTATGCTTAAGCTACAACTAATTATGTATGTGATAATTGCAAAATAAAACCACAAAATTGTTGCCCAAATAAAGCAAAATAACAACAGCTGGCCCAGTACGAACTGCCTCGGGTTCATCCACTGGGATACATTGAACCCGCTCTCGCCGGCTTAATCTGCGCTGCCTGATAAGCAGCTGCTGCGTGCTCACGAGCTCAGCGCTTGTAGACGGACAGCAGTTGAGATTGTGCATTCCGAGTGTTGAGATGCGTCTGGCTGTCAGCTTATTGACCTTGTGGTGCGCTGTGGTGCGTCTACACAGCGGCAGTTAATGCCGCATCTGCTAAAAACAACATTCCCGTCACATTTTGCAGGCCTCAGCCGATCTCACGGGCGATGCGCAAATTTTGGAGAAATGCCTGAGCAGCATAAGCAGCCCGGAGCGCATCGAAAGCGATCTGCTTAAGCTGGCCAAGTATGCGAGCTGGACCAGCGAGGAGGTGCCCTGCCTGATGCGCTGCCTGGCGAGTGAGAAGGGCTGGTTCGACATCGACGCCAACAGGTGGCACAAGCAGCGCGTGGCCGAGGAGCTGGGCGCCGACATCTACAACTATTGCCACTACGAGCTGCGGCGCAAGTCGCGCGACGCCTGCAGCTATGCCCATCGCGGTCTGCGCTGCCTGAAACAGGCGGAGCTGCATGCGGGCACCAGCATCTCCACCCTGATGCAGTGCAGCGGCCAGCTGAATGCCACCAATGTGCAGATGCTGCAGTACAGCTCCCTGAAGCCCACGGAGTCCATACCGTGCCTATTCCAGTGCTTCGCCGATGCAATGAGCTTCTATGACGACGCGGGCAACTGGCGCCTGCTCAACTGGCAGCAGGCCTTCGGCCCCACCCACCAGGAGCACCCGCCGGACTACAGCCTGTGCCGCTCTAGCGACGAGCAGCGTCGCCTGGCCACCAGCAAATGTGCCTGGATGTACGACGAATATCTGTGCTGGGAGCGACTCAATGGAAATCTCAATGGCACGAATCTAGTTTAGGCTCGATTGTTTCAGACCTTGCACCTCAGGTGCTAATTGAATTTTATAATCCTCTGACTTTGCCAGATATCGAAAGTTGTGTATTACGTTTAGCAAGTAAGCTGAGATTGAGATATTATCTTTTATTATACATATGAACTGACTCAAGAACAATTACTGCTGATTCTATCTATGATATACCATTCGGAGCGGAAGTCGACGACAAAGTTATCAGTGCCTTTCTCTTCTATATATGTTTCTTGATATGAATTATCCAATTAGCCATGGCGTCAAGTTAAGTTAGTCAAAGAGTTGAGGCATCTAGACGGCTACCGCAAAGCAATTGAATTGCTGGTAAATGGTGGCGCACGGATTGCGACCGCGACGCTGGGTGCAGCCAGTGATGTGGGCGCCTGCGAGGGGCACGCCCAACGATTGGCGCATGGCGGGCAGACGCCAGCGGCGAGTGCGTTCGTCGAATAGCTGCATCTGCGAGATGAAGCAACGCGTGAAACAGGGTATCGGCTCAGTGGGCGGAAAGTGGGCGTAGTCGCCAATGCGATTCCACTCGACCTGGTCCACCTGCTGCAGACACTGCTTCATCGCCGACTTAGCAGATCGTGTGACATTCGGCATCTTCTCGATCAGTATGAACGGATCGTTCTCCAGCTGCAAATGAACAACATAAATATTAAGTAGAGGCAACTCATACAGCCGCTGTTATCAGCTCAGCAGCGGTCAGTGGCCCACAGTAGGGCTTATCGCACTCACGCTGACAATGCAGTGGAAGCCCGCATAGGCATGCTCGCAGCTGCTCTCTTGCTGATCAGCGCGCAGCTTCAGCCGCTCTTTGCACGCCTCGAAGACCGCGTCGCCGAAGTGCTGCCTGATGAGACGCTCGTCGAAGCCCGTCTGTTCGTGATAAAAGTCGAACATCTCATTGAGATAGCACTGCGTGAAGCAGGGCAACTCCTCGTAGCTATCCGACCATTGAGTATACCGCTCCAGACGCTCCACATTTTCCTCACTGAGTCGTCCATTGCTGCGCAGACACTTCTCAATGGTGCGCTGCTCGCCGCTCAGCAGCGCCCAGCTCGGCAGCTGCAAGTACGTTTACTGATTAGAATAGCTCTATATATATATTATATTATATGTAAGCTTTGCAGATGCTATTATAATTATGAAACAAGCAATTCCACATAACAACAGAGAATAATTAGAGCGCATCAACAGATGATGCTAAGCACCTTTCATTGCCATTGCCTTTCGTTGCCATTGGTGCTACTCAGGTACTTCTCAGTGTTAGGCTGGTGATAGAGAGATCTAGTGATAGCAGAGAGAATTATAACACAGCACATTGTCAGATTGATTTAAAATTGAAAAAAAAAAATGAATATACAACTTTGTTTCGAGATTTTTAAAATTTTGGAAGCTAGCGAAATTACTCGATAGAAAGCCTGTGGATATGATTTAGCTGACTTAAGGTACAAATTTCAGGTTATCTATATAATCTTTGATAATAAATCATCATCGAGTTTCACACCAAAAACACAGAAATATCAAACTATTAAAAGATTATAAATACAAATAAATACAAAACAATAGAAAAAAAACCTTTTACACTATATATATAACGAACGATTTAAAGGCTTATCAATTACTCTCGCTTTCTCCCTCTCACTCACTCCCTGTCTTGCTATCATATCATAATCATAAACACACTTTGCCACACTGTTACACACTGCAAATGCTTTCAGCCAATTCCCTTGTCAACTGATCTTTCTCCAGTTCTTACCACCATCAGGCACAAACATATTGCAAGCAGCAGCAGACGCATGATCTCACAATTGATTTCCTACGCGTTCTAAGTACGAGCAAATACTGAAAAGCTGCCAAAACCTGAGCAACAATATTCACAAATTTTAGTTGCTTCTATTGATAATCCAAATTGGGCTACCTAAGGTTCACTCGGATGGGATGATAAGACGCATCCACTATCAGCCGCACGTCACATAGTTCAAGTTTAGAGCTGACTTGTGCAAGAGTTAAAAGTTGTGTTGTGCCATCTGAGAGATTCTCAGTGGGATTGGCAAAGAGCAGCATTACGGGTTTGGGGGAACACACCTCAAACGGCTTACGCAATAGGCCCGACCCAGACCCGGCCCAAGCTAGTTGCATTTTTATTGATCAACACCAGCCAATGAGGTCACATACAAATCAACAACTTGGACTCTTTTTTTCCATTCGGTCTGTTTGTGTGTGTGTGTGTGTGTGTCTTCGTCTGTTAATTGTTTTGATGTTTATTTGTTGTGTTTTGGCATTTTGCCCGGCCAGTTTTCAGGCATTTAATAATATTACAGAGCGTTGCTGTTGCTGTCGATGTTACTGTTGCTGCTGTAGCTGTTTGTAAAGGAGCGACATCGTCCCACTTTACGCATATTTGAGCAACCGGATTGCTCGAGCTGTTGATGTTTCGCCAAAACATGTTTAACACGTCGCGTAGTCACTTCTGCCCAACTGCGCACGAAAATCTTCATCTTCATCTCCAGCTTCATCTTCATCGTCATCTCCAACTTCAACATCTTCATCATTATCATAATGCTTGTCATGATCATCTGCTTTATGTGCTACCGCGTCTCAAGTAATTGCAATCGAAAAGTGGTTCTGCCATGGCGCAAAAATAAAATGAAACCACAAGTGGGTCAGCTCCAATCCTGAATGGTAGATCGCCAAGGCACGTTTATTTGCACACTGTGAGAAAATCATTTGAGTGTTTGCCCATCATTGTGTTCAAAGAGGCTTGAAAATTTGCTTCTGCGCTTCAAAACTCTCACTCTTTCGATTTGATGCTCAAAAGATATTTCAACTGATTTTCGATCTTTTGCTGAATAGATTTCCGTACTGAAAGTGTTTCATTGTTTAACCCAAACTAGTCGCTGCAGCTAAAGCCAGATCTATAACCTATTCTATTTTAAAAAGTTATGATCGGAAATACCAAATCTTATTTAGCAGTTATGCAAATGCATAAAGTTCAGGTTTTTAGATCACATAAATTCAAAATAAAGCCAAATTCTTAAAACTTTAAAGTACCTCAAAAAGTATATTTTGATATTTTAAATTTTTAAATCTCAATGCACACATTTTAAAATATTTACTTTCAGTGTAAGAACATACAATTTATAATTGAATTTCGTTTTCCATTTATGCCCTATTTCAGTCAGCTGCCAGATGGAAGCTCTGCTAAGACGTTGTTTAGCGCTCAGTTCTCAATTAGAGCACTGTTAATTGGCTTTTTGTTGATTCATGATTCTGCTCAGTGTATTGTTATTCCACATGATTCCACAATTTCTTTCGCAGCTCTCGGCCGCTTCGCAATGACCTTGGCTTGTTTTTCTTGCGTGTCTTTTACCCATTATAAATCCAGTTTGCTTTTTATTTTTATTTTATTTTCATTTTCATTTATTTCTCTTCTTTTTTCTCCCGTGTATCACTTTTTGGCCCGTTTCCTCTCTTCTTTCACTCTGGCTTTGTCAATTTGTACAAATTTTCGTTATATGGTTAATTGTTGTACGGCTCGATGCTGTTATTGTTGCCAAACAGCTTTTATGCTGAATGCAGCCTATGAAGCAACGCTCACAATGATGCTAGTCAAGATAATAATGATGATGATGACGACGTTGATGATGATGATGACAGAGCCATAGAGTCGAACGCTAGCTTAACTGGCCGTTTAGGATGCGCCGGGTGCAACCGCATCTTCTTCTTCTTCTTCTGCTTCTTGGCCTGACCTTTGGCAATTTGAGATGCAGGTTTACAGCTGTTGCCCGACCCGTTGGAATTTTTTTGTCTGCTTTTGATGGGATTGCGAAACGATTTTTGACTGTTTAGCATTTTAATGGAGCTTAGCATGGATTTGAATATAGATTTATGTTGCTTTTTTCTCTGTTTCTGTTACTGTTTCTGTTTGACTTTTGTTCGTTTTGTTGCTTTCTTTTGATGAGCAGCCTGCTTTTGTGTCGCAGCGTCATGAATTTATTGATAAGTTTGAAATTTTCAACGTTTCTTTTGTGGGATTTCAAGGTTATAACCTAGTTTTTGGCAAAGGCACGCTCAGCGCAAAAAAAAAATGAAAATGAATAAAAACAATGCATATTTTATGGGTGAGAAATCGATTCGAGTTCGATTCGTGCATGTTTAATCCATTAAATGAAACTGCAAGCACTTTGATAAAAAAAAGCACCACACAATATACAGATAACAGAAAAACGTCCTTGGTTTACTTTGTGGCCTCTGAACTGCCCAAAATATGTGCTGCAGGATGTTATATATGCATATAGTATACAGCCCAACAAGTGAACCTTTTTGCTTTATTTTCATTTTAATTGAGAGCTGGCGAAGCCAAAGGAAATCGCTGTATAATTAAAAATACATCAGCTCATTGGACAAGCTGTGCGCGATTTGCATTTGGAAAATGGAAAATGAAACCCGATTAGTTTTTGGCCAGCAAATATCAAGTGCTCGGAATGGCCATAATTAAAAATACATCTGTGTGTGCTTGGCAAGTGAATTGGCGCTATGGCGCCGCCCAATGTGACAGCTGCGACCAATTGCATGGACAATGGAAGCAGCCAAAACTGAAGCCGAAACTGAAACCAAAAGTGAAGCCGCAACCGAAACTGAAACTGAAAGTGGGGCCCAGACGCAGACAAAGAAGTCAACAACCTGCGCGTGTTTGTTGCCTTCAATTTTGGCGCAAAGCGAACAACGAGCCACACTCATTAACTCTCGACAACATCTTCGTTAGTGGGAATTAATTATGCAGATGTATTCATTGTATTGCGATTTCAAGTGTGGTAAAATGCAGCGCTCCATTGTCGTGATTGGATTGGGAACGGGGGCTGGGTCTCTGCGGCTAATGGCCACAAGGTGTGGGCAAGCAGCTGCTGCTCATTATGATGATGATGTTGCCGATGATGACGATAATTACAATGGTTATGACAAGCAGCGACAGGCTAGGGCGTTGGCTAGGGCTGTGCCCTATTTGAGCATAATACACATGTCCCCCCGAGTCCGATCCCAAACCCGAACTTAAACCGCATTACAAAAGCTTTTTGTTGGCTTTGCAGTTCGATGTTGCCCAAACTACTGCTCAAGAAATGTTTGGGCTTCCGCTGGAGCTATTTGCCGATCGCTTTTCAGTCAACAGAAAAACTGATTTTTTCTTTTTGTTTTTGAAAGTAAATTTCACTGATCATTGACCTCGACTCTCTGTGTGGTTGCGTGTAAACGCCGTCGCTGAGGCCTGAACGATTTTGGGATTACGTAAATCCGAAATTAGTTAATAAATGAAAACTGTGAACTGTGAAATGAGAAATGAGAAATACTGATATTGTACAATAAATACACAAATATATTTATCTCTATACATATAGAAATCAGCTCGATACGTTTGCTGCACTTTCCGAGCTGCACTTTTCTATCGGCTCAAAGGTGTTTTTTATCTGGCCGAAGGCGCTGTTCACTAAATATCTCGTAAATGAGTCTTACGTAAAGTGTTGTAAGCAATATTGTTGTCAATGTGTCAATACGGCCATTGGGCTTGGGCTCTAATAAACATTAGCTAAGTCTGGGAAAGGCTGCGACGTATTTGTTAAAGGTTTATAAATCAAATTTATCAAGATTGTGAAATCCGCTGGATCATATAAAATTCATGCTCTGAACAACGATCCAAATCATTCAAACAACCGATTTTTCAAAATGAATTAAAGCAAGGTTATTTTCTGCCAAAAGTTCTCATCGCAAAGATATGCACATAAAGATTACAGCACAGAACTGAACTTGAGTCGAGTGGGGTTCGGTCAGACTGGAGCTATTAAAATTCTGCACCGGAAATCTTGTTAGATATGAGTCTATCATAAATCTCTATAATGCTTACAGCGAGCAGGCTCATAAGAACGACAACATAAGAAGCAATTAAAACTATTTTTGGCATAAATGTATAGCACGTAGTGGACTCGGAGTGCTATCTTCGCTGCTCATCGAAGACCTTCTGCGGCTCAGAAGTCGCGAATAAATTGGATTTGTAGGCACATGAATGAATTCTTGGCTGGTTCTTTAACAATGCACGTAATATTTGTTTACCTTCCGTTCAGAAAGTAAAAATTAAGATTCAGCAGGATAACGAGTTCACAGTAAAAATAAAGATCTGTCCGATGAGAGACTACAAGATTTATCCCACTTGAGTCATCGCGATAAAGCGCATATAGACGAGTTGTTTGCTAATACTTATTTCAAGCCATATTTTGCAAATACAAATATATTAGTTTTAATTCCATATAACACTGGCTGTGACCTTTTTCTGAAATAATATGAGATCTCAGCCCTAGTTGAGCTGCTCTAGCAACTCGGTCACTTACGAGCAAGGCCGTTGTTTAATTAAACAATTTGCAATTCAGCCTCAATTTATTCAGTTATTAATGAGAAAATGTCAACAAAGCTAAGGTTAACGTTAGTCAAGTGAAGCTTAGCCAATTTCCGACAGACAGGCATCAAAATGGGACAGAAATAGTTGTATAACGCTCGCCAACACCTTCACTCCACGCAAACACGTTCTAACGGGTTTTTCATTTATTTATTTTTATTTTATTTATTTCTGTAGTTTGGTATTTTGAGCATATGACAAACGAAAGATTCAACTCACGAACATGCGGCAGCAACAGTTAACGACAAATTACCGTTTCGAAATGCACTTGCTAAATACGCATTAAGAACTTGCACAGCCAAAACGGACGGGCCCCAACTACCGGCCAGGTCTTCAACGATTTGGCTTAATTGAACACACACACTCACACACACATGGTACTTACTGCATGGGTGTGTGACGAATCAGATAGCATACAAATGGCATGCATTGTGAGTCGAGGCGAGGCGTGAGCGGGCTAAGACAGAGAGTAGGCCAGGCCAGGCCAGGCAAAGACAAGCCAAGCCAGCAATGGTAACTTTTCTTCCGCGTTGCATATACGACGTCAACGTGGCGGTAAACGCCGCACCCACCCACAAGCAGCCCAGCTAAAGTCAACAATTAAAAGAAAAAAATCCGCTACTCACAATCTGAGCCAAGTGCTGATGCAATTTTTGCATTTTTCAAATACTTTGGAACTGCTTGTCCGCAAATTATACTGCGAGCGATTGTGCTTGGTGTTTGGTGTTTCGTTGGCCAATAAGCATTTAGTTCGCTACTCAGCTAGTTGCTGGCTGCTAGTATTCTCAACGAGTTGGCATTCAATTTAGAGTGGAGCGCCGCTAGCCGCTGCCATAAACATAGCTCGCCCTGGGCAACACACTCCCCAAAATGCCAGGCTCAACCCGATCTATAACAGGCCAGACGTCGTCTGACAGCTGCATGGCAAACGGGTTTTTGGTTGAGTTTTTTTTTTTTTTTGTTTTTTTGGGTATCTTTTTTTTGGGGCTAGCCAAAACAAACCCTAAAAATCGGGTGCAACATATAAAGCATAGCAGAGATAGGTATGCTATCGACAGCAGGGCGAAGACTTAATACGCTTTGCTTTTAATTTTGAATTAAGTATTTTAATTACATTAAAATTGATCATATATTATAAATTAAGTTGAATTTTGAATATAAAATTTTATTTTTCCTTACCGTTGTAGGTGTACACATTTAAGTATACAAAAATAATAATATATATATAAATATATAATTGAAATATATTGATAATGAACAAATATATATATTCATTAGTATATACTCAATAAACAAATACATATATATAGATATACATTAGTATATACTCAATATAAATATATTTCAATCCCAACTCTAAGAAGATATTCTTATTACGCCCATAAAACATTTATATACACACTAATATATTTGTTTCGTAGGATAAGATCTGATACGACATGTAACAACTACTATTTCTATGAATCTACTACTATTTTCATGGATATACTACTATTTCCATGACAGAACTATGAAAATTATTATAATTCAATGCATGTACTTAAGACATTTATATATATCAATCTTAAATTTATTTTTTCTTTAAATATATATATTTCTTTCAATTTAAGTATCCTATGCTAGACTTTTAGATTTCGTAGCTGCTCTACTGCTAAAAACCATTTTTGTTTCAAGCTAAATAAAAAGGCTATGGGCAGTGGCCTTTTATATATGCGGAGCTTATACTTATAACTGGCTAGCTAACTATGCAGCAGCAGCAGCAGCAGCAGCCATGCAGTTAGCTGCAGTAGCAGCAACGTCAGCAGCAGCAGCTATTGAAAGCGAAAGCATAACTCTGACAAGGTAGCTTAGTTTGTGTTTATTTTTGTTGTCATTTTTGTTGTTTTTTTGCACTACTGAAACTGGTTCGCTGTCTGGGACTGTGGGCAGCCGCAGGTTTTCTAGAGACCACTTCAATAACACACTGAGCCAGGCCAGGCCAGACCAGGCCCGGCCCGGGGTCGGGCTACAGACCACTCTCGACTACAACAAATTCGCAGTCTCGAGTCGTTGGCAGCTGTAATTGTTCTGCCAGTTGACTCTTGTTTTTGTTGTTGTTGTTGTTTTTGTTGGCTGTGACTGTGGCTGTAATTTCATATTCTTCCTGCATTCCGAAACCTTGAATCACATTTCTTGCATTTAATTGCACACATTTTCAACAGTTTGCTGTTTGTTATTGTTGTTGTCGCTGCGGCGCCGCTGAGTGGCCGTCGTTGACCGCCGCGCTGGGTCAGCTTTAATAGTCGCTGGTTGCTGGCGCGGCTGCTGCAACAGCTACTGCAACTGCAATTGGAGCTGTGACTGCGACTGCAACTGCAACTGGCTGGCCTACCTTTTACTTGCACGCATCGACAGTTGACGGCCCGCTTTTAATGCCAAGCCGCAGTCAGCGAGTGCGTATTTGTTTATGCGCGAGAGCAGCGGCATATCAATTGCAATTGCATTGCCGGCCACCGGTTGACCATCACATTGCTTTTACATTAAGAAATCATGTTAATTGCGTTGATTAACATTTAATATGACGCTGAGTCAATTGACGCTTGTCAAAGAATAATGCACTTTATTGAGCGATATATTATAATGATGCGAATTAAAAATAGAAAATAGTTGAGGGCAAAATATATTTATAAACTTCGAGGTTATTCATGAATTCATATATAATATAAGCAGAAAATTATTTAATGAAAATATTAGAAATCAATATCTATTTAAGAAAATAGAAATCTCTCCGATATGACTAAACTGATATACAGAATTGAGCTGATATACTTATATAGTTCTTATGAGTCAAGCCTTTAAGCATTCCGTTAGAAACCAGCTCTGCAAGGGTATACGAAACACATTCTACACAGACAACGTGGCGTATACGCAACGCGCCTAGAGCTGTTGCTGGAAATGCCAGGCGCATGACTCAGGCACAAGACAGGCAACACACACATACACACCCGCAAAACATGCACGCACACACACACACACTTGTATGGTTTCTGCCAATTAGGTGAAGTTCAACCATAGATTCAGTTTTTTTTTTTTTTGTTTTTTTTTCTATTTTTTGGGTCGGTAAGTAGAAGCCGTGCCCTGAGGCCGGCAATCGCACAAAAAGCCAATCCATAATTAGCCACAAGCATCGACAACAAATCGAAATAGATGCTAGCTGCCTACACATACACTCACACTACACACACACACACTACACACACACACCTAGACGCGCTGAACTTTCAGGCGAATAAATTCCATTTGCAACCCCCGCCTTAAAATGCAAAACGTAATGCCGCAGATCAATTGAGGAATGGTTCGCTTTGGGGGCAGCCGATATACAACAATGCGACGCTGGCAGCGCAGCCGACGCCGCTGCCGGCCACAGTGCGCCGCGTGCATACAAAACAAGCTAACTTACAGTTAAAAGCGACGCGTCGCTGACAATTACAATTAAACGTGTACACGAAAGAGCGAGACAGAGAGAAAGAGAGAGCAAAAATAAGAGAGCGTAAGCAGCGCGGCACGAGCGAAAGGAAGAGAGATGGTCGATTCGCATGAGTGCAACAAGGCCAGGTAGCTGCTGTAAGTAACGCCAAAGCTGGCTGCTATGAGCCCCAGCCGCCTTGCTGTGCTGTGTACCGTTGCAATCGTTTGCCAGTGAACGTAGCCGACGTCGCCGTCGTTGCCAGCGTCGCCGCTGCGCAGTCAGCGCGCGCGTCGCTGCCGCCGCCAACGTTCGTCTGGATTGTTCGCGGCTGGCGCGCATGCGCAGCGGTATAAAAAGCTCCCGCACCAGCCACAGCCACACACAGTTTCAAGTCGTCGGTCCAAGTGGTGCGCAGAGTCAAAGTTTTGTTCAAGTGCTACGAGCCGCCTCCCCCCCTACTCTCTCAGACTCGGTTACGTATCGGCGAGCAACGGTTAAAAGCGTTATTACCAAATACACAACAGCAATAAACTAAACCGCACAATGAAGAAATTTTTAGTTGTGTTTGTGGCATTATTCGGAGCCGGTATGTATTATTTGTTAGCTACATACATACATACACACCCACATGCATATATGTCGCCCAGAGAAAGAGAAAAGAGAAATGTTAAAGAGCAGCCACTGCGCTCAAGGAGCCAGCGACAGCTTGCGCTTGCGCTTACGCAACCAGCCCAACGCTGAAGGACACTTGACAAGCGTTCAACCCGTTCAGTGTTAAAAAGAAAGAAGTGTGTTTTTCAATCGAGTGTGTTATAAAAGCGCCCGCTTGTGCAACAAGTGATCGGCTCTGATCAACTATCGCCCAGCTTGGCCCACTTTTACCAGCTTCGACTCCGAAATAAAAAGGCGGAAAATACAAAATGGAAATCACGAAAAGTACAAAAAAAGTATAAATGAAAAAAATAAGCGAAGGCGCGAATGCAAACCATAAGCGTAATCGAGCCAAAGAGCCAATTGGAGTTGGCCATATTGCAGCAACCCGACACGTTTACTTGCATTTTCTATGCCCCAACCGCACACACGATCCCATTCGCTGTAGATAGATGTATCTATAGCTGTTGTATCTGTATCTATTGGCTCGAATCGATTTCATTACCTCATCGCGTGGCGACGCCTTTCAGAGTGCAAGAAATTACAACAGAGACAGACGCTCGCCGTCTGGTTCGGCTCGACTGCACCAGTCGCTTACATCACCAGCATCATCATCATTATCACTATCATTATCGTCATTAGCATATGCATGATGATCGCTGTTATAAATGATCTTTAGTCTTAAGCCAATTAATGAGCACATTTGCATGACATTGACATTGAAATGCCTTCCTTTCTGCTTCTTCTTCTCAATATTTGCACAAAACACAAATTTACATATTTTTGAGACACGTTTGCAGCCGGCTAATTGAAAAGAAAGATAACTGCGTGATGCTTTGCTTTGAGATTTCGGCACAGGAATTTCAAATACGCAGCTGCCTGCCACGCCCAGGCGGCCCATTAGCCAAACTTGTTTCAACTGGGCCATCAAAGTGATTTTAGCCGCAACATTGTTGACGTTTTGATTTCGTTTTGTTGTTGGTTATTCAACTTGAAAACAAAAACAAAAACAAAAAATACAAAAATTGAAAAAAAAAAGTAAAATCGCCTCTGGCTAATTGCGTGCCATGCACTCTTGTTGTTGCTATATTTTCTTAGCCACTTCGCTTTTAATTGGCAACAATTTTCAAAGTTATTAAACTTAACAACAGCAAAACAACATTTAATGGGCCTAAGCCAGGTGCATACAGCGCATTGTCAAGTTCAAGTTGCTTGTTGTCGTAGTTGCTGCTGCTGTTAGTGCTGCTGCTGCTGTTGCTGCTGGCAAATAAATTATGCAACATCTAACGCTGCTGGGCAAATACGCAAACACTTGGCCCAAATGTTGCCACAAGCATGCTAATCACGGCGATAAACAATTTGAGCCGTTCAAAAGATTTCCGAAAAGCGACGAAAAACACAATAAATTTCCGCATTCGGTTGCGCGACTCATTTTTATTTTTCTTGCTGGCGGATTTTTGCATTGGCTGCTGCTGCTGCTGCGGTTTAGTATCAGCAGCAGCAAAAAGCGTAACAAATGCAAACAATATATGTGTGTTGCCATTTTGTTATTGCCACACCACAGCAGCAACACGGGCAGCACAGCAAGCAGCAGCAAGTCACGCTTGAAAAGTTTTTATTTTGTGGCAACAAAATCAAATGAAATGGCCAAAACACACACACATACACACGCACACATAGACACACAGCTGCGCGAGCTATGGCTTGCATTAGTAGCACAACAAACACAACATACACACACACTTGCACACTCACACACATTAGCTGGGTATCTGCGCTGATTTATGGGGCCAGAGGCAAGTGTAAAAAAAAGTCAACAACAAATACCAAAATAAAACAAAAAAAAGTAACAAAATACAACTCTTAAATGCGCTGACGCCACTCGAAAGTCAATTTGCGTGCCACATTTTTGCCATTTGCTGCCACTCGCGCGGCCTTCCCTCTCCCCCCTCTCTCTCTCTGCGACTCTTTCTCTACCGCAGCTCAGGCTGTCGTCGATGCGTTAAATTTGAAAAATAAATCTATAACTTTTTGGCATAGGCTAAGGCGGATTTATGGCTCAATATGACGCGTCAGAAACTATTTGAGAATATGGCATGAATGACGCACAAACTCGACAACAGCAGCAACAACAGCAACAACAACAACAAACATTGGGCAAACAATTGAAAAGCAGATTAACCCACATACGTTGCATGCCGGCAGCTATGTGGGTAAATATTTAAATATCATTATGGCTGAAACAAAAATAAAAACGGCTTCTTGGCTTGGCTTAAAGAACCAAACCGAAAAACGGCAGCAACATTTAGCGGAAATGCTGCTACAAGCCAAAATTGTTGCTGCTGCTACTGTTGTTGTTGTTCTTGTTGCTGTGTAAATATCGTAGCCCCCAATTGCTGATAGTCAAAGTGGGAGCCACGAAACAAACGTAACGTAACGTAACGAAATGAAATGAAACGTGCTTAAATGTCAGCAATTTTCTTGATTTATATGGCCGGCAATGTCTTGGCGCCAGACAACAATGGCAGCAGCAACAACAACAACAGCAACAACAGGCGCATAGAATTTGCCAGAAGCCCAAATGATAGATAGTTGCAAGTGCCACAAAACACCTATTGTGAGTTGGTAGCTAGAAAAAAAGAATAACAACAGCAACACCATAAAGCTGAAGCTCTGATTGCAGCCCTCTTGCGGCTAACGATTATGAGTCGAAATACAAATATACACAGACCACATACTTTGGCAGCGGACTGGCAGGGAAACTTTCAGCACAGTTGACTTCAAGTGTTTTTCGCTGGAATTTGTTGCCTTTCAAGTGGGTGTGCGAACGACCAAGTATGTGTGTGTGAGTGAGTGTGTTCATACACTTCTAACTTGAGCAGTTCATTGCACTGGGCCCTGTTGATATTCATATTTATGAGTCACTGTAGCGCAGGCTCAATGCCTGACACGAAATGCAAATTTGTCATTATTTGTCATGATATTTGCAGGACACGTAGCCATAAAAATGTTGATATGCATCTAGAAAGGAATGTCTTAGAAGACAGCATTGATGAATGGCCTGTAACTGATATTGCAGTAGTAGTTGATATAGCTACTGCTCAAAGACAGTGAGATATTTGAGATGGTAGGGATCTGTGGCTATAGAGAAATGTCTGGGAAAACAAAAGAGCAAAAGTAGAGATCTAGGACTAGTAAGGTATATACATATAATAAATATGATAGAGAACTAAGACTTTAAATTACATACCTGAATAAGGTAATGGAATTTCATATGTCCTAAAATATATATGGCTTAGGGCTATGGACAGTTATTTCAAAACATTTTTTAGTTAACTGAGTATATCATAAAATTTACTATTTGCTTGAGAGATATCTACATTATTGATCGCAAATCATATAGAAAATGATATCAAGTAAATATATGAAACTAAGCAATTATATGTAAGCTAAAAGAGTTAATGATAAATATATAAATCGAATATATGAATATATGAAAATATGATTCAAAGCCTTGCTCTAATTGGGCAACACATCTAGTTAGCCACAAACTTATTAATTAACTATTTTCTTATCGCTATATATTCACCCTAATTTACCAGTAGTTGAATGTTTGCAGCTTTGTAATCTGATTTATATATTTAAATAAACGTTGTTGGAGCTGCACTGCAATTAAAACTCTCACTCTCCGTGCATTGTCCATTTGGCAATTGATTGCCTTTGGGTGGCCGTATGTAGTAGTAATAATAATAATAGTTAATGCTCTGCCATGTGCATATCACATATCAATTGGCATTGTTGTGAATAAATAATGTAGTTGCAATTTGCAAATGTATTCATTGTTCAAATTGAATTATACATTTATTTGTGTTATTTGCATCTTGACAATGTCTGTCATTTAGGTGCAACATAAATTAATATAACTCACTTTTTTCCACTGTAATATTTTTTCTTCTCTTTATTAATTTGTGCGCTGTGAAGCGCTTTATCAACTGTGTGTGTGTGTGTGTAAAGTTTTGGTTAATTAAATGATTATGTTAATGGACGACCGGATGAACAGGCGTAGATATAAGCAGCAGCAACAACAACATTAACAACAACAGGAGTAGTTGACTGCAGCAGCTGGAACGATATGCATTCAACCGACAAGACCAATACAATTGGCGGTTTTGCTGTTAAAATGTCAATAAAAATTTATTATTTAAACACACACACATGCTTACATATTGTTAAAAAAAAAAAAAAAGTACGTAATTAAGCGCTCACAATTGATAGATAAAACAATTATTGCAAACAGCAAATTAAACAACATGCAACATGCGGCAACAATCAGTCTAACTAAGTAAAGCCCGCTAATTTGTGAGATTGGCCAATCGAGGCATTTGAGCCATGTGCGACAGAAGAATGTGCAGGGCGTGCCGGCCGGAACTGTCAGCTAAAGCGCGCTTTAATTGCCAGTGGGTTAGTAGTCGTAAGTGGCAGCAGACCCGTTGCCAATATCACGTCCAACCGGTTTAGCCGCAACTCAAATGCGGCCTAGAATCGCTTGGCTTTTGCTTTCGTTTTCGTTTTCGTTTTCATTTAGCGGATCAGCTTCTAGAATGAATTCTTAATTAGCGCTCGAAATAATCCATAAATGACATCAGTTCTTTCCCGAAACTGACTTGAAATAACTATCAAGGAAATACCAAGAAATAAAAATGTGCTCAAAGTAATAAAAGCCAAAAGCGAAAGGTATTCGGAGTGGAGACGAGCATTTTAAATAGAGTTTATTTTGGATTAAATATGAAAAAATACAAAAGGTCTTCATATATATTATTATTAGGTTGATATGTATGTAACATACTTTTTATTGTTTTATAAAATATATATAAAAATGTTTATAAAATATAAACAGTGGAAATCACATCAAGCAAATTTAGAATAATATTCGATTTTTATTAGTGGAGGGACTCAACGGTTTTATGTAGGTAAACTGCGTTCAGTTGAGCTAATACGCGTTAAAATTTTTCTCTGGCTGCTCTTTGATCAATTTGAGCTTAGCTTTTATTATAACATTCCACTGGCTCTATTTCTCTCTTTCTATGCCTTTTTTCACTTTGCTAGAGCACTACAAATTTATAGCGTATACGCCACTTTGGCCAGCAGCAAGCGCCACCAGCTGTAGCAGCTGCTCAAAGGTAATTGTTTAGTTAACATGTGGTATTTACGCTACGCGACAAATGTGCACACACACATACAAATACACACGCACACACATACAGCGAGTGAGACATACGAATGTACATAACTCAATGTAATCATCAGTGTGGGCATCGCAGCACACTATGCACATATGTAAGCGCATTAGTGCTGCGGTCTGCTGCTGCGGCTGCCGCAGGCTATGCCCCATGCCCCATGCCACATGCCACACGCCACATGCCCCATTCCACACATGTACAGCTGCATGACCGGCCTCGAGACGGGCTGGGGGCTTTTGGGTCTGTTGCACTTGCATTGGAATGCGCTTTTTGTGCACTGCTTCGGTTGCTGCAACAACAAACTAAATTATTATAACTGTTGGCTGAGCACACACATATACACACAGTCGTCTTTCTCTCTCTCCCTCTCTCTCTCTCTCTCTCTCTCTTCCTGTGAGAGAGTTTAGCTTTTGTTTGTTTGTTGTTAAATGTTATTTGTGTGTATGTCTCAGTGTGTGGGTACAGCGGCTAAGTGCTTGAAAGTTCCTTTTTTTTCGAAAAAGCATTCCAGCTGCTGGCACACCTGAGCTGCTACTGCTTCTGCAAACCAAATAGTGAGATATTGCAGAGTAGGGCTTTTGTATGACTCTACGAAAGTCGAGCAAATATAAATATAAATATAAATGATTGTCATAAAATATATTTTAATTCGACCATGAAACTCTCATTTAGTTTGCTTAAAGACTCATTGGAGTTATATAAACTAATAGCTTCTGGAATTTAAAAACTCAAATATTTCACGCTTATTTATCTGCAATCGGAAACGAAGTCAGCGAATTCGACATATTTAATATAGTTGTCCATTCAAATACTATAATTACTTTTAGGCAACATTTTTGGAAATTTTCATTTGGATGCATACATTTCAAATACAATTTTATTTATGTCGAATTCAAAATTTCTTTTCAAAATCCATAAACGTAATATCTCCATAATTAACGATATTTGAGTAAACAACAAGCAAAGTGAATATATGAAAATGTTTTTATATTATTTTATAATGCAATTGACTAACAGCTCCCGCCAGACCAGCTGACCGAAAAGTGCGCATAATAAATATGAGTGCAGCATCCGATTGGCATATGTGTGCGAGTGTGTATGTGTGCGTGTGTGTGAGCTGTGTGTAGTTGATGAGTGTGTTTACACACACGCATAGCAGATATAACAAGTGCGCGTGTAAATAAATGCCATAGGAAAACAAAGTTTTTAATTAAATTCTGCAAATAATTTGATAATCGCCAACAATTTTGATTTCTGCAAGCCTTTTATAGCAATTGCTATATATATATATATATCTTTTTATGTATACATCAGAACTCTATGTATATAAAAAAAAAACTTTTGATATTTGATTAGTTTACACAACATGAAAATTGCATGCTGTTTGGTTTATCAAGAGTTGTTTTAGCTGGCGGCTTTTCCATCTAAATATATTTTTTTTTTTAGTTTCAATTATTTTTATTTTGATTCATTTGATGAGGCAGGTGGGTGAGTCAGGTGGAGTCCGGTGAGTCGGGCACTTCTGATTGGGCATTTGTAGCCACGACCGCAGTTTTGCGGCTTTGCAATTAGATTATCACACAAGGGCTGGCACAGAGTATGGCTCAGGACTCTGCCATTTGTTCATTTCGAGCGAATTTGTTGGCGAATGTTAAAAACGTTGAATAATTATTTATTGGCTGCCGCTGCAGCAGCAGCTACAGCTGCCATTTGATTTGAAACGAAATTAAACGAAATGAAATCAAATGCATTGCACATTGCAGGCTAACAAAAAAATACCACATTAGTTAGGGTATATAAATGCAATTTACGTTCGTTACGCTCTGCGGTTGCACTGAGCTCTCAGCTCCCAGCTCTCGGCTCTCGGCTCCCAGCTGGCAGCAGCGTGGGAGCTGCGAGGGCTGCTCTGATAGAGCGAGAGGTGCCGCGATAAGTCCTTGGTGGCGCGTTTCAGGTGCTTCAACTCTGCCGCACCAGGGTTCGGTGTCGATGTTGAAGCTGTAATTTCATCGCCAAAAAATACAAAAAAATACAGAAGACAACAGATACAACAAAAATCACAAGCGCAAAAAGTAAATGCAGTTGGCCCTGAGCTGTCAACGCGTGCGAGTGTATGTGTGTATGTGTGAGTGTGTGGCTTGTATATATATCTCAGATCTCTAGAGCTGTCTGTTGAAAGTTGCCAGCCAAAAGATTTATTGGCAGCCATCGTCTGAGGCGACTTTTTAAAGTGAATGCCTTTTGCACAAGATGACAAATTGTTGTGCACAACAACATCGACAACGGGTGTACGCCTCGTGTAAATGCACGCTTATATATAACAATTAAACGCCCATTGGCGTTGGCATTGGCCATGCAATTTGAATAGGCTCTGGGGCCTATTAATCGCCTCGCCTCGCCTCGTCTCGCCTCACTGAAAGCCTGTAAAATAATACAATATTCAGGGGAACAAATTGATTTCAATTAGTTTGCTTGGCGCGCTGCATTTGAAATTTATACTAATTGCTTTTGTACACTTTCTCTGGTAATTGCAGCTGTGGCCCAACAGAGCTTCAAGTGCCCCGATGATTTCGGCTTCTATCCACATGAGACATCCTGCGACAAATACTGGAAGTGCGACAATGGCGTCTCCGAGCTGAAGACCTGCGGCAATGGACTGGCCTTTGATGCCACAGACTCCAAGTTCCTCACAGAGAACTGCGACTACCTGCACAATGTGGAGTGCGGTGAACGTACTGAGCTGGGTAAGTCCAACGTAGACTTTATATCAATGAAGCTTAGCCTAACTCGGGTGTTTTCATTTGCAGAACCTCCAATTACCACGCCTCACTGCTCCCGTCTGTACGGCATCTTCCCCGATGAGAACAAGTGCGATGTGTTCTGGAACTGCTGGAACGGCGAGCCATCCAGATACCAGTGCTCTCCCGGTCTGGCCTACGATCGTGATGCTCGCGTCTGCATGTGGGCCGATCAGGTGCCCGAATGCAAGAACGAAGGTGAGTTTTAAATAGACAATGGAGCATTTGAGACTCGAGAACTAAATATCTTGTCGCCCGCAGAGGTTGCCAACGGCTTTGCCTGCCCAGCTGCTGGTGAGCTGGCCAATGCTGGCTCCTTCTCCCGTCACGCACATCCCGAGGACTGCCGCAAGTACTACATTTGCCTGGAGGGCGTGGCACGCGAGTATGGCTGCCCCATTGGCACAGTGTTCAAAATTGGTGACAGCGATGGCACTGGCAACTGCGAGGATCCCGAGGATGTTCCCGGCTGGTAAGTTGTAAAAGTTAAGCCTCAATACACGATATGTTTAGCACCTGGTTTGCTTTGGTTTTGCTTGGAGTTGTTGATTTTGAGTTTTGAGTTTATTTTGCTACGCTTGCACCACAGACTACAGACCACACCACCGAGCCACAGACAGACAAAAGTTCTCAGTCGCTCAGAAGATCTACTCTCGCGATTTACTCTTCTACACTGATATTCTTGTATCTATTCATGCATCGACACACTTACACTCTCTCTCACTCACACACATTCACAGTCACAGTCACACTCACTGACATACATATCTCTTGGCCTATTCTCACATTTGTCTTTACCTCGTCCCTTTACAATTGCAGCGAAGACTACTATGGTGATCTGGACTTGAAGAGCATCCGCAAAAGCGAGCTTCTAGCTGGATTGAACACTGAAGGTCGCACTAAGAGCGCGCCCAAAACCAAAGCTGCCACCTCATAAACATAACAACAACAAATATAATAACTAAAAACAACAACAACAGCTACAATACTATAACAACAGAAAAGAAACAACTACAACAATATCAACTCGAATCCTTTGCCCAACTTCTTTCCCACTACTCTCACATCACAAAGCCTCACCTCTAACAACAATCAAAAAGTGAAAAAAAAAATAATACTCAACCAGCCTCAAGATCAAACTACTATTTTCAACTCTATTTCATTATCAATTCAATGTCCTATCCAGAACGTTTCTATTTATCTTCTACCTATCCATGAGTCCAACTGTTGATATGTCCAACTCTTCCAAATTGCAAAAACAACTTTGAGAACTTATGAAATTTAGGTCCAAAAGGCTAAAAAGACAAATTCGTAATCAAATGTGCGAAACACACAAGAAAAATTGAGTGTAAACAACATCGAGGAGAGAGAAAAATCTTTCAAATTGCAGAGTAAAATTGAGAGATTTGTACATTTAAGTGATCTTTGTTTATAAGCTTATAATTTTATTTTATACATAAAAAAAATACACAAAAACTAAAAAAAAACAACAAACTTTAGAGTTCTTATTTATGAATTTACTTAAATTGAGATTGAAGTTTCCTTTATTCATGAAACTGAAATATATATCATAATGTTAGCTGAGCTCACATAGCTGATTTGAGTTTTATCTAAATATTTTCTGAGAAGCGCATTTTTGTATTCGAATTTATGAGATTTCTATGATAATATAAGAATATATATATTTTATATAAAGTTAATGAAATTTCACACAATATATCTTAAAGTTAGTTGAGCGCACTCAATTGAATTTATATGAATTTTATTTTCGATCGAAATATTTTCTGAGAAATGCCCAATTAGTGCTATTTTCTATTCTATGCTCCACTCCATTAAATTGCAAATCAAAACTTTAAACAACTCGAAATATTTCCACTGCGAAGTCCCTGATATGTAGTGAAAGTAAAATTGAGCAAGCTAGCGAGCTAGACAAAGTTCAGTTGGCGGAGCCACGATTTAAAGCTCTATTTGAGCAACTAAAAGTCGAATAATTTTTGGGTGGCTTCACGGCTAGGCCAAAAGTACGAACAAACTCGTAAACACTCGTAAATTATTTATAATTTTGCTATTGGGCAAATATGTGGTGGGCGGTACGGGCAGGCGAATAGTAAGGAGGGGCATGTGCTTTTTCTTTTTGTTTTTGATTTTTTGTTTTTTATTTCCGTATTTTGTTTGGCTGCGTTTGCCGTCTGTAGTCGCCGAGTCTGTAAATAATAAGTAAACAGAAAACTTTGCGACGCCAGCCATATTTGTCGCAAATGAAAAGTTGGCAGCCTTTTCGAACGTCCAACGTCTTTGCTAACGATGCCAGCGTCGGCGGCGACGGCGGTAGCGGCGTCGCCGTCGACGTGGACTTCAGCGTCAACGTCGTTGACATCTTTTGAAATGCACAAGAACTTTGTTAATTATTCATTAGATTCTATAAACAAAAACGCGATACAAAAACTTTAAATGAATTTTCAAATTATCAACACAATTGCAGGCAGAACCAACACACAGGCAGACAGACACACACACAGAGTCACACACACAGACACACACGCGCGCACACTAGCACGTGGGCAATGGTACCTCGATAGGGGCGCCAGCCACGAGAGCGGCAAGCGGGTCGCTCAACTAAATCATAAAAGGGGGCAAAAACTTTACTATGCCTTGTCGTTGACTTTTGTGTGTGTGTGTGTGTGTGTGTAGATATATGAGTGTGTGTGTGTGTGTTTGTGGTATGTGTGTGCATAGACACACATACATTTGCCACATTTTTGAAAGAGTTTTAAAACTAATTAAATAAAAATTATAAAACTCGACAAACTCAAGGCGCAGTCAAGGCAAAAGGACATTTTCCGTTAATGTGTGTGTGTGTTGTGGAATGGTTGAAAGCGCGCAAAGGACTGCAACATTTTGGAAAATTAGTACAAAGTGGCCAAAATGCACATAATTCGCTTTAGGTCCTGCTTAAGAGTGCGGTAACAGTTATAGCCACAAAGAGAGAGAGAGATAAAGAATCAGAGAGTAGAGAGTAGAGCGAGGGTGACAGAAGAGTGAGGAGTGAGTAGAGGCAGAGTAGTGGTAACTACACACAAATCCAAGCAACAACAACATAGCTCTTGTTATCATATTTTGCTTTCACCTGCTTTACACAGCTCCACAGAGTTGTTGCAATCTCCAATTAAAAGTTGTTGCAAACAGCAGCGGTGAGTCCTTTGGCCCGTGTTGCAGCCAGGAGCGACCAGAATAACAGCAAACGCCAAGCACATAAAAGTGTTTTATAAACATAAATGATTAAACAAAGTTGGACGAAACCGCTTGCCACACAGCAGCAACTGTTGCTGCTGCCAAAGAAATTGTGTGGCAGTTAGAAATAGAGCCATGTCCGAGCTATACAGCAGGACAACTGCAGCAGATACAGCTTCAACAACTGCTACTGCTGCTGCTGCTGCTGCTGGTGGTGCTCCCGCTGCTGCTGTTGATGGATAATAGCTTTGCTTTGACATTCGTCTGTCCCCTCGTTCGCCTGGACATCTGTCTGTGTTGGCTATGAAAATCCTTTTAACGTTTTGACTCTAATTAATTTTAATGATCTTATAAACGCACAGCAAGCACATAAAACTAACAGCAGCAGCCGTAGCAAGAGCAGCAGCTAAGCCTGTCTGCCAATATGAAGCAGCATGGAACACATAAATATATAATACGCTAACATGTATTTGCAGACCAACTATCTAAACGAGAGCGAGATCAAAAACCAAAAAAAAAAAAAATAAGTAAAAGAAAAATAAATAAAACAAGATAAATACAATAGTAGAGAAGTGAAATATAGAAGCTGAAATACCCTCTCTAAGTTAAATAAAATTTTAGATATACATTTGACTTAACTAATCTGGAAGAGCAAGGATAGTAATCATACTGTTCTAAACTAAAATCTAATGATGGCAGGTCAAATTTTTTTTTTTTTTTTAATTTTAGAACGAAAAGTGAAAAATGTATTTTTGCTTATATTCTAGATTTCAAGAAACATTGTTTTTATTGTTTAAAAATTCTCTTCTTTAAAATTAAGTTAGTTCGGTTGCCCCGTGTTAATAGTCTGACTTTGAACAGATTTTGGGCATATAAAGAACCATAGTAAACACAGTTAGAACTAAGCTATGTGTAGATAGCTTTAGTTAATTAAGCTTCTCATTACCACTACAAATAAGACTTCTTAGACCTTTATGTTATCCTGCACAAATAATCAATATGCGAAAACAAATTTCAAAATATCAGATACTTTTCTTATATCTATATTAAAATATTAACAATCCATTCTTACACTATTTACAATAAAATTAAAATTACTCAAAGCTTACGCTACTTTCGTGTAGGCATTACACATTGCTCAGCACTATTAATATACCCCATTGCCCATTGTGTGTAGTAAATAAATATTATCGCAACAAAAAAAGAAGAAGAGCCGAGAATAAAGGCGAAGCAAACAGCGATTTCTGTCCATATTTTGTAGCTTAGAATGCCATGTCGCAGGGTTTTGGCCAATTCCATTTAATTTAATTTAATAGCTTTGCGCTTTTTGTCATTTGCTGGACTAGACCGCATCGCGCATTTTGTATGAGGCGCTGCGTACATGTCCTTCTAGCTGCTACTGCTGCTGCTGCTGCTGTTCGTCCTTGTGTGCGGCGGGCTTTAAAGCCAATTGGCTGGCTTCCGTATGGTCGCTCTGTCGCCCTGTCTTGCAGTCCCTTTAGCTTAGTGTATGTGTGTGGCTGTGGTCATAGCTGTTGATATTGTTGTTATTGCAGGAAACAAGCGAACATCTTCTTTTAATCCTTGATGTCCTGTTGCTTCGCCCTCACCCTCGCCATCTGCCATCCCATTTAGCTGACTGTGACGCAAATCCTTGTAGAGCAGCGGTCGCCTTTTCATCAGCCATCCGCCACTCGCTCTTAACAAGTTTTTAACAATATTATTTTTTTTAATTATGGTTTTCATAAAAAATTCTTTTGTTGATTTATTAGACAAAGGGCGGCACTCTAGGGGCGCTCACAGCTTTATTAAAGTAGCAATCAAAATGTGGCAGCATACCAAAGAGTGAAAAAAGCAAGTTTAAGTGTGCTAGTGGGAAGTGCTCCACTGATAGATACCCTTTACAAACATGCCTTCTATCAAGAGTGATATTATTGGCTCTCTTATATCTGCTGATCAACTATATAAAGATATATTTAAATATATATATGCATATGCATATATTCATAAGAAATGTTTCAAATGTCATCTGAAAATCATAATTTCTACCCTAAGCTAAAATATATGCGAAAACTTCTCGCTGTCAGTTAATATAATTTTACTTGGGTAACCTTATGCAATGGCAACATTCCAAACACACACATGCAAACACACACCCACACAAACAGTCACGGACACGTGTCAAGCTAAAGAATTTAATTAAACAAATCAACGCAAAGCCAAACCGAAAAATTAGTGTGCCCTTTGAATATTACGTATACGCAGCATGAAGCTGAATGAGAAAAAAGTGAATAAACAAATTTATATTAATGCATGCATTTCTTTCTTTTTTATAGCGAGGATTACTATGGCGATGTAGACCTCAAAGCTTTAAAGAAATTGGGCTTTTAAATAAAACAAAACAAAAAATATATAAAGCACACAAAAGCCGAGGCAAATATCCTGAAATCGTGGCGTAATGAGCGAGAAGCCAGCAGCCAGGAACCAGGAGCGAGAATAACCAGAAGAAGCCGCCATAATAGCGGGTTGAAAAGGCTTGCCACACAGCGTTAAGTATGCATAAAGAATATTAAGAAATATACACACACCTACACACCTACACACACATACACACACAGAGCCACACACACGTATTGTTAAACAGTTGACTTTAAAGACTGAACAAAAGTAGAGACAGCGAAGCCCTAAAAACAATAACAAATGCAATGAAAGAGCCCAGAAGCCAGCATCATGAAAGCAAATTGAACAACTACAAACTGTTTAGTAACCAAGACAATAGCTTAAAGACAAAACCCAAAAGCTAAATCTCTAGAATGTATCGTTAAAGGCACATATTTGGCTTCGTCGGCGTGCGGAAACCACAGTAAAGTCCTAGTTATTAGCGGAGCCAAAAGTTAAAGCAGCACATGGAAGCAAAGTCAAATGAAAACTTAACTTATTAACCAAATGTCAAAGAAATAAACATAAACAAATACACAGCCGAAGCACATGCATTGTATATATAGCTGCGAAATTATACTATTAAGTTTTATTGCAAATAAAAATAAAAATAAAATGAAAAAAAACAGAGTTTTTCTTTATACTGGGGTTTATCAAATGAAATTAACTGGAATGTTAATGTATATATTTTTTCTTGAAATATATATATTTTGTAAATTAAAATATAACAAGTTTTTTTGTAAATTTTTATTTGTTATTTTGTGTATTGAAATATAAATTAATTGAAAATTTATTTTAAAATGTTTTTTTTATGAAAAACAAAATTAATTTGACAACAAATTATTAAGTTACATTTATAAAGGATTTTAAATATATTTTTTTTATTTATAAAATCAAACTTTATTTATAATTTGTCTTGGAAAATTCGTTTCCAGTTTGATGTTGTAATTTAGCGACTTCTACTAGTGTATTTGATAATAAAATATATATTTAAACTTGTCTATTCGTACAGACGACGCCTAAGGCCGAGGTAAAGTGATTTCAATATTGATATGAACATTAAACGAAAAGCTCTGGTAAGGGTGATGGGCATAAAAGCCTGAGTCATTTGAGTCTTCTTCTGTGGCGGCATCTTCAGACAAGTATTTTAGGCTTCCAAATTCTCTATATTATGCTTTTGGCAGTTCTGAAAATATCAGTATCTTAACCAATTTACATTCTCCAGACCATTCTTTCCCTCACAGTATTTAGTTCACAACGAACAATTTCAAAAGTAATTTTCGCAAACTTTGCAATGCCATAATCAAATACAAATATTTCCACTCTATATATCTGCATATCGATTAAAGGCTCAGCTACTATAGCTATGAATTATTTGCCTCTTGTTGGCAACATAGATGCAGCATAAAGCAAATATTTTAATCAGTCGAACAAGCTGGCAGCTGTATAGCTAACGTTGGCATTGCCGAATGTCTGAGGCCAGGCGCACAATTTATAGCAGAACTTTAATGCAAAATTTACTAGGCAGTAAGAGCAAACAACCGCAAGAGAGTGAAAGACAACACGCATACGCACTGTTTGCCGAACAAATGCCTTAAACCAAAAAACAAGTAAATAAACAAAACATGCCAGATAGCCACACACAGACACAGACACACTCGCACACACGCACAAATTGATAATTATTGAAAGAAGAGCAAAAGCAGCAGCAGCAGTGACCTCTGCCACACACACGCACACACGCACAGAGAGATACTGTAACGATGCACTAGTGTAACATTAGCCAACGAAAAGATTGAATAGCAGCAGCAGCAGCAGCAGCAAGAGACGACAACGACTGAATGTTGCATGCAGCTGGCGTGTGTGTGCAGCAATGCAGCCAGCCAGAGCGTGTGTGTGTGTGCGTGTGTGTCTATTTATACACAAAAGAGACATGCTGTTGCATGTTAATTGAAATCAATAAGTGCAGCACACAGACACACATGCACAGCGTTCGATATGTGTGACACTGGCTTTAATGGCAGCCAGGAGCAACAGCAACAACTGCAGCAGGAGCAACATCACAATGGTTAGTTATCGAAGTGAATGTGGTAAAGTAAATTATTTGCACAACGGCTAATGACAACAGCAACAGCAACAACAACAACAACAAGAACAAGTTGTAGAAAATGCAACAGCAACAACTGGGACTTCGTCCTTTGGCCAGCATTCGCATATCCTTTTGTATTTATTATTTAGACAGGCGGCAGTTACTTTGCCCATTGCCAGCTGCTACAGTTGGCTGTTACATTGGCCAGACGTAAATTATGCATTGTTATATTTAGAAATTTTTACCTAAAACTGACTTTTACTTGCTGCCATTCGAGGCATGCACAATGCTGCTCTGCTGATGTTGCTGTTGCTTTTGCTGTTGCAACGGCAATTACCGTGCCACCAATGGAGGCACACAACAACTGCCGCAATGCAGTCGCATGTAGTTGCTGCTGCAAATGGCTCGTATAACGTGCAAAAACTGCAACTGCAACAACAACAGCAGCAAAAACAACAGCAACAAGGGGAGCAACACACACTCGAGCAGCAAAAGGAAATTATGCTTGCAATAACATTTACATGCTTGTACGAGTATATGAGTGTGCCTGTGCCTGCATATGTGTATGTGAGTGTGTGTGTGCCAAATTTATACGCCAATTGCTGCTTGCAACAGCCCAAGCAGAGGTCAAATTTTCATTTCAGCACAACAACAACAACAACAACAGCATCAAGTTGCTAAAATTTTGGTAATACCAAAGCTGACAGCCCTAACACAGACTTAGAGACTCTCAGAGTAGGCACAACTTCAATTTGAATCTTAACAATTAGCAGGTATAAATTTCAATTAAATTCTGAAATTGAAACTTCCAAAAGGTTTTTCCCAAAATAAATTAAAATTTTTGGCTAAAGAAGCAATATGTGGAAATATAGAGAAAAAGTCAATACAGAAAATATAACTTCAGATTGAGTTTAAAAATTCCAATTGCAAAGTTTATTTTTAATATTTTTAATATAAAATATTAAGTTTTCATCACATTACGCATACGCCCCGTTGCCGCGACTGCATGAGTACTTAAGTCACTTTGGTTTCATTTCTCCAGCAAGCTGCGAGCTGCGCTTATCAATGGCACAACAGGCCAGGTTCAGGTCCTGCAGCATAAGCCGTCATTCAAAGTGGGACACTTGGGTCTGATGACGCCTCAGATTCAATAAAAATTGGCCTCCGCCGGTCATTGTTAAAGTGGGCACTAATGCGCTGCAGCCGGCAAGTGCCTTGCGTACTACTTATATACACAAGTGCCAGAAGCCACAAAAAGTGCCAAGAAATGAGCCAAATAAAAAAATTATATTCAGCTGGCAGCCGTACTTGGCTGTTGTTGGTGTTGCTGCTGCTGTTGTTGCTGCTGCTGCTGTTGCTGCTGCTGCGAAATGCAATGACAATGTGCTCAGTGCTCAATGCTCAGTGCTTGGTGCTTGGTGTTCAATGTGCTTCGTGATGATGACAATAACAACAACAACAACAACAGCAAGTAGGATTACTTAAGCTACTTAAGATTGGCATAGGAGACCCAGAGATACCCTGTAGATACCTTACCCTACCCTATAAAGAAAATATAAGCTGAGGAAGTGAAAGGTTTTAAATATGTATAAAAATCTTGATTGTAAAGGTAATCAGAACTGCAGCTCATATTATCTTTAACCTATAATCGAGTAGCTCATCAAATATATTTTCCTTTATTTTATTACTCACACGATATACCCTTGGCTGCATTTCAATAGTTGCAGAGTAGAACGTTGACAAAGCGCGACCAGGCATTGCTTATTTTTATTTGCCTGGCCAGGACTAATGCCCAACACCAACAGCAACAGCAGCGGCAGCATCAGCAGCAGCAGCAGCTGCAACAACAAGCAATGCGCTCTAACGCCCTTATCCCTTATCCTGGTAACGACTTTCCCGCTGCTTCTGGTGCTGCGCTTTTGCGGTTGACCGCATTTGCTGTGGAGCAAAAAATCTGTTGCTGCCAAAGTATGGCCAATGTAGAAGCTGTTGGCTATTGGCTACTGGCTGCCAGCTAGCAAGCCGTGAGCTACTCTTGACCGAGTGGAGCTATAAATATCTGCGATAGCGAAATGCAATTACGTGGCAACAATGAATACAGCAGCAGCGATTGCTCGCTTGGCCGCTGTTGTTAGCTCCATTCCCATTCCCATTCCCATACCCATTCCCATTTTCATTTCCTTTCGCTTTCCCTCTTGCCTCTTGCCCGATACCAATCCAGATGGCGCGGGGGTCCGGGCCCACATCCGGCAATTGACAATGATGATGTGTACGTAGTTTTTTGTCTTCGCCGCTGCTGCTGCTCTTTATGCGAAGTACGAAGGACACTTTGCCGTGGCCTGCTGGCAGGGGGCAAGAGCAATAGCGCAACTGTATATGGCATTTGTGCTACAACATTTTGCTGCATTGTCCGAGCCGCAAGTCCAAGAAATGCCAAGCATTGGTCCACTCTCAGTCGCAGTCTCAGCTTCGGTTTCAGTTTCAGTCGCAGTCGCTGTCGCAGTCGCAGATCTAGTTGCTGCCCCTGTTTCGGGGCCAGCTACGTTTTGTGAATTTATGTGCGCTTTATAGAGAGTTCAATGGCAGCTATCATAAAATATTGAAAATGACACGCAGCAGCTGGGCGAAGATATTTGACAGCAGAGACCGAAACGAGCGAGCGGGCGCCGCATTCCAATCTACGAGATTGTGAAAATATGTGATATAAGAACTGTGAATGTCCACTGCCAACAGCAGAGGCGGCGTAGGGAGCTAATCTAAGCTGGCGCTTCAAATCGTTTGCTATATTATCTGTACACATATTATGAGAGCTCACTTATGGAGGCGAGCCAGTGTTGGAAAAGCACTTGAGTTTATGCTCCATGCAGCTGAAGCTCTTTTAAATATTATCTAAGCTTAGCTTAATCCCTTAAGACCTTGAACAGCTTACGTTTGTCTCATTCCGATCATTATTTCATAATAATTCATGCTTCGAGCGCGAGTCCTTGATGAGTAAATTGTGCTGCAAATCGCGCTTCAAACACTATAATTTTCGCAGTCCTCTAATTTATTACGTATTATACCCCTTGCCCGGTGAACTGTAAGTACGGTATACTTTATCTACAATTTGTGTAAAGTAAAGCACACGGCGAACAATGGCGCACAAAGTAATTGCTAAAGGACTCTCTCTCCCCGGTCCCTTCACTACTCCCTCTCCCACTCACATCCTTGCCCTTTTTTGCTATAGTCCGGGCAAATAACAAAAGTCGGTTGGCATTTTATACGCTTTGCTATTAACTCAACGCATACCGAAAAACAGTCGCAGACAAGCTCCGATTGTCGCGACCGTCGGACACATTCCACGTAGAGAGCTGCTACTTTCCTTCTCTCTCTCCCATCTCTCCCTCTCTCTCGCTCACTCTCAGTTCTTTTGCCTATTTCAGCGCCAAACTATGTACCATAAAAAGGCAATTTTTCTAGTTGTCAACGGCAATAGCGTGGCTTAAATTACGGGCCCGGCCAGCGGATGCCGATTGGCTGACAGTTAACACCCCAGCCGCATAATTACGTACTACGTACTGCACTACGAGCTGGCCGTGGAGTGCTGGGGCTGGGGCGGCTGGGGCTGTTGTAACAATTGTAAGTCATTTGAAAACAATTTTGATTATATTTTTTCCAAACGATTTCACAAATCCGTTTTATGCTAAGGCGTACAGCAAAATGTGCGTTTGCTTATGGGTAGTTAACAACATGCCCCATAATAATAACATACATTTGCTTGAAGGCCCCAACACCCCCTCCCCCACCCCTCACACGCACACATTCTCCGACGAAATGTTTGCTGTAAACGACCTTAAAAAACCGAAGGCAGAAAAACAAACAAAATTGCCTGCACATAGTATAAAAAAAAAAAACAAAGATGGAAAAATCAGAGGCTGTTGCCATTTGCTGTTGTTGTTGTAGTTGTTGTTGTTGAAGCAAATTGCAAATAACAAGCAAAAGTTCACAGGATCGAGCAAAAAATGTGCGTAGCATTAGCCGTAGTCGACTTGATTTTGATCGCTTCAATGAACATTAATACACTGGCAGAATGCCAAGGCTGAAAGGGGGCGGGCGGAACGGGAGGTTGGGTCTTTTTTCTTTTGGCAGGTGGAGCGGGCTAGGCGAGGGAGGCGAAGGTGGAGGGGCGTGTCAAGCTGCTTAAGTATATGCCTGTTTACATGCATACTTGTATTTAGCTTTGGCAGCAGCAATAACAACGACAACGGCAACAACAACAACAGCAACAACTAGTACCACGCAATCTAATGTAGTTAGTCATGCTCCAAAATGCCCTGTAAGGAAGTATAATGGGTGGGATAGGCTAGGGAGTAATTCTACAGGATAATTGATGAATAGATATAGATAAATATTATAAAAAATAAGTATATGTAAAAGTCTTTGATTTATGTTTTTTTTTTCTTTATAGGCACTTAAGAGATAATCAAATAAGAATATAGTTTACAAAGCATTAAATAATGCATCTTATTTGTACGTAATTTTGTTTGTTTTAAAATATGATTGAAAAATACATCAATCAATTTATTAAGTCAATATAGATATATCAATTTACATCTTGATGGCCATGGAGACGGTTAGTATTTTATCAACTGAAAATGATGAATGTTCTAGGTGAGTTAAAAGAATATCAAGTAAAAATTAAATAAATATAAGAAACTTAAAAAAATGAATATATATATATATATAAATAAATAGATTCAAGAGTTATATACATCTACAAATTAATTTGCAATGGTAATATATATATACCATGTATGGCTATCCTATGTATACCAATATTTAATGAGCACTCAGAAGAATTAAATGGATTCGTATTATTTCCTTTATTCTTTATTTTTGCATTTAACAGTCCTATCTAAACAAAAAGGAGTATCTGCTAGTCGACCACATGCCTAGCCTCCGCATTGAAGCGTGCCAAGTTGATTTCTCTCTCTCTCTCTCTCTCTCTCTCTCGCTCTCACTTTAACTTTGTTTGTTGCTCTCGTTTGCCTGGTAAATGAAGCCTGCTTATAGGGGATCTTGAATTGGCGGCATGTAAACACACAGCATACACGTGTGTGTGTGCGTGTGTGTGTGTGTGTGTGCGTGTGTGACTGAATCTGTTGTAGTGTGCGTAAGTATTTTTGGGCTACTATATGCGGCGCTTATTTCCGGCGTGGCATATCTCGTTTTAGATGCGTGCCACGGCAATCTCTTTGTTGGGGCCAGCGCCTGGGTTTCGCGTTTTCCTGTCATAAATGTTGCTGAACCTTTGTTATGTTTCCGTTTCACTTTTATTTTAATAATTCATATAGCATTTATGGCATGCACACAGATACTTTTATTTATACGCATTTGTATACGGGATGGGTGCTGTCCCCGCTTCCCGGAACGGTTCCGGCATCAGCACCTGTCCTGCCCCCTCCCCCTGTTTCGCCTGACCCACCCATTTGCTCAGCCATTGTGCACATCATAAATCTCATTTTTCCGCTTCCGTTAAGCATCCATTGGCCATTGCCTTTCGCTGCGCGCAACAATTTTTTCATAATAAAATATTTTAATTAAATAGCTGCTTAAATATCCGACTTTATTGCATTAGCTCTGCGTACTTAGCCGATTTGTGAGCATTTTGCCAGGCAACAAGTGAAACTCGACACTTAGCTGCCATTTAACCGTTAAACAAACGAGTTTTGAATTACGAGCCACGAAATGTGCACAACATGAATTTCCCTAGCTGTTGAGTGAGAGCACTCTTATACTCACGTTTTCCATTCAGCGTTGCAAAGAGTAAATTCCCTTTGGTCCAAGCCGTTAGGCAACAATTTGAATTGCGAGCTTACAAAATGTCCCACTGTGAATTGCCCAGTGAGTTTGCTCGTTTCATTGCTAAGAGTAAATTTCCCTTTGCTCGTGCAACGACAATCAACTGCTTAGCCGTTAAGCCAACAATTTGAATTGCAAGCAACAAAAAGTCCCATTCGAATTTCCCTGCACGCTCTTATACCCATACTTCCAGTGAGAGTGTTGCAAAGAGTGAATTCACCCGAATTTGAGCTTACTTCAGGTACTTTTGCTCTTCAGTTGACTTCGTTGTTGTTGCCTTCGGGCATTGGCATCGTTTGTGGGCCACAATTGTTTGAGATTTTGACTTTTTAGTGAGTGGGAATTTATGCCGCCCCGCGTTGCCCCTCCGCCCGTTCGCTTATCAAATAGGTCGCGGCTAGCTGCTAGGCAGGTGAGGCGCATAGCCACCCGCTAGGGGATTTTAAAATATCTTGACGCTCATTACGCGACACACACACACACATACACAATCGCATAGAGCTAGCCACAAAGCTGGCAGCTAAACGATGCCATTTCCGCTGCCTGTTCAATGGAATCCGCAATGGGCGGCAAATGCGGCGAATGGAAATAGAAAGCAAAAAGAATTCCCAAAAAAAAGAAAAAAAAAAATAGAAAATTATTAATTGTTCGACAGCCAAAATGTCAGCAATGCAAATTTTGTTGTTCGCCATGGAGTATGATTAAATTAAGTGTTTCACTTATGAAACTTTAATTTATGGCCCAAAACAAAATGCATACAGATTAGGAATTCAGCTAGGCACCCACCCGGAGCAATTAACAAATGCATTTATATTCGAACAGTTGAATTTATGTGTTCTATTAAAGCTATGTGAATTATTAATTCAACTTAATTATTTGAGTTTGGAAATTTAAATTCTTGAATGAAATTAAAATGATTGGCATTCGTAATGGAAACTTGATTAAATTTTTGCATAAATGTAAATAAATAAGGAATGCAAGGCAAAAGTATGGCAATGAGGCCTGAACGACTGTATAATACGCGTTCTGGATGTTAAATGATTGATATTGATTTGATGATTAAATAGATTTAGGAAGTGTGGAGAGGTGAACCAATATAATTTTTAGTTGTATCTAGTTGTGGTTCACCAATAAAATTTAAGTTGATTTTGGCTATTTAACTAAACTATGTTTAGTTTTTGATGTATATGATATTATGTATATATATGTATATGATTTTATTTTGATATATGTATTATATTTGTTTTAGTCTGTGATGAATACCAACTGTAACCCAATATTATAGCTTTTCTTTAGGCATATTCACTCGACATTTCCAAAGACTCATAAGATTCTATTAGAATCAAGTTTCATGTATCTGTATGTATACAAAGCAAATTAGCAACATTGCAACTTCGAGCCTTTAAATATGTAATATATACTTCTCTATGTTTTAAGATACATCAGTAGAGCACAGACATACATATCAAATAATATACTCTCTTAATGTAATAAACGAACATTAAACAGTTGAGTTCAATTTATTCACATTTTATACACATTACTACTCTCTATAGCTCGAAGCAAATTTAAATTTGTACTAATACACATTATTGCATTGTTTATTTATTTTTATATTTTTTTCTGCTCCAATCAAAAGAAATATTTAAAAAATATTCATAGCTCATAAAGTATTTTATTACCTGCAATTATACAAAATATTTTACTTAAGCAATTAATATTCATTTCATTTATGCACACATATTAAACTCTTTGCATTTCTAAAGTTAATTTTCAATTTAAATTCCATTTTTTGCAAGCATTGAAATTAATAAAATATATTAATTTATTATAATTGAGACATGATGGAGTATTTGGATTTTATTAAAGGTAGCTACACATAAAATAATATACATATATTTTTTAAAATTTAATTATGCAATAAAAATAACAATAAAGAGTTATTTTTAATATATATATTTTTTTTTGTATATATATTAGTTTTTTTTAAAAACAAAATATAAATTGATTAATATTCTTTCGCATTAACAACTTTGTTTTTGTGCATCATTTACTAGTTTAAATTAACCGTTAAATGCTCTGTTGAAAGCATCTCCATAGACTGGGGATTTGTTAGTCAAACAAAAACTTGAGTCAAAGGCAAATTCTTGTTTGATATTTAATAAAAATCATTTATTCCCTCTTGCACTTAAGCTGTAAAGCTTTAAAATATGTATATTGAAGCATCCTTTTCAATTTACAGGGTATGTGAAGCTCATACATTTATGTTTTTTATATAACAATATTTAATTTACATCAATTATCACTACTTCAAATATGTTTTCTTATATATAAAAATCATAATATTGGTTTCAATTTACAGGGTATCTCTGAGTCTAATACACACTTTCGCTGTCGCTGCACTTACTCTCCTATTTCAGCTGTATTTGCATTTATTAATTGGCCTTATTTGCTTTTAAGCATGAGCGATGCGTTATAAAGGTTATATTTTCGGATTTGATTTTTGCTCTTTGCACTTAGCGGCCATTGGGTAGAGGCCCTGCCACGCCTACTATGCCCCAGGGAATGGCGAATGGGGGCGGGGGGTCAGAGCATGACAAGTGGACAGGCCATTTTTAGCGCAACAAAAGAACAATACAATAAATGATAGACGCAGTGGTAGGCAGCACGAGCAACGACAGTGGCACAAAAAAGTTATGACACACCTACAGCATTTAATCCGTGGGCGATGTCAACTGATCCACAGCATAGAGGAGGTGTGCAAGGGCAGGACAATGAGTGATAACCATCAATCAAGCTGCTCCTGCTGCTGCTGGCTGAAAGGGAGGCGTAACACTGTGGAAGCCCGAAGCTGGACGCTGGCTTTCGCCTAAGACCAGACATGACATGGAGTTCATTTCAATCATTAGCGTGCCGAGTCGAGTCGCGTCGAGTCGAGCTGAGTCGAGCCGAGTGGCCTGGAGTGGCGTTGCCTCCTGTTGATGCTGTCAAATTAATAAAGAGCCCGCGGCCGCACGAGCTCTTGGCTTCTATGACACGAACAGAAGAGAGTGAGAGAGACAGGGAGAGAGTGAAAGAGAAAGAGAGGGAGACCGAGTGTGACCAGCCCATGCACTTTGAAGCAGCGCAATGTTTCTGCTCATAACGCCCATAAAAAATTTGTCATCATTAGCTGGCGACGGGCATAGTCGAGGGCATCGTGTATCATTCAACAAAGGAGCTAGCTTATCTATCAATGTGTGTGTGTGTGTGAATGTATGTGTGCCTGTCTATGTGTGTATTGTTGTTGGGGACTCTTTAAAAGATTGTGCGGCTGTTGCCTTTGTCGTCAGCGAGTATTTGTCAAAAGCTTAAAGCGCTAAATGGATTGATTGTGCGCGTGTGTGTGTTTGTGTATATGTATGTGTGTGTGTGTCGCGGCCAGTTAGCCGTTGGTCAAGGCGCACAAAAGCAGCCGACTTTAAGGCTTAAAGCTGCCCATTAAGGTTATTAAAAACTGCCCTTGCGCTGAAGCGCTCGCATGTGTGAGTGTGTGTGTTTCTCTGTGTGTGTGCGTTGCTCTGTGTGTGTGCACTCATGGAGTGTTATTAGAGACGTAATGGATTGCGAATATTAATTTCTTTGCATGACGAAAGGCATCAGCAAAGAACAATGCGCTTAATCTTTATTGACACGCAGCACAATCGAGAGCTGCTGCTGCTGCGTGTGATGAAAGGAGATAGCGATAGCAAGCGGGTTGCGCCAAAAAATGATAACCGGAAGCCATTAAAGGAAGTTTCAATACAATAGCAACACACACAGATACTCCCACACACACACGCGCACGCACACAAAGCTCTTTACAATGGCGGCAGCCTGTGGCAAAGAGCTTCTCGCTTCAGCGGGCTTCCTTCCTCTTGTGTGTGTGTGCCTCGGTCTACCTCTCCCAGTCTCTGCATCTCTCTCATGTGCGTGCATGTGTTGCAGCGTCAATATTGTAATTTTTATTTCTCTTTCATGGCAGGGAAGCAACAACAGCAACACCAACAGCAACAGCAACAGTAGGCAGTCAAGCAGACAGGCAGGCGGGCGAGCAACGTCTAGGCCAAAGCCGAGACAAGTCAAGCCGAACGATAGATTCGCATTGAATAGAGTTAGGCGGGCGGGTGGTGGCGGCAGAGCGTGGGCGATGCCGACAAAGTCAAAGCGGCACACGCACATTGGAATCCTGATTATGTTTTATCCTAAGCATCTTAAGATTGCCGCACTATAGGCTGCAGTTTGTCCTGGGCAAACAGTCGCCACATACGGAAGTCAAGGAGCAGCAACTCCTGCTCAGGCCAAACAATTGACTCGATGCACCTCTGTGTGTGTGCGTTTGTGCTGTGTGTGCACACATACTTGTACAGTGCCATTTTCAATTGATTAAACATCAAATGCACTGACATACACCTCATTGTTACACACACACACTCGCACACCTCATACACCTCGCTGTGGCTGCAAAGTTTTTGGCTTGCATTTTTTACGTGCCGCAGCGCAAAAATGTTTAAGCACATTATACAAAACATAATGCCCCCGATACATATAGTATACATGTACATAACTGCCAGCATATAGAATGGCGTTATATGAAATTCCATTGCATTTTATGGCCTCAGAGTGAGCGAGAGGGAGTGGGGGAGACTGAGTGAGGCAAAAGACAATGGCGAGCACTAAAAACCTGCGGCAGAGCCATTGTGTGGCATAAACAAAAGATGCAGCATGTTGGCTAAAAGTACGAGCAGGAGTCCTCAAATCGGTCAGAATAAAGCAAAAGTAATGTGCTTGAAGACGACTGCTGAATACTCTAACAAAACTGTGACAGAGAGAAAAAAATATTATGCAAATGATATCATTCCCATTTTTCTCTATAAAAACTATAGGATATTGAGGTAATTAGACGTATCAATTGTCATTATAGAGATATATATATAAACATATATTTAGAAGACCTCATCAAGATAGCTTCAAGCCTATGAACCCCTATCAACTATCCGTTTGGCATTGACATGCCGGCAATATAGACCTCACACATTATTTCATAAGTTAGTCTACCCGCTGCAAGGGTATGCGAAAACATATCGCAGACAAAAAAGAAAAGAATCCAAAGCTATTCGAGCGTGCAAAAAGGTGAATCTCTGCGCACCAAGCGTTCCACGGCCAGGGGCGTGGCAGGGGCTGGCAGAGAATGGCCTTTAGGAATGTGGCAAAGTGAAATTTATAGCTTGGAAATTAATAATGATGAGCACACAATGAACTAGCTGTAGAAATCAACTGATGTGTGTGTGGGTATGCGTGTGTGTGTGTGTGTGTGCGATGGCAAATGGCAAATGGCCTAAAGGCTCGACTAAATAACAAAGCGCATTCAAGCTGGCCTGCCGGGCAAACGGTGCGTATACGTATCGAACAATAGCAGCACATCCAATGTCATGCGTACCACAAAATTACATTTTTATAAATTGCCAAAGCCAACTAATTTAGTGTTTGGCCAAGGTTTATAAGCCTGGCTCAAGGCGAGACTAGCAAAGACCTTAAAATAATTTTAATTATTTTGGAAATGGTATATGTAAAAGTGAAACAAAATTTAGCTAAACTGACAAAAAATTATTAAATAATTTTTAAAAATTTAAATTTAAAATATATTATATTTACATTAAATAAACATTAAAAGTATAACTTTTACATTTTCGCTTAATATACTTAACTATTTTAGCACTTACCAGCAGAAGAGAAGAGAAGAGGAGAAGCACCGTGCTGCACTGGACGACTGACCACCAAAAGATGAAGAATGCGACTGAAGCTGCGCTGCAGCAGGCTTGCCTTTATATAGGGCAGCGACAGCTCCACTCAAGTCAAGCTAAACTCTTGAGCCTCTTTCTGAGTCAGTCTTCACACTCGATCATTAGGCGACCAATCAAAACACTTTCTGCTGCTGCTGCTGCTGCTGCTCTTCAGCTGCCTTTATATAGGGCAGCGAGAGTACCACTTGGAGTCGAGCTCAACTGTTAAGCCTCTTTCTGAATCAGAGTTCACACTCGATCATTAATCAGAGCACTTTCTTCAGCTGCCTTTATATAGGGCAGCGAGACTACCACTCGACGTCGAGCTCAACTGTTAAGCCTCTCTCTGAGTTAGCTCTCTATCAGTTAGCGACTTATCAAGTTATTTTCTGCTGCGTCAGCTGCATACATATGCATCTCCTGTTCAGAACCTCAACTCTTTTTCAGCTCCTTCTTCTTTCTGGTCTATTGATTAAATTTGAAACCTCTATATGATAAATACAAAACTAAAGAAGCGGCTGTAAATGCAAACACAATTCAAATACTGATTTGGTTGAAGAATATGCTAGAATAAATGGCCTTGAATGTATTTATGCACATGCATAGCAGAGGCGCTTGCACGTTTCAATGTATGTGTATATATGATAATATATATATATATAAAAAAAAAAAAGCGATACCAATAACATACGTTTTTATTATATTTCGCTTAACATTTTAACATACAAACTGAAATCTGATTTAAGCCCTAATTCTAATTTTCAACATGTAAAAGTCTGTTTGGCAAACCGAAACAATGCCCCAGGCGTTTGGTTTGTAATGCGAACCGAAATGCTAAAAATTTGGTGTTTTGTGGCTTTGCAGTCATAGCAGTTATAGTATTTAAAGAGCTACGCACATATGATGTGCATATCGTCTGGCAATTAAACGTCTATAAAAGTGTAATAAATGCGATGATCTCTATAAAGCACACATTAATTGCGGCCCTCGTTAAAAGAGTTTTGTGTGATGTCTCGTTACGCATTTCTTCTGGCCAAAGCATTAAATTTATCGCATATGCCCATAAAATTTTAATTTATATTTGAAATTTTACACCCCAATCGCCTGTCTGTTTTTTTTTTTTTTTTGTTTGTTTTTTTTTCTGTTTTGTGGCCAACATTAATAGCCACGCAAGCGAAGTCATATTTTAATGCGTATTTTATAAATGCGGCTGAGTTGGCGCTTGGTTTGGTTTGGCTTGGTTTGGTTAATGCAATTATAGCCATTGTAATGTTATAATGCAGTTGTAATTAAGTGCGTTGTTGCTGTTGTTGTTGCCCAATAAACATGGGCAAATATTTTAATAAAATCAACAGTCGCAATGAACTGCACCGCAAGCGCAACAGTTTGGCAGCCACTGGTCAACGACTTGCTCCTGCTAAAAGCTTTCAATTTATGACCATTTCACAGTTTACATATGAATAAATAATTTATATTTTTAATTATTCCAAATTACATATTGGCTTACTCATTTCCCTTAATGAGCGTGCCGAGGATTTAAAGTTGCAGATGAATGTTGGAGTGTGTGAAGTATTAGATATAGTTTGTAAATGTGATTTTAAAATTTTGTAAATTGAGTATATTATAATAATGATATAATTCATTACATTAATTAAATATATACTATATAATTATATGCAAATTTTGTATATATATATATATTATATGTATATTAAGATTAGCTTGGGAAAATAATACAGTGTATTATTTCAATTATATTATATTACATTTTTTATTAGATTTTTCTCTAATTTTATTGCAGAAGATATTGAAACTATAGCTTTCGACATAGATTGTCTTCTCTCAGAAAGTGTTTTGCTTTTGCAACGGATGAATGGAAATTTTTATTTTATTATTTTGTTATTTATTTATTTTCGATAACTCATTCAATTTCGATTTTATCAGCATTTATCAATAAATTCAATTCGTTTTTAAGGCCTGGTTTGTCAATCGTTTGAGCTAGAGGTTTCAAATTTAATCAATAGACCAGAAAGAAGAATAGATGAAAAAGAGTTAAGGTTCTGAAGAGATGTTAGTTTACCTATGAATGCAGCAGAGGCAGAATATACTCTAATTGGTCGCTAAGTGATAGAGAGTTTACCTTATGCTAACTCAGAGAGAGGCTGAGCAGTTCAGCTCGACTTGGAGTGGTAGTCTCGCTGCCCTATAAAAAGGCAACTGAAGATCAGAAGAGCTGCTTCTTGCAGCAGCAGCAGCAGAAAGTGCTCTGATTGGTCGCCTAATGATCGAGTGTGAGCTCTGACTCAGAAAGCTGAAGAGCAGCAGCAGCAGAAAGTGCAGAGTGTGAACTCTGACTCAGAAAGAGGCTTAACAGTTGGTCTCGACTTCGTGTGGTAGTCTCGCAGCTGAAGAGCAGCAGCAGCAGAAAGTGTTTTGATTGGTCGCCCAATTATCGAGTATGAAGACTGACTCAGAAAGAGGATCAGAAGTTGAGCTTGACTTGAGTGGAGCTGTCGCTGTCCTATATAAAGGCAAGCCTGCCGCAGCGCAGCTTCAGTCGCATTCTTCATCTTCTGCTGGTCAGTCGTCCAGTGCAGCGCGGTGCTTCTCCTCTTCTTCTGTCTGCTGGTAAGTGCTAAAATAGTTAAGTATATTAAGCGAAAATGTAAAAGGTATAATTTTAATGTTTATTTAATGTAAATATAATATATATAAATAAGATATAAAGCTGTTTTACACAATGTATTTGATACAGCTTTAAAGCAAAAAACTTTAATTTGGTAAGTGGTTATCTATTGACCTATTCAATAACTACATAGAGAATGGGTATATTGAAATACTCTAAACACATCTTCATTCTATAATCTATTAATGTATGCAGATTATAATAAGTAATAACAATTCTGCTAATATATCAGTGGAAAATGTCCAGACAGACAACTTCAATTGATATTTTCATACGATTATTAAGTAGATCATGGCTAAGAAATTTCCATTGCTTAGTTTAAGCAGATGAGAATGATGCACTGTAGCCAAGGCAATGCGATTATCTCTCTGAAAATGCAGCAGTAAGTGCATTTGATGCAGCCGCAGGTAACTTGTGCTGCTGCTGCAGGTGTAGCATGTGTGTGTGTGTGTGTTGCACAGGGAGAACGCCCAATGGCCTAACGCAATTTGCTTGCAGATAACAAAACTCATTTACAGCCTGTCCATGAAGATGATGCGCATTCGCAGCCAGGTGGGACTAGGCGCCACCTGGCGGCAGCTAGGCAATGGTGCAGCTCTTGATATCCAAGCACTTTATATCAAGTGCAGCAGGCACAGCTCTGTCCTCTGTGCAATACATTTTATAATGCTTGTTTTGAATCATATTTAGAGACAGGCTGAGTGGATGGAGTTGGAGCTGGTGCTCGCGCTGGAGCAAGAGCTGTAGCTGGAGGCAGAGGATGTTCGCGTCTGCGTCGCCTGCTTGCAAATAAAATAAATTAGTTGCAGTTGAAAGGTGGCTCAGACGCAAAAGTCAACACGCGATGTCGTCGGCACCGCAAACAAACGCCAGCTGTTGGGCACAGATAAAATGGCAGGCAAACAATCGGGCGACCAAAATGGAAGAGACCTGCTGCCAAGGTGAAGGAGGGAACAGAGCAGAGCAGAGCCGAACAGAACGGGGTTTTGGAGCTGGGTTGGGGCTGGGCTGGGCTGTTCGGCTGCCTGGGCAAATCAGCTGCCAACGCTGCGCAGCTTACTGGCAAATATTAAAATGCGAATTTTTATGCGCGCTGACATTTGCGCCTCGCCTCAGTTCGCCTTGCCACACCCCCTAACCCAAGGCAGACGCCCACTTTGCAAGCATAATTCTCACTATGAAAGCAGCGAGTGGCTGCTGCCGCCAGCCTTGGCTAGCATTTTCTTTGCGGCATGCGCACATAAATTAGCTGCCAAGCTAAGAAATGGTTGCGGGCAGCAAAGGTTCACCCGTCCCAGCGCCCCATTGTTGCCAGTTGGCGTGTCGTTGATATGGCCAACGGCAGCGGCAGCAAACGGGAATTACAGGAGCAGCGGGTTGGCAGTGTCAGCTACCGCGTCCAACTGCGGTTTGTTGCGCCATGTTTATGCGGGTGGCAAGGTGCCTGCTGCACGCTGCCAACAGCCAACAGCCAACTGCGTCGGGTGCATTAAACCAATAAATCAGCGAGCGCCTATGAAAAACATAGTGTTGTCAGGCGTTTGCTTTTTGAGGCAGCAGAAGCAGCAGCAGCAGCAGCAGCATCGGCAGCGACAGCGGCAGAGCCAGCTTTGTCAGCACCCTCTGTCGAGCAGGCCCGAGCATTGCATATTTAATCAATAGCCCAACCACAAGACATAAATTAATCTGGTCCCTTTAAAGCGTTTCTCATTTTTTGTATACCCTGCAAGCTTAGAAAGTAGTTCAAAGTGGGCGTGTCAGACGGTTAAAGCAAGCGAAAGCCATCTCTTTGGCCATATGAATAGTAATTTTTAAATGTTCACAAGAATGTACAATATGTAGTTTTAAAGTGACTCTATATATTTTCAATATCTATACGCCTTTGGCGTGCCATACTTGGACCATACTGCACGAGGCTCTCTCTCAGACTCATAGCGTCATATCAAGTTCGACTGATCGCACCCAAACTTCAGCTGAAATGCAGCAAAGAGTTGAAATCTTCCACTTCAGCTCATGACCTGTATATAGCATATACTACGTGGTAGTATTTTCATTTCCTAGTTGCTGCAACAAATATGTAGATTATAAAATAAACTTAAATCCCTCCAGCAGAATATGTTACTTATCAAGTCTTCCAAGCGATGATCCCGGCGTCACATAGACTTTTGGTACATATATGTTTCATCAATCAAGCTTCACTCCTATTCAGCATTAATTTATTTTATCTATTACTCCTTATATTCCCCAGTCTAAATGCCATTCTTAGACCCTTTTACATCAGCATACAGGGTAGTTCCCCATCGCACACTCCCTTAATCGACTTGCTTCCTGCCTTGAGCATAGGCATTTTTTAATTTCGGGCATTTTTTGCGGCCATAAAAGCTTTGCCGGTCAAATCAATTAAATTTAAATTGTATCCCATTAGAGGCGCATTAAATGAGTTAAGTCATTTGGAGGGGGAGCAGCGCATGCCCAGCCCACGCGACTTACAAAGCGTCGCTCGTTACCATTATTTTTTTATGCCGCTTTGAAAAGGGTACAAATGAATTCATTTTCATTTAATTTTTTAACGCAGACAATTTGGCCACACTGGCCACTGGCACGAAAAGGGATTGGAGTCGGATGGGGTTTTGACCAGCGTCAAAGTCGTCGCATTACAAACACAATTAAAATGCCCACGAGCTACTAATTCGCCATGAAGCAACGCGGTCAGCAAACCCCCAAATGAAAAAAAGAAGAAGAAAAACAAACAAGAAAAACTGCACAAGGAAATGCTCAGAAACTTTTCGGGCCTAAAAGCCTGCCCAGTCGCAGGCAATTATTTTGTATTATAAATGTTTCTCTTGGCTCTATAACAAATTTCATGTAAACCATGCAAAATGTGCTTAATGACTTCTGTTAAATAGAAATGTGTATACAATTATATTAGTCCGCACTCAGGCTGCTGGAAGATTAACTAATCGGCACGCATTCCTTAAAAACATATTAATTAATCTAAAATAAAGTGCAAACCTAAATTGTTGCCTAAGGATAACTTGACTATATATATTAATGTTGAATTATTTACTGTATTGTATTTTTTGGAAAAATATTATTTAAAATAAATAATATTTAATTTAATAGACTGTAAAAGCCTTACCCCTTTTGAACCACAGGGGAATCCGAAGAAGAATATTAAAAAAAAAAAAAAATAGAGCTATTTATAAAATTATAATTATATACTATAACATAATTTAATAATATACCATATCGTAAGTATTCATAAAAAAAAGCAAACATTTTTTTAACTTTATTACCTTGAAGTCAAGCACCTCTTCGATTAATTTCATGTCTCATAGTTACTTTTCATTTACATCTAAATAAATCTTAACTAATATTCCCAATGCCAATTTCAATTTCTACACAACACATTTGTAGGCAAACAATCAAAGGTCGTGTACCAACTGTGCGTATACATTTGCATTACATTTAAATGCTTGACACAGATCAACAATCCGAGCCCGAGTCCGAGTCCGAGTCTAACGTACACAACAATTGCCAGCCTATATTTATAACTGCGCATGTTTTGGCCATAAATAAATTAGGCCAATCTCGTGTTTGTCAATGGGCGTGTCCGCTGACATCATTTATAAGCAACGCCCATGTTCTGATCCCGCCGTTGGTCAAAGCTGTCACACGAGATTTGTGGCGCCGACATTTTGGCTAAAATCTTTTTGCGCTTGCCTGCGATTGTTCTGTGTCCATCGTCCATCGTCCATCGTCCATCGTCCAGTGTCCAATGTCGTTTGTCGCTTGTCGTTTGTGCTGGCTTTAACTACTGGCAGCCAATTTCTGCTGATGGCGCACTGGCCAAGTAATTATCAGCATCTTACGGGCAGAGTGGGGCACCAACTGATGACTGCACTCACAGTCGGAGACGCTCTTGGAATTGAGACTTGGGAATAGTTGGGCCAGCCCCAAGCCTCGTCTTCCCCCTAAGTAAAGTCGAAGCGTTAATGCTGCGTGTCGAGCGCAAACTTTGATGGCTTAATCACTTTGATAGGTGCCGAAAGCCGAGCCAATAGCAAAGTTTCATTTGCGAGACAGCAGTCGGTTTAAAGTGCACGTGTTTACTGGGCTGCGAGTTTACAGCTCTCGCAGGCGACCCACAAAAGCAAAGAAAAAAAAAACATTTAGAAGTGTCGCAGGAGCGTGGCAGCAACTGAAAAGCTGCTTAAGGAGTTGCTGCTGCTGAGGCTTTGCTGTGCAGTCAAAGTCATAAAACCATTTAATTATATTAAACTTTTAATTGCATAGACAGCCAAGAAATACGCACACACATAAGCCCAAACACACACAGACACAGTCACACTCACACCTAGAGGCAACTCCTAGCATATGCAACGACAAGCCAGAACCCGCACACTCACCCACACACACACACACAGACACAGCAGAGCACTTAAGCAGGCAACTTGCTTGTTGTTTGGTGCAGCAACAGCACCGGGCGCTTTGCTGTGGGCGTGTCTTGCATGCCCTGCTACTATGTAAATGCAATAATAAAGTTATTAAAAGTGTCATAACAACTCAAGTTGAAATAGCAGAAAGTTAGCGCCAGCTTCTTGTTTTATAGACCCAACTGCTGCTGCTGTTGGTGCTGCTGTTGCTGTTGCTGCTCTGTTGCTGTTGCTGTTGCTGTTGCTCTTGCTGCAACTGTTTCCACTTGCAACACAACTCAGCCACAGCGCATCAGATGTTAAGTGCGCTGCTGCTGCAGATGAGGGCCAGAGCGAAAATCAGACCCGCAGCTTGGCCAGCCAAGCAATTGATGCTTAATTGATCAATTAGTTGGCCTACACAAAAGCCCAATGCACACGCATACACAAATGCCCCTATGAATGTCTGCCTGTCTGTCTGTCTCGCTGTCTGTGTGTTTGTGTGTTTGCGATTTCTGGAATTGCCCACATCAAAGCGGCATATAAGTATATTGACGCTCATCAATCAAATTGATTTATGCCAACAAATCATTCATGAGCAATTTCCCAAAGTGATTATCTCTCGACGAGCCGAACTCTGTCCGAGCGAGAGAGAGACGGAGGCGGATAGACGCAGCAGAGAGAGAGAGAGAGGGAGAGAGAGAGAGAGAGAGATATATGCTACGGCAAACGCAAGAGGCATGTTAACTGACAGGCAGAGCAGGACAGTTGGGCAGAGCAGGACATGCAGACAGCATGTGAGACATAGACAGCATTCGAGCCAGCTACAGAGCCGGAGCCAGTGACTGACTGATTGACGCTTGGCTGTCTTCATCACAAGCAATTTGGCCAGCAAATATAGCTGAGAGCAGCGAATAGCAGCAGCAGCGAACAGCAGCAGCAGCAGCAGAGCCGAGATTGCGTATCCCTGTCGCAATAGCTGTGCATCAGCCCTAGAGTAACTTCACAGACAGTTCATAAAATCAAACCAGCAACAGCGGTATATGTGCTGAGCAAGCCCCTTGATACGCCCACACCCACACCATCACACACACACACACACACACACACAGTTGGCATTAGTCACTGAAGTGTAGCTCACAGCCTCGTCTGTGCAAACAGACAGGCGACAGGGCAAACAGGAGACAGGGCATCAGCTTGTGTCATATTAGCAGTTGCTTATTGCCTGCAATCAAATAAATTTTCACGGCAAACGGTCAAAGGCAGCAAGGCGAGCGAGGCGACCTCTTGGCCTCAATTTGAAAACATTTTTCACACATGCAAAGGGCACTTGGCAGTAGCAGCAGCAGCAGCCACCAGCCACCAGCAGGAGCAGCCACGCTTAAGTCTTTTGATTGATTTGGTGATAAATTGACGAGGCGGCAACTGAAGCGCCAAAACAGATTGCTGGCATTCCGATGGATGTGAGCGGTGAAAAAGTAGCTGCTTGCGCCTAATTGCCGGCTGGGCGTGGTCCAGGCCGCTATTAACAACGGACTAATCATTAGAGTGGGCGTGGCCAGCAGCGGCGACAACTATTTGTAAAATTAAACAAGGAATTCAATAGCGCACAAAAGTATGCTATGAAAATAGATGATGGCTGACAGTGGGACTAGATGACTAGAAGCTACTCTATTCATTACTTAAATTGTTTTCCTTTAAAATTGTGCTACTAACAGCATATATTGGTTAAGTAATTGCCTATAACTCTCTAAACATTCACGGTCAATAAACTGCAATAAATAATATAACAAAAATTGCAAACAAAGCATAATTTTTATATATTTATGATTCAGAAGTTTTATTGAAAATAGATAACATCTTGTTCTACTTTGTATATAAAAAAATAAATATAATATATGTAAAAATATATATAAAAATAAAATACTTACACATACATATGTATAAATATTACACATTTATTTATTATCACAATTTGTAAACATCTTTCAATTCACTTAGGAATAACTCATCGAAATATATATAAAAAGCTTCTTGCCATTGAATAACATATTTAAATATTTAAACTAACAGAAGAGCAAGCAAAGTGCTTAAATCAAACTTAAACCAGACAGATACTCCATTTTATATTTATAAGGGAAAAAGCAAGCAAGCGCAAAAGTATGCAACAAAATATTATAAAAATGTCCGCGACATGACACAAACTAGATGCCTGAAATCGGTTGAATAATCAGACAGGCCGAAGAGTGAGCAATCACCAGAGCCAGAGAAGGTGAGAGAAGCGGAGCAACGAAAGGAAAGAAATGAGAGGGCGGAAGTCGAACACACATGCTTGCCATGGCAGCTGTTTGGCCATGATTAATGTTCGCAATTATCCAACTCTGAGTGTCAAAAATATTTAAATCAATGGCAACGCAAGGCAAATGCCGAAGAATGCTTTCCCTTTCCCCCAAAAGAAAACACACAAAAAAAGAAAGAAAATATAAAAAAATGAAACAAGACAACGAGCAGCAGACAACTGACAACCGACTACAGACAACTGAACAAGGGACAGACAAGGCAGGCAGGAGGCGTACGGAGCGGGCGAGGAAGAGGAAGCGCTGAGCGAGAGAGAGATGAAACAAGACAAGACAACACAATTCGCGCAAATTGAGCATGATGAAGAGCACAAGCATTTCTTGTTGTTGTTGTTGTTGTTCTCAGTAGTCGGCAGTGTCAATGCCAAAGATGTCTTTCTCTATATAACCCGCGAATCGAGACGACGACGACGACGAAGTCGGCACACAGAAACTTAAAGCGTCGCGACAAAATGACGCAAAGATCTAAAATTGAATGGGGCGCAATGACAGCGGCAACGTGTCAAAAACATATCATTCATTATTTTCTATTATAGCCACACCAACACACAGTCAAACAGACAGAGAGACACACGCAAAAACACACGCTCACACACACGCGTATGCACAACCCTCGGCTGACAGCCTTGTGCCTGTCAGCAGTTGCATTATGTAAGACCATCATTTATCATTGCACGTAAAGTGAACTCTGTTGACTCCAATGCACGCCACCCTTTCCCTTGGCTCCGCCCCTAAGTATGGGTCTATGAAGTGTTGAAAATTATGCTCACATATGACTTTAAGTCGTTGCGGCCAAGGAAATTGGTAAATAAAAACAAAGTGGGCTTGAAAGCAAACACTCATATTTTGCCACGCCAAACACTACAACAGCGGCAGCAACAACAACGTGACTGGCGCTCAATTATGATATGAGCGCCAACAACAACAACTACAGCAGCAACAACAACATTCGAAAGCCTCAATTTGTATGCGGCGCACACGGCGTATGTGTAACAATGGACCAAAAGTTGCGTGAAACGTTTTAACAAAGATTAATGCCAACGACGACTGATGATTTTTTTGAAGATTAATTATGCGATGATGAGGCACAAGAACGCAAGACAATGACACCATCAGGCAGCCAGCCAGGCAGGCAGCAGAGCAGAGCAGAGCAGAGCTGGCTGCCTGTGGAGTCGTGCGCAAGAGGCAAAAGCAAAAGCCGGAAGTTGCTCGCATCGTTAAAGGATTACAAAATTTGTAAGCGTGCGCCTGCTGTGCGATTCTCCCTCTCTTTCTCTCTCTCTCCCTATCTCTGTGTATATGTGTGTGTTGTCTGCTTATGAGATTGTATTATTCCCAGACATACTTATGCACATACATATGTGAAAATATGTAGTTGGTTTATCTCGAAATTATCAAGGCATGGCACACACACACACATTCGCTCACACACAGACATTGCTATTCATAATAGCATTGGAATGGCTTGTGAAAATTCAACGAAAATCGTTTACAGTTACAAAAAGTTAAGTCGGCTTTAGTGTGGATTTAAATATTCATTAAAATTTCAAGCCGAACAATAGCTGAATTTCAGCTCAATTTACAGCAATTTTTTTCAGTTTTGCAGAATTGAAAAACTATTTGTGTAAATAAATAGCAACAATTGTTAAAAATATAGGAATATGGAATTTTTATTGTATTTAGTTTGTTACATAAGATTAACAATGGCTCAGCCTCAACCACATCTACAAAATGACATGTCTTATAAACATTCTGAGTGCTATTCTCTTTGAACTAAGCTTACAATTACCAGGAATTTTATCTTTTATAATGCCAAGTTTAACATAATTCTTGAAACAATATTATGCTATATTATAGTAAGTTCTGAGAAGTTTTGTTGAGTTTAAACTTTAATTATCCATTGAGTTTGATTCACCTTAATTGAATACTTTGATATACCGCTGGCAGTCAGTGTAAAACATGTCCGCCCCAGGGCTTACCTTTCTCTGGTGTCACCTTTCACTTTGCTGTTCTTTAGCTGCCCACTTACAGATTTGTGCTGCCTTTGCTGTCACAGATGCTGTTGACTCTGCATTAAAGTTTGGCGCGCTGTTTGCGGCCAGTTTAATTGCAAGCGCCATAACTTTTCATATTAAACGCGCGGGCAATTTATCTATGAATGGCAGGCAGCGTGGCGTATGCTTAATATTGAATAGGCCAGTCACACGAGCCAGACGCTGGCAGCTGGCCAGGTGGGCGTGGCCCATATGTGCGCACATACACAGCTGCATATTCATATATATCGCAATGTGCATGAGCGTGGTTTATGGCCTGCAAAGAACTGCAATGTTGAACTGCTCTTGGATTGGCCTGGGGTCGCGTCTACTGTCGTGCGTGCTCTATATATGTGTGTGTGTGTGAGTGTGCGTATGCGTGTGTGTTGTTTAATTTATCAGGCAACAAAACTGTTGCACATGGCGCACTACTGACCGTCATATGAAAATGTGAAATGCCAACCAGCAGCTCGAATATGGAAACTGAGCGTCTGAGCACTGTGAATTGAGCACTGAGCAATGGGTACTGGGGATTTGAGCTGTTGGGACAGTTGTGATTGTGTGCGCATTTTAATGCATTAATGTTGCCTGAATGTGAGGTGAGCGCAGAGGCAGCGGGATGCTAGATGCGAGAGGCGCCGAGCAGAGGGACAACCAAATGCAGTCAGCGTGTCGTGGCCATTTTTAGCAAAAAAGCTTTTAACAATTAAAATTAAAAAGTTCAGCATTTATACAACATGAGGAAAAAAAAAACAATTTATACATACTGCAAAACGAACTCTGAATGCTCTAGACTGGCAAAATTTTGTGAAGTTGAGGTAAATTTAATGGCTACTGTTGCAAGATATGATAAATAGGATAAACAAGCTGAGCAGATTTTGATATATATAGCTTTAAAAGTTAAAAGCAATGAAATTGGATATAAAGTTGCCAGCTGGCAGTGATTATTATATACATGAGTTATCAAACCGTTATCCCTTGTAGTGGACAGAGTGTAAGTCCATCTCGACTTGATTATAATTATTTATAAAATAAAATAATGAATCAAAAACATTTTCAATTTCTATATATCTAATCGAGCACACATGCATAGCATTTGATTACGGAACGATTCATATTATTCGCAACTTATGCATATATGTATATAGATTTGTCATCGCTTTTTATTTATTGACTCTGTTATAAAACTTGAGAAGAGTATTAAAAACGGCAGCAAATGCCAAACATGCCACACTCAAATGCTACGTATGTGTGCGTACATAAAAGTTGCACCGCCAACAAATAGAGAGAGAGAAAGAGGGAGAGTGAAAGAGAAACAGAGAGTGAGTGAGCGCGAGCGGGAGAGTACTCTACTGCACAGACTCCCCTGGCTGTCTGACTGCAGCATTGTGCACACTCATTTGTGGTCATAAAGCATAAAACGCATAAAGTGGTGTTACAATTTTATGGCGCACTAACGTCATATTTGGGCCTAACCGAAAAACCAACCACTAAGTAGATACAAATTAGAAACATTTGACTTGAAGATACCCTGTAAAGTAGAAGATGTTGTTGGAATACAAAATTGAAAGTTACCTTATTTATTTTTGTGATATTTAATAATGTATTTACTTGTTTTTATTATTATTTATTAATTATGCAATGATCTGAAGTTGCAAATATATATATGGAGTCTATATCTGTTGTTTTTACAGAGAATAGAAGGCTATTTTTTATAGCTGGAAGGTTTTTCAAAGAATTTTTCAGAAAATTTATTATTTGCTAAGAAACGTATGCCTATGGAATATCTCTTATCAGTTTGTAGATAAGTCTCTTGATGCCAATCAACTGATTGGAATTAAACGGAAATTTTCAAATTATATATTGTACTTCCTTTTCGACTGAAACTGAAAAGCTTAAAACTTGGCTTAAAGCCCATATTTACTTTTGTCAAATCTAAGCCTGAAATAAATTGGACTCTAAAAAAATACAATAATTTTATTAGAATACATTCTTACAGTCAATTTCATACATATATATGTATACGAATTAAAAATATAGTATTTATTTATATATACCTACATTTAACTTCTCTTTCTTTCATTTACGCACTTTCTAGTGCTTGACACTGTTTTCATTCAGATTTTAGCATATATACCCGCTTTGTTTTTTAATTTTGGCTCAACGGAAGCAGCGATGGGAACTGCCGTCGCCAGCCAACTCTTTGGGCCGGCTTAAAGCCGATGATGATGATGATGACGACTGTGTCCGTCTACTGCTGGACAAGCTCGGCGGCTGCTGCGATGTCTGTGCAGAGGAGTTGTCGGCCACCAGAACCATCAAGCGACAATGTAAATTTTGTGTTGAGCTTTTTAATTGTGAACGCTGCACGGGGGCCAGCAGAGAGAGAGGCGACGCTCACTCATACGCGAAATGAACGCAGACCGCAACAAAATTACAGTGACTAACTGTGAGGAGCGGCATCGGCGGGAGGGGGCCTTGAATTCATAAAAAATAAAGTCCAATAGGAGGAGGACAGCTCGAAGAGCGAAGGCGGGCAAATGCAAAAAGTGTAAAGTAGTTGGCAAATAAATTGCGTGACAGTGCCAAAGCGAAGTAGCCAACTGTAGTTATATTTTCTTCTTCTTTTTATATATATATATATATATATATATATGTATATATATTTTTGGGTGACATTGTTGTTGGTGTTGCTGTTGTTGTTGCTGGCGCGAACGCTTTTAATGCAAATGCAGCAGAAATGCCGCTTGCTCTCTGGCCAAAAGTGCAAAATTGTGCATTTTAATTAAGGTGACCGTTCCATGCCACGCACAAGTGGAGACCCCTTTCCTCTCCTTTGACTAGCTTCACCCACACTCTTAGCAGCTATTTAAGGTTTTTGCATTTGCATTTAGCTGGCTCACATCGCGCGTAATTTACAGCTCTTTTAATTAGCTGCATGCCAAGTTCTTCGCCTTTTTTATGAATATTTACGCGTGCAGCTCTTTAAGCGGCATATTGTTTAATATAAAATGCAAGAAAGCAAAACGCTTGAGGCACGCAGCCACACACACACGCACACCCACACACACACATACACTCATACACACACAAATGCTTATGCACAAAGAAGGATATAACAATTGCAAATGGAAATGTGCTAAAGTGCCAGGCGAAAAAAAAAAACAAAAGAGAAAGACAGAGCAGCGTAAAAGGATCAGAGCTGTCCAAAAGCGTGGGTGAGACCAACAGCTGCAGCAGTAGCAGGAGCAGCAGGAGCAGGAGCAGCAGGAGCAGTAGCTGCAGCAGTAGCAGTCAAAAGTGCAAGTGACTGAAATGCAAATATTCTGTGTGTCCGATTGTCTGTGTCTGTGTGTGAGTCTGTGCGAGTGCAACTGTTAAAATGCAAAGCGTTAGCTCAACAGAAAAAAAAACAAACACACACACGCACTCACACATACATAACACTTCAGCATGAAGGGCGAAGGGTGCCATCACATGCAATAAAATGTTTTACACCCTGTTTATTTTAGTTAAATACTCGAAATTATGTGTTTGCCTAAGTGTATTTGTTAACACAATGCCAGTGCTTCACGCTGCACACACACACACACACACACACACACATGCATATGTGTACTCTGTGTCCGAGTGTCTGTTGACGTTAGAGTGCTTTGAGGGCTGACAGCAAAACCAGTTGGAAACATTAGACCAAATGGACAATTCACAGTGAAATGCATAAAATGCTGGCCAAAAATCTCTTTGCATTTTAATGATCTGATTTAATCGGCTTGTGCAACTGATATTTCGAAAATGTTCCGAAAATGTTGTCAAATCACGAAATAGATGCAACACTTAATGAATTAAAAACACGTCGGGAAATCGATATGTGAACTATTTCCTAAAATTATTCCTTGTTCCATTAATGTTCAACTTATGGTCTTTATAGTCTTATACATATAATTATATTTGATCTACATAATATATATATTTTTATAGCAGACACTTAGCAAATCATTTGCATAATTTAAGAAACTTTTTTTTAATCAATTAAGTTTTCCCAAACCTCCAACATCTAATTCAAGTAACTCAAGTAATTTATTATGCTCACTTCCTTAGCAGCTGACTTATTTTATGCAAATTTAACTTGTCTTACACGCACTTTACCTTTGTCCGGAACACTTGCTGAAAGTTGGCCAAAAGAACGGGGAACGGGGCCATTTCTCTGTTTTGGACATGTGCAAAACGGGCATTTAATGTCCTCTGTGTGCGCGTAGCTGCTTGAAAGGCCTTTGTCAGCGCTCGTCAAAGGCACGCATTAAAGCAACAATATGATTGAAGGGGTCGAGGGGCATGGCAGAGCGGCGCCTGCTGCCAGGCCTGCAGTTGTCTGCGCTCTAACCCATTTGTTAAATGTAGTGTAATGGTTTGTTTCGAGCCACGTTTAGTTAAGTTTTCGCAGTTTCATAGTTTTTGAGTTTTAGGCAACATTTGCACTAATGACTGCACACGCTCTCTGTGCGAATATATATTCCAAAAAATATACGAAAATGGAAAAATAGAATAAAAAATCTAAATAAAATATACTTGTAGCTAAAATTTAATCACACACACTCGCGCACACAAGAACAAAGTCAAGATTTCTGCGCGCGTGTTGAATGCGTTGCCAGCACATAAAAAGTACATTTTTTATTTACTTTTTTATATTCTTTTCTTTTTGCAGAACTAAACACAATTTCAATGCCCCGAGTATGTGAATGAATGTGTATGTGTATGTGTGTGTGTGGGTGTGTACTGGTGTGATGGTGTAAAATGTATATAAAGAAATAAAAAGAAATTCGCACGCAACTGTCAATGGCTGCGTACTTATTTGCAAGCGCCAACATCTTGTGACCAGAGCCCCGCCCCGCTCTCCCCACTTTTTGCCCTGTAGAGAATTTGGGTTCGGGGTCCAACCGTCCCTAAATCCCATTCAACTCACACTCCTCCCCACAGTGACAACGTCTGCTTGACTGTTGGGTCTTGGGTAATATTTTATGCAAATTGCAAGTTAAGTGTGAAAATAGTAGTGATTGGTTTAATTCAGCAATGCCAACCAAAATACTCCTAGATGTGGAGAATAGGGGGAGTGGCAGAGGGAGAACTACTGAGCAAAAGAAGCTAGAAAAGTGCAGAAACAGCAGAAAATCAGCAGAGCTGGGAATTCGAAATACTAAAATGACAATTTCTAAACGAAGCACCGAAGCGGCAGCAAAGAAAAACAGTCAAATCCGCTGAGCCAGAGCGAAAGTGCAGCAAACATCGAATGCTCTAACTTAGTAAGAAATGTTATTGAGGGTATTATAGAATGAAAGCGCTTGCCTACTTAATAGAAGCTAGTATAAATAATCGTGTAGACATATAAATACATATCAGCAGGCAATTGGAAAGTCTGTCTATGATAGATTTTTTAGACCTCTGTAATATTTTCTAGGTTTGAGAAAATATTATTGATATATCTTAATTAATATTTACTGCATTCTTTATGAATATTAAAAACTCCAGTTTTTTCATTATTTTTTATTTATTTATATCTTGACACTTCCGTTGGCTAAATTTAGATATTTCACAAGTGTGGGTGTTTGACACACAACATTTTACAGCACAGGTCTTTGACCTTTCTCCTTAGTCATACTCGTACATTATACATGAATGGCAAATTTATTTGCTAGAAACATATTATAAAAATGAAAGAGAAAAAAACTCAAATTTGTATCATTTTTGTCTTTTGGGTAAAATATGTATTCCTCGCTTCCATTTCTCAGAATAATTTAATATCAGCATGAAGTACTGAACGTGCCTCTTTTAAAATAAACATAACTGCTCCTTAAAAATTATTTTCAAATCTGCTCAGTGAGTAACTATACCATTAGAAATCTCTATTTAATCAAATTTATGAACACTTTCAAACAAATTTGACACCGATATGCTCATCATATGCACATCATATTTAAAGCAAATACAATTATCCATTGAGGAAGCTCTCGATGGAGCTAAACACAAGGGCATCAAAAGGCAGACATACAAATATACTGCAGATTTTCATTGTCATGTAGCAAAGTCACAGAGAGAAATAGAGAACGGAAGAGAGACAGTGAGAAATAGGAAGAGAAAGCAACACGCAATGCTAGTTACATCAACGTTCAAAGCGCTGTCGTCGCACAGTTTTTTGTTTTCCTTTTCCTTTTTTTTAAATTTGTAAATTTTCTTCTTTTTTTCTGGTAGCCAAACTAGTGCGCTTAAGCATTTAGCTGATGTAACATCCCAAGCGGGCCAGGCGCCATGGCATGCCTAGTCACCCAACGCCCACAGCCCACCAAACACCGCCCACCGCCCACCGCCCATCGCTCTACTATCAGCATGTTGGCTGAATGTCCTTGTCAGCATTTTGCGCAGTTAAATTTTCGTCTATTTTTTTCGGTAAAATCTATTTTTCATCTTGGATTATGTGAATACATGAATAGAAAGAAGGAACATTTTATTGTCACAAGTTGAAGCAGGCTCCCGTTCCTCCTCCTCCCCCTCCTCATCCTCTTCTGTTTTTTCATTTGCACTCAACTACAAGCCCTTGACTGTTAAAAGCATTAATCAAATATCCGCAATATTTGTTAGCGTTGCCAACAGCCTAACGCTGAACGAATGACCTTCACTTCGCCCGGCGGATCGGAGTTTTCCCAGTGGTATTTGCATTGCCGCGAAATGTGAGTTCCGTTCATTTGTTGCGCACTCATTGAAGCCTTGTGCTTTGGTCTTCATTAGAGGCAGTGGCCACAAATGGCGGCACACACACACACACACACACACGCACACCTTTGGCCTATGTGCCACACGATCTGCAAAGTATGCAATGAAGTATGCAGTGGCAACTGGACATTTTTGCATGTCTTTGTGTGAGTGTCTGTTGGTGTGTATGTGTGTGTGTGTGCAGCTGCCTGCAATCGTAATTTCAATAAAAGTTGTTACGTGCACGTTGAAATTTTAATTGAAAGCACCAACCACACGCCAAGTGCGACCTCGTTGCACGCCAGCTGTTTGTTTGTGCCAGTCTGTCTCTGTGTATGTGTGTGTGTGTGTGTGTGCGACCCTCATCAGTGTGGAAATCGGAACAAAACAGCGCAGAGAATGAAACGCATGACATTTCACATCCTCCACGAACGGCAAGAATTAAGTTGTAACCGTGTCAGATGTCAAAGTGGCCAAAGACTCACGCAACTGCCACGATTCGCTACACATCTACGAATACGTAACGTGTGTCAAAAAGGGAAATTTATATTTAGACTTCAAGCTCATTTATATTTCATATAGCAATACGTAAAATAATATATTCTGTTTATATACTGCTAAGAATCAATGAACTTTTTTTCAAATCAAACCTTTTTTTCCGAAAGCATAGATTGATGTCGAGGGAGTTTAGAATGCGTATAGGTGTTTACTTAGTAAAAACATATAGTTGCAAATGAAAATGAGTTTTGCTTTATGTTAAGATATTAACTTATAATCAGTAAAAAATCAAATTTTTCTATAAATTTATTAAATTTCTTCTGGTATCAGATCTGAGATAATTTCTTACCTCATTACCCGCTTGAGTGACAAGCAGAATTTCTTGTAGCAGTTGTCTGACTCAGAGTGAAGGCATTCAAAACATTGACCGCAAGCTAAGTCGTTAAAACAAAGAATTCTGCCAACGCACAGCTTAAAGGAAGTTCGCAGTTGCTGCACCCAGGAGGAGAACGTTGCACGTTTCTTTCGGCTGCTGCCAATTGCAAGTTTGCATGTAAAGCGCTCAACTTTATGCGCAACTTTTGCAATTCTATATAAGTGCAGGCGGCTACACATACATGCATAGATATATAACTATGTACATAGATATGTATTTATATACATTCTAATTCCCACAGTGAATGCATGCAAATGTTGCCGACAGGCCAAAGGCAACTATTGAACAACATTCCCAACCAGAGCGCCGATGTCGTAAAACTTTATGCAGCAACAGCTCCGCTTGCAGATGCTCGCGCTCCATATCCAATCCCAATTTACCAAAATGAGTTAGGTTTTTGGCTGAGAGCTGTAAGCTAAGGTAAACATGGCTATCGTTTACATGCCAAAATGCCTCTACACAGCCATTTAATCTATTTATCAAGCACTCGCTGCAAACACTCACCAAAGACACATACACACACACACACATTGATGTCGTTGATGAAGCTGCTTGGCCAAATATTTGCGAAATGTTGAATGACCCACCTGGCAGGCTGGCGGCAGCACAACTGATAGCCGAAGGCATAGAAAATCAATACGCCGTGCTGTGCGACGGCAATCTTTATAATTGATTGCTTAATAAACATGCAGGCTTAACCAGAAAACTTGGCCAATATGCACAAAAACTTTACGCAGCGCAGCAAATTATGCAAATGCACTTGACTGGCTGGCAGGCAGTCCTTCCGTCTGTCTGTCCTTCTGTCTCTCTGGCTGGCTAGCTGACTGGACACGGGCAAACTCTGCGCCTCGCCTGTACATTGCTTAATGGCGCAATACGGCTAGCTCAATGGGCCGAGCACATAATTTTCGCACAGCAGCAGCGGCAGCAGCTCATCAAAGTTGGTTCGAACACAAATGAAAGTTTTGCGGTGCAAGCCACGAAACGTTGCAGCAAGTGGCAGACAGCCTGACTGCCCGCCCACTCGCCTGCCCGCCTTCTCGCCAGCCTGTCTGCCTGCCACTGACAAGCGTTTGGCAACAGCAACAGTAGCCAGGACCAACGCTTTATAAAATCAACTCGCCAAAAATCCACACAAAAGAAACTGCCAAACAGCAAAGAGAGACAGCGAGAGAATGAGAGAGAGAGAGAGAGGGAGGGACGGGGACTAAGAGAGAGCAAGCGATTGAGTGCGGCAAATGAGTTGCTCGAAAGCAAAGTTTTTGGCTTCTAACCTCTTTTGTGGCATCACGTTAAGGTGGCGCAAAGACGTGTCGTGACCAAAAGTTACGTTTTGTTTTTTTTTTTTTTTAGCAGGTGCTGTCGTTGCTCTAAACCCGGTAGTTGCCCCGCAGCTGCCGCTCTTAACGCTTCTACTCAACGTGGCAATTGCGGCAAGTTTTGGCCAGAAAAGAACTTTGTGGTGTGTCTGTCTATTTAGCTGTTGCTACCGCTACCGCTGCTGCTGCTGTTTCAGCTTACTGCTTGTGGCAAGGAGCGGGGCGGGGCAAACGGCAGCTCATAAATTTCAAAAATTTGAAAACAACAACAAATATTTTTCACGCGCTGACCGAAATTATTTTAAATCACCTGCTGCCCGACATTTATCATTAGAGCAGCGCACAGCCCCCTCTGAAACTCACTCCCTCTCCCTCTCTCTCTCTCTCTCTCTCTCTCTCTCTCTCTCTCTCTCGTCAGCAAGTCAGTGCGCGAAGCAGGAGCAGAGTCAGCGCCCCTAACGAGCACCCCAAACTCCAAGTACAGCGTGCTCAAGATTTGCGAAGAGCACTTTATTTTCTACAGGACACTGGCACGCCCCCAAACCGCAAAACAGGCAACATGCTCATAATGCTTGTTGTTGCTGCCGATGCTGCTGCTACCGCTGATGCTGCTGCTGCTGGTTCTACTGCTGCTGATGTTATTTTGCCATTTTCGCGCTTGGTCGAGGAAAAACTGTTTTGTTATCACAGTGATAAATGGAAAATTATTTTGAATCGAGCAACTACTTAAAAGAATTCCCAAAGGTTGTAATAAATTTGTGCACACACATGCACACCCACACACACACACGCATACACAGAGCAGGACTTGAGAAGTACATACATAGAGCACTAGCTGGTAGAAGGACATGAACATAATGCTAGCAAAGCTCTGCGGTTTGCTTCGTAATGTCCTGCAAGATAAAAAGGTGATTGACGAACCAAAAGCAAAAGTCATGGCCAAAGCTTTGGCTCAGCAAATGCATTTGTCGTTTGCCAGTGAAACTAGTCGAAAACTGTGCGGGTGTGTGTGTGTGTGTGTGTGTGTGTGTGTGTGTGTGGGTGACAGTTAAAAAGAAAATGGGATTAAAGGCATTCCAATGCACTCTTAAAGTTCAGCTGAACATATATAACTTAAATCGAGCAATAGCGCAATAGGAAAACCAACCTGTGCAGCTTACAGCAGTTTAAGCAGCAGGCAGCAGGCAGCGAGCAGCGAGCAGCAGGTAACATCTATTTTGATTTCATTAAGTAAAAAAATAGCCTCCAAGTCGAAGCGGTGCCCTCGCTCGCATCTAGCCGCCAGCTGCCAGCCAAAACCACAGCAAAAGTAAACAGTTTCTGTGCTACGTTTCTTTCAGACTAATTCTTTTTGTTCTTCTTCATTTTGCTTTTCTTTTTTTTGTGCGCTCTCTGCTCTTGGCCGTTTCTCAATTAGTTGAGCTTAATTTAAATTTGTTTCGAGTCCTTGTTACACATTACGCGGCAAATTCTCAAGTAAACGCACGTTTAAAGCACCCCAATTGAAGCTGCTGGCAAGTGCTTTTATAAATTAGCAGCGGTCAAAACACTTCTTGGCCGGCTCACACGGCGAATGCGTAATGTGCTCGCCGGCCACTTGGCGTATGCGTAACGCAAGCATTAATTAAATGAAGCGCAATAGAAGACGGTTTATGTTGAGGGGAGTAATTACATCTGAAATAAATCTGAAATGAAATTATATTGTCATATTATATAATATGAAGGTATAGATCTTATATATTTAATTGGAAAAGGTATCAGATTAATATAATTTCTCTCTTTGTTATAATTACAGTTTTTTTGTGAATGGTATCTTACAATAATTAAAGAGTTTAGACTAGGAACTAGGCCTTTTCTGCTTAGATATTTACTTAGAAATATGACATGGTATAGAATATGACTTAATTATTTAGGGGAAAAATCAAAGAAATAGAAAACCCCGAAGATTAATATAAAGTAAAGCCATTTATTGCATAACAAGATAAAGAGTAGACTTTGATTTACTTAAATTTTCATAATTTTTATCATATCACATTCTAAAAATCTCACTTTATATACATATATACAAATTTCTACAATGAATACATTTTTACATAATATTTTCAGATGTTCCTTCACTTGTTGCAGGAATTTCAGAACATTTCAATTTGCTTTAATTTGCAAACAAAATCCCATTTTAGTCAAGGAGCTGCTCTTTAAGCTGACGCAAGGAAAGTGTAACTTAAGCATTATCTCAAATCTAATTAAGCTCCTGGCAGACTTCAACCATCTACCTACGGCTTTCGCTCACACTTTAACTTGCGCGCACAGTCGCAGCCTAACGCCCCCTGGGGCGCAGCTCAATTCATTTGAAGGTCAGTTTAAAGAGCACGCTAAAGCTGCTGCGGCTGCTGCTGCTGCTGTCGCTGAGAATGTCTGCAATCGGCTGCAACAGTGTTGGCCAGGTTGCATTTAAGCGGCGCAGATTTCGGGCAACAGTGTCGTCAGTTTAATGCCCTTAGTAGAGCTGCTGGCCGTAAAACTGTTTAAGCCAAGGGCCCATTAAGACACGCGATGAGTCGTTGGGTACATACACATATATCACATACAAATATATATATCTATATATACTTTGGTTTTAGTGTCCAGATTCGCCTAGTCGCTGGCTCTTCCGATGCGGCAAATATGGCAGCATGTAATTCAACTTATCAGCGTATCAGGCACAAAACTTTTCTCATCTACTTAACGCAGATAAGCGGCAGGGACTTTTTTTATTTTGCTTTTTGTCGGGTTTACTGACTTCTAATTTGTTGATGCCGAGGCACACACTCAGACACACACACACACACACAGCAGAGACAGTGGCGAAGTGTTGATGGCGTCAACTTAATTTTCAGCAAGCACTCGACTATGCCCGGCTGGGCAAAAACTCCGAAAAAGGCGGCGCAACTAGGCAAAAAAGTGGGCGTGGGGCGTGCCGGGTTCGCTGGCTGGTTTTTGCTGTCTTCTCTTGTGTGAAATAAAATTAACTAAATACGCTCATGAGTAACATTCATAATAAACATTAAGCAGGGCGAAGAAAAAAAACTCAAATAAATATAAAAAATAATATTTGCCAGACTCCTTTTTGCGATTCTGCCAGCCTCGCACACACAGAGAGAGAAAGAGAGAGAGAGAGAGTGCGGCCAACGCTGTAGCAGCAGCAAATAAAGAATTCGCGCGGGAAGCAACGCGTTGGCAACGAAATTATGGCATAAGTTACTTAGAAGCAAGTTACCCTGTTTGACTTGCCCAACCGACAGCCACCCCCACCCCTCCTTACACCCCCACCCCTCCTTACACCTTGGGCCCCACTTGGCTACACTTTACTTTTATGGGGCTAGTGAGCGGGCGCCAGAATAAGCGAGAAATGTACTTGCAGGCGAAATAAAGATACAGAGATACACACAGAGAGTGCCCAGATACAAGCACATTTGTAGCGATAAGCGTCATAAAGTTATCGTAAGTAAGCGCCAAAATAGAAGAAGTCAGAAAAAAGCATGAAGAGGAAGCAGAAGAAGAAGAAGAAGTAGTAGTAGCAACAGCAACAGCAGAAGTCAAGCTGTAAGGTAAAGCCAGCCAGGGAACTAACAACTATGATGCGAGACAAGCAAGGGGAGAATAGCGAGACAAAGACGGCAACAACAACAATAACAACAACAACAACAAGTCAATTACGCAATGGACAGCAACAAAGTTTCGCGTTCCTCTGTTCACACACTATTCGCAGTTGATTTAATCAAAGTTCTGCGCTCATCGATGTAAATGTATCTGCAGATGTAGCCATAAATGTATATGTAGCTCGTGGTGGCTGCAGCAGCTGCTGCTCGTTTGCTTTTACCTTAATTTAATAAATATCCAGCCACTACTTACAGCTGAAACCGAAAGGTATTTCAAATATACACACATACACACAGCATACACTCCGTGGATGCCAAATATCATCAGGGAGCCGAGATTGAACTGCACAAATTGCACAAAGGTAAATATATAAATGTATCGCTATAATGTGCACACACACACACACACACACACACACACACACACACACTCATACATTTGTATGCATGTGAAAAACAAGAGAAATCTGCGCAATTTTAATTCACTGGCCTGCTGTTGCATGCCGCATGTGGCATATATATCACGCTGCGCTTGGCGAGCGATCAGCGGCTGCATATTAATAAAAGTGAACATATATTTTACAAACATACATACGAGTATATATATGTATGGGAGTATAGATACACACATACATATATGTATGTATATGGCCGCCTGTTAAGTGACAAGTGGACATGCATAAGTGACAGTAAAATGTTGCACATGCAGCGACTAAGGTGTTAATGTATTGGCCTTGCTCATCGGACTAATGGACTTCGTTTGATTTTATGACGAAATATCTGGCCGCAGTCATCAGTGCTGCCAAACGGCGCCTGTTGGCTTTTTGACTCAATTAAGCTAAAAGGTGATTAAGTATATTTATAGCTAGCCGAGAGCATCATTTGTGCCGTAATCATAAGATAAATGTGCTGATGGAATGTCAAAGTGCAACATGCTTCAATTAATTAAAATCGATCTGCATAAGGTGTGTAATTTGATTGAAGAATTGTGAAATTAAGGATAAGATAGCCATAGAATATTTAAAATATGTTTTTTAATTAATTTTAATAAATATTATAAAATATTATATGATTTCAAAAACAAATTGAATAATAGCAACATCGGAATCAAAGAACTTTAAATTAGGTTAGTTTAGTTTTTAGTATTTTCTTTTTGGTATTTTTCCATTATCCACTCTAAGACTGATTTTCATTTTTAGTCAAATCAAAGCTTAAAATATTTTAGAGTTTATAACAGAGTTTATTATTAATCAATAACAAAATACTTAATTCATAAGCAGTATTGATCTCACTTTCTGAGAAATTCTACTAACCCACTGCCCATATGACGAAAATACAGTCATCAAATAAGCAGGAATTTGCTAATAGAAAATGCATTGCACTTCTGCCAGCAAATAGCAATTGTGTAAATATTTCAACCGTCGAAGAGCATTAAATTGACTGCGAGCAAACATAGCCAGAGCATGGCAAAGCATGCAAATTGCAGGCTGAGCAATCAGTGCCATATTACGTACACCATATATACACACACACATATATACATAGTAGTATATCCAAAAGTTTGGATTACAAGGCAAATGTAGGCTGTCACATTAGCAGACGCAAAACTTTTCACACCAGACAATTAAATAGATTTCTCTTAGTTTTTTTGTGTTGTGCTTTAGTTTCGGGTGGCAAACTTGGCCAAATGAAATGTCAAAAAATTAAAAGCATTAAACTATGCGAACAACTATGCGGGCAGAGCTGTCATGTACGGACGTTGCTTAACAAAGGACAATCGGTAGGAAAAGCTCTTCTTCGCCGGCGCATTGGCCGAGCACGGGCAAGACGGCCATAACCGGTCACAAAAAGGCAAATCTCCTGAGGGCGGCAAACAAACCCAAACTCAAAACTCGCAAAAAAATAAATGAAAAAAAAAAAATCTGAAACGGAACGAACCTAACGGAGCGGCGTCCAAACAACAAATGGCGGTTGAAAAGGTTGCTCAAGTGCCAGGACAATGTTGTTGTCCTTGTCCGCAACCTCAGCGATGCATGCAAGTGACGTGTGTGTGTTAGTTTGAGTGGGTGTGTCTGTATGTGTGTGTCTGTGTGTGTGTGTGTGTCTCGGCCACGAGACTAACAAAAAGCGTACGAAAAATTTGCAACTTTAGTTTTTGACATCCGCTCCATTTAGTCAATGGACTGAGCGACGACCTGGCAACAATCAGGCGCATGTCCTGCCATTTTCCATACCCTAGACTCATTGAAAATAGGTAAGAAAGCATGTGTTGCTGCAGTGCTTATGCAACATGTGCAACGGGTGGATTGTATGGCACACATATAATTTGAAGTGAGATGTGAATGATTTGAAATTTGTATTAGATTTCTCACTTTCATTTTTTGCTATAAATTATATTGATTCATTTTAAGAGTCTGACAGCTTAAAGATAATATATGTTTTCATTTGTAACATTCATAGTTATATAAACATAAATTTGATTTAGTATTATTAACTATAGTCCAACTAAATCTTAAGTCAACATACCTATGGAACTCATGTATAAGGCAACTTATAGGATATCTTCACATGGATCATTCATAAATCTTATTTATATATTGCTGCTGTTGCTGCTGTTCTTGCTGCTGCTGTTGCTGCTGTTGTTGCTATAGTCGTGCATTTTAAAGCACTTTCAACAAAAGTTGATTTCTCTTTTGACCCATTATGAAATTGCTCTGGCAATTTTTGCATAAACAAAATACAAAACAAACATAAAAGGCTGACCTTTCCTCACACACACACAGATATAAATATAGATATAGACATATATATACATACATATACAGACAGAGGTTCTGCACTTGGCAGGTCGCCCAGTCAGTCAGTCATTCAGTCAGTCAGTCATTCAGCCAGTCAGTCATTTAGTCTGTCTGTTCAGTAAGACTAGTTTTCTGCCGTTTCTTGTTCTTGTTTGCATAGGATCAAGGAGAAACGGCACGCGCATCCCTGGGCGCTTTTATTGAGCCCTTTAAGTTTTTAGTAAATAATACAAAAGCGTATGGAAAGCGTCGGCAAATTGCCAATGCACAATTGTAACTGTAAATGCGTAACATTTGAATGATCAATGGCCAAGGGACAGCCCAAAGCAGAGCCCCAACAACCGACCGACCGAACGAACGGACTTCTAAAGAATTTGATTTCCATTAAAGGCCCCTCCGCCAGCCCAGCCCAAGCGGCCTTTGTTAGCTGGGACACTCAACAGTTAACAACCATCAAACCAGTTGGCCATGCTAAATGATGCATGAAGTTTTCTGCCAAGGATTTCGTATTTCGCTACCAAACAAACTTAGTTAGCAATCAACACGATGAGCTTTGACGGCAACAACACAGATTAAGATAAATGCACACACACAAATATATATATATATATAAATAAATATATACATATATATATATTTATATAAGTAAAAAAAAATGGTCAATCCAAGACTTGGAAGACTTCACAGGAAAATTGATTCACAATCTTGACAAACAACAAACAGACGCTTTGTCGACATGACAAAAATAAAAATAACTTTCATTTCCAATACCAAATGTGTTTATAAACGGTTTATATGCCGAAATTAAATTGGTTGTCAGTTCATTTGGTAACCAGGTTACCAAAAAGTATTTCCCAACATATTAAAAAGAAGAAAACAATTATGATCTATGCGCCACGGCGACTAGTAGATACCCTTTAAGGAAACGAATAATAGTAGGGTTTTAAGATTTTTTGTGAATTTATTTTAATAAACAAAATTCAGTTTTAATAATAATTTAATAAATAATACATATATCTATAGGCTTCACGAATTCAAATAAACTGAATTCTCCAACAGATTTAATAGTTTATTTTTTTTCTTTTCATTAATGAAAATATTCTTTAATATTAGACTTCATTCGAGAGTAGCTGTAAAAACAAACGTAACATACATTGATGCATTAACTTAACGTACGTTTCATTAGAACATCAGCTATTTATTATATATTCATTATATTTACACATAGCATATATTATAAGAATATGTAATATTTATAATGAGAATGTTCTATGCCAAATTTTAAAAACTTCTCACAAGCTAAACAAATAAAAGCCCCTCCAACTAAATTCTTTACTTAAGTATCTTTTAAGATACAAAAACAAAGGAATATATATAAATGTGAATAAATATGTACATATATATTCATTATAGAAAATTATTGTAAAAAAAAAAAAAAAAAAACACCAGTTTTACATTGCAGAAATTTACATGAGAAACAACTTTAAATAATAGAAACCTTTCTACCAACAGGCGGCTAAATTGACAAATTCAAATCAATTAAGTTTTCTTTCACTTGGCAAATTGTAAATGTTTTCGTAACCGAATTTCATTAGAAATGCGCTTGCCAAATGAGTTTATTAATCAAATGAATGCAGTCGACGCTGCTCAAATGCCTGCTTGTGCATGCTTTTAGGCTGAGAAGCCGCAAGTACCAACAGCACAACCACAAGCAACCGCAAGAACAACAACATCATGAAATTCAAGAACAATCACAAATTGATATGGCAAAATGAAGAGTGCATTCAATTCGAGGATTTTTTGACAAGTTTTATCCATTAAATAAAATGAATGCTCTGCATGGATCAAATTGAAAGTAAATTTGCAATACAGTTGAGTGCCAAGGCTTATGGATTATAGGCAAGGCCAGTTTGAGGTCGACATGCTAATCTGTAACAAAATCGGAGCGAGAGAGAAAGGGAGACGACTGCAGAGTGAGCGACAGAGATGCCACGAAATGTACAGAAAAAGCATGCGAAGCATGCTCTGAGCTGCAGGTGAATCCAATGAACGATAGAAAAACTAAAATCTAGTTGCGTGCATCTGTGTGTGTGTGTGTGTGTGTGTATGTATATATGAGGTGTAAGCACGTTTTTATGTTGTTAACCCACTCACACACAGAAAACCCTAGAGAACGGGTAAAAGGCAGAAGAGAAAAGCTGGCTAAAAGCATTTCATGCTACAACATCTGCATATGCAAAGCCCCCAGTCGAAGGCCGAGGACCGAAGCCAACCAAGCACTCTAGGTCTCTGCGACTGGCGAACACGCCAAAGCGCTGCACAAATATTGACCAAAATGCTGAAGCATTCAGAAACAGTCAAACAACAATAGCTCCACGGGCAGCAGGCAGCAGGCAGTCGGCGAGGTGCGAGCTCTGGACAGGTAACAGTAGTAACAGCAGCTAAGCTAGCTAGACTGAACTGAACCGTTTCAATTTGAAGTACTGCAATTTATTACTCAGAATTAACAAACGAGTTAATTATATTAAAGGAACGTTTATGCAGTTATTAATATATTGCCTATTACTTATAGCTGATTACCATCGAATTTTAAATATATATACATATATATAATTACATAAAATTAACAGAAGAATTTAGATCTATGTAGATAGTTGAAGAACCTCTTAATGAGTTATTTCATAGAAAGTAAATTTGGCATTGCCAAAGATATATCAATATTTTTATATAAAACTACATAAGATTAGCAGAAGAGTCTAGATCTAGATAATTGAAGAACCTCCTAGGTAGTTATTTAATAATTAATTCTAATAATAAAGAAAACTTGGCATTGTCAAAGATATTCAATAAACTAAGACCTGAATATCGATTGTTAATCTAGACTTTAAAAACACAAATTTTTAGTAAATTTGTTTCATTCAAACGTCATGAGATTTAATCAAAAATTCCTCATCACGAGCCATAGATGAACTGTGTAAATTGGCTCGCAGCCCTGACCATCTAACCGACACACAAATCCCTCACCGGCTGAACCGTACAACATCAGTAGCAGCTTAAGCCCCGAGCCAGGAGCATATAGAAGTTGAGGGCATTGTAGATCAAGGGCTAGGGGCATGGCTAAGTGGGCATAATACGGCGTGGCAGCGGTCTGACAGCGCTTCAACTTCATTTACGTGAAGCATGCGAGGCAGATTGTTTGTTTGATTTGCCGCAGCCGCAGCAGAGCTGCACTTAACAATATTAATTTTGTGAGCGTTGATGCTACAATTCGATTTGTGTGTGGAGAGCGCGAGTCGATGTTGCCGGCAGCCAGCGCAGAGTATAGAGCGCAGAGCGCAGCGACGGCATCAAAACAATGCCGGAAACCGGAAACTGGCAGCGGAAATGTACTTTGTCTTTTTGGCGGCAAAGCGACGTTGTTGCAAAATACTTGCCGCAAAAAGTATGTCGAGCTGCACTAACAGCAAACGGGACAAAGGCAAGAAAGTGGGCTGACTCAGCCCACAAATACCCTGCACGAAGACTTGGCTGGACGCCAAACCCAGTCAAACCGGGCCGAAAGAAAGTCTTGTCTGCCAGCTGCTATTGCTGCATTTATGCCTCTTAACAAGAATATTTGTCATTTGCTGTTAGCATTTTGGCTAAATGCGAAATTAAATGAAGTGGATTTACATATTTCGTTGCCTGCCTTCACTTTTAAGTACACAAGCTGCTCACCCTCTCTCTCTCTCTCTCTCGCTCACTCTCTGTGTGTCTTGGCATGTGTAGGCTAAGACTGCGTGTATGTGTGTGTGTGTGTGTGCAGCTGCTGCGGAAAATAACTTTTTAATGAGATAAACTCGTTGATTTCTAGATTCTGTGCGGTTGCCTCTCTGGTGGCCAAAAAGGGGCGGCACACCACGCCCAGCAACGCATTCCCAGCGGATTACACAAAGTTGCAAAATTTTGCTGTGACAAATTTATTTGTATGCCGCATTATATTGCACGACACTCGTGCGCTCGTGTGTGTGTGTGTGAGTGTGTGTCTATGTGTGTATGTGTGCAGGAAAACTTAATGAGCTAGCAGACTGTTAAAGTAGCTCAACAGCTGTTGTCGCCATTGCGCAGCTGCCTCCGTTGCGCCCCTATATAGACGCCTCAAAATTAAATTCAAATATATTTCCTCCTCGCACTCGCTGTGTGCACAGCGGCCGCCATTATAATTTGTCGCAAACTTTTGCCATTTTGTCAGATCTACAATTCTCCAAATTCTAGAGCAAGAAATGAGTGTGTGTGTGCGAGTGTGTGCGTTTGCGTGTGTGTGGCAAATGTTTTGGCATATTTAAAAATATATGAATGCGCGGCACTTGGGCTGAGCGAGCAGCGGGCTTTGCGGTCCCTTAACAGGCGCTCTCGAACCAAACTAACCAAGCAACAAATATGTTGAATGCCCCAGATGTGACACATGTGCGCCTTGTGGCTTGCAATAATGAGAACTATTCGATTTTCATTACACTTCATACGTCTCACATGAAAGTACGAAGAAAATAGTTACGAAAAGCAATTCTTTAATTAATACATACTATATTCTAGTTCATATTAAAAATTACATTATATCTTCTTTACTTTCCTCTGTACTGCATATCATGAAATCACCTCAGAGCCATTGTTCAGGTCATCACCTCGCAGCAAGCAAACTTCTTTTAATATCATGTTATATATATGCAAATCAGTTAAGAGCGGGGGTGCTGAGGGTGGATGAGGCACATAATCAGTAATTGGTAGCCCATTAAGTTGCGTTATTCGTGTATCTCCATCATTTCCATGAACCCCGTCAAAGTATTGCTGTCCACTTAAAAATTGGAAATCTATTTAGATATTCACGCTGCAGCCGTGACCAGGAATGAAAAGGGAACGCAACGGAAGAGCGTGATGCCATCCGTCGCATCGCATTATAAACTTTGATAACAAAATTTACTTGGCAACATTTCGGCTCCTCCCACACACGCTGTCTGCCGCCACTCGAGCTACGGGCCCTCTCACTCACACTCTCTCTATCCATCTCTCTCTGTGCCATTATGCGTTATACTTTTAATAAGTTGTGACGCGCTGACGACAAAAAAGTTATCATTTATTAAAATTTTTGTCTTTCCAACGTAATTATAATAGTTTGGTAAAACATCGTGCGCGACAAGCAGCGACTGCCTGGCAACAAAAACCAACTCCTTCTTAACCCATATTACTTACCCCGACCACTCCGCCCGCCCCACTCTCTCCTCTCCTGCTGCGAGCAATTGTTGCGTTTGTGGGTCGCGTTCTGCTGCTGCTTTTGCTGCTGCTGCTGCTACTGTTGTTCCTTAGCAATTTTTGACAAGTTTCGCCTTTAATTTCCCTTTATCATGTTTCAAATTATTAAAAATTTATGCTCTGAACTGAAAGTAATTGAAAATGTTCAATAACTGCTGAGCAGGACAAAGAGTTATGGCCAGCGCCGGCCCTGACTGGACCTCGCTCTGCACTCTTTTTACTCAGCTCCATTTCATTTTTTAGCTGTTTGATGGCAGACAAAGTTGCCAAGTGCTAACCAAAAGCTATCACCGATGCTGATGATGATGAAGATGATGTTGTTGCCGCTGCCGCTGCTACTGCTGCTGTTTTTGATGATGGAGTAAAAGTTGAAGTGTATTGTAAAAGTGTAAAAGTGCATCAGCATCGTCATCGTCAATGCCAGCGACAGCTGCTGGTTAGTTTTAGTTTTTTTCTTTTTGTTTTTGCAATTTCCGTTTCCTGTTCTTCATAATTATGCGCGTTATATAAATGAGTCGTAGACGTGACCGAGTCGCAGCAGCTTAAGACATTGATAATATTGACGGCAGCGCATCGAAGGCAACGCCGGCTGACAGAGGACTAAGTTGCTGCCAATGACATCTTGATCTGTATCTTGTATGAATTTCAATTAACAGCGAAAAGCAAAAGCAAAAGCCAAACGTTGCGACCAGACAGATGTTGCTGGAATATATCAAATAAAAACAAGCACCTGTCGTGCTGCTGTGGGGCTTAGGGCCAATCAAACATGCCACGCGGCGAGCGACTCTGCGGACAGCTCAATAACAAAAGTAAACAAATTAAAATAGACAACAAATGGAAAAAGCGACAACCGCAAGAGCCCAAAAGCCCGGCAACAACACGAAAAACTTTTTGCCATGAAACGGCAAAAGTTCAGCAGGTGTTGCGGGGGTTACAGGTGTTTTTTCGGGGCGCGGGATGGGCGGCTGCAGGGTGGCAAACGTACGATTCGCACGCAGTTTAGCAGTTGCCTGCGATGCGTAAGTCCATAAAATCCTCACTAATCTCACAGGACGCGCTTCGACAAAACGCCAAGCACTTTTTGTCAAATCATCCAAACACCTGATGTCTTGCTCGGACCCGACCGGCGAAAGGTAAGCGCTCTGTTTGTGTGTGTGTGTGTGAGTGGCAGTAAAATGCTTTGTTATTATGCACAGACAGATGGGCCTAGGCTCAAGTCGATGTCGAGCGGGTTCATAAAAGCGCTTTGTCACCAAGCAATTTCCGCGCAGAAATAAACGAGTCGAGCGGAAGTCTGCTTACCGCTGCTGCAGCAAAAGCCGGACCACCTAAAAACCAAAAACCAAGAAAAAAAGAGAAAAAACGCACCCAATAATAGATTTTTAGCGCAGTTGCTCAAATGGGCACTCAACGCGGCCGACACGCGGCGTGGGAGGCGTGGCAGCAAAAACAGGGGCCACAAAAGAAGTAAATAAGTCGAAAGAAAAACAATTAAGGCAGATAATAATAATATGAGAAGCAGCCAGAACAGGAGCCGCAACACCAAAGAGCAAAAATATAAAAAAAGAAAAAAACTTTCACTTTGCCTCATTTTCACATTGGAAACTTTGCATTTAACTTTTGGCAGCGGCGCTCTATACATTTCTTTATCATTTACCCCATATTCACGGGGGACTCCTCGTGGAATAGTTGTTTGCGTTAGATAATTGTGAAATGGGTATGATATGAAAAGGAGAGCTTGTTGAAGTGAAGAAAACACATATTAGAATGTAGATGGGTAGAGTATGGATTAAAGAGCTGGAATGATATCTAGATGATAGATAAGAAATTAATGAGAGTTCTTTCTGCCAAGCATAATCGTAATATAATACGTTATATCTTTTTTTATGAAGTGTTGAATACTTGCCATTCAAATTTAGTATCTTAAGAGTGCAATAATAATAATATAATATAAAGTAACTTAACTGAAATTTTCAGTAGATATATATAAAGATCTATAGCAGCAGAGACTATATTTGATTACATATCAAGAACCAAGATAATATATAGAGATATAAGAGATATAATAAATTTTTGCTAAAATTCTAATTAAAATCACATTAAAATAAACGAAAAAATTATCAAAATTTAACCACTTTACAAACGCACTCATTGTGCATGAATTGGCGGAGCAGACTCGCCCAGTGCGCCGTAAGAATTAATTTTTATTTTTACGCCGGGAACGTAATACGTCGACGGCATAAAGTTTTTCTCGCAAGCAAAAAGCTGGCAAGTAAAAAACCTTGCTGGCCACAAGACCAAGCCAAGGCCCACGCATAATAAACCCACCGCCCACGCACTCCCACTCCCACTCCTCCGACTTCTGCAAGCATTTGAAGCTTAAAGCCGTGCCTAATTGGTTGAATTTTACGCTTCCGCCATTCGCAGCCTTAATCGAAATTTAATGTAGATGAAACACGTGCTTCAAGTGCGGCCATAAAAAATGCATGTCAAGTGCCTGACAGGTGGCATGATCGGTAACTGATTAGCTAATAAGCCGCCTGCACACAATCCGGGCTAAAAACAAGCTGCAGAAATTGTAGAAATACGTGTGAATACAAAATAGAAAAGTTCTACATTTTCTGCTATTGCCGTTGCTGTTGAGCGGCAAAAACTTTCACCCGCCTTGGCGGGTTGGACTTGTCAGACTAGAGTAAAAAGCATTTATTACGCAAGAAAGTCTATTCAATTATTCAGGCGCTGCATTCGCGGGCAGCCCCCCTTCCCCTGCCCCATTCCGCCAGCCAGCAATGTCCTGCCCCGGCGACACGCTAAATAATTTACAATTTCCCAGGAAGCTGCAGCAGCAGCAACAGCAACAACAACATTTTAAGAAAATGCATGTACTTTTTGTGCCAATTGGCAGAGACAAAGGACGGAGGGAGGGGGAGGAGCTGCGCTGCAAGACGGAGCCTAAGAAGGCAGCCAGCTGACGTGCGTCCGAGTCGCGCGACATTCGAGCCTTTGTTTTGGCCAAATGGCAAAGTTTTATTTCAGTGCCTGCACTCAAATGAAAAATAAATATGACAGCAAACGCGCCACGAACAAAAGACACTTGCATATTAAATGATCTTAAATAGCGAAGACTGGAGACACAATGCTGCTGCTGCTGCTCTTGCTGCTGCATCCTCCAATCCCCTCCATTGCAACTGCGTCGCATTAGGTTTATAAATTAGAAATGATGGCGCCCCAAAGCGTCGGCCATAAAAACGAAGCTGCGTAGCATCATTCCCCCAAGAAGAGGAGCTTAGAGTGTGGTTGGGGCAACGGAGGGCGAGCGCAGGACAGAGGCGTGGAGCCTGGGCTTAAGTTATGCAAATGCGCTTATGCGCGGCGACAAAAGCCGTGCCAGGCAAACGCTCAAAGCTCTGCCAATTGCAATGATTATGAAACGTCGTTGCGATCTAATTGGTTTAATTATGATATCATAAATTAATCCCATTCTCACATTACATTATGCATAGCATCAGTTTCACAATTTCACGATTGCTGGCATGGCTTAAGACATAAGCTACTTTAACCTGCAATTGTTTAATGCAATTATGCAACGATCCCGTACATTATAATACCAGACATTCAACCACACTCGTGTGTTTGAGTGGGTGGGTAGTAGTATGCGAGTGTGGATGGGTGGGAGTGCGTGGGGCCAAGTCAAACCACAAGCAAATTTTGCGGTCGTTAGCTATTCACAAATTAACCAACAAATTATAGAAACCCAAACCAAATGGCTCAAAGCTTTCCAATGGCAATTGGGCAGCCCCTGCTTATGTATTTACTTTACATAAGTATGCGTGTGTATATGTGTCGTGTGTGTGTGTGCACCACATGTTTATGTTTCTCAATTAATATGACCACTTGATGTTTACATTTGCGAATTGAATTCGATACGTGAATTTGCTAGGCCTTAAGTATTTCCCTGAATCAATTAACTTAGCGTGCCAGGAGCTTCCAAAATTTAATATTTGTACTACGGAATCAAAAACAAAACCGAAATAACAGTTTTCCTACAGAAATGCGAATAGCTAATGTATATATAATTGGATGTAATTCTAAACTTAAATAAGATTTTGAGTAACATAAACATGAATTGATATTTTTCTAGGTACAAAGAGACGAGAGAAAGCGACTATGAGAAAAAAGTATGAAGACATTCAGAGAGAAAGGCATGGGAAAACGCGAGAGAGACATAAACCAAGAAAGAGAAAATATTTCAAGTGTATATAAAATCAATAATCTTTCACTTTAAAGTGCTCAGAATATATACCTTTTATTTTTAGAGCAGATCCAATCCACACACATAAAAGAGTTCAGCGACATGTGAGGAGGGAGCACAAAAATAAACGAAACAGCGACGACAAGTATTAAATGGCTAACGATAATAATCACAGCTGAAAGTCATCAGCATAATAAACCCAAGCATTTACTTTCATATGCACTGTCGCTCCACAGTGGCTCGGACAATGGCAACGTCAACAGTTGAGGAGGGGTGGCTGAAGAGGAGAGGAGGAGCAGAAAAACTATAGCAACATTTAAACATTTATGGCAACATATTTGATCACGTTTTCTCAATCATTGCCCTTACGACCCTAATCAAATTTCACCTGATGGGATGCTGCTGTGGCTTTGGCTGCTGCTATTACTATTGCTGTTGCTGTTGCTACTGAGGCTGCTCTGAATTGGCTGGAATTTAGCAAAAACCATGGACACATTGTGCACTGATTGCTGGCTGGCCCAGATGCCCCGAGATCCCGGTTGTGTGCGTGCGTGCGTGAGTGGGACGTGGGGCGTGGGGCGTGGCCGGAGGGCGAGCAGAAAACTGGAAATAGGAGAAAACGAAATGTTTTGTTTTGATTACAGCTTGACGGTGGCTGCTTTATTTTATTATGAATCTAATTCCTTATAATTCGTAACATATGTTTCATTTCGGGGTCCAAGCAGAAACGGCAAACAGGTTTTGAATTACAAATCAGCATTTGGCCAACGAAAATTTAAGTTAAGACATTGCTGATGACGTTTAACGATAATAGTATGTAAGGCCTGCGGGCTCGCCTAGACTTGGGCCCAACCAGCGCCAGTTGGGCTGTCCATTAACCTAATGCCCAGCGATTTGAGTTTGAGATTTGCATTTTGCTGCGTGCCCTTAACTTGGTGACACTTTAAAGACCTGCCAGCCGAGGCTGGGCCTGTGCGAGGCCTGTGCCAGGGCAGGCAAGCAGGCAGGCAGGCGGAAAGCAGAGGCCCTTGTTCTTGTTCTGGCTAAACCACCTAACCCACCCAAGCGAGCCGCACATATGAATATTTCATTTCAAACACACGTCATTAGAGATGCGGCGTCAGTCAGTGAGATTTCAATATTTTCTAGTGCTCCGAAAGCAACGAAAGGCAACAAAGCCATCGCGCATCCGCAACGTGTGGCTCGGCGGCAGGGCGTGTGGCGTGTGGCTCGCGCGTTCGTGCGCGTGGGCGTGCCACATGTACGTACATACGTAGGTGGGCTTGCCATGCAACATGATGGCTATGATGCTCTGGCACATAGCAAAGGCATGGCATGGCTTGGTTTGGCATGGCATGTGTATGAGTGCATGTGTGCATGTGTGCATGTGTGCATGTATGCATGTATGCATGTGCATGTGCATGTAATTTTCCAAACGCCCCGTTGCAACGGTAGCCTCTGCTCCAGTTACTTCATGTGTCTATGTCTGTGTGCGGCGTCACCATGTGGCAGGCGCTTGGTGTTTGCTGCTTCTTCAATAAATGCGGCTGCTGACCTATTCTAGCAGTCAACCATAAATCTGCACTGATGATGTACTTCATGGTATTGTGCTTTTGAATTATATCGCATATTTTTGGTTTCTGTTGCACATTCCTTTCTGGCATGCCACACACCCGCACACCAGCACAATGGGCCTGCAGTTGGCGTAGTATCTGTGTGTGCACGCCATTTCATCATCATCAAACTGTAGGAACGGGATCAGCGCTGCTGGCAACGCTGCTGGTTGCAAATTTCGTTAGCTGATGACATGCAGAGCTTCCAGCATGTGTAGCCAGTAGCCAGCCCGACCCGTGCTGGAATTTCGCCTGGCAGCGAGCAAAGGTAACAGGTAACAGGCAACTGGTAACAGACAACCAGCAGAGAGCTCAAGTTGATCGCTTTCAAACCTGGAACGCCTGCAACACGCTGTGTAAACAAATCAGCTCAATCTGCCTTAGTGCTTCACTTTTAATTGAACACTTCTGCAAACGAAATGAACCAAATTCCAAATTGGCAAGAGAGTGATGGGGGAGAGTGCAAGGGGTGTACAGAAAGAGATAAAATGGAAATTATAAGTATTGTGCATTGTTTTAGCAATTAGTGAATGGCGAGCCACAAGCAAAACCTGGCCAAAATACGTTAATGCCAAATTGATTGGAGCCAAAGGGAAAAAAAACAAACAAAGGACAAAGGAAATGATTCTGAGAAATACCTTTTCTTACTTGCTTTTAATTGGTTGCCATCAATTAAAAAGACTCAAATCACTTAGGACTCTCTCTCTCTCTCTCTCTCACTCTCTCTCTCCCTCTCTCTGTTTAAGTTTTTCGTTTCCTCAATGATTTATCGCTCAGCAGCAGCACTAATTGAGTCGTTTTATTGTCGCCTGTTAACTGTTCATATTTTACTAAAAAATCAGATGAACAAACAGTCGCGACACGCAATTATGATCTACACCCATGTGACCCAATCCCCTCAGCTAAACTCGGTTCGCTCCGATTAGTGTATAACTCTTCTTCTTTTTTCATTTCTCTTCTTTTTTTTGCGCAGTGTAAATCGCAGTTACACATGCAAATGTGACTAAACCAATAATATGTATGAGCTAAAAGAAGTGCGGGACAGTTAGAAGGGCAGAGAAGGGGGGACGGGCGGCAGTGTGTAGGGCTGGGCTGGTGAACAACAGCAGCTGCTGCTGCTGTCGATATTTGTTCAACATGCAAAAGCTACTGCTCGAGGGTGAGACCGTCAATATGCAACATGGCATTTTTAAACGCCGGACATTGCACAATTTATATCCATTGACCGAAGCGCTCTCAAAGGGGTGTAATAAGCTATGTAACGGCCAATGGGCGACAATTAAAAATGTGCACAGAAACATCCCCAGGCAGCTGGGAAATGCCTCTGCCCAACTTGAAACACGCAAGGCTTAATTAAAAGTTAAGCTGATTTTATCATTCAAGAACATTTTGATTTGCGCACTTAATTTCTCATTTTAATATAATTGTTTAATTAATGCAATGTTTTACACTATAATTTTCTTATTTAAAACATGTTTACACTTGATTATGACAATTGTTTATAAAATATTAAAAACTAAAACTTGAATCTCTCATAGTTCAAATATAACAAACTGTCTAACATAAACAACTTTTTCTTTGATTTTAAAACACTTCTATAATTAATTATTTAAAAAATAATCTAATATATACAAATTGCTTACAAGATTTTATTTATTTATGAACTGCTCAAAAGCTAGTTACATGGTGTCTGCTCTTCCATCTGTCAACTGCATTCATTGCTGGACATTTTTATTTTTATATATACTTTTTATCAATATGTTCTGCAAGAGAGCCCCGACGAACGAGCGCACCAACCCTGCCAAACGAAAGTTAATTGCCGTGCAATTTTTGTATGCATAAATAACGGTAAATTTGTTATACACATCACTTTGATTGCGCACGCTAAATCATCACACAGCAGCAGCAGCAGGAGCAGAGCAGCAGCATTTTGGCGGGGAGTTAAAGCCCGGCCCAAAACCAAGCGCAAAATCGTACCAAAAAAATCAGGAAAAAAAAAACAAATCACACACACAGTTACAGTCCGAAAGCAAATGCCCGTTAAAATGTTTCACATGGCACAAAATATGTTGATAAAAGAAATATATAAATAAAACACGAAATATACATGCACACATACATATGCATGTGTATGCACACATTTTTATACACACTCGCATATTTGTGCATGGCACATTTTTATATATTTAAGTCAAATAAATTATTTAAGCACACAAAATGTTTTAGATCCGAGACTCTTTGCCGAAAAGCCAGGCGCAGGCACATTCACGAGCTCCACATAGATAAACATGCCGATATTTGGATTTACCCAAAATATTGTACCATTAAATTGCGGTCTAAATCAATAGATTCAAACTGCATCCGGCAAATATTTTGAATTTCTAGATAATTATAGATACATTTAGCACAGGTTTATTTTTGCATTGAAAACTTCAGCATTGAGGCATTTTTAATCATATTGATGGATGTCAGGCCACGCGTCAATACAGATGCAGTGCAACTTCAGCCACAATGCCACGCCCCTGTCTGCCTCGCGAATGGCAATAATACTTGGAAAATGTTTGCAAGCAGATGGAAGACGCAGCAACTGTAGCGGATTGTCAAGCATCAAAAAACACACCACAGAGCACAAAAGCTTAACACATACGAAGACACAACACTCTCTCTCATACACACACACAGTCACACATACTCACACATATGAAATTCATCTGTCATCGCGTGTGTAGCGCCAAAGCTTATGACGTTAAGCCGTTAAATGCGCCAAATGCATGCAAAACTTTACACAACTGCAACTGTATATGTGCGGGTGTGTGTGTGCGTGCGTGTGTGTGTGTGAGGATGTGTCGAGTCTTCAAGGGTCGCTTTGTTAACATGTACAAGTGTGCGATCTACATACATGCGGCATCAACTATTTGTGGCATGAGCCGCTGCTACATGCATGCAGCAGGCTTTTTTATTCGTATCTGCGCGAAAAACCGGGCAACCGAAAAGCGTTCAATCATCGTTAGTTACCATATTCTGTTGCCTGCCACTGAGGTAAGCCGAAACGCTGCCAAAAAAAAAAAAAAAATACGAGAGAAAGAAGAGTGTGCATACACACACACACACAGAGACACGCCCACCAACAGGATAACTCAAGTAACAAAACAGTTTGAGCTTAAATTATGAGAAGGGCAAGGAAGAGATCAAGAAGGAGAAAGAGAGAGAGATGGAGAGAGAGAGAGAACGCGCATATATTATTCTCAATTTTTCTTAGTATATACCCTCTAGAATGCTCTAGCACGTGGTAGTGTTTAGAAATATATATAGGGTAATACAATTTGTGAAACAAGTAGAGGGGGATCAATAATTATTGTTTTTTAAATTATCTAGTTTGTCTAGGCTCTAGAGTCAAGGGTACATTTATTTATTCAACTGTTTATTTTTAACTACTTTTTGACGAGAGCAATACCTGCAAATAATTAAATAGATTTAAGATGATTCCCACCAGCTAATTCATTTTTTGTAAAGTATTTGAATTTGCCTATTTTTCCATATATTTTCAATACTCATATTTTCTTATACTTATATTAAAATATAAAAAAATTAGAAATTTATATTATATTTAAAAAAAAATTGAAATTCCTAAAAATCTCTTATTTATTAATAAATCGTACAAATAGATCAAAAGTTATTTAAAAAAAAAAAATTAAAACTAATATTGCTCTAGAAATAAAAGAAACTAAGGGTATTCCGTAGTTGGTCTTCAACAATACAAAAACACTTGTACTTATTTCGGCTTAAACTGGGTTAGAGCGCGACAGTTCATACAAATTCATGGATGCATAGAGACGTTATTGACGTTTTGAGGTTGGCTAACAGCAATTTAATGTAATTAAGCAACACTTCGAGGTTTGCACGTAATGAAATTCAAATTTCAGTCAAAAACCAGCTAAAGCTCTTAACAGGCAATGGCTGCTAGAATAGAATGTCTGTGTGTAGGTGTGTATGTGTGTGTGTGTGTTGGTGCAAGGGAAGTTGATCTAGTGGGAGAGAGATGGCTGTCGGCAGGAGCATTGACTGCACTCATTCGTGTGTTAAAACGCAAGTTGACAGCAAGAATTTTTGATTTAACCAAGTGCATGATCTATGACAGCAAATGTGTCCCGCACAAAGGCAGCCCAGGGCATAGCCCAGCACTCACACACGCACACACACATACACATACACAATCAAAGAGAGAAAGCCAGTCACAGGATAACTGCGAGCCACATTTGCTTGGCATGCTCCGTCTATTGCCAGTCAAGAGTTAACACGAATCAATTACGACACTGCCAGCCAACGTAGAAAGAGATGGCAAACAAATGCCAGCAGTGGGCGTTAGAGCAGCACACAGCGATAAGGAGCGACAGAGATGGCTATAGAGATACAGATGGAGATGGAGATGGAGGCAGTAGCAGTCAGTGGAAACTGCTGTCATATGACTTTTGACTTGGCTTCTGACTGAAGGATTTACAATTTAAAGCAAGTGGCCAATAAAGCAGATGAACGACCAAAAACCAAACGCAGAAAGAGCACCAGCAAAATGCAGCACTCGAAGCTACACACACAAGGCCACACACAGGCACATTCACACACACATGCACACACACTTACACTTGTATATGTATAGCTGGAAGTCTACTCGTGTATTCCGAGTACTCGAATCCTAGCCAAGCGGTCATGCCAATATCAATCGACTTTATGGTCCGCTGCTGACAACGACAGCTGAACGCACATGTATGGGTCTCTGTGTATGTGTGTGTGGGTGTGGGTGTGTAGGTGGGTGTCAGTATGTGCTGCCTGTATTGGAGCATAGAGTGTGCTGGCTTGATGTAATAAAAACCATAATTACACCATAAATGACAGCTGTTACACCGGCCTTCCTAGTTGTAGTTAGATTGCTGGACAGCTGAACGGACGCATATTAACAGCAATTTTGCAACTATAAAGCAACTAATAGCTGGTTATTATCGTTGCCGCCGCCAGCAGGTGATAAAAACGTGTGCGGCATATGCATACAAAAGATAGTAAATTAATAAGCCTTAATCTTAGATAAACAGAGAATGAAGGCTTGGTTTATCAAATTGACACTATATAAAAGTGTTTAGAATAGAATGAAGAGCATAACAATAAAAAATAATAGTATAGTATAGAAGAACTTTTGGGTATTACTATACATATATTTTTATATATTATATAGAAAGTATTTAAGTTTAAATAGTAATTTATCAAAACAAAGAACACTAGAATATTATTATTATATATTATCATTTATTATTTAAGTTCCAATGTTTTTTTTTTTTAATTAACAAATTTATTTTGGCTAAAGTGTTAGATTCTGAAGGACTTACAACACTGTAATATTATATATTTCAAACTATTAAAATCTCAATTATTCTCAGCAATTTATTCACCTCTGTCACGATTCACATTTCAAAGAGACTCGAACATATCTGATAATCAACAAGAAGCACACTTATGGCCTTCAATAAACGGACTGCACACAAATCCAATCTGATAAGCCTTACAGCACTGGCACTATTAATACGTTTGTTGATAGTCGAATAATTAACCGATGCACGCCACGCTACCTGAACTAATGAGGCCTGAAACTCGTTAAACAAAAGCAGCAAGGGCTGCATAATTAAGCACAGGTGCAGCAAAGATTTCAATTAGAGCCGCGCAATGGCTAACAAAAGATAACCGACGGCACATTTTTGGTTCGCATTAACATACGTATGTATGTATAAGTATCGTGTGCTCCAGTGCGTGAGCGAGTGCGAATGCGAATGTGTGCGAATGTGTGTGTAATCAATGCAAATCGTATAGCGCACATCATGCCCAGGCAGATGCGACACCCACACCCAGTGCGCACAAAGGCAGTCCAAATAGATGCCCTAGGAGTAGTTTTTGCGTAACTCATTATGCAGGAGGAGCGCATTTTACAGAATTACCATTGCCAACACAGTCAATGCAAACGGCACACACACACACACACATGCACAACCCAACTAGCCAGCCAAGGCATGCCGCACAGTCGAAAGAGAAACTGCTGCCGATGCTGCTGCTGCAGTAAATAATACTGTACAAGTGCTTGGCGGATGTGGGTGGCGCGGAGTGATGGCTGCCATGGCAGCGATATTTGTACAGCGCTGCGGACATATCGCGTTTTGAGCAATCCATAGTTGAATACGATGGGCACATCAGAAAGTTTTTCAAACAAAGTATTTGTTATATACAACTATGAATTGCATTACTTTTTATAATTAACATAGATAGATTCTAATTTATTAAATTAACAGCTGTTGCAGGTCATATATGTACTGAATGTATAAACAAACTAGACCAGGGACCAAACTTACTATAGGGAAAGGCATCTAACTGTTCGTTGGAAGAGTTCATATGCCAGCACACAGATTGCTCTACTATTGGGTTGTCCGAAAAGAAATTGCAGATTTGTTTATGGAAAATAAATACATTTTTATTAAAACTTAGAATGAACTTTAATCAATAATCTATTTTCCATTTTGTTCAAAAACCTTTTGCACATAATATGCAATATACCATATATATGATATGTTGTTATAACTTTAATCAATTATATATTTTCCACTTTGTTCGATAACCTTTTGCCAATAATATTATATATATATTCAATATTTATATGATTTTTATTTAATCTTCAACAGATAGGTGTATAAATTACACCGTTAAGATAAACCAGAGTTCCTTCATATTACGCCAGAATCAAAAAGATTATCATCTGAGTAGAAGCCATATGATGCAGGGACTTCAATGCGTGAAAAGGCACAACAGTCTGTATTCATAGTATTCAGCGACTGTGTTGAAAAGGGAAAACCCGTCAACTTTGATGGACGAAATCGCGGAAAAAGTCTACAAGCTTTTCCGCGCAACTGCTATATTGAAGGTCTGCTGTCAGCTGTTTGCCAAGAACATTTTAACATTTAAACTCGAATTTCAAATATCAAGCTGGAAAACAACAAGAGAGAACATTTTCAATGTCAGCTAGAAAACTATATATAGATATTATATATGTGTATATTAAATTTATATTCAACATATTTAAATATCCAACTCGATGACTTTATACAGTTTTAAGGTCAAACTCTTGCATATATTTTTAATTTATCTAACTTTTAAGCGCAAATTAAATTCAACGCTTGCAATTAATTTCTTGAAAAACTTTTGCAATTTTTAATGCGTTTATAAAAGTTTTAGTTGCGTTAAACAACATGCAGCGCAATTGTGGGCGAATGACAGGTGCTGACACTGCCTAGGGAGCAGAAAAACTCGAGAGCAACTCTTAATGGATTAAATGCAGCATGCGACAAGGAATTCAAATGCCTAATGCTAGAGGATTGGGAGTTCGGATGCCAAAAAAAGTATTTGAATATACGGTTTTCAGTGAAGAGGTATATAAGGTGTAGGTGGAACTAAGATCAACTAGAACTATAATAAGATGGAGCTGAAATATATTAAGATTTTTTATATTTTTTATTGCTAAAGTTGCATTCCGTCTGCACTGCTCCAGCTTATATCTCTATATATCCTACTCTTATTAAAAATATCACAATATTTATCAATTTGGCCCATAATCCAGGCACTGGCAGGATGTAGTCTGTAGCTATTGGCACCTCATCAACGGGCATGAGCAATGTAGTTTACTCGTTTTGCTACTTTCGCCGTCAAATTGTGGCAAGCGGGCAATTGCCCCCACTCTGCGCTGTATGCCAACACTTCCTGTACTCTGTCAGATTGTGAATTGTATGTGTGTGTGTGAGTGTGTGAGTGTGCGAGTGTACAAGTGTGTGTGTCGTGCTTGTCCACTTCCGTGACGAGGTTTGTTTGGCCTTTTGTTTGGGCACGAGCCAACGCAGCACATTTGAACGAAATTAGAGCGTAAAGAGCCAAGTCTGGACATGTGGACACCCACGCACACACACGCTCACGCACACCCACACACTGACACACTCACACACACACACAAGTATTGAAAAGCATTTGGAAATGCGGTCAGTGAAGCGACACAGACCGCTAATGTGTTGTTTATAAATCTTGGCCCACAATCAAATATGTGTGTGCGTCAATTAATTAACACACACTACACACACTCATACACATTACACTAACACGCGCACACATTTCACACAATATGGCCAAAGTTTTCAACACATTTCGTGATTAATTTAAATGACGCATAAACTAAGCAGCCAGAAAGCCAGCGAAGGAGCCATTGAGCCACCCAGACCCACCGGGCAGCATCTTGCCCGCTTTGATTGGCCACAAACACAAACACTTGGCCAGCTCCGCAGAGACGCTTGTCTTCCAGCAGCGTCTGGTCATTGGGTCATGCATTTTGCATGAGCTCGACCAGCGCGCGAGCTTTTAGTTGGCAGCTAATAGCCGTTTAGTGGACTCCTGTGTGGAGCTGAGCTCCGAAACTGAACTGGTCTGGTCTGGTCTGCTCTGCTCTGGTTCGGTCTGGCCTGGCCCGATCGGGGTGGCCTAGTCTGGTCAACACTCACAAAAGCTGACAGCACGCAACCGCACGCATTCGCCACGCAGCCACAACAAAATGCAATTGACGAGAACTGTCTGATACATATTTTATATCTGGTCTGTGCTTCATCAGTATGGAATCCCACATGTCTCTTTTGCCTGGCTAAATGCGCGTGTCGCTGCTGAAACAGTTCAAAGTCAAAGCGCTGCGACAAAACCACAAATAGAAAATTTGCAAATATTTCAAAGCAAACGAAATGAACCACTTTAATCGAGTTCAATCTATCGAGTGGAATAAGTGGAAATTACAAATAAATCGTATAAATAACAATAAACTATAAAAGCCTAATCAAAAAGTTTAGACTGTAAAGTGTGCTTAACCAAGAGAGAAAAATATCGAGAGAAAAAGAGAGATATAGAATGAAACAGTGAGTAATAGAGTGATAGGGAAATAATAGAGAGACAGAGAGAGCGAGAGAGAGAGAGATAGAAGATGATAGGGTTAGAAACAGAAATAGTAATCGATGAAAGGGTAAAAAAAGAGAGAGACAGTGAGAAAGTCACTGAGACACAAAGAGACACAGATAGAGAAAGAGAGAGAGAAAGATATTGAATGATACAGTGAGTGAGAGAGAGAGAGAGAGAAAAATATATATAGAGAAAGAGAGGGATAAAGAAATAAAGAGAGGGAGAGAGTGAGAGAGACAGGAAGAAGGTTAGAAAAAAAAATAGTGATCGATGGAGACTTTTAGAAAGACAGAGACAATATACAGAGAAAAAGGGAGAAAGCGAGACGCAGACAGGCAGAAGGAGATATTTTAATATGTTATATAACATACTTATAGATTATGAAATAATATATTATTAATATATTTTGGATAAATCACAAAGATTATGCATAATATTCGTTAGTCTTGAAATATGCCAAAGAATATAACTAGCTTATCTATTCATGAAGTATGTTCATATATATGTAGCATACTAAATATATTTATATGATTAAGCACATATAATTTCAATTGTTATGCGCCTATAATTTTTCATAAAATAATTAAAAACATAAAAAAGCACGAAATATTTCAAGCTTAACATTCGCTAGACGGATGTAAATTTTGTGAATTTATGAAGCTTTATTTAAAAACTTCTCCGACTGGCAGGCCATTTGTCAATCTTAAACATATTTATTCTATTTGCACGAATGTCTAGACTCGACAAAAAACAATAATTTAATGACAAAGAAGTGTACACACACACACACAGGGGCAAGACAAGAGTTGTGTCTATTTACGATTCAAATACAATTACGAAAAGCAAAAAAAAAAAAGAGAAACAATAAATAAATATGTAGAAAAGTAAGCAAATTTATATGCAAAATAGAAAACCAAGAGCGAGAGAGAGACAAAGAGTGCATGTGTGTGAGAGAGATAGAGAGAGATAGCAAGTGGCAGCCGCAAAACGTAATATTTATTATTTGGCAAATGCCTGGAAGGCCCGGCTAAGCGTCAAGAGTTCATAAATATGATGAAAAATTGGTAAAATAAAGCTGTGCCAGTAAATTCAATAAGAGAGACCCCCTCGAGCGAGGTGCACACACACCCATAGATGATGTTATTAGCAATATGTAATAGTGTAATCAATGTGTAGTGCAAATAATAAATAACAATTTGATGTACAGCTCCGGTCAGCCGCAAAAGTGCCAATAAATTGATAAAATATGATGAGAGCAAACCAGCTCTTGATGGTCGAGCAAGATTAGCCCGCTGGCACGCAACCGGCCCTAAAGGGTGCTCAGACCAGACAGTACAAAAGGTCACACACACACTCGCACACGAACACAACATAAATTTATTTGCTGTTTGCCTAATGTTATTTATACCTTTCAATTACAATAAGAGCTGCGCGTTGGCGGGGGCCCCGAAAACGACTGTGTAAATAATAAAGCATGACCCATCAGCAATCAGCCGGGCAGAAGACGCCACCAATTCAGCTGACGACCAGTCGTCCTCTCTCCCCTCTCTCTCTCTCTCTCTCTCTCTCTCTCTCTGTGTGTGCCCAGCACTATCAGGCGTAATGCGTGCCCATAAATAACTCGACCTGGGCCCAAACAAAAGGTGTGAATATTAAGTCACCCTACTACGTACAACAGCAACACCTTTGGGCCACCCCCAGACGAACGCGCACGCCCATCAGGTGCCTATGCTCCGTCAAAAATTTACGGTCGGCCGTAAAAGTGCCGCCTCACTCATAACTCAAATTCATGTCTCCCAGGGGACGCGAAGTCGCGGGCGGCGCTAACTCATTTGATTTTAGCCAGGATGCCACTTGGCCAGCTCCGAAGATGCCAACAGATGAGGCGGAAAACCACAGTCAGCCCCCTAACCTGGCTCGGTGCGATGTAATTATAGATTGGCAAATTCTAAAATTTTCATTAATTTTGCGGTGCTGCAGACAAATGTCAGGTCTAAGCGACTGACTGTCTGTCTCGCTGTCTGAACTGATTGAGCAGCGGATACATTCGGACAATTGATAAAATGTGATAAAACACAACACAACAGACAGAGGAGGAAGAGCGAGAGAGAAAGAGCGACACGAAAAGACAAATGAGGGCAGGTTTGCGCACTGGAACGTGTGACCCCCCTGGTGGCAGCCAAGGAGTTGGACGAACGGGGCAACAGTTGACTCGCCAACAAATTGAATTTATAGCCAACGGTGAAAGCAGCTCGACTCGCCAGCCAGACTTGGAGGAACTGCTTTGGGCGGTTTGATTTATTAGCCAGATATAGCGCCAACATTTAGTTGCTTTTAATTTCCGTCTTTGGCAGTCAGTTTTGTGATTTTGCTAAACGCTCTTTATAAAATCTCAACTAATTTGCCTAAAAGTAGGCAATGCCAAGCATTTCGCCTTATCGCGGGACATGCATCTAAATGAGCGTTGCGTGCCACGCGCCTTCTCGCCATCTCTCACACACACACACAGACACACTACACAACAGTGAATGCTAAAAGTATTCCCAACCATTGATATGACAGTGTTGTATCATGGACAGTGTGGGAAAGGTAAACATTTGTATAGGAATATAAACAGTGAAAACTCGCTTTAATGAACTGTTAATAATTTTATTTTTTGTTGCCTATTGAGGGACTTGAAAGAGCATAGATAGGGGAGGCAATAAAATTAATGCTTAAGCTGATTTAAATCAGCAGATGAAAACTGATAAAGTTATTGGTAATATATTTTGCTACTTAGAGAAACTTTTAATCTTATTCAGGTTCAGATTCAATTACCAAATATACATAGATTTTTTTTTTATTTAAAGATATTTTTATATACTTTTATATATTTTTAATAAAGCACATCTAATTATTAAAAATATTCAATATATAAATATAGAACGCAACAAATTTCCTTGACAAAATAATACACACTAGATTGGAACCGCCAAGGGAATTGCGCTATTAATGGCATTCACTATAGCAGTTATTTATATATTTAACTCACACGCACACACACACACACACACACGCACATACACAGGGCGCTCCTACCCCATAGTTGTGAACGCTGCAAAATCTTTATAATGCAAATGCCGGAATTTTAATGCCGTTATCAAAGATATTTTCCATATCTATATACATTCCTATATATATATATCTATATATATTTATACATATACATATACGCATACATAAATATATAGCGTATGCATCATTTATACGCAGTTTGCCACACGTTGGCGTTAAATCGATTTACATACTTCACAGAATGCCTACGTAAGCGATTGCTTTTGCTTTTTTATTGTTATTACTTTTTTTGCTGTTTCTTTGCTTTTGTTTGTTTATTCCAGGGGGACAACATTTGCGCGCGTATGTGTGTGTGTGTGGGAAAAAGTGTGCACGTGGCAATGTTGATAATATTTTCAATACCAACTAGATAGTGCGAGCGAGAGATAGAGCGGAGGGAGAGCACGCGGGAGCATTGGGGCTTCTTTCAAGTGGCATCAAATGTCAGCCAACTATAAAAATGTGCATATGTATAGGTATCTATAAATATACATACACACACACACACACACATACAAACATACACACACACATATGACACATGTGAAATTTGGCAATCGTAAATCGTAAACCCTACTCTATAGATGCGAAATGAATTGAATTTGACACAAAATATTGCGAAGCTGTGTGTAGAAACCTAACCAGAGATGAGCGCGTGACACGTTGAATGAATCTCGTGCGTGATGCAGGAAATATGTACGATTGTATAGAATATGGACTGTGATTCTTTAAATATATGTAAAGCAGAAACGCGAGATATATAACAAATTATTTAAATAAAATAAAAATTAAATATATAAAAAATATATTTAAAATAAAATTTCATAAATATATGCATATATTTATCTAATAATTTAACATAATATTTATGTATTGATAAGGATTTTTTAATTTACAAAAAGAAAACATTAAAGTCACCTCGATATTTCAGTAAAACTCTTTAGCTTTGGTATGAACTATTTTTTTACCACTTACCGAGGCAGCATATGCTTAAGCCTTTTATCATTATCTATAAAGAAATTTCTACTAGCATTAAGAAAATTATTAATTTGTAATTATTAAGAATTTTAGTCCATACATCTTTCTATCGTCTCATATACCATACAAACATTTAACAGTGATAAAATTATGAAATTAACTATTTAAGTATTTTTGTGATATTTCTGGAAAAGTTGTAAATTTCGGTAATTAATTTCTAAAATATTTCATTTTACACGGAAGCATCTCTTGCAAAAAGGATTCACATGCAGATTGTATAAAGTTTTAAACTACAAAAAGTTTTATATTTACAGTGCTTACCGCAAATAACATATGAGCATACTCGTACAGACACATATAGGTACAGATAAACATACATATATATAAATATATATATATATATATATATTTATTTCATTTCAGTTAAACTTGAGACACAGACTTTTGTTAGTTTTTAATGTTTGCATAATGCTTTATGAGGAAACCCTTTGAAATGGCAAACCAAATCCAGTAAAAGGAAAATGCGAAATGCTCATAGGAATTTAGAAACCTATATAAAAATACATGCATATGTATGTATGTGTGTTTTTAATGCACACAAATGAAAGTTTTAAAAAATAAATAGAAAATTTTGCAACATTTTGTTGAACTAAGCTGCAAATAAAATGTGATGAAATTTTAATGAAAAAAATGTCTTTCAAGCCAAACAGAAACTAAAGATTTTAATTCAATTAATGCGATGATGACTCGCGAAAATAAAATACCTAAAATATTATTGTTTTATATGGTGGAGAGAGGGTCGCTCGCTGTCGCTATAGCTGTCGCTGTCATAGACAAAGTTGGCCTAGAACTTTTTCTTTTCGGCCAAAATCTATAAGTATATTTAAGCCGTCTTGGGCGAATGCAGCTTAAGCACCAAGCACACTCACGTAATTCTTCGTAAGCTTCCTGTGCGCTCTGTAACTAAAAATCGACATTAGCGGCATTAAAAGTTGTGGATGCCCCTTCTCCCACTTCCCAACATCCCCACGTCCCCATGTCCACACCCTGGCAATGCTCTTTACGGTTTATGCATAGCATCGAATGCTCTATAACAACATGGAAAACTTTGCGCTTTCGCTTTATTAAGCGTAAAAGGAATAAAAGTTTCATTTAACCATCGTTATAATTAATACGCAAAATCCCTTACAATGCATCCCCCAAGCCACCCCACCGCACCCCAAAACCCAATCTTTTTTCACAACTCAACAAAAGGGCAGCATATTTGAGCTGTTAATACATCAAAGCGAATCACGATTGAAATGCAAAATATTATCTTTGAATTATGCAGATTAATGCAGCTAAAGCTAACAGCTAAGAGAAAGAGAGAGAGAGAGAGAGGGGGAATCTGTCTTATCAGTTCAGCAACAAATCATGAACCGTTTTAATGCAATTCAATTAATTCCATTCGAAGCATAATTGGAGATATCGCACTCGGGTGTCAAAGCCAAATTTGACAAAGCAAAACAAAGCCAAAACACACAATAAAGATGCAAAGCAAAAACTGCGAAAAAAAAAGAAAGAACAGTTAAGTTTGAAATACCCTAGCATACATCAGGCAGAGGGAGTTTACGTTAGTCTAAGAACTAAAACAAATATTATATTTTGCTAAAGACAGTCAAAACTGTCAACCGTGAATATTGAACAAGTATATGTTTTTTTTTTTTTTTTGTATGTATATTACATATGTCACATAGTTACTTATTAAATTATCATACCCCTTGTATCGCAAAAAAAAAAAACAAAGGCAATACGCAAATGCCAGACAGAGAGGCAGCAAAGGCAAGCAAGTCAGAGCGGGAGAGTGGAGTGCGGTAAAAGGGTGCGAGCAGAGGGGAATTACTTGGTATTTCTTTGTGTGTGTTTGTGTGTGTGTGCGTGTGACGTCATTACGTAATCAAATCAAATAACGTTTTGTACATGGTTCAATTTGTTGTTGTTGCTTTGATAAAAACAGACAGAAAACAAAAATAACAACAAACGAAATAAAAATGCAAATTTATTTGATTTTTATTATTTGTGAAGCGATTGTTTCTCGCTTACAGCATATTTTTTTCTTTCGTTCGTTTGCTTTCGATGTTTTATTACGTGACAACTTTGAATTAGTCTTGCGTTTGTTTTGTCTTGCGTTTTAATGCCAGCGGCCCGCCCTCTCTCTCTCTCTCTCTCTCTCTGCCGCCCACACTATAAGCAATAGTAACAATAAACGTTTTCGGGCAGAAGGAGGGGAAGGTGGGAACCGCATAAAACGCAGAAATGAAGAAGAATAAGAAGAATATTTGAAATTTGACTCCAAGTTTTAGAAGTGTTTGCCAGGTCAGCAGCGGTTAACTACAGGTCAAGAGGTCACAAAAACTGATAACGAACAAGTTGTGAAAATTGCTTTGTTTAGGAATAGATATGGGTGATAAAGATGTTACTTAGAAAGTCTGTGGCCAATAAGAAATTCTAGTTTTTATGTGAACTACTTAGATATGAAGCAAAGTATAATAGATGTCGGACTGGTAGACTTGATCGACTTTGATATACCCTTTGAATATATGGTAAGAAAATTTTCAAGAATAGGAAATGTTTTGATAAAGTAATGTAAAGGCAATATACATTAATTAATTGTGATGAAATATAGATACCCTGGAAATAATTTAAAATGCAATAATTACGAATCAGGAATCTCTTTGTAGAGATAAGTTATTGTTGAGGTTCTTATGCATTTCAAATCAGTTTTTTTTCGCATGATATAGCCTAATTACCATTACAGGGTATCATATGCACAAGTTACAGCTATAAGAAAAGAAGGCCAAGTATATATGATATCATATATATATATTATAATATGAAGTATTGGCAAATGATAAAAGATAATTATCAATAACATGCTAAATCAATGATATATCTAACATACAATTTCTGTTCTTTTCTTCTCTGTCTGCCTACCTCAAATGAACTCAACAAACTACGGGGTATTATAATGCAGAACCAGACAAACTATTAGCTACCAGAACTAGGTAGTTAGATCCATCGATATCTGTGACAATTTTACGTAATTGGATATTCGAAACTAATTGAAATGTAAAATGATTTATTCATCCACAAAATCAGAGCTCACACCTTGCCAGACGCAACACTCTCTCACATATCATAAACAAATTTAAATTTCCAAATTATCATGATTAAATTGTTGCTGTAGTTGTTGCTGTTATTGTTGTCTTGCTAATTAAGTTGCAAGTCCTAATTAATGCTGAGCGATTAAAATGCATTGCCAAGTGCTGCTATGAAAACAATTAAAGCCCCAAGATGAAGATAGGCGCAAACATACAGATTAGTCTAAGACAACCCATGGGGTGTATACATATGTATGTATGTATGTTTGTGTATATACATATATATCATTCACATATCTTTTGATCTGCAACTGAAATGAACTGACCCGAGGCAGTTAGGTTTAAGTGTTGGCCCAAATGTTGCTCTTTGGTGTCACATAAGCAACAACTAAAACCAACAACAACAACGACAACAACGAACAACAACAACTTTTGGATAGCAAACAGACAACTAACACAACAACTGAAAACGTTTACGAAATGCAGCGTGCCGGGCCTCCGGACGTCGAAATCAATTTTGCGAAATTTGTTTATTTATAACATTAAGACGTAAACCTGACCAGCGACAACTAACAACAACAACAACAACAGCAACAACAGCCATGTAAATTGACATAAATCACCTGCGACTAGTAGAATACACTAACAAATAGAGAGCTAAACTTAAGATCTGGTTTCAACTAACCATTTCAAACTTAATTTATGTGTTTGTTTTTGCATAAATACGACAAAGACTCTTAATAGTAATATATGGAACATACCGATTTTTATGTAAAAATTACGTATTTTAATCGATTCATTTTTTGCAAATCTTTGTTTTTATTTTTATATTATTCAAGTTCGATATAGATATTCATTCTCAATACGTGCAAAATGGGAACTTTCTTGCTTAAAAAGAGTTGTGATTAAGAACATTAAAAATATACATATATACATTGACAAACGCAAACATGTGTGTGTAACAACCGCCATGTGTAGAGTATAATGAAAACGTAGGCCATTCACTTGCCCATCGGCGCCTCTTTGCCATTGCGGCATTAAATTACAAGAGTCGCTCAGTCGATCGGACAGGTGAGCCGCCGCCGCCACCTGCAATCCGCACTGGACGCGCTCATATATCAGCTGATAGATTTTTGGATTTGGTCGACGACGCCGACGCCGGATGCTCAACATTATTTAGTTTTTATTTTCGCACATTTTGCATAAATTAAATACAAGTCGGGTGGCTCAATGTCTGCGATAGCCGCTGCCCAGTTTAGTTGGCGTCTTTGTGTGGAACGGTTCGGTTCGGCTTGGATCGTGGGCCACTCGAATGGCGTCTCTCTGAGCGAAGACAAACAGAAACAGAAACCAAAGCAAATATTTATAACAAAGTGGATATCAAAGCTCACTTATGATGTGCGAAGATTTAGTTTGGCCGCCGCTGCTGCTGCTGTTGCTGCTGCTGCGGCTGTCGTCCGACTCGACTGCGGCGACAGCGGCGACTGCGACGGCGAGCAGAGAAAGCGTGAGCCAGCAGCAGCTCCAGCATCTCCAGCATTATCCAGCTGGTGTGGATTTGTTTGAGCATGAGTTCACTAGCGTGTCGGCAGGTGCGTCCAGAGTATAAATTCCAGCTGCTCCACATACTCAGCCACACACTCTCTTCCTCCCTCTCTCCCTTTCAGATGACTTTGATCCATTTGGTCCGGATATTGGCAACGATGATCTGGGCATTGATGATCCGGAGACTATGCCGCGTTTGTTTCAGGGCGACATTGCCATTGATCCGTACACGTACATCACGCTGCGTCTGGGCGTGAATCCCATGCGGCATCCCAAGCGTCTGTGGCCCAATGGCACGATACCTTTCGAGATCAGTCCACGATATGATAATCGGGAGCGCAATTTGATAGTGAGTGCTTTGAAGACCTTCAATTCGCTCACCTGCATCCGGTTTACGCCATACGACGGCGAGGTGGAGGATTACCTGCTCATTGAACCGCCCGAGGACGGGCCGCAGGGCTGTTGGTCATATGTGGGCAAGCGGGGCGGGGAGCAGGTGGTCGCCCTGCAGCGACCCGATGAGACGAGCGCCCACTGCTTCAGCAGCGAGGGTCGAATCATGCATGAGCTGATGCACGCCATTGGCATCTATCATGAGCAGTCCCGTGCAGATCGGGACAACTTCGTCAAGATTCACTGGGACAACATTGTGCCGCGGTTCAAGAAGAACTTCAAGCTTGTCTCTCGCAAGCGGGGCAAATACACTTTCGACTACGACTACAACTCGGTGATGCACTACGGAGAGTACTATTTTAGCAAGAAGAAGGGCGAGAAGCCTACGATGACGCCGCTGCAGCCGGGCGTGAGAATCGGACAGCGAAAGACGATTAGTAAAATTGACTGCTTGAAGATAAACGATTTGTATGGCTGTTTGAAGGGTCGGCGTGCCAAGATGTATAAGAGCTTTTGTCATTTGTTAGGTTTGTAAGCGTTATACTATTTATTGTTATTTGAATCACATTGATTTACTTATTTAATAAATTATATCACGAATTGAGCGAAGCGCGATTTCGGACTTAAAATAACTGTCACTGCATGGCGTTGCCATGCGCATAAAATTTGCCTTCCGTTTCACTATTGCTTCACACGAACAACATCCAATAGATGGCGCTTGGTTTGTCTTCGCTGTTTGAATTGAACCACTAACCATACAACACATAGACTGGACATCGGTACAAAATTATTCAACACACAAAAACTTGAACATTAGACCCGTCACAACTTCGTATTTGCTCGGCTCGGTTACTGTAGGTCCCAAAAAAAAAATAGCGCGCAGCAGAATCATTCTGCTTCAAGACATCGGCCGAACAACAGCGGACGAAAATTGAAATTTGCTGTCATGCGATTCCATTTCTTTGCTGCTGAGTGAAGAGTATGCCGAATTCTTGAAAGCGTTTGCCATACTCATGCAAAATGTTTGCTTTTTCATGCTTTTTTGTTACGCAGGGTATGAAAACGTTGGTGCGCTTAACAATATGATTTCACGACAAGCATGCACACATTCTTACAGTCCCTTACTACATATGTGTGTATTCATGTGCTTATATGTGAAACTTGCTGCCTGTAGAATTTACAGTTGCTAGATCTTGTGGCCTGAGTATGGGATGGCTGAGGAAGTTTTGTATGTGTGCATGTGTGTGCATAATATGTTCGCACAAGCAGCAGCTCCCGAAAATTGTAAAATTTGTTCTTCAAGAGCTCGCATTTCTTCCCTACTGAGCAGGTATAGCACATTGATGAATGGGTTGACCGTGGCTCATGCAAAATGTTGAGACTTTTACTATTATTTGTGTGAAGGGTATGAAAGCGTTGGTGCGCTTAACGAATATGTTTTTGTAGTCGCTCTTGCTGCCTGTGGAACATTTGTATGCGAATATGTGTGTTCATAGTACATGAGCATTGGCGTGCGCCTACGATGGGCTTTTAATTGCGTGAATGATTTTGCATTAGAATTGCACAGGGAGTGCTAAAGACTTTTTATTATTAATTTTAACTTTAGATAGTAAATGGTTTCCCACACCCATCCTTGCTTTCAAAATAGAAAATTTATTCTTAATCAATTTAATTTAATTTTGATAAGAAAGTATTATTAATGGCTAACAGAGCAAATTGTTGGTAATAATATTAATAATTTAATGAATTAATTTGGTAACAACAGAAAACGCTTAATTAATAATAAAAGGTCTTTAATGCTTCTTTAATACTCCCTCTGCAATTCTAATGCAAAATCATTCACGCAATTAAAAGCCCATCGTAGGCGCACGCCAATGCTCATGTACTATGAACACACATATTCGCATACAAATGTTCCACAGGCAGCAAGAGCGACTACAAAAACATATTCGTTAAGCGCACCAACGCTTTCATACCCTTCACACAAATAATAGTAAAAGTCTCAACATTTTGCATGAGCCACGGTCAACCCATTCATCAATGTGCTATACCTGCTCAGTAGGGAAGAAATGCGAGCTCTTGAAGAACAAATTTTACAATTTTCGGGAGCTGCTGCTTGTGCGAACATATTATGCACACACATGCACACATACAAAACTTCCTCAGCCATCCCATACTCAGGCCACAAGATCTAGCAACTGTAAATTCTACAGGCAGCAAGTTTCACATATAAGCACATGAATACACACATATGTAGTAAGGGACTGTAAGAATGTGTGCATGCTTGTCGTGAAATCATATTGTTAAGCGCACCAACGTTTTCATACCCTGCGTAACAAAAAAGCATGAAAAAGCAAACATTTTGCATGAGTATGGCAAACGCTTTCAAGAATTCGGCATACTCTTCACTCAGCAGCAAAGAAATGGAATCGCATGACAGCAAATTTCAATTTTCGTCCGCTGTTGTTCGGCCGATGTCTTGAAGCAGAATGATTCTGCTGCGCGCTATTTTTTTTTTTGGGACCTACAGTAACCGAGCCGAGCAAATACGAAGTTGTGACGGGTCTAATGTTCAAGTTTTTGTGTGTTGAATAATTTTGTACCGATGTCCAGTCTATGTGTTGTATGGTTAGTGATTGAACACGGCATTTATGCATTTCATTTCATATAATATAAAAAAAAAAACGCTGAACATAGTATCAATCATAAAAATTATTTTTCAATAAAAATATTTATTTGTCACACAGCAAATAATTATCATTGTTTCTAGTAGCGCATATTAAATAACCATAATATCGATTGTGACAACTATCGTTTCAATCGATAATTGTTTTGTTTTGTTTTGTTTTGCAAGCAGAGCGCACAGAACTATTATATTTGGAATTGAAATTTATCTTATAAAATAATATACATTTATAAAATCAAGTTGCGCACAGTAAATATGGAGTCGACAAAGTATCTTCGAACTACAGTTCTGCCCAATATACAACATTTAAGATGTACAAATAGCAGTGAAACGATATCCAATAACTATATTCCCGCAGCTGATTAAGCCATCACAACATCCAGCTGTTGGTGTATTCAACAGGATTTGCCAATTTATTATGAGTCGCTTAACGCCTGCCGAACGTGTGGAAATTATTAAGAAATTCTACAGAAATTCCGGCTCTATTGTGAATACGCTGCGCGAGTTTCGTCGCGAAGTCGGCCGTCATCATGGCTTCACCGCGCAGACAATTCGTCGGACTGTGGACAAATTCGAGCAGGAGCACACTGTGCTGGATCGTAAGCCAACGACCAGGCGGAGATTGGTGCGAAGTGAGGCGACTATTGCCGCCGTAGCAACCAGCATTAAGGAAGACCCTGACAAGTCCATACGGTGTCTGTCCGCTGAATTGGGAGTCGGCAGGGAATCGATTCGCCGTATTTTACGACTGGATTTGGGCCAGCATCCGTACAAGTTGATGCTGACGCAGGAGCTGGAGCTGAACGACCATAGACAGCGACGTGACTTCGTCAACTGGGCGCTTAATATGTTGACGGATAACCCGGACTTTGGCCAACGAATCATATTCTCTGGCAAAGCGAACTTTTGGCTCAGCGGCGACGTCAACACGGATCACTGTTGTTACAGGAGCGAGCACAGTCCACAAGGGGGCGATCAAGCAGAATTATCTACACAAAAACTTTCCGTTTGGTGCGGTTTATGGAACGGTGGCATCATTGGGCCTTTTTTTTCTCTTAATGAGAAAGGAGATGGCCCGGACTATAGAGCAATGCTAACAGACTTTCTGTGGCCAGAGTTTAAAAACTTGGAATTAGCCGGGATGTGGTTCCAACAGGACGGCGCTGTCTGCGACGAAACACTGGAGCTTCTGAAAGAGAATTTTGGCGACTCGATCATCTCACAACGAGCGCTGACCAATTGGCCTCCAAGATCATGCGATTTGACGCCCGTCGATTACTTTCTTTGGGGCTACGTCAAGTCCTTAGTCTACGCTAACAAACCTAACACATTGGAAGAGCTGGAGACCAACATTCGAGAGACAATTGCCGAAATAACACCGCAATTATTGAACCGAGTCATCCAAAATTGGACTCTACGCCTGAAGCAGTGCCAGAGGAGTCGAGGCGGGCATTTGAATGATGTATTATTCCATATATAAGGCTTTTTCGGTTTGGTCTAACTCTAGTTTAAACTGAGCTGATCGAATATCTTCGATTAGGTTTCTTATTATTATAGCCAAAGAGTTACCCTGTAATATTTGTATATAAAATATACGATAAATGTATTTTAATCTGTTCTTAACTCATCCAGTCAGGGTTAAAATAAATACTATTTAAGATCGTTAGCAATATTCAATACCAATTAAACGTTTTTGTATACTGTCATTAGGAATTTGACTTTGCTTTATCGTAAAAATATCGCTTCATTTGCTTGAATATCGTAAATTGTCAAGAGGAGTGAGGAACAAGCAGCACGCAGCTCACACGAGCGTTTACTGCACGTAATAGATAAACGATCTATCTGACTTATACAAACCAACGCGTATAAAAAGTAGGAATATATGTAGGTATTAAACATAATTATAGATGCCCTTCTCAACTAGCTAGCTAATATATGGCGTTGATATACTAATATACTTAATTAAACTCTCACAAGGTGGCGCTCTACCAACCATTCCCTTAGTAACCTTTGGATTGAAACACAATGAATCACACATTACACACATACATTTTCTTAAATTTATTACTATACTAAATGTATTTACTAAAACGAATTTAAGTCAAAACCACCTATCATTTATAGTTGTAAAAATACTATGCGTGCATAATAAATTTACATAAAAGTATCTGGCGCGCACAATAATCGTCGCAAGTATCGATTGTGCGGAAGGCAACCCTCGTTCGTGAGTTATTCTGCTAGTCGATAGTTTGTTCCTTCAATATCGCGAGCAAGAAATTATCGTCTTTCATTTCCATTTTGGACGAGGTTAGGTAAGAACACGCGCGCATCTGCTTGCACGAGTTTGATGCATAATAAGTGAAAAATAATAGTATTAAATATATTTATTTAAAAGCCTAGTAAAATATGTTAAAATTAGTGCAATATGTAGCGCGTAAATCGTGCGAATCTGCAGTGCTGCCCGCCTGCAGTTGGCGCAATTTATTGATTTCACCAAAGAGCGTGGAAAAATGTATAACGCAACGTCGCCATTTTCTTTTTTGTTCGACCAACAGAACAACCAGCAGCAGTCGTGCTTTGCTCTGCAGAGAACAACCACAACAGTTCCAAGGGAGCCGGTCCAGCCAGGAGTCAACAGTACCCACATTCAGAGTATTATTCAGTTGCTCCCAGCAGGCACAGTGTGCGTTTCATATATCGTCAACTCGATACGAAACATCCAGATCAGTCGACGAAGCACTCCCAGCAGACAGGCGAACTACTACTGCTTTGTCCAGACAGACGAGGAAATCTCTTTTTACTGACCCAGACGAGCAATCAGAGGAAATCAAAATTGAAGGAATAATGTAAGTAATACATACGAAATATAAATTTAAAGTAAGAAAAAAGTACTAGATTGCGAGTTGTGTGTATGTATAGCATATGTATGATAAGCATATGTTTGCGTGTGTTTGTTGGTTTTTTCCGTCGCCATTTTCTTGCCCTCGCTTTGCGCTAACGTTCGTAAATGTCTGTATACGTCGAAACTCAACGATGAGTAATTAATGGAGAGTTACAAATGACGAAGAGAAAGCAAACTGCAAGAAACAGGCAGGTTAATTTTTTTTTTTTTTTTTTTCCATTATATATTTTTACCCGCAAGCAACAACTAATAACAAGAATCAACCACAAAAAAATGAAAGAGGGGGAAACGTCAGTATACGTCATAAAAAGAATTGGCTTGATTTGTGAAACGTGTCTTTACTTCGTTTGCTTTTTTATAGCATTTTAATTTGTCTGTATGCCCTAAACACAAACACGAGCACGCAGACACAACGTGCTTCGTTGTGTGTGTGTGTGTAGGCATTGGCGGTATTTTTCGCGTGTTTTGCTTGCGTATAACAGTCGTAGTACAGTTTGCGTGCTCATGATTTTTTTTTATCGTCGTATGTCAAAACTGATACCACTGCCTCGGTACATTCGCCATCTCTGTCTACCCTTACCAGTTTGTTAGTTTAAAATGTCAAATGACGCCAATTGATTATGAGAGTCTGCCCATCCGCTCACCCGCTCGCCAGACTGCTTGCTTGTGCCTACTCTGCCGTGTGCGCGCACGATTTGCCTTTTTGCATGTCAAAGCGCGACAGGTAGAGAGTGGAAGAGTGAGTGAGAGGAGGGGACTAGACAAGACATTTGCTGTCTAATAAACGTTCAGCGTTCTTTTCTGTTAGTTGGCCAAGTTAGCGTGCCTAGAAAAAGCAAAGGGCGGAGCGGCCCAAATTGACAGACATTTGGTGGGGTGCAGTGGGGATGGGGGAGCAGCTATTTTATGGGCTGCACATTACTAACGAATAAACCGATATGTTTAACATGTGTCTGTGTGTGTATAATTGATTAATGTCAGAACTGTAACATTTGTGTTTTGGCTGCCGCTGCCAGGTGCCGAGTTGTTTAGTTGAGCAATTGAAGGGCGATTGTTTGTAGATATGTATGTCTGTATGTGTGTGTGTGTCTGTCTGTCTCTTAGATATATGCTGGAATTGCATGTTGTTGTCAATCAAATTTGCCTTACTGTTTGCATTTTATTCGAAATTTATTTAATTTCCTTAACACGCAATTAGTTTTATTTAAGTTTATTGCGGTTGTATTGCTGTCCCACTCGCGCGCTCGCACGTCAAATCTGTCAAATTGTTAGCGTTGCCAGCCAGTCACAAATCTGACGGCGAGCAAACAGCATGCGAACAAAGTGAGCCTCAGTGACAATTTATCTCAAATGACATTTAACACTCTTCGTTTAAAACAGAAAAACTGAATTAAAAATTTTAAACATAAATACGAATTTATTGGAAAACATTTCCCAAAACACAAAAATGGATTACAAGTTACTTAAATTTTAAGTTTCCCAATTAAATTAATTGCCTTTAACATTACAAATGAAATAAGTTTTTAAATATTAATACAATGCAATTTTATATAAATAGGGCACCTCACGACCGCGATTTTGGATCCGGACCACGTGGCGGCCGCGACCGCGATGACGACCGACGTGGCGGCGGCGGCGGCGGTGGTGGATCACGTTTTGGTGGAGGCGGCGGTGGCGGCGACTATCACGGCGTACGCAATGGTCGCATTGAGAAGCGTCGTGATGATCGCGGCGGCGGGTCGCGTTTTGGCGGCGGAGGTGGCGGCGGCGGCTTCGGCGGTGATCGTCGCGGTGGCGGCAGCCAAGATTTACCCATGCGCCCAGTGGACTTCTCCAATTTGACACCGTTCAAGAAGAACTTCTATCAGGAGCATCCCACGGTGGCCAATCGCTCACCCTATGAGGTGCAGCGCTATCGCGATGAGCAGGAAATCACAGTTCGCGGTCAGGCAGCCAACCCCATACAGGACTTCTCGGAGGCCTACTTGCCCGACTACGTGGTGAAGGAGATTCGCCGCCAGGGCTACAAATCGCCCACACCAATTCAGGCCCAGGGCTGGCCAATTGCAATGAGCGGCGCTAACTTTGTGGGCATTGCCAAGACAGGCTCAGGCAAGACGCTCGGCTACATTCTACCAGCCATTGTACACATCAACAACCAGCAGCCACTGCAGCGCGGTGATGGTCCCATTGCCTTGGTGCTGGCACCTACCCGTGAGCTGGCTCAACAGATTCAGCAGGTGGCCACCGAGTTCGGTTCGTCCTCCTATGTGCGCAATACATGCGTCTTTGGCGGAGCACCGAAGGGAGGCCAAATGCGTGATCTACAGCGTGGTTGTGAGATTGTTATTGCTACACCCGGTCGTCTCATTGATTTCCTCTCGGCGGGCGCTACCAATCTGAAGCGTTGCACCTACCTGGTCCTGGACGAGGCCGATCGCATGTTGGACATGGGCTTCGAGCCACAGATTCGCAAGATTGTCTCACAGATTCGTCCCGACCGCCAAACACTCATGTGGAGCGCCACCTGGCCCAAAGAGGTGAAGCAGTTGGCAGAGGATTTCCTCGGAAACTACATTCAGATCAATATTGGTTCTCTGGAACTTTCGGCCAATCACAACATTCGCCAAGTGGTCGATGTTTGTGACGAATTCAGCAAGGAAGACAAGTAAGCATCAAAACATTCCATCTAAACCTTCTTTATGCTTATTTTGGATCTTTATTTTAAACCAGACTCAAGAGCCTACTGTCTGACATTTATGACACCAGCGAGAATCCCGGCAAGATCATTATCTTTGTGGAGACCAAGCGTCGCGTGGATAATCTTGTGCGTTTCATACGCAGCTTTGGCGTGCGCTGCGGCGCTATTCACGGCGACAAATCACAGTCGGAGCGTGACTTTGTTCTGCGCGAGTTCCGCTCGGGCAAGTCCAACATTCTGGTGGCCACCGATGTGGCGGCCCGTGGCTTGGGTAAGTCTTTAGTTAAGCACGATAGAATTACATAATTAGTAGCGTATCCGCCGGCTGCCAAAAGATACACACAAACAAACACTCGAACACAATTACACATTTGCTTAACACGCACGTAAAACATTCGCACAGTGAAAGCTCGCTTTAACGGAAATATCGTATAATGTGGCTGCATTTAAATCGATTACAGTAAACTGGATTTTCGTAAAAAGGAAAACAAAAACTATTTTCTTGATTGAGCCTTTCGTCAATAGAGCTTTCACTGTAGCTATCACTAGATATTGCCTATCCAAGCAACTTCAAAATTCCCGCCCCCTCATCAACTGCATTTAGACTTGAAGACAAGAACAAATTAGCGTGCGCGAAATCAGATTTTTTGTTTTTAAATATATTTATAAATACCAACAGTTTTTAGTCGTAAGCCCCGAACAAAGCCAAAACTTTAATAATCAACATAAATTTTTATTCCTCACCCCACCACCACCAAACCCGCCCCGACCCAACCCCTGCACCCCTCCCCTGGCTCTCTATTGGCGCCAACCCCCGACGCCGTAAATGGTTAATATGTGCCTTGCGCTATGCACACACCATGTCTGTGTGCGTGTCTCTCTCTGCCTCTCTCTCTCTTTCTTTGTCTCTCTCTCTCTCTCTCTTCCTTCTTTCTCGTTTACAGAGGCCGTTTATTGTAGTATGATGGGGAGGATAAGAGACAAGCGGCAAGTCCCAAAACCAGTTCTCGTAACATGAGCGACTTTTTGTTCATCTAACTCTGAGAAAAACTGAAATTTGACAAGTTTTTTGTTTAAATAATGAGCAAAAGGTAACAGATAAAGTTCACCTGATCGAGTCGTGTTCGCTTGGCTGCCACACGGACGCGCGATCAACGTAAACGCATTCGCATACGAGACCGGCATTCATATATCCCCAACATCATGCATCATACGTGGCCTCTGCAGTCCTCTCTTCGAGAAAGAGCGTTGAGTCAACCTAACAACCAACCAATCAACCCAAACCAAGAACGAACCAAATCAACAAGCAAACGGTCAAGGGGCACATCTTGTTGTCACCAAAAAAAAAAAAAAAAAAAAAAAAAAAATTAACAATTAAATAAATGAGAAGGCGGCGCTACAAAGCAGGCAAAACATCTCGAGAGGCGCTGATGTCGTCGGCCGGCCGGTTGCTAAGCACACACCACAAACATCAGCCTGGCAGCGACAGCAACACAGAGAATACCACAAGCCCAGCCCAAAGAGGATGCACCATGCGCGGCGCACACACTTGCACAGATACACACGAACACCCACACACATTGCCACTCTACAAGTCATCAGAGAGCACGCTGTGGATATGTATGGACGTAGAGGTGCGAGCTGCATTTGAGTTCAGCCGTTTTGGAGAGCTGTGTGATCGTCGCTTGCTCGCCGTTCCGTTCGTCGCTGCTGCTGCTGCTGCTGCTGAGTGCCTAGCTACCAAATGGGTCGCCACGCCCACTGCCTGCCTGTCTGCCTGCGCCGCCATTGCCCGTCGTCTAGTGGGTGGCAACGGATCCTGGACACCGACGCTTGTTAAACGTTCTCCCTGGTCAGCATAAAACTGTATAACTGAGTAGATAAATATACACAGTCGCGCCGCTCTTCTATAAATATGGAGGAGACGGATGCGGCTGCCGGTTGGCCTGGCACACTCGCACTCTGGCCAGCCCGCCCGACCCCCCAAGTCTAAGTCGTGTCGAGTCAGATGAGGTGCACGCGGCTCATTGCAACAAACTCTCGCCGCTCGCTTCGCCATGCGACCATTAATTTGTGTGTGTTTGGAGAGAGTTTGGACCACGAGCTGCGCAGCGCCACAAAACTTTGAGATTTTGATTGAGAGAAAATTGAGTGAAACAATTTGTAGCACCAAGAAGGTAACGTACATTTTGAAACATTTTCTTTTTTCGTAAACAAAAAACCAAAAAACAATACCTAAAAAAATATATTAAAAGTTAAACTCAAAACTGAAAGCTTAAAACAAACAAAAAATATACCCAAATAAACTTTACTCAAAAAGCGAATCAAAAAAGACAAGTGTATTCAAAGTGTAAAACGTCTCGGAAAACGCTAAAAATTGTTGTTGCACAGAGCAAAGAGAAAAATCCATTTGGCAATTTGAAAACTGTTTTAGAAGATAAGCCTTGAAATTAACTCTTTATTCGGTACTGTAAATGCTAATCCATATCTATCAATTCATCTATTTCTCACATATAATATACGCAAATACAGACGTCGATGGCATCAAGTATGTCATCAACTTTGACTATCCACAAAACAGCGAGGATTATATACATCGTATCGGACGCACAGGACGCTCCAATACCAAGGGCACGTCCTTTGCCTTCTTCACGAAAAACAATGCCAAGCAGGCCAAGGCGTTAGTCGATGTGCTAAGAGAAGCTAATCAAGTATGTACTTAAATGGAAATTTCAAACGATTCCATATATTAATTAATATTTTCTTTCTCTTGCAGGAAATAAATCCCGCTCTTGAGAATCTGGCCCGTAACTCGCGCTACGACGGCGGCGGCGGACGCTCCCGTTATGGTGGTGGCGGCGGCGGTGGTCGTTTTGGAGGCGGTGGATTCAAGAAGGGCAGCATTAGCAATGGTCGCGGCTTCGGCGGCGGTGGTGGCGGTGATGGAGGCTTTGGCAACAGAAACGGCGGCGATGGTGGTGGCCGACACACGCGCTTCGATTAAGCTAAACACAGCAACTAACTAATATTTAGCATCAGTTGATTTGAATAGCAAATGAGAAGCAGTAGCTCCTAGAACTTAAGTTTAATTTAAGTAATAGCTACAAATTAAGTTTTCGTACAACTCCCATAACTCTTATTAGTTTTTGTGAAAGTCAGCGGATAACCCACTACATAGAGGGGTTAGACGTCTGCATTCACGTAACTCATAACATCAACAAATTACAACATAGCATTTTATGTTAGCAACTTGTAAATTATTTGACGCTTCAACCCAACTAAGAGCAACAACCTCCCAAAACACAAGAAGAACACTATTTACGAAATTGCAAAACAATTTTTTAAAATATGATGTGATACAAACTTTTAATTTAATACAATATATCACTTATTAAACAAAAACTAAAACGAAGCGCGTCGTGTGTAAGGCAGAGAACAAGAGCAAAGGATCATTCCCGTCGTTCCCTTTTATGATGAACATGATGATGACACGGAGCATGAAGCTCCTATTCTTAAATTTACTTTTGGATACCTTTTATGGCACAACCAACTACTAAAATGAATTACACATAATACAAATACAGGAGATAGGAGAAGAATTACGCATTGTATGTACAAGGAGAGTGTTTCTCTCATTCAATTTAATGTTATTTTGGAAAATAAATATGTGTAAACCTACTTACAACCGAACCCAGCAACGCCGTTTTCAATTAAAGTTTAAAGTAAAATTCCGCAACTTAGGAAAAGTCGACATCATTAAGTGTAATAGCATCGAAAGACTCTCCGGTCCGAAGTGGGGCCAAGGGAGGCTCCAGTGGCCAGATAAGGAACTTGTGCCGGCCTGTGATACTGAGCAGCGACAGCCGTGCCTGACACCACATTTAGACGCAATGAAGCCACTTGCGAGAGAGTGGGAGTGGGGCGAGTGGTGGGCTGTGTTTTGGAATTTATCGCCTGTCGCTCAAAATTCTTATGACAAGTTTCCATTTCGGGCGTTGCCTGATAATGTGGGTGGAAAGGAAGGTAGGCTGAAAGTGAGTCAGAGATTATTGGACAATAAATGAAATAACTTCCATTCTGAGTATTTTGTAACTGTTAGACTTCGCCGAGACAGACATTATTTATTTATATTTAATAACAGGTATATATACCAGATATATAAAAGAGCAGAAAAGAAACAAGTAAGAATGCTCTAGTCGAGACTGCACGACTAGGAGGTATCCTGAGCCCTGTGAAGCCCTTACGTAGTCTCCGTATGCATTACACGAATCTTCGCTATGTAAATAGCCTTTTATTACGTTTACTAGTTGATGTATACAAATTATATACCTCACTATAAATTACTAAAAACAGCAATATTTAAACAACTCAGAGTTAGAGGGGAAGTCGACATGCTATTCCGGCTTGCCTGACTAAAAAATAGCCTTAATGCAGATACGGACTGCTAGTCTTTGATATTTGCACATATAAAGACTTGCTTTATATTTGCTAAATAATCATTGTATAAATTAATATTTAAATTTAAAATATATTATATTTACATAAAATAAACATTAAAACTATAACATTTACATTTTTGCTTAACATACTTAACTATTGTATTTTAATACTTACCAACAGATAGAAGAAGAGGAGAAGCACCACGCTGCACTGGACGACTGGACGACTGACCACCAGGAGATGAAGAATGCGACTAAAGCTGCGCTGCAGTTGACTTGCCTTTATATAGGGCAGCAACAGCTCCACTCAAGTCAAGCTCAACTCTTGGGCCTCTTTCTGAGTCAGTCTTCACACTCGATCATTAGGCGACCAATCAGAGGACTTTCTGCTGCAAGAAGCAGCTCTGCTGATCTTCAGCTGCCTTTTTATTAGGTAGCGAAAATACCACTCGACGTCGCGACGCGTCGACTCAACTGTTAAGCGTCTCTCTGAGTTAGCGTAAGCTAAACTCTTTATCAGTTAGCGACCAATCAGATTATTTTCTGCTGTCTCTGCTGCATACATATACAAACTAACATCGCCTCTTCAGAACCACAACTCTTTTTCAGCTCTTCTTCTTTCTGCATAAAATTTACATGAATCTATGTGCGAAAATTGGAGGCTCCAGCTCTGAAGATGTGGAAGCTACAATATTTCCGATAAAATTACAACAAAAATAGATATCATTATTTATTGATAAACTTGATCTGCGCGTGCTTGATTAGTGCTTCAATCGACGCGTTCAAACATACGGACAGACGGACGGACGGACAGACAGACGAATAGACGGACAGGGCTAAATCGACTTCATTCAATAAATTTACTTAATATTTTTCAGGCAATCTATCGTAAATAGAAATAAAATGTCACACAGGAAAAACAATTAAAATATATTTTGGAAAAATCGACCAGTTTTCCAATGGCTTTTGCCTGACACAGAAATGTAAAATTTGTGATCATGTCGTATGCCCTGTACCAGGATCCAATGCAGAGCCAGCCGATGGTTATACCGGCAACTGGGATTGGCTTTCGTTTGTCGCCCCGTTCCTGGTCCCTAAGCGATCCGATCCTGCTGCGGCACGTGCTCGCAGCGATGATCACAGTACGGAACTTGTTTCACGTGTATCTATGTTGGCGTCAGATTCACACGTGCACCACACAGTTGGAGCCGCCGCCGGAACTGGCCGCGGTCATGTCCAGGGAGCAATTCAAAACGGCCAAGTATGAGGAGATGTACCAAGTGGAGAATATGATGGTTGGGCTCTTCTTCGACATCATATTTAGCTGCATCGAACTGTACCTGAGCGTGTTTCCAGTGATTTGGCGTCTCGTCATCATGACGTACAGCATTGTGGATGATCTGATATGGCAGAGCATAGCATTTGTGGCGCTGTTCAGCACCTATATGGTTATTCGCAACTTGCCACAGATCTTTTACAGCAAAATGTTCCTGGCACCCTACTACGATCCCCATCGAGAGAAGACGCTGCCGCTGCCGCTGGTGGGTTTGCTCTGCTCGCTCACGGTGCTGGTCGTCCTGCTGCAGGTGGCCCTGATTCCGCTAACGGCCATATTTTTGCTAATTGAAACCACTAGCACACAATTCTTTTTGCTCTGGATATGGGGCTTTCTGATCCTTCTGACGATCATAGCGATAATTTCATTCTGTATGTGTGGTCTACCCTGCGTTGGCAAGAAGCTCAAAGAGCCCATGGAAAATGTGAAAATTGTCTTAAAGGATATATTAGAGAAGTTTGACTTCAAGACCGAATCTATTCATATTATACGAACCTTTCACCAAATATCTCCAAAGGCCCATGCCTGGGGCTGTTGCTGTTACAAGCGAGTGTACATAATGGAATCACTTCTACTGAACCAGGGCAAGCCCGTCGCAGAATTGCATGAGGAGGATGTCGGCAAAGGCCTGAACAACAATCAACTAGTGGCGTATATTGCCCACGAATTATGCCATTGGCGTGACCATCACGTGCTGAAAGCATTTGTTGTGATCCATATCACACTTCTGATATATTTTCTATTATCTGCCACCGTCTATCGGCTCAATGTGCTCTATGAGGCGGCAGGATTCGGGGTCAATTACTATCCACCGATCGTCGGATATTGGCTGGTGTACAAGTATGTGATGCCCGCCTATCTGACCATAACAAATTGGATAATATTCTACTTTTTGCGCTACCTGGAATATGCGGCAGATGTGTGCGTTTCGAAAATGAATTACGGTCCGGCGTATATCGATGCCCTGGTCAAGCTGTTCGGTGACAACCCAAGCTATCCCTATGTGGACAATTGCTATCTCATGTGGTATCGCTACAGACCCACAACTCTGATGCGCATCCGGCGACTCAATCGCGTCATGACCAACGACAGCGCACGGCGCACAGTTACACATGTTTAATTTCGGTTGTTCGAATGGTGTTCAGCGTCTTCAACAATTAAAAATTATGAGCCCATTGAAAAAGGGAAATCAAGGTATAATGGTTTTGTTAAATGTATGTAACAGGCAGAAAGAGGCCAATATAGTATATATATTCTTGATCAGGGCGACGAGCTGAGTCGATTTAGCCCTGTCGGTCTGTCCGCCCATCTGTCCGTCTGTCTGTTTGAACGCGTCGATTGAAGCATCTAGTTCGGTCCGTCTATAGCTCGCGCAGGTCGAGTTTGTTAATAAAAAACGATAACTATTTTGTGGACATGTTATCAATTTTAAACCTTATCGGAAATATTGTATCTCCCACAGCTTTAGAGCTAGAGGCTCCCTAGATTCGTGTGAATTTTATGCAATTTTAATATTTGTTACATTTTGGGTACCGGCTCCAAATTTCAAAAAATCCCCCATTGAAGGACATCTGCAAATATAACCAATGGCTACGACTAAGCATGCGTTATTATTTTTATATAATGTAAAAAATTCAATAGAATCGAATCCTGAAACTTTCATTAAATTCCGTTAAGTCAGTCCCAATCTATTAAACAAAACGTTTGGCCAATTATCACACGCACATGGCATGCAGAGACACATACATTGAAACGTGCAAGCGCGTCTAAATTTAATCAATAACCAGAAAGAAGAAAAGCTGAAAAATAGTTAAATTTCTGAAGATGAGATGGTAGTTTGTCTATGTATGCAGCAGAGGCAGCAGAAAATACTCTGATTGGTCGCTAATTCAGAGAGAGTCTTAACAGTTGAGCTCGACTTCGAGTGGCCCTCTCCACTGTATAAAGGCAGGTGAAGATTAGAAGAGCTGCTTCTTGCAGCAGCAGCAGCAGCAGAATGTGCTCTGATTGGTCGCCTAATGATCGAGTGTGAAGACTGACTCAGAAAGAGGCTTACGAGTTGAGCTTGACTTGAGTGGAGCTGTCACTGCCCTATATAAAGGCAAGCCTACTGCAGCGCAGCTTCAGTCGCATTCTTCATCTTCTGGTGGTCAGTCGTCCAGTGCAGCGCGGTGCTTCTCCTCATCTTTTGTCTATTGGTAAGTATTAAAATACAATAGTTAAGTATGTTAAGCGAAAATGTAAAAGTTATACTTTTAATGTTTATTTTACGAAATATAATATATTTTATCTTCAAATATCAAAATTATTAGTTATTATAACGATCGTTTAGCAAATACAAAGCAAGTCTTCATATGTAAAAATATCAAGGTCTTTAGCAGTCCGTATCTGCGTTAAGGCTATTTTTTAGTCAGGCAAGCCCGACTAGAACTTCGACTTCCCCTCTAACTCTGAGTTGTTTAAATATTGCTGTTTTCAGTAATTTATATTTAGGTATATCATTTGTGTACATTAACTAGAACGCAATTTTCGAACAGATTACAAAAAGACTGGTTTTATGAATTCAATTTTTTTAAATGGTGCTAAGTAATTTTAAATAGTTTCTTTATTATGCATATTATTAATTTCTTTATATTCATATTAGAATTATAAGATTCATATAAGCTCAAGAATTAAATGCGAATGAAGTAAGACATAAATTACAATTTCATGATATTCCTTGTACTTAAACTCGTAAAATCTTATATTGACATGCTTAAAGAAAGTCTCCTTATACGCATCCTTATGACCACAAATGTTATTCCGGTTAATTCGTCCCCGAGCGGCATTAACCAGCCGCATTCACACACTTGGACTACCCTAGCTCATTTATGGCCTAACGAATGCTAGCAAATTGCTAGTCCACTAAACTCGCTGCACATACAGTAAGAGAGTGAGAAAGGGAGAGAGACAGAGAAAGCAGGAGAGCTCTCACATGCTATTTCCTGGTAACCTGCTCGGGCCCAGAAGTGAAGCCACTTAAAAGACAAGGAAGCAGGTCACTTACTTTGCTGCGCGCGCACTCAGATTACAAAGGAGACGCCACCAGCATAAATTCATTAAATTGGCCTAATTTCGTTTTCACACACACACACAATTGCCAGAGGTATGCGAGTGTGTGTGTGTGTGCGCGCGGGTGAAGCAGAGGTTCGGGTTATGCAAAGCCAAGGCAACCAGTTGAAATTCATTGATTGTATTTACAACACCCGCGACGGCACTGGGTGGCTAACCCAGCCACGCCTGCTGCGCACCACAAACAAGATATACACACATGCATATGCTCACACACACGCACACTTGTGCGCTTTGGTAATTTGACGCGTTATCACTTGTGTTGAGTTTGTTATCATTAAGCAGGCTGCGCTGGCTGCTCTTTAGCCAAATCAGAGCACTGGCACAGCGCGTCTTCAGCTCAAGTTAATAAAATCCACGCCTACACACACACACACACTCACACGCACACTCACGCACACATTAAACAGACTTTAACAGGCAGCGTTTAACTACTTTGGCTGCCTTGAGCTGAGTGTGGTGTTTGGGTACTGTGCTTGTTTTTGACAACTTGGGTATAATAAGACATTAACTTCATGCACATCAAATACTTTATTTATGGGCGTCTGGAGTGTGTGTATGCTTAGGCGTATGTGTGTGTGTGTGCGCCTACTTCAAAAGGCTGGCGCTGGCGGCCACGCCCAGCTACTGCGAACATCTTAGATTTCTCCAGCGTGCTCATAATTTTTTCTTTTTTTTTTTTGCTTTCTTTTTGGCCATATACCCGCATCCCCTGACCCATTCCCACGCTTGCTTGCTTTTTAATTTCACTTTTTCTCTCGCTCGCGCTCTCAGCTGCGTAAATCTTTACTTTTATATGTGTGCGTGTGTGTGTGTGTGTATTTTGGGCGCTCGTCCTGTTTATTTACCATCGCCCGCCGCCTGTTCGGGCTGTTTGGCAAATTAAGTGCAATTGCTTGAATTTAATTTCATGCAAATAAAAGTTTTGATTAGACGTCGAAGCCACCGCGTGCGCGCCCCAACTGGTTGCCCTGTTTGGCCCTCCCCCCCCACACACACACTCATACACACATGTGGCAGTCACGTGGCGCTTTGTTGTAATTAAGTCTTTGCACATAAATGTGCTGCCGCTGATAGTCAGCCATTCAGTCAGTCCGTCAGTCATTCAATCATTTAGTCAATCAGCTAGTTGGTCTTCGCTCTGTCACTTGCGCGCTCTACGTGCTTAACCAACTGGCGTATACATAATGCGGCGTATACGTTATATTAGCTCAGCCGCATGTCGTGTCGTGTTTAGATTCGCCTTAATCCGCCATAAATCATTTTATTTAGTTCAATTTGCGGTTCAGCTAATGCTTGGCTCAAATTTTAACTGCTTTTTGTGCCGATTTGATGGGTTTTCAGTTGCCAGCGGAGTTAATTGATTTGTGATTAACTTGAGGGTGACAAAAACAATTAAATTAATTAAAAGTAATTAGTAGAAGGAGTATGGTAAGAACTAATGTGCCTATTGATTTGGATTGAGCTGCAAAACTAAGTCAGCTTTAGCGGTTTATGAAGGTAATAAGTGTGGCAGTTGCAGCTTTTAGTTATAAACTGACTAAATAAGGGAAGTGGGAAAAAGGACTTCAATAAATCAAAAGTAGTTTCAGATTTTACATTGTTTCTAATTTTATTTCTAAGTTTTATATATTGTCATACTTGTCTTCATATATGAATATTCATATTCTTATATATATATATTCATTTATATATTCATATATATATAAGTTAGCATCGCAACTAAAACTTCTTGTACTTAGCGAAACCTTAGCAAATTTTTGCTTAGCTTAAGTATCTGTCGAAAGTTGAAGCTCACAATGTTCGCAATGTTCACAATGATTAATTTGTGCTGCGGAACTCCGCTTAATTTCATTTAGTATATAATTTAAAGACAGTAAAGAGTTAAGACTGTAATGAACACCGACACAGAGCCTTATTCTCGCTCCCTCTCTCTCCCCTTCTCCCTCTCTCTCTCTCTCTCTCTCTCTCTCTCTCCCTCTTACTCTCTGCTCTGGCTACACTTTGCGTCATATTTTGGATGCCACTCAGCACGAAACATAATTCAATCAAGCGTTCGCCTTGGCGCTGCCTTCCACTTCTCAGCCACCCACGCGGCACGCCTCCTTTGCATAATGATGTCACAGCATATTACATATTATGTAAATATAAAATTCAATTGTTTAAGCATTTAGCAGGATGCATAATTTATTAAAATGGCACACCTGACGCATGCCAGCAGGCGGCCCGACTAGAATATGCTGGGGCCAGGGATAGGAGAGAGGTAGAATGGACCCGGTACCAGGTACTAACGGTAGTTGGGGGGCGTGAAGCTGAGCGACCCGTAACGTCATGTTGACGTCTATTGGCTTTTGTTGTGTTGCTGCTGCTGCTGCTGCTGCTGATGTGGATGCGATTTGAGGCAGGAGGCGTTGTTGCAGCCAGTGACATGACAAGAATATAAACAGAAGATGACATCGCCGCCAAAGGGGGCGCGCCTGCAGCTGCAAGGGCTGCCAGAGCCGCCAGGGCTGCCAGCAGCAGCGAAATTGATTTTTAAACAGCAGCCAACGGTCTGAAACTCATGTCGTTAGCAAATCATAAAAGCGTGAAAGTCCTGTTGCTGCTGGCTTTTAATAGTAGTATATATAGTATATGTAGTAATAGTTGCTTTGTCGTCGCATAATGAGCCACTGGGTGGCTGTCTGCCATATGGAGGGGCATGGAAGCAAGTCCGAGCTCGCTGCAGTTGACATTAAGTAAGATGGATGGCGTTGGCGTTGCGTGCAACATTTAACGCTGATCCCTTTGAGTTCATATTGATGGCGCAGCGCCTTGAGGTCCTTGGCAAATTCAATTTGACATTCTGCGTCCTGGTCAAGTTAATTTTCTAGCAAGTTTTTAATGGTGCCTGATGGCCCGTTGGTCCGTCGGTCCTTCGGTCCGTTGGCCTTCTGGCTTGTCAGCTTTCGCCTGGCCCTGATCCACGGCGCAATCTGCTGACTTGCTGCTAAATTAGCGTTGCAAATATGGCGCAGGACGTTTGGGGCGTTGTCACCATTAGTCCTGCCCAAACAGATTTTCATATTAAAGTTGCAGTCAAGTTTGCTCCCTCTCTCTCTCTCCCTCTCTCTTTCGTTCTGTCCCTTTCTCTGGGGGCGCGTTTTTATGCAAGATTTATGGCTATTTAAACGACGCATAATGTGTCCCGACTGCTGTTGTTGTTGCCACTGTTGCTGCTGTTTCTACTGCTGCTGCTGCTGCTGTTGTTGCTATTGCTGTCGGCAGACAGACAGACAGACAGCCAGCCAACACCCTGACACCCTTGACAACGTGCTCAAGTGGCTGCCAGCCACCCACAGTCCCCATGCCCAGCCCAGCCGCCCGCTCAGCCCTCCTCATACATTGTGCAATATTTTATTTACATTTTTCACTCGTCGTCTGCCTTGGCATATCCTGTTGTTGAATCCTTTTTGCGCCCGCCTGCTGTTTGCTTTTACTGCTGCTCCTGCTGCCATTTGCTGCTGCTCGCCTGCAGCAATTTCGCTTCTTCTTCTTGCCCTTTTTTTATTTACATTTTTGTTTCATTTTTCTAATGAGCTGTAATTTCTGTTTTATTTGCAGGCGTCATGCGTGCACAAACAACAACAAATAATAAAGAAAACAAAAAACACAGAGTGTTGTGTCTGCTTGTTATAGGTGTGAAAAGCACTTCTAATATTCATAAGGCTCCCCGCTTTCCGCCTCCCACCTCCTGGCTCCTGGCTCCTTCAAGGCACTTGCCAAGGCCGTGTGTATCGTGTTCTTTCACTTGATGCATGCCACCTCAATGACAGCCATTTTAATTGCATTCCAATCAGGCACACATATCAACACACACACACACACTCAGATATTTCTATTGTCCTTTCCTATGCGTGCCTTTGTTTTTAATGAGAAACTTCCACAGGCAAAACAAAAAAATAGTTTAATGAGAATAGTAAAACTATTTTCGCAAATGTTTTATACTTGGACAATACTTAAAATTGAACAAATTTATTTATCAGCAAACTATTTGTAGTTGTGTAATGAAATGCTCTCTTATTGCTTAAATTCTTATTACACAGGCTAACGAGATTGCAATACTGCGATTTTTCCCAATTTATTTCTTAGCTTCTCTAAATTAGCTCTCCAACTGCCTCTCGATTACAATGTTGTCACTCTTTTGCTATATTTATCTGCACAGCTGTACTTTGGGATATGGGATCCCTAAGATCCTCCTTTACGAATAGAAAAAATTGTTTGTTGTTCATATCTGGAGTGTATGAATTTGAAAGAGATAAAACATTAGAGACTACTAATTGGAACTATTAAAGATACGACAGTCTGGATGCAGCAGAAAGACAATCAAAAGTCTCATTCATGACCAGAACAACGAACGGATCTGGTTGATCGTGTAACTGACTCTATGCCACAAGTATAACGAGGTTGTTTGTTGATGTTTTTAAAATATATAAGCTTACTTCTTCCTCTCTTCGTTTTCATCTTCATCTGTCTTTGTGTGTTTTCCAGGTAAGGTGATTATGTTCGAAATAGTTGATGATGCAAATTCTTTGAGCTAAAACTAATAAATTAAATCATAAAGAATAAAATTAATTTAAATGCCAATTTAATAATTTAAAACAAAACAGATAAGTTTCATTTATTGCAATACCAAAGGCCAAACAACAGCCAAACCAAATCAATTTTGACTTTCTATTTCAATTCTATTTTGACTTTCGAATTTCGATAAATATATTAAGTTTCAATTCATTTAGGCTAAAAGAAGTCAAATGAATGCCAAAATCTTCTGCATTTGATGCATTCTAGCAACTCGTTTCTTCCTCTTTTTAATTTTTATTAATTAAGGAATGGCTGGCGCTGCACAAAGGAAATCAAGAGCTGTGGCCCACAATGCGGTCAGCTTTTGGCCATTGCGGGCTTGTTGAGACTTGTTATCTAACTGAAATTATTTGTCAAGCATTTGTAATGCACAAAATTCAATTTGCCTAACATTTCATTGGCAACTGCCGGCGGCGCAGCCTTGGGCACTGTTTTGCTTTGTGAAACATCAGATGTCCCCTTGCCCTAGCCACGCACACCCGAGTAGTGTCCGATGTTGGCACTGTTGTAGGCTAACCGAGACCACTGGCCGGGCCAGCTTGTTGCCTTGTTGGCTTGTGTTGGCCTCGCTTCAGTACAGTTAGTCGGCCAGTGGACTCGGTCGACTACTCCATTAGCCTTTGGAGTGTAAAATTGCGCAAACAATTTCAATTATCCCCGAAGGCGCGTTGCAGGCGACAAAGGCGCAGGCAAACGAGATGACAACGAGCACAAGAACAACACCAAAAAAAAATTGTATATATGTATATATGAGAGCGGCGTTTATTACGAATTGAATACCCTATACATCCATTATATAGTACTCGTCTTTGATATCGTTTTGCAGGTATATGGAAAATTTGGATGTGAATTACAAATATACAACTTTTTGGAATTAAAAACTTATTTGATATTGAATTGCTGTTATAAGAATCTTTGGGAGGCTCAAATCATATTATGAAACAGAACCTCGGGAATCTTATCTCTCTTTTTTCGATAAACCTATCATTTTATTCGCGGTCAGAGTTCTATATAGAAATCTTAATTCAAACTGTCTTGAATAGTTGACTTATTGTCTCTTTGATAATAATGATGATAATGTTGTCTATATAAAATATATAAAATATATATAATATTTTGCTGTTGATAATTAGATGACTTCTGATCCATCAATAGAAAATTAAACGAAATTAATTCTTTTTGGGATTTAAAGACTATATTCGTATAGCTGAAAGACTAACCAGACAAGTCTAAGATATTGTAGAATGCCTCTATATGTTATATACCTCTCCCTTTCCGTTTACTTGGCTTAACAAAATTAAAATGCCCTCTACAGCTGTATGCGAAAATGGGAACAGAAAATATTTATGTGTGCAATAATAGAGGCAAGAGAAACAAGCTTAGTAATGACCAAGGTTTTTCCACGCGGTCTTCGTATTTGGCGAAGCTAAACGTAAAGTTAAATTGGAGCTTCGCACATTTAAAAATTTGACTTGAAGTCGGCAAAGAAAAGGAAGAAATTTAATAAAGCGGCTTGCTCCAGTTAGAGAGTGTGCGAGAGGGAGAGAGAGAGAGAGAGAGAGAGTTGAGGAGGAATGCAGCCAAATTGGTGCAGACAATTTTTGCTGTTGGCCAACTGAGTGGATTTGAAGCGGGGCACACAAATTTGAAGCTTATGGCCCAATGAATGCAAGACGCTGGCATTTGGCGGCTGCTGCAGTTAGTTGGCCAAGTAGATGAAGCAGCGGCAGCAGGCGCAGCAGCAGAAGCAGCAGCAGAGAGCCGGAAATTGGCGCAGCCAACATTGGCTTTAAAGACGATGACTTGGCCTTTTGCTGTTGGCCAGTTTTGCCAGTTTTTTGCTTGAGCTCTTGCCTTTGCCAGCTGGCGGGGTTTTCATTCAATCATCCATTTATTTTTTGACCATTTTCCAAGACAACTTGGTGGTCACGTTGGCCCATTGATGATGCCAGAAGAACGCTGCGAGAGCGAGAGCGAGACAGCGCGACAGATAGAGCGAGCGGGAGGGAGAGTGCTAAGAAATGCTTTCAGCCGGAAGCGCAAAGATAACATTGTGTGTGTGAGTGTGTTTGTATGTGTGTGTGTGTGTGTGTGTAGTTCAGGCTTCTTCATACATAAATGCAAGTAATGCGGAAAATATGAAAAATGTTTGGCATGTAATAAAACACACAGCACCATCCACATCCACGCAGGACGCAGCAGGAAAAGAATAGAATGAAAAGAAATTCCCCATCCTCAACAAATACCAAAACACTCGCAATATGCAGCGCAAATAATAAAGCGTCATTACAAAGTGGCATGCGTTATAATTGAAAATAAATATAGAAGTGGCTAGGGGCAAGAAACTGATTGTTAAGTCTTTGACAACTAATTGATGATGCAACCGAATTGTGTAAAAATACAAGACTCATGCAACTTCCTCAATGCTCAAGATAAAATGAAAGTGAAACAATTATTGTTGATGATGATTTTATGGTTAAGGAAGTTTATTAGAAGAGTTAGACTTTAACATGACTTTAGGAAAACAATACAAAAAATTTATAAAAAAAATTTTTAAATTTATTTATATTCATGTGATTATGACAAGATAAGAAATGGTTTAGTTTATATATTAAGACTAAGAAGCTCTGTAATATCTACCTTAAGAGTTGACATCACAATTGTTGTCAAGCATCAAAATTAATGAAATTTCATAATTATATACTAACTCCTTACTCGCAAGAGTAGAAGGCGTTTCAGATTCGTGAATCCCGAACCCAGAATTAGCATAGCTTCTGCATGATAAACACAGTAACACCGCTCCACATCCTTGCGAATAATAATCAAGAACAAGTTCCTCTATTATAGAATTCGATTTAATTAATTGTAAATTTGTGCAAATATTATCGAAATATTATTATTTCATGGTCATTTCTATTACAGCCATTCTCAAGTCAAACAATTCTGTTTGATTGATTTCAAAATAGTTGTGTAAATTGTAGCGCCATTCCGACCCTTCGGCTATCCACTCGATCCAACTCATTATGCTTAGCACACAGCCCAGCGGCGGTTGCGTGGGTGTAGACTAACAATAGGCCAAGTTTTGGGGCCCACCTAAGGCCACTTACATAATAAACCAATTACCGAAACGCCTTGGTCAACTTAATTATGCGCCACATTGCAACACTTCGCACTGAATGCCGCTCGCTCTTGCTCTTTCCCTCTCTCTTTCTCTATCACTCTTACTCTCTCTCTCTCTCACTCTCACATCTTTGGTAATAACAGCTCGCCTTGGGGCCAGGCATTCAATACAAAGAGCCAAAAATCGAACCCTGAACACAATTGATGCCACATAATTCACAAAATTCGGCATAAAAGAAAAGTCGCTTTTCACTGTGTGTGTGTGTGTGTGTGTGAGTGTGAGTGTAGCCTTATTGCGCTCGCTACGCCTTAACACTTGAGGCAAGTGGAGCGTGGGGCCAGCATCTGTGTTGTGTTCTCAAAAGGCTCCGAGGCCAAATGAAAATTTGAAAATTATTGCAACAGCCGCCGACGATTCGAAGAAGGCGACGACGGCACATGAAATCAATGAAATGTTTTTGGCACTTTTTGGCGCAAAGTTGTTGCCGTTATGATTATTGCTATTATTGTCGAGAAGGAGCCTACCCGAATCCCGATGCCACCCAACAGCAGCTGAGCACTCATAAACCAGCAACAATGCATGCCACAATTCAACGGCAGCAACAGCAGCAGCGGCAAAAGCCAATTTCTTGACTGTTGCGACTCTTTCTATACTTTGGCCATATGTTGATTGCTGTTGTTGTTGTTGCTGCTGCTACTACTGCTGCTCCTGTTGATGTTGTTGTTGTTGTTGCATTTGATATTTATGAGTTTTTGACTATTGGCAACAGATTGGCTCGCAAGTCCATTATTTTGGCATGGCAAACTTTTGAATTTTAATTCGAGAATTATGCACATTTCGGACCATTTTAATGAACTGCTCTGCAGTAATTTGATGGCCATTGCTGCCGTTTGCCAATTAACTTGGCTTTCGCCATATTTTCGGCACATTGTTAACATATCTGAGTTTTCATAGACTGAAAAATGGTGTCGCATGCCCTGTGGGCCCTGTGTACGTGTGTGCGTGTGTGGGACACATGCAACAGTCGGCGTCAAAAGTATTCAACCAAGGGCCACACATGACTTTTACTCGAGCTTTGAATTTTGAAAAATTCCAGTAAAAATATTTAAAGAATTTATGGAATACTCTTAGAAGCCATTTCTGGATATCTTTTAATGAGATTATTATTTTATAATAGGAATAATTATAACTAGACTCCACTTGTATCCAGCTTAAATCATAGTCAATCCATTTCAACCTTGAGCTAGCTAGTCAGCCAGGACTACCTACCTAATAAGATAGCTATTATACTTTTTGCTTAAAAAAAGAGTGCTCACCCACTCTCAGCTAAACAGCGAGCAGCAAACAGCAGCAATAATGTTGTTGCCATATTTTACAGCAGCAACAACACCAACACATAGCAACAACACCAACACACACCAACAACAGCAGCGGCAACGGCTACAAAATCGAGTTAGTTGCCAACATTTATGTGTTTTTCCGGTTGCAATTGTCACGGGATATGAAGGCGCCGAGGGCATGGCAAAGGGACGCACGGATGGGGATATGGTGCAGAGATTGCGTGCAGCAAGCTGCGCTGTTGTTGCTGCTGCTGCCTCTGCCGCTGTAAACGCTGCGGGGAAGTAGCTTCCCCTCCCACAGCCACATAAAATATCAAATTTTATGCATTTAAAAGCAATTGGGTTGAGCACATGGCGGGTGCTTATATTTGGCGGGCACTGTACGGGCAGGCGGGGGGCCTTGGTTGTTTGGCGCGTACACAAACTTTTAATTTTATTTCATGCTAAAAACGTGGCACCGATGCTGCAGCAGCAGCAGCAGCAGTCGCAGCAGCCATGACTCCAGACTTAGCCGTAGCCAAGTCACACAACTTGGAGCTGTCTATTGGGCATTTCATGAGCGCACAACAGGGCGTAGCTGCCACGCCCACCTGCTCTAATTATATCAACTGCATTGACAACTTGAGACTTTGCTGCAACTTTGTGCACCAGTTATGGTTAGCCATTAATTTTGATTTGGCCCACATAAATGTTGGCCAGAAGAGTTGCTGCCCTGCTTTACGATCCAGCTGCGGCGGGCGTCTGATAAGAGAGCGCTTAAAGCCGCGCCTCCCCTAGCCGCTATCTCTATAAACCTGGCCAACATTGTTAAGCGGCAACAATGTTGTTGGCCAGTCGCTTATCGGGCTAAAAGCATACTTTTGGCCAGTGTTATACGCCGTACGAAATGTTCATTAAATTGCCATAAACGTGTAAAGCCAAAAATTGTTATTGTTATTAACATAAATTGTTTTTTCGCGCATTAACATGGCCACAAACGTGTTTTTCAATTATCGCCAGGATTATGTTAATGCCAGACGCCGCAACAAATCGCCAATTTATGTCCGTGGAAAACCATTTAGCTAACAGATTTAACACATGTAAAGGTATTATATGCTGATTAAGGGTTTATAAAGGCAGACTCGAGTGCAGCCCGGCGATAAATCAGCTTACGACAAGAGATCAATAGATGGGGTAGTGCATATCTTATATATTTATTATATATTTATTGAATTATGAGTAGGGAATTCTGCGAATTCAATTCGCTCTATGAATATGTTGGCAATTACTAATTATTTATAAATAAGCTAAACAGGAAATGATCTTTTGACTTTTTATAATTCCAAAACAAATATTTTTTCTGGTGTGTAAGCCTCTAGCTATAAGCTAAGGAATATCCAAACAAAATCGGATTGAAACAAGGCTTTCGCTGCTTTATAATGGTACATCTTATCGATTATAATTATATAGTTCAATCAATTGATATTTCTTTAAGAACTGAAGGATCTTCAGAAACTTGTTTACATTCTGTACATTCGATATATCTTCCAACAACATCTTCACTCATTGAAATATCTTCTTAAGGTCTAACCTTCACACAATCATTAACTACACGCAATGATCATCAATAAATTATTGTCTGAGTTATTTCTGTTTCTCAAACTTGTTCGTTAACCTATAACTAGAATTACAAAGTTTTCTTCCATGTGCACAATACAGGCTATTCCAGGAGCTTGTTATATAATTACCAGTACAAAAGGTTTTTTTTTCCATGAAAGCAACTGAGCGACTCTGAGCGTAGGGCAGCGAGCGAACTTTAGGCAAATTAAATTACATAGTTGAGTTGTAATGGGCAGATCCCAAGCCCAGAACCCAAATCAAAGATGCGCACATGCGTTCCGGTTTCCTCTTCCTCTTCTTCTTCTGCTTCTTCTTCTTCCACTACTACTGGTTTTTTAGCCAAGTTACGCCGCATTCGAATTAGCAACACAAAATATCTGAAATTATTTCGTTAGCAGTCAGAACTTTGCTTCGTACACTTTGACACTTTCGTTTTTCTGTTGTTGTTGTCGTTGTTGTTGTTGGACAGCGCCACGCTGCACGTTGTTGTTGATGGCTCCGGGCGCACAGTTGAAACGAATCGCCAGACACATTGACCATGGGCGGGCGCCGTGCCCGGTTGGTTTGTTTGATGCTTTTAGCTAAAGGGCCAATATTGATTTCGATCTTAATTAACTTTGGCACATTTGGAAGGCAGTCGCACAGTTGCCAACAGCCAACGCCCACGCCCAGGACCATGCCCACGCCCACGCTCACACTTTCCGCCTCCTGGCAATGTATATCTATGTCGAACGACCCTCTAAAAAGCTTTATTTGTGTTTGTCACATACCTGAGTGGCGGGTAGTTTAGTTTAGTTATCAACTATGTAAAGTTTGGCGGATGCTATTGCGGATGCCCTACATTAAGATACATGATTTTAATATGAAAGCAAAATTAACAAGTAAGTGAAAATGGATATAGGTAGTTCAGCTCTGTTCGTCGTCCTGATTAAGAATATATATACTTTATGGGGTCTGCCACGATTATTTTTGAATATATTTTTAAATTTTTCATTTAATTTTCACATGTTATATATATATATTACAGGGTATTTGAAAGTTGTTCATTCACATATTTCTCTCCTCTAGTTGTTTTCTTACTTAGGTAACTCCTTTTGCTAATTTGTTTGTGTGTTCGCTTCGCTCTCGTTTACTGTTTTGCTCTCTCTCTCTCTCTTACTCTCTCTCTCTCTATCTCTCTATTGGCTTCTGTATTAGTTTCCCTTTCGCCCAGGTTTTGCGGCATATGCAAAAGCCCCAGGACTAAAATGGGTGTCAACCTGAGATGAAGATGACTAGAAAAGTTTGTGCTGTGGTTCTGTGGCCCGCTCGGCTTTGGTTTTTCCAATTGTCCAATACTTTCTATTGCCACTTCATGTAGGTGTATATATATATCTCTGTGTATGTGTGCAAGAGTCTGCCTCTGTGTAGGTGGACTTTTTGTCAGTGTAGCAGCCTGGCCATTATCACCATGTAGGCCTGCTTCTCCTTTTTTTCCGCACAGTGCACTGGGCATGGCATTTTTTGATTGCTTTTACGTTTTCTATTGCACATTGTGAGTGCTACATAAAAAAGCAAATATTTCTCGTCTGGGCCTTTCTCTACCAATCCAACGAGCAGGCTCTGTGGGTGCCCTTTGACCGATCAAAAACAATCAAATATCTGCAACTGTAAATTTATTATTGCCTGTGTTTTGAATACATCTAAGCTCAATGTTCGGCAGCATCAATTGATGGCAAAACAGTTTTCTAATACAGCTTGTCAAAGAAAATGGCCCCGAACAACACTTTTCCCCTAGATTGCATTGAAATTGTTAACGCTCAATTATTGTATGAAACCTACTTTTTTGACTTCTCAGCATGCATAGTATGGAAATTCCTTGGAATTGTTCTCTAGAATTTCATTTGAATTTGGTTTCCATTAGGAGTTGCAAAACCATATTCATAGTTACCCATCTGCCTGTAATAGTTTTACTTGCTGTCTAATTATTTGCAAACAGAAGTGGGAAATTGTGCGGCAACTCTAGTTTCAGTTATAGGCAATAGATTGAATAGGCTGCCTGCTAGCTCATCCCATTGTGTGTTGCTTATTAATTAATTAAAATCATGTTGCCAGGGCGGAGCGTTCAGTGAGTGGCTCCACCTTGGTGGCTTTGATGTGCATTTGTTGACTTAATTAAAATCTAAGCACTTTTAACTTGAATGGCTGCTTATTAAAATTACAAAAGAGCCCGGCTCAATGAAAAGGTATTTAGTAATAAAATTAATAATAATAGGATGACTGCCTGAGCGGCTGAACTAAGCGTAATAAAATTAATTTCATCATTTTCCGCAGCCTACACTCCAGCTGCAGCGTATCTCTTTAAATGATGCAACAAATTACAACAACAAAAATAAATAAAAAATAAATAAAAATCAAGTGAAACGAAACCGAGAGCATGTTCATAAAAAGCACAACAAGAGCAGCACAAAACTTTTAATTAAACAATTTCTGGGCTGGCAACGCAAAAATCTTGTAAAGACAAATTTCCGTGCGCCAAAAAATAAGCGAGAGAGAGAGAGAGACCAAGAGAAAGAGATAGAAAAAAAGAGGGGAGAGTGAAGGAGACATAAACAACGTGAGGCAACGCATTAGACATTCAAGAATTTAAATCTAATTAAATTTTTAGCTTTCTGCTGTTGTCATGCAAATAAATATATAAATACTATATATACAGATATATATAGTATATAGGGCGAAGAGCACGCTATGGCAACAAGACGAGCTTAAAGACCAAAAGGAACGTCAGAATCGCAAGTTGACGAAAAGTTTTAATAAGGCAAATTCGGGCAAATAGAAAACACAGTCAGAGAGCTGAACAGAGGGGCAGTTGAGGAGGAAAGGGGGCATTCATTAGAAGCACTGCTGTCCAGCTATAATTAAAGTTTACTTTTGTGCGCTGCTCGCTGCAGCTGCCGAAGCAACGACAACTTTTGGCCCAGCTGCAGCGAGCAGATAAAAAAAAAAACTTCATAGGTAACAGCAGAAGCAGCAGCAGCAGTATCCAACTTTGGCTTTCAAAAACACATTACACATTTCTTTCAGCCACAAGCAACAACAACACTATTGTTTTCGCGTCTGAACCATTAAATTGCCGTCATTTGCCTTTTATTTGGGTTTTTATTACAATTTTTTTTGGTCCTCTTCTACTGTTCTTTTCGCTTTTTTATACCCTAACTGCATTGAAAATGGGATTGCAGGACATGATAGTTATATGAAAATATATGTGGCAAGCAGAAGTAGGCGTGGCAGAATCTTATTATTGATTAAGAAAAGAAGCTGAGTCTATATAACCATGTCCGTTTGCCTGAGTGTCTGTCTGTCTCTATGTCTGTATGAACGCAGTGATCTCAGCTTAAAAGCTTAAAACTTAAAATTATTAAAATTCTCCGTAATTCTATAAAAAAAAAACCTTTTGAAACACTTATAATGCCGCTATCAAGCTTTCAATGTTTAAAAAAAAGTATATAATGAATATACTATGAATTGGGATTCAGGGTATCTCCTAGTCGAGCACTCTCTACTAGAGCAGTCTGTTTTTATTTGTTTGCGCTAGCCGCTTGACATTTTCGCATAAAAATTCGACAGCACAAAAATTTCCATACCCACAGACAAACCCTTTTGATGTAGCCGCGCTTTTCACTCGAAAATCACCACCACCACCAGCACCAGCACCAACAACAACAACAGCAGCAGAAAAGAAAGCCAAAAAAAAAAAAGGCTAAAGATGGCCAGATGCTTGGCCCTGGCCAAACAAAACAAAGGGCAAACATCACAGCGCCTTTTTGTTTGCGGCCGTGTCATTTTTACAGACTAAATTAAAATATCTGCCACAACGCAAAAAATGGCGGTCTAATTTACATTTGTAAAGTGAATACCAGCAGCCTTTTTTCGTTTTCAGTATGCCCTGCACTGCAGGTGAGCAGGGGTATCAATCACACGGAGTTTCCCTCAGCCCTTCACAATTGAATTTGTCTCAGAGAGGCAAGCAGCTTGCCTTGAAATTAATGAAATGAATCCTGAATTTCCCAAGAAAAGATTCGAATCGCAAAAACATTTGTCTGCCATTTATTGTGCTCTATTGAGTGCAGAGCTGTTAACAGGGCATCAACTAGTCGTGCAGCAGCAAGTTTGTAGCATTCTTAATTCTTTTTTCCTACTCTGTTTTGGTTAGGACAGTCAAATCTTAATCACTGTCAAGTTCAAGCGCCCAAGGCTCATGAATATCAATGACATAGCTGCGGGGAGCCGCAACCCTTTGCGCATCTGCCAAGTTGCCCTCCGACCTCTGTCCCATTGGGGAGCTTTAGCTTTGATGCGTTTAATTTTGAAACGGGACAGTTTAAAAAGTGTTGTATTAAATATGTAGATATATGTATAGTTGTTCCATATGGCATTCAATTTTGATGCATTGCATTGGCTATCGGCCGACTATTTAATGCTCGCGCCAAACTCTCGTAAAAGTCATATGCACATATTTTACCCTTAATTAATTTTTAATGACATGCCATATTATGCATTTATGACCAATTTTATGGGTCATGCATAAAGTTAAGTGCACACGTATTTAAATTGCAACAATTCATCGTATGTGTCGCCCGCACACAGCACACATCACACAGCAGCAGCGGCTGAAATGAGGCCAAATCACTCAATCATTTGTAGTTAGGCCATAAATGGACCAAAAAACAATCAAATTTCATACTGAATGGGATAAGACTGGAATAAGAAAAATCTTAGAACCGTTTAACTCCATGACTAAGTATCATAAGCTGATTCAGCTCAATGATTGCCACAGGTTATCAGGTATCATTTAATTGACACACTTAAGCCCGTATCAGAAGCTATTAAAGCATGAAACATTTCGAAAAAGGAGTATCTAAGCTAAAAGAGAGATATAGAGAGAGAGAAAGTGTGTGAGAGAGAGACAGCAGCAAAGTTTATGAGAGCAATATGTGTGCGCTCTGTTGACGGGTTGAGTTTCGGTTAAGTCAAACTAAAACTGAAGAACAATTAAGGAAACTTTTTGTAGGCTATTTGCAGTTCTTGGCAAATGGGTTGATGAGATGAAATGTCTAAGTGAACCAGTCATTAGAGTTGTGAAATCAAATCTCTTTGTCAAACTATGTGTGTTGTCCGACACGGAGCAGAGTTGCAAATGCTTCTAGGCGAAATACTTTTCTGTATTAAATATTGTTGGCATTGCAACAGTTTAATAACATTTAAGTTTCTATGATATAAATAGAAATTTGAGTAATGACAGTGATATGTTTAACGTATAGAAATAATGATAATGATAATGACAATGACAGTTATAATGATAATAATATCATTATTGATAATGATAATGAAAATCTCAGGTAGTTGGAAAATATTATAAATGTTCTAATGATTATGATGATGACAATGATAATTAAAATCCAAATAATAATGATAATTCAAATATTGATAGTTTTAATGGAAATCCTTCCAATAACTATGATACCAATATTGAATAAGCTTATGATAATGACAATGACAATAATTAATAATAAGAGCGATAATGATATAATAATATAATCACTATCTTCATCTTTTATGAAAATTATTATGGTTTTGATGAATAATAATTTTGAAACTATAACTATATTCAATATCATATCTAGCAATAGCTAGTGATAGTCATAATGATAAATAAAATGGCAAATGATAATATTAATAATAATAATGATAATGAGCAAAAATATAATAATAATAGCAAACTTCAAACTTCCTATTGATAGTACATGGTAGTTCTTATGACATATAGAACAATTTCTGTATACTTCTTAATAATGCAGAGTTCAAAAAGTATCTAAGCTTAAAGCAACGTCAGAATCAAATATGAAAGTATTGTAATTTTCAAATTCTTTAATGTAATTTTTTTTCCAAGATACCCCCAGTCTATCTAACGACATGTTAGCACTGCAGCTTAACGTACACAAATCTTGCTCATATTATGACTTTCATGTAACTAGCTAGTACTTAACATTATAAGCATAGCACTGAGACCGTTTCATAAAAGGGAGCGGCGGCGAGTGCGTGGTGGGTTCCAGCTCATATAGTTGTAGTTATTATGGCACATTGCTAACGCGCACTTGGCTTGTACTTTGGCTTAATGCATTCATTCGACTGGCCGCATGCACTCAGCTTGCATTTAAGTGCAAAAGTTTCTAATTATGTTGCCAAAGGCTGAACGGGCAGCCAGTCGACAGCGAGACTTGGGCGACTCGAGACTTGAGTGTGTGTGTGTGTGCTGAAAATTAATAGACTGTGAATATGTTAATGATGCAAGTTGCATTGCTTTGAGCGGCTCTTTAAGCAAAATGTGGAGGAAGAAAAAAAAGAAGAAGAAAAAGAAAGAAAAAAGAAAAACTCAACCACAGCAAACTCAAAAATGAGCGGCGAACCGTTCCTGACCTGGTTGTACAGCAATATATATCATAATAATGAGCAATAAAATGTTAAATGCATATCAAATGGCTATACCCTTTGACCCGGCGCAGTTGCTGCCCCAAAAATGTTTGACCTTGGACAGTTATTTATTGTGCGTATTTTATTTGCCTAGTGCTAATTTAAATTTATTATGCCTCGGCAGTCGGTCGGACTGGTCCGGCTATAAATTTTAAAAGCTAAGCCGCCGCCCAGGCCGCAATCATTAATTATAATTCATTGGAGCCGTAAACAGGTCCTCAGCCTCCCTCTGCCCACGCAGTGTCACCCCTTTCACTCTACACACTACTCACTTTCCAGGTTTTTCCCTCTTTTTTTTCCATATCTTTTTGTGGGGCATGGCTGCATGCTGGCGAAATGCGTAGCCAGACCCGGCCCGGCCAACACTGTAAATCGATTATGTCCGGCAACAGCAAACCACTAGAGTCTATACAAATGGCCGCAACAAACGGGCGCTATTCAAATTTTGCATGGAGCGACCAGCTGACAAGCTGCACAAATGCTGCAGTTCGTTTAACGAAGTTGTCCTCTGTCATCCTGGCTTGTCCTGCTGCTGACAATGATGTAACTGCCGTTGCTGCTGCTGCTGCTGCTACTGCTGCCACTGCGGTTAGCAGCTGCAACTTTTGCATGGCCGAAAAATTACACATGTAAATTGCATGTGCAAACCGCAAAACGAGTTGTGCGTTTTGTGAGCGCAAATAAGGTGTCAATAAGTTGTGCAACACACACATGCACACACACACACACGCACACTTGTGTTACATATCTGCATTTGCACATGTATGCAACAATGGCATGCAACATCATAGGCAACATTGTTCGCCTGCCGGCATCTAATTTGCAAGTGTCACATGTCAATACACATACACACACATACACGCACACACGCACAGCTGGCCCTTCTTGCTGCTGCCATATTAAATGCCTTCAACACATTGCGCAATTATGGCAAACATGACGATGACAAGGACAACACACACACACACACACACATGCCTAGCTGCTGCTGCTGCTACAACTTGGCAGCGCCTTTGTGCGTATTATTTTAAGGCCAGTACGCAGCTCCGCTGACCCCCAAAACTGAAGTCAAAAACTTTAATTACAGTGCATGGACGGACGCCCACCTAAAAAGTTGCTGGGCGCCTCTTTTAAATCTATTATATGGCGAGAGTCGAGCAGTTGGTGGGCGGGGTTGGCTATTAAAAATTAATTTGACACGTTGCGTTTGCATGTCAAAGCGAGAGAGAGAGAGAGAGGGAGAGAGAGAGAGAGAGAGAGAGAGAAAGAGAGAGAGAGAGAGAGTGAGGGCGATTATGAAAGGGACCTAGCTAGGTAGAGACTGAGGACCAGCCAAAACTTTTGCCCAGCGCTTAGCTTGCATAATAATTAATGAATGTGAGAGCGAAATGAAAAACAAAAGAAAAAAAAAAAAAAACAAAAAAACACTAACAACAAAAATAAGGCAAATAAAATTGCAATGTCCACCCGCCCCGTAATTAACGCGTTTCGTGTGGCAACAAATGATGGGTTGCGGTTACGGGACCGAGCTACCTGGCATTCCCATTACATTTGATAGCCCTATGCGTGCCATTGTTGTTGTTGTTGTTGTTACTGTTGTTATTGTTATTAACTTGTTGCCGGCGTCTCATGACGCGCACCCATTTCGAGCGGTCGCCATCTTGGCCAACATGGCGTATTGCCGGCTTGAGCCATGTATTTTCGCGCCTCGCGCCGAGTGCTCTTTGATTGACAAATTGCTGGCCACGTTTCGGCTGGCTTAATTATGGGACCGAGCATAGTAATTAATGACAGCTAATTACACAGATCAAGCAGCTCGCCCCACACACTGGCTGCGGCTATATAAAGCACCCACTTGCCGCCTGGCTCTGTGTCAGTATCAGTTGCAGTTGCCATTGCAGTTTCATTTGGCTGCTAAAGTCATTCAATTTCGTCGGCTAATACCCTTGACTGCACGTACCGTAGTGGCTGACCGTGCTGTGTGTATGTGTGTGTGTGTGCCACTAAATCCTTGATCCCAGATATCCTGCGTCTCACGTGCTTCCGCAGCTTAGCGCTACTTTGGACTTGAACGGCGTTGTCACGTTGCAACTTGACCACCAGCAGCAGCAACAGCAGCAGCAGCTGTACAGCAGCATCATGTCGCTGCGTGCCACCATTAACATTTTCAGCATTTTACTGCTCTGCTCTGTGATGGGGCGTGGCAGCTGGGCAGCTGAACTGCGACGCGATGAAACGGTAAGCAGCAGCAGCGGCAGCAGCAGCAGCAGATCGCTGTCGGCAACGACAAGATAAACCAAATCACAAGTTGAGATAATGAAGAGCAGTCAGGACTTCACGTAGGGTGGACCCTAAGCTACAGCAAATGAGTGCATTTACTTTTTTTCTTATTTTTTATAATACCTTCCAAGGTTGCTATAGAGATGCTTTACTGTACATCATTTAGTGTTCGACCTGCAAGCTTCATAATATATATATATTTATGTGTTTTAAGGTAGTTTATCTTGTTGTCAAAGTATGTAGGTCATATGGAACTTTCCTCCAATATATAGTTTTAAATAGAAATATGACTTGATCTTTATGAGACTCAAGTATATAATGGACATATATTCCATATAAATTCAATAGATATATTAAACAACTAGCAACATATAAACTGAATACACTAACAGACTAGGCAAGGCATAGCGACAAATCGTAATAAGTAAAAAGTTAGTATTCCAAGATATATATATTTATATTTATGTATTTAAATTTGCCAGCGAAATATATGGTATTTGTCTGACAATCTGCATCTGCTTGTTTTTTTTGCATTTGTTGAAGTCTGACAATCAGCATCTGCTGTAAGATATTTCTGTTATTCTATTAATATTATTCTATTATATTTGCAAGTACCCACCGCCGGAGATGCTTAAGGAGCTGCAGCCCGTGCATGACAGCTGTGTGGGCAAGACCGGAGTGACAGAAGGTGAGTGCAGGTGGTAAATAAGCAGCATAAGCTGGGGCAACAGACTTGAGCTGAGCCGGATGCCGGACAAATGCAAACAAGCTGTTGCCATCTGTCACTGTGCTCTCGCATCTTGTGTTTGCAGCGGCAATTAAGGAGTTCAGCGATGGGGAGGTGCACGAGGACGAGAAGCTCAAATGCTACATGTACTGTGTGTTTGATGAGACCGATGTGCTGCACGAGGACGGCGAGGTGCACCTGGAGAAGCTGCTCGACCGTCTGCCCGACTCGATGCACGACATTGCGGTGAACATGGGCAAGCGTTGTCTCTATCCCAAGGGCGACACGAAGTGCGAGCGCGCCTTTTGGCTGCATCGCTGCTGGAAGCAGGCGGATCCCAAGGCAAGTGTCATTGCACCTGATTAGCGAAGAGCTGCGAGAGCTAATAAATTACATTTTTGCAGCATTATTTCCTCATCTAAGCATTGATGAACGCTGGACCAGGCTAAGCCCAACAAAGGCATTTGATTTATGTTTATATTTTATTCCCCATATTTTAGCTATATACACGTATACATATATATATATAGAGCATTTCCAGTTTTATACAAATAGCATTTTGACGAGCATTCCAAAAATTAAAAAAAAAAATTAATAAAATAAAAATGATTATACAATTACGCATAAAGTTTTTTGCAGCAGCTGCTGCTGCTGCTGCTGCTAGTTGGGACCTTGGGGCGTGGCACTGGGAATTGAATTTTATGCGAATATTGTGATATATTTACAGCAATAATTGTCGCAGCTGATGGATGGCGCACATGAATCCGCTGACTGGCAATGGCCTAAAGCATATTTAATTATTTAATTAGCGCTATCTAAAGAGCGCATCTATAATTTTATGCTACGACAAGCATTAATGGCATCGTCAAACAATTAAAATGCGGCTGCTGACTCCATTTACTGCTTGCATAAATAATTATAGCGCTTGCTCTTGTGCTCCCTCTCTCTCTCTCTCTCTCTCTCTCTCTCTCTCTCTCTCTCTCTCTCTCTCTCTCTTTCTCTCTCTCTCTCTCTTTCATGCAATATTGTTTTTATTGCATTTGCTATTGAAAATAACGCATCGATTGATATGTCATTGACATAATTTATTAAACTTTCAAGTGCATGCGTTGCCAGAGATGCTAGAGAGAAAGGCGAAAAGAAATTGAGTTGAATTGAGCTGACTTAAATAGATTATGCAGGGCTTATATAAAGCGGATTAAATGTTTATATATATATATTATTTTGATACAAATAACATCAGCTCTGGTCATGAAATTAGTAGTGCGACAGACCACTAAATGTTAGACAGCATAATTTAGAGTTTAGAAACAATTGTTAAGATAAACATAAGTTTCTTTTAAATGAAATGTATTTTTACAATTTTAATTTTAATTTTTATTTATATTTATTTTTTCTAACAAAGTTAACAGCATGTGTAACACCGGAACTGATTGTTTTCGTACTACTCTTATGTGCATTCTACACTCTCATCTCATTTGGTTTATATATTGTATAATGCAGCACTATTATTTTCATAAACACAGCTAAACATATTCATAACTGTCAATCAAGCGTAATACTATTATTTAATTACAAATTTGTATTTAGTACACAGAGTAGGAAATTAAATTCAACCCTTTCGAAAGTTTCAAAAATACTGTACGATGATTGTGTTTATTATATTTTATGATGTAATTATCAGTGTAAATTGAATTTCATTTCAGTATGAAACCCTAAAAGCTGTATGATTATTATACAAAAAATAAATAAATGTAATCCAAACATTTTATTCAGCATATAGTTTTCGGTACACATCGTTATATTCTTCTAAACATTTCATTACAACATTTCTATACCTATATAATACTTAAAGTTATTCCTAGTCAAACCCATTTGGAGCTGTGTAATTTGAACACGTTACTATTTCATTAGTGCTGTTCGGCTAACTGAATTACCTTCGGAGTACGCAATAAATCTGAATGGCCAGCGAACACAACATACAAATGACCAATGGCCATATCGGTTACAGGGCGTTGCTACCTGTGACAATCACCGTTCAATTTATGTGCTTCCGGTCTTTCATTTGGCATTTTGTCATTGTATTGGGATCTGTAGCGCTTGTTGTATGCATTCATTTGCTCATTTCACATACCTGGCAATTTGAATGCAATTGCTGTTGTCATTGCAACCGAGCTAGGAATTCACATTCGAATGCCAAACAACTAGTTACGGCTAAAGGTAATAAAATATTACAATTTTCCTTTTTACCCATATATCGTTGCAGTAAAAAATATAAAAAAAACAAGCATTCGAAACATATTGAGCGAATGCAAAGCACAGTTGTTGACGTGCAAAAAAGATATTTCAATGAATACAAAATGCAAAGAATTTAACTTTTTTTTTTTATTTTTTATTAGATATTTCCCAGGTAAATTCCCAAAGGTTATTTCCACACATGAGTTGAAGCTTTGAGTACGGAATAGCTTAAAACTAATAAAAGAAAAACGCAAAGTCTTGCCTAACTTTAGCCCTTATGACCGTTGCTTGTGGAGGCTCCAAATAGAGTAATTTGCGAATACCAGAAAAGTCAATTAAACAATTTAAACAAATATTTACATATGCATTTCTTATACCTTGACCCACAAAAAAATGTCATTTTCCAATGGAGGCCAAGTCTTTATTATTATTATATATATGTGTTTTTTTTTTTGCTTCTGTACAACTAGCAATTGCGAGCACGCAACTGGGAGTGGCAGGTGAATAGTTGCAGGTGAACAGTTGAAGTTGCATGCAATATGCAAAAATATATATTTCAAGTGGTGCATAGAGCAGCCGATGACAAGCAACTTAGATAAATATGGACATTGATTAAGTACGAAATTATACAAATTCTATGCAAAATGACTTAATGCGAAAAACTTGGCTAAAAACTTCGCCGAAATCGATATAAAACAGGCAGCTAGAAACGACTATCAAGCCAATTCGATTCTGAGTGCGGTTGTCAGACAGCTGCTGTGTCGCGTGTGTTGGAACACTTTTTTGTCCTGCCGATAGTTTAAAAGGGAACGAGCGTAGGTAAACAACAACAACAACAACAAGAGTAACAACAGTAGTAAAAAACGCGTCAACGGCAATTCGCATAACGAAAATTGAAATGGCAATTAAAAAACCATCCATCGTTGCTGCCAGGGCCAACTGTGTGGCACACACGCACACACACACACGCACACACGCAGAGCTCCATAACTGTTGCTGTTATTGTAAATTCATTCGTTCTTTATGATTGTTTGCCTGTGTGTGCGTGTGTGTGTGTGTGTGCCTACGTCGTTTTGTGGCTTTGTTTCGGTTGTTGCGTTGACATTTGATGAAACAAAAGTGACAGTTGTGCACAAGTTGACGTCTTTCTATTGTATTTTGTGTTAAAAAAAAAAAAGAAAAAATGAACGAGCGAATGGTAAATTTCATACTCGCCTCTACATTTATATGTATATATATATATATAGTATATACGACTTGGCAGGCGGCAGGGCGTGGCAACGCACGTGGGCATCTGGTTGTCAAAATTAACACAACGATTGTGCATTGAAAGAAAGGAACGTTGACAACAGCTCTGAAGCCCTGACGTCTCGGCCACATTTCCGTTTCCGTTTGGCAAGGTTTTTTTCTGTTTTCTTTTTTTTTTGTTTTGTTTTGTTCAGCTAGCGGTTAGAATTAATTTAGCGTGCGCTGAGCTCAGCTAGCAAGAAACAAATGATTTTTTGTTGGTTTCACTTCTGTCAGCCACCCGAACCCACTCTCTACACGCTACCCAAACCTCTTGCATGGCTTCCTGAAATAAAAATTACAAAAAAGCGCACTTAGAAAAACCCTCACACACACAGAGAGCAAAATATGTGTGTGTATATACATACATTGTCATTGTCCAGCTGTCACGCGTGGCACGTTGTCGTCTCTGCCAGCTCAACATCCATTTCCATCCTGCATGCTGCGCTAACACAGCGGGTACTTCAATTTTGTCAGCTGGAATGTGTAAGAAACCAATGCTGATTACATTGTTCTGCTGAACTTAAACTTATCAGCATATATTTTCTTATTCTTAATCTTGATAAAAAATTATAGAGAGTCTGAAATCTGCTAGCTGGTAAAATCTGTAAGGACTTCGTTCTTAAAGCATAGTCTGCTTGTCACATTTATACTTTTGCCAGCTAATTTTAATAATTAAGCCTAATTTTATCTCGATTTTCTATTATAATAGCATAGTTGATGAAGCATAATCTTCCACGGCGTGATAATAGAACACAAGTGTTTCTCTTATATCCCAATGCTCGATCCTTTTTACATCCTTAATAACTTGAGAATCACCTAACCACAGATACAGTTATATGTCTATCTATACCGACTTTCCATTAGCTACATCCAGCTGCATCTTCTAAAGGGTATTTAATTCGTGGCCCTTCCAATGCATCCGCTTCCTTTGTATTCCTCGTTTTATTTTGGCTTTTGTTTTTGTTTTTGATGTTGCGCTGTTTTTGTTGTTATGCATCGTCGCTTTTGTTCCGCTTTTCACAACTCGCAAACAAGGCCGAACGAGCGTACAAACAATTTCTGCTGCTCCACAGAGAGGCAGCATGGAAATGGCTTTGAGTGACTTTGGCCGAAATCGCGGACGTCGTCCTGTCGCAGCCTGCCTGTTAATCGCCTTGTCGCTGGTGCTCAGCGAGGCGCTGCTGTCGCCGGCTCTGGCGCAGCGTGACGAGAACGTGAGTTAATAAACGGAGCTGAGCTGCGCCACGCCTACTTAAGCAACACATTTTTAATTGCAGTATCCACCGACGAACGTACTTAAAATGGCCAAGCTCTTCCACGACATCTGTGTGGAGCAAACCGGCGTCAGTGAGGGTGAGTCAATCCAGCCATCTGTCTGGCAGCGCTGAAAACAAGAACAAAAAGCAAAAAAATGCTGAACAAAATAATAATAATGTTAATTGCAACGCTTGCAACAATTTACAGCTGCGATCAAGGAGTTCAGTGATGGCGAAGTCCATGACGATGAAAAGCTCAAGTGCTACATGAATTGTTTGTTCCATGAGTTCGAAGTGGTGGACGACAATGGCGATGTGCATCTGGAGCTGCTATTCAGCTCGGTGCCGCACTCCATACGAGACAATCTGATAGCCATGTCCCAGGAATGCATACACCCCATTGGCGATACGCTGTGCCACAAGGCCTGGTGGTTTCACCAGTGCTGGAAGAAGGCCGATCCCAAGGTAGGTAGACTAACCTAAGTCTTCTGCTTTACTAACCATCTTCTTCTGTTCTTTTAACTAGCATTACTTCCTACCCTAAAGCTGCGCTGCATTTGAATAACGTTTCGATTGATTGAAAAACTCTTGATATTTCTGTTTTAGTTTTGTCTTTAGCTGGTGGTGCTATAAGTCTTTTAAATAAACAATAAAATTAGTTTGCTGCAAAAATGATTATATGTGAAATATTTAATTAATGAGGGTTTACTTGAAATGGCATACAAATACTTATGCACAACACTGTGTTACCTATAAAACAAAATTGTGATTAAATTGAACAAATGGTTTTTTCTGCATGTTGGGTACATAAATCATGTTGGATCTCACACTACGCTAGGGGGAACCACAAATTGCCATTTCTGTCAGGTCACAAAGAAAAAACTATTCATAATGCTAACAAATTATTGCTAAAATCATTAAACATCAGATTTGGTGTAAAATTGATTGTTCAATGTTTAATTGATATATTTTTGTATTGTTATTGACATCAATGTCGAAATAAAATAAAATAAATAACACAATAAATTTATTTAAATTATTTTATAATATTTTAAATTTAATTAACGGTTTGACAAAATCTCTTCTAATACTCTGTTTTAAGTCCTATTGTTCTCTGCTCATAAATACATTTCGCTTCATCTTTTCACTCTATAATATATATGATTTTTAAAATGCGAAAAGTTGTTTCATTTTAATGGACATTCGTGCAGCTGGAAGTATTTTCATTTGAAGTCGCCATCTTTCATTCGAAGCTGCCACAGTTTGCTCCATTTCAGTGGCTCTGGTGCCGCCACACCCTCGAAAACAGCCATTAATTCTAATATATATTAATTTAACATATATTTCTTTTCGGTCGGTCAGCCGCTCGATGGCACCGACCCGCTCCCGCTCCCGCTCCCGCTCCCGCTCCGACTCCGCGCTGCCCTGCTTTTAGCAAACTTCATTCGCTCTCCCCTTCTAAAGCAGATTTTTATTGTTTCGTCGACTTGTTGCGCAAAGCTTTTCATTTTCCGGAAAATGATTTATGTTCGCCCGTTCACACTTGTGCTCCATTCTCTTGTTTTTTTTTACGTATTGGTTTTTATTTTTATTTTTTATTATTTTTCTATGGCTGTTTAAAAACAAATGTTAAAGCGCCAAAACAACTGCGCTTTAATGTTAGCCTTGGTTATTAAATTCTTTTTAGAGGATAGTGAAACACAAACAGTGATAGAATAGGGAAAGCATATATAATCCGTTTAATAAGTTTTTAAAATATCTTTATATATAACATATATGGCTAAAGCAAAGTCAGTCTCAAAACAGAACATCTTCTATTATTAAAGATATTAAAAACATGTTGGGAAAAACTTTGTTTCTATATGAAACCGATACCTATCAATAGTACTATAACTAAGGCATATTATAAAAAATGTTTATAAAAAGTTTTTGTTTTTGGACTTGCTGCAATTCGAAACTTTATTGATGAAAGTTTGACAAATTTATTTGGAGTTGATAGGAGTAAGAAAACCAACCCCAACTGGAGTATTAAATTTTGGAAAATAGGTTTAGTTTTTTTTGTCATATAAAATTCTCTTCTTTGTTTTTCTTTTGCTTGATATAATTGTCAGCGGATTTGTGATGAAATCGGTGGGCCCGCCTTTTGTTGTGCCCAAGAGTGTTTCATTATCGGCAGCTGGCATTTCTCATCCGGCCTATCATTACTTTCAACTTAATACTAATTTCGGTGTCATTGCGCCACTCGGCTCGGTGGATGCCCTTTGTGTCGCAGTGGTGCGCAATTGGCTGATGCTTCCTTTTTTCTTCTTCCTTTATTTTTTTAATTTTCACTTGATGTTTTCTCTTTTTGTCAGCCTACTAATTTGTTAAATGGAAAATTTGAGACAGTCTTCAATGAAGTGTGACTGGCGACACTTTACGTGGTGCGCTCCATTGAAGCGGGTGGTGGGTTGGCGTGGCCGAGTGGCTGGGGGGATTGGCTCCATGGATTTCCACACGAGCTGCTTGGGCCATTTAGGCAACCAATTAGCTGCCCAAATGTTGGTTAATTTCGCTTGGATCCACTAATGACACAATCATGTAATTGAATGCCGTCTGCTTGCAATACCTCCATCCCCGCTCTCTCCCCAATTCCCACACTGTCCACCGCAACTCTCCTCAAGCGTAATTTACAATTGGCCAGCTTCAAATAACTTGCCAACGGTTTTGGTGGCTGACCTGTTTACGCAGGCATCTCATGCATTTGAAATTTAAGACTGACACAGTTGGCACAGCACACTGGCATCCTGTGACCTAGTCCTGGTCCTGCTTCAGCTTCTACGCCTCCTGCTGGCGCACAATTAATGGAAGTTTAACTGTTCAATTGATGCTGGGTTTTCCTTTCCCTCTCTCTCTTTCTCCTTCTCCCTCCCACTTATTACCTACCTCTGCCGACAATTTTCATCTTCCTTTTTTTTCATTTTTAAACAGGAACATGCTGTTCATTGTGTGTTGCCTGCAGCTTTCGTCTCAAACGTTGAGCACGCTTTACCATTAGGGCACTTTGTTCATTTTTCATTTCGCTGAATTTTCTGCGCTCTCTCAAAGTTTTTCAGTTTTCTTTTTATGCTGCCTGCTCGACTGCCTCGACTGCCTCCTGCTTTTGCACTTATTTTACGGTCTATTGTTCGTTTTGTCGGCCACGTCCAGCGCACTCGCTGGCTCTGGCTCGTCCTTCTGGCTGACCGGCCATTCGGCCAACCCATTCATATTTCGATTCTCAATTTTTTCTTCTGATTTTTATTTTTTTGCTGTGCCAAAAGTAATAGAAATGGAATTAAATTTGCTCCTTTACATGCAAATGTGGGTCGCATAATTAACAAATCGTCCGCCAATTGGCCACAATTTTGTCTTGTGTCCCCTGCCACTGCCATTGCTGCTGCTGCTGCTGCCTCTGCTGCTCAACTGCTCTTCAGCTAATTCAATATGCAATGCTTGGCTGACAATTCGATTTGCATAAATTGTCGTTGAATGCAAATGCCGCAACGCGTTGCACAACCATCAAAAATTGTTTTCGATGCAACTGGAAAACAGAAAAACAGTTCAGAAAAAAAAACGAAACGAAATTCCATCTAGCTGCGAGTAACTCGAAAATCGCCAAGCTAAGCGTTAACAAACAAAAGTCGATAACGAAATACGAGAACTCTTCTCGATTTGTATAAAAAAATGAAATTAGTGTGCAGCACCAGCAACAACAACAACAACAACAACAATTGCAACAGCAACAGTAACTGAATTCCGGCAAACGATGAAGCGTCAAAGGTTTACCCTATGGCCATAGGGGTTGCGGGTGTTGCCAGGAGGTGGTTAAAGGGGCGGCGGAGCAGTTTTTGTTTGCTGGACATGGGCAGCAATCAACCCTTGCTGCTCTGTTCTGCTCTGCAGTTAAGGATGTTGTGCCGCATGGTCTACTTTTTTTTTTTTTTAAATTCTTTTATTATATTTTGTGCCTCTACAATTTTGTTTTTTTTTTGGTCGCTTGACGGCGGCTTGACAAGGCCTTTATCGGATTTTCGTGCTTTGCCACTGGGCCAGGGTGAGAAATATTTAAAAATATGTAAAATTGGGGATTGCAAAGGGTTACGCTGGTGTTGGAGGCAACACTACTAAATGGCCAGAATACTTAATCGGAGTTGCGGTAATAGATTCTGTTGGGGAAATTGAGTTTTGGATATAGAAACTCATAAAGATAGATTGGGAAAATCGTATATCTTAATAACTAAAATGAATAAAGAAGAGCATGATTTTATATGCGAAATATAAATAATTTGTATCAGCAATTGCTCCTTAAAGATAGAAAATCCAACCTCGCAAAGCAGCAATGAATTTTTATTTACCTTTCAGCTCTGAAAATGCCACAAAATGATGATGTGAATCTTCTGTACTGAGTAAATATCAAAAGAGCTTCATCATTGTGCTGCCCATGTGCACTTTAAAGCTTTGTTCCCAAAGTGCTTTAGACAATTGCACAATGATCGTTTCAAAATAATAATTATAATGTTTTCTACTCCCTTTATAATTCACATTTCTTTACGCATTGCTTTTACCCTTTTCACTCTCTTCAGTTCGTACTTTAGTTCCCTTTTTTCTGCTTAATTTGTGTAGCACTTGTTTGTTGTAGTATTTTTTATTGCTTTGGCAAAATTGTAATGGCATCAACACTCTGGCCAAATCGTGTCAAATGGCTTTTGAGCAATTACATTGAAAATTGCATTCACATTTACAATCAGAGTTAATGGCAGGCGCTGTGCTGCGTCGCATGCAGCATTTAATAATTGCGCATACGCAACGTTGCACTTTAAAGAGGCCGCTTTGAAGTGGAAAAGAACTTCGTGCACAGACCGGGCCTCATATTAGCAACTCGACTCGAGAATCTGTTGCATGTATGTTGCAAATATGTGAAAGGAGTGTGTGTGTGTGTACATAGATTACAGTCAGGCCGGTAGTGTCTTGTCCATTGTCTTTTGTTCGCATTTTAACTGCAGCATTATAAAAGGGGCCAGGCGACATGCTTGGGCCAACTTTGTGTCCAAGTTGCCCGCGGGTGCCTTCATCTAACAACAGCAACAACAGCCTGACAAGCAGCAGCTTGGCAAACGGCGTTTCTAGTCAAATTAACCTGCATAGTTTAATACTTGCATGCCTTTGTTGTTGCACGCTGGCACGCTGGCTCGGTGGCACGTTGCCCCGTTGCATTGTTGCCGTTTGTTGTTATTGCAGCATACACGTATTGTTATTGCTGCTCGACAACATTAGTAGAACTTCAACAAAACTCGTTGCAACATACAAGAATCTCAACCAACACGAACACACACACACGCAGACACGTACCACATGAATTACTCATCAAGTCGGGCCCCCGAGCCTGATTTCTAACCTGAATCCAAACTGAATTTAGGGCTGAGCACCTGAGCTGATCGTGTGTGTAAATAAACAGAGAGCTGTTAGCTTTAAGATGGCAATTAGATAAGTAGAAAATTTAAGCAGAATAGTATATAGTACCTTAATGACGAAGTTGAATTTATTATTCCATATAGTTCCCAGTCTCTGAAATCTGTTTACTTATAGAGTAAAGTCTAAAGATGGTAGACTGTAAAATACTGCTCTATAATATCATTGTTAGCCTCTGAAATGGGTAGTCTCTGAAATATTTTCAATTATAGAGTAAAGTCTAAACACTGTAGATTGTGGATAATTATAACACTCTGCAATATCATTGCTAATTAATTATAAATACTAAGAACTGATACAGATTTGTCACATAGAGCAAAGTTATTTTATTGTCTTATTCAATCATTTGCTTAAATATTTAATCTTGTTTATTTCTGCGCCACAATTGTCACTTCAGACTGTTTTGATCATAAATAAATTGATGATTTATCAGTTAGTCAGCGCTATTGAACTCACTTCATTATTTATTCAATGAGTTTTTCGTTTTTCGATTTTTTTGCGATTGTCAGCGACCAAGCGAGTCGTTGTCAAGCGTTCTTCCGCTTCCGTTCGTATCTTATGCCAAGGACCTGCTCGTTGTAATTGTATGCAAACAATGTTGTCGACTCTCATGTTCTATGTAAATAAACTGACAGTTAAATGCTAAACAAAGCACAGACCTTAGCATTGCAGTGCCCATGCTCCGCCCCGCCCCTATTCAGATGGGGCAGACATTCTCGTATGGTCAGCTCCTTTTCACTGGAGCAAATGTTAATGAATCAAAGGCAATAAGGGGCAACAAAATTTGGCTCCAACTACAAAGGGCAAGCCAGCAAGCGCACGCAGTCACGCCCACAGCTGTTGAAGTGTGGGTGGCTGCTGACAGGCGTAGGGGAGCAGGAGCAGGGACAGCACGTATGCCAGCTGATAACGAGGCAACGCGCCCGCCAAAGTCATGCATAATTAATCATTTGTTAATTATAGAGCTGTACACACATACAAACACACACACACAATATCACACATACATACGTAAGCGCGCGCGAGTTTGGCGCCATTTATGTAATATGCATGTACACACACATTTGACACCTGCAAAAGTTATTAGCGCCAAGGGCAAGTAATTGCCTTTGTTCGCAGCGAAGTTGTTTGGGTATATGTTTTTTTGCTTATTTCCCTTCATATATATATTTTTTTTTTTGCTGTGCTCATTATGAGGTGGGCGTGCGTATGGCGCCCACGTCATGACGGCGATGTCAGCGACAGTTATATAAATGAACTTTTCGCACACACACACTCACACGCACAGGAGCAGCTGGTGTAGTGTGTTGGCCATAGTTCAAATGGATGCATCTCGCGTTGGCTGAGCATCGCTCGCACTCCAGTTCGTCTGTCTTTGCTACAAATGCCAGGATATGCCTGGCCAGCTGCGTAAGTATGTGCTTGTGTATGCATGCGATACTCTATATGTGTACATGTGTGTGTGTTAGTGTGTGTCAGTGTACTTGTGCTACTGTACCATGTTTGCTGCGGAACAGGAAATGAGCACCTGCTGCTTATTTATATTTTCCGCTCACTTGAATGTAAAATTACATGATATTTTCTCTTTATATATATATATCTTGTTTTTCTTTTTGTTGTACTCTTACAGTTGCTGATGCTGTTGCTGCTGCTGCTCGCAGTCTGGGCAATTTTTGTGTGAAAATATTTTTAGTGGCACATTTGAAGACAGCTGGGGCGCCGCACAGCCACGTTGCGCGACGCGCCAAAATTAATGCTTGCATTTAAAGAATCTGCCGCTGAGATCGCGACGACTTGCTTCAGCTCAACTGCAGCCAACTGTTAAAGTATAGAAAATTAAATTAGACGCACAATTAAAAGAGACAGAAATTTAAAAGTACAAGTAAATATTTGTACTTAAAATGTCTGTATGCTGATTATCATATAAACATTCTGACATTTAAGTACTTGAGAAATAATAGAAAGTAAAAGTTTTCTATATGCAGCGCATAATAGTATGCTAAGCTTTTTGGTCCTTTTCTGCTTCGTGGCTGTTTTTGATATTCTAGTCTCCTCAATAAAATTTGGGGTTGACTTAGATAGTACCACCCTCAAGAACTGCTGGTTCTTCACTTAAAGATTTTCAACTATCCTCTAAAACTTTGTAGCTGATATTAGCCTCACAATTTCTTCATCATATAATTAATTAATTTTCTTTAGATTCAGTTACCTAAAAAGTTGTAGACTATAATCTAAAAATATTTCATCAAATAGAAATATATACGTTACTAATATATACGTTATTAATAGTTAATTTAAGCTACCAATTTTTCAGTTTTGTTTTAATCAAGCAATGAGTTGTTGACATATTTAATACAATTTTTCATTTGATTATAAGTCATCATAAAGTTGACCGAAATTCTGTCTCAGTTGTTGCGTGAATTATGACTTGACGTGGGTTGTCATCAAGGCATCAAGGAAAAGCTTGCATATGGAACATAAGCCAACATTCAGACGAAGATAAGCAGTGAATGAATTGCCGTAGCAACCAGTGTTACAGAAGACCCAGACAAGTCGAATTGTCGCCAAAACTCTAGCCACTGATGCCGTAATAAAAGTGCATACTGCCAACTTCAGTGAGGAGGCCAATGGAATGTTCAGATCCTTTTAAAATCAAAATAGAGAACTATCATAATAGAGAATAGATTCAATATAAAAGTAGAAGAAGGAGTTTTCTTTCCCATGGGTCTTGATTTTTATACTCATCTGATTCTAAAACGTTATTCAGTCAATTTTCATATTGAATTTCCTGCTTATTCTTTTTCAAATACTGCCCAGAAAGCTTTATCTTACAAAATCATATTTCAACAAGAAAAGTGCAATGTAAAAGGTTCAATAAAGTTAGCTTAATTAATTTTCCAGCTAGATTCAAATCTGTATAGCTGATATTCTTCTGCTGAACTATACTATATATATTATATATATTTTTATTTATATTTATTTTTATCGCTTTGCACTTGACATTACTTCTATTGGCGCATACCTAATGCAACTCGTCTGCTGCGAATATTAGTTAGTTATTTGTTAAAAATATGCGCGAATAAAGTTTGCCAAAAATGTTCGTTAAAAAATGCTAGTAAAGAAGAAAAACAACCAAATTTAACAAAATGTGGACTGTTTTGGTTGCAATGTGGCAGCCGCAGTGAATACTGTGTTGCCTGCCACCGGGGCAAGTGGCAAATGCGACTGACTGCCAAAAACGTTGCCGACTCATGTGCGTTGTAGTTGCATTTGTTGTTTACGGATACCCTGTAAATATTAGAATAGGTATCTAATAGGTTTGATGGGGGTGTGGAATTCAATGTGAGAGGCAAAAGAAAGTTTGTATTGATTGTATGTTGTGATTGAGTTAATGTAAGATAAAGTGGTAAATTTAAGTTGAACTATCAAACGAATGGAAGATCACATCTGCTGCTTTCGTTTTGATAAAATCATCTAACTTATTGTATTTCCATATACTAGTTACACATTCTCGAAACTATTTTATTACTTAAGCTCATTATACAGGGTATCAGCTAGTCATGTACTTTCCTTCTGGTGCACACTTACTTGCTGTAGCTGTTAAAGTAGTTTGCTGTTTATTTAACTTTTTTCAATGCTGTTTTTGGTGTTGTTGTTGTTGCCATTGTTGCTCATGGCACATAAATTGTTGCCGCTTTTGAATTTAAGCCAACAATTTGTTTGCTGGTCAGCCAACAGACTCGGCGGCCAGCGTTTCAGAGCATATGAAATTATGCGCCAGTTAATTGCAGTTGCTATTGTTGTTGTTGCTGTTGTTGTTGCTGTTGTTGATTGCGCTTATTGGTTAGCAGGATAATCAAAAGTGCAACTTTTTCAACTGTGCTGCAGACCGCATGAAAGTTTAATTACAAATTGCACAGTTTTTGGCCAGAGCCAAACACCAAAACTGTGGCCCATGTGCGTAAAATGCGAATACGACCGTCCGCATTTAAGAGTGAATTTAAGTCGGGCCATAATTAAACTTGCAGCTAGGTAAGTTTTAAATATGCTTTCTTAATATTACCTGGCTCCTAATCAGGCTCTCTTTACACCTGCATAAGCAGCAGGGGCCGGGGGGCGGTGGACGATGGGCCAGGGGGCGGGGCGCCTCATTAAAAATAACAGTGTGCTGCAGCGCAAACAAGCAGCTCGTCTTGCAGTTGTAAGAACAATTTTTATATATAATTTTCTTGCACTCGCTTTATGCAAGCTAATCCTTTTAGGAGGTGGTGGTCGGGTCTCGAGGCGCTAACTTAATTTGCTTGCAGCATAATTGCAGCTGCAGCGGCAGCAGCAGCAGCAGCCAACTGACTGACTTGTTAGTCAAAGTTTTGTACGTCTAATTGTAGGCGTCATTATTTGACTTAGCTAAGGGCTCGCCAAGCTTGCCGAGGGTCTCAGCAGAGTTCAACGCACCGCACCGAACCTCAGCCATCCATCCATCCATCCGTCCATCTCTCCTCTCTTGCTATCTGTGGCAAACAATTACTATAATTATAATTTAAATTAAAGCTCATCTAGTCGTGTCGCTTTGGCTTTAACGTTTCATTTAATATTTAGCCGAAATGTAGTCGGACCCATAAATCAATGCCAAACAACATGCTTGAGTTGGGGGCGTACGAGTGTAGTACACCCATATGAATACTCAAGTGTCTCGACGCAACAAATGGGACAAATTTCCATTTCTATCCAATGCCGCATAAATGGCACATAATTTACGATACCGTTATGTGGCAGCAGCGCAGCGGGGCTGAGCTGCTCAGCTAACCAAACATGCAGCAAACCCGTCCAAAATGCTGCTAACAATATTAGTTAGCGTGTGGCAGCACCAACAGCAACAGCAACAACAACAACAACAAGTGCTCCGACTAAAGTTTACATTCAAGCATGTGTGTGTGTGTGTGTGAGAGAGTGTGTGTTCATGTGTGTGTACGGCCGGCGTCAATGTGTGAAGTAATTAATTACAAAGCAACTGATGTGAATCTCTCTCTGTGTGCGTGTGTGTGTGTGCGTACGTATCCTTGCCTGTGTGCCTGTGTGTGTGTGTGCTCTAAGTTTTCGTGTGCTTGCGTATTGGATTATGATGCATGATCATGTATATGTTGCGCATTGTCACACGCACACTTGCCCAGAGCACGCACACACAGGGGACTGACTGACTGTATCGTTATCTAGGTTTAGGTATAGATGTAAGCTGTAACCGAAATAGGATTGATTTACACATCAGGTGAGAAATGAACGCGTCGCAGAGCCCAGATGCATTTCATTAATTACCAGCTTGAGCCAGAGTTTTTTTTTTAATCATTTTGAAAGTGTGTGGTTCACGTGCTTTCCCTCTCTATCTCACACTCCATATGTATAAAATTTAAAAATTATAGCCAACCCGTATATGATATTGCCAACAGAGTTGGAGTAAGTCGTTTTCTTACTAATACTTTCTCTCTCTACTTTTTCTCACTCTCTAAGTGTTTCTCTATCTCTATTTGCACAGTTTTAAGGATTTTCTAAAGCTTAATATTTGTAGCTGCTTTAAATGTATTTCAAACTTAAACTCTTACTTCCTTCTCCTTCTCTCTTTCTTATCTCCTATTTGTCACTTTCCGTACTCCATCTCTACATATGAAACGCTGTTAGGGACGTCCAAAGTATAAAACTTAAAGCTAAAAAGCTGCTTTAAATATAAGCCAGCAAAGCGAATGTGCAACAAATGTCAAAAGACGTCGGCAAAGATTATAAAGTATATAAGCAATATACATATATACACTTAAACAATATCTAAAAGATAAGCTTAGCCATAAAGTTAAACAGTTCCAGGAAATTATATCCTGTAGCTAACATATAAACTACTTGTTGAAGCTAGCGCATAGTAAACCAAATCATTTTGATTCACAGCGCATTCATATAATTCAAATTCTCTTCTTGATGTCTGTCATTTGGAGGCATGAATGAATCTCGAAACTCACATCAACTGGAATCTCATTTGCTACTTAAAAAGTATCTTTCGTGTAAAAGTTGACAAGGAAAATAAACGGATGTGTAATTAATAAGTTGATATAATGCAATCGCATTATGCTTAAATCAATTCCATTATATCAATTGAGGACACAGCACAGTCTGGGGCACACAAATATATCTCATTAGCACGACAACTGTGGGCGTTGTCTTTTTCGAGTGCTAATTATATTCATCAGTGTCATGAGCAATTCGATTTAAAATGGCGGCTGTGGGTTTGAAGGATATTTATGAAAGCCACACACGTGATATACGCACAAACACATACACACAGCCACCCACACACACACTCGGCTTGAAAAAATAAATAAAAAGTCGTCACGGCTGCGGATCGCTGCGTGCGGGTCTCTTGGCAGCGGGCAGCGAATAGCTGCGGGCGTCTGCACGGGGTGTGTGTGCAAGTGTGTCTGGGTGTGTGTGAGGCACATTTAAATTAATCACAGTAAAAGTGAATTGCCCAAAACAATGTAATATCCCGTTCAGGGGCCCCTGGGAGCTGTGCGGGGCAGAGTGCGTCAAACAAACAAAAATCTGTAAATGCCAGCAAAACCCCAAGCCCCAGAGCCTAGGCCTGAGTCCGTGACGAAACCAAAACACAACTGTCACTGTATGTGTGTGGGTGTGTGGGTGTGTGGTTGTGTGTGTGTGTGTGCTAGTTCATGCATGCTAGCCGTATGTGTGTGTCTATGTGTGCGTGCGGTTGCTCAAATTAAAACAAAGTGTCGTGCGTTTGATGAAAATGTAACGCGCTTTGGTGCTGCCAATGCCAATGCGAACGTCGTCGTCGCAGTCGGCGTCGCACATAAATGCTAATTGGCTTAAATGTGCGTGTGCACATGTGTGTGCAAGAGTGTGCGAATGGGTGTGTGTGTGCGTGTGTTTGTGGGCGTGTGCTCGTCCTTTGGGTAAGCTTTTTCTATAAGCGGCGCTGGCGGCGACTGCGGCTGCCTCCACATTTTCAGGTGTTCAAACTAAAACATTTTATAGTTTGGTTAATTGTCAAAGCTGTGCGGCAGCCAAAAAATACCAACAAAAAAACGGTAGAGGGGGTAGGCGGGTATGCGGCAGTCTGGGTTGCCCCAAACCTTTTATGACTTAATTATTCGTTGGTTTCTGTGGCAGCATGCGTGGTTATTGAGTACGGAACAGCATGAAAACTGATACAAAGAAACAGACAGCTGTGTGAAAGGGCGAACGAACTAGGGAGTGTTGAGAGTGTGATGTGCTTGGGTTGCGTGACACGATGCCGGGATGAGGCACGGAATATTAGAAATATATTAAATTGTGATATAATTGATTGAGTGATACATATATAATATAGCAAGTACAAATTAATAAACTATTGTACAAACTTGTATAAAGTGTATTTATATTCACTTACAAACATTGTTATTATTCATTTTAATAAAATAATTATAAATTCATTTTAATTTACATCCAATTCTCATTAAAATTATTAATTAAATATATTAATCTATGTATGCATGCAGCGCAGAGCTTTCCCCGTTTGGCAAACATCTCACATAAGAACACACTCAGCACGAGGCCAGCTCCGTGCAGATCTATGAGAGTCGACGGCAAGTGGCATAAAAAGAACTAAACGAAAGTGCGCATAAAACAGCGCAAGAAGCGTAAAAATTGTTTTGTTCGAAGGGGTGAGGAGTTGCAGGAGGGATAGGAGGGGTTACTACCCCTGCATACCCTGCTCACTTGGGTTGTTTAGTAAAAATTGAAAACAAGTGAAATAAAGTGATTCGGCGCTGGAGATTTTGTGCGTACGCGTGCGTTTTCTATTCAGCGTTGAGCGCGGAGAGTCTTTGGCCTTTTGTGTGGCTGCAATTCGATGGATTCTTTTATGTTTATTTGCCTTCACTCCATTACGACTTGATGCTCTTTAGCAGACAATCAACATTGTTGTAGTTGTTGTTGTTGTTGAAGTTGTTGCTGTTGTTGTTGTTGTTGTGGTGTCTTCTTCATCTTGACATTCCCGTGGAGGGAGTTGCCCGTGCAAAAAATGCAAATTACGAATGAAATGACTGAATGAATGTCATGGCGAGCTGTGAGGGCTTTTTGTTCTTGGGAATTTTGAAGCGTTCGCTGATAAATAGCAAACGCTTGGCCAGGCTTACGGCTAAACCCGCGCCATATATGCCATAATTTATGCAAATTAATTTATAAAAAAGCAAATAAAGTTAGCGCATGGCATTGCCATTGCCATAGACATATTTCACGCAAGTGCGACAATTTTCGCGCTTATGGCCAGTGGGAAGTACATAAATATAGTGCGCCTTAAAGTAGACTCATTTATATGGCTTTATGCGCAATTTCAGGCGCTGACATTTATGATGTATTGTTATATATGACTTGATATATATGTATGTATATATGTATATATTTATGCATGTCATATGTCTGTATGTCTGTATATGTGTGTGTGTGCGCGTGTGTGTAGTCATAGCAACTGACATGCGTCTGACGAATGGCTCAGTGACTACTTGGCCGACTAACTTGGCCGCTGGGCACAGACTTTTGTGTATGATATTTACGTATTTCATGAAATTCAGTCAAATGCGTCTAGTCAGTAGTCAACAGTAGGCGGCATATAAAATTAAAAAAAAAAATGGTCCCCAAAATTTCTGGGTTTATTTTCATTTCCATCGAATCTCGTCAGTGAGAACCGATAACGCATGCAAAAAAAAAAAAACATTAAATATTTCAGCTAACAAAATAAATTCAAAATGTCTGACCAGCAAAAGAAGTCCAGTGCGAAGCAAACACCAGCGAACAAGACGACCAAAGATACCAAGGATACCAAAGATCCAAAGCCCAAGCCACCGCCGACAGTAGTGCGTACTTCGCCCAACCACGCACATGATCGGGTAAGAATCAGGATGCTGTATATACAACATATTCCAAAAGTAGAATAACTGAACATTCCTTGCAGATATGGAAGATCATGAAAATGTAGCCCAAACGTCATGGAACTGATAACGGCGCATATCATTTTAAGGACTGAACTGAAATCTTCTGACATGTTAAAATAATTCCTCACTGCCCAGGATTTTTAAGATATTAAATATGAATTGCCGTTAGAAACTGCGTGTCCTTTAGAGCGCTGAATAAAGCGCAAAAGTACCAAATCACTCTTATAATACCCAAGAGTCCACTGGAAAGCGTGCGCAACGCATGCGCCAGCATTGAAGAGAGTTTTGCGCTCTTGGGAAATTCTCTCTTTTTGCTAGCAGCGCCTTAGCAGTCAGCTAAGCATGGAGTGTGTTATGATTGTTGGCCGAGCTTAGTCTAAAAAATGCTAACCAGTCTTATATCATGGCCCATAATTAGGCTTTAGCCTGAGTGCAAGGGAAAGGAATCCAAATTTGTTCTTTTTTTTTGTTAACGTCTAATTTGTTCTAACGCTAATAAGCACTTGAGCGCGCTGCTGCCTCTAATGCTCTAGTCAAGCTATGTAAAACACAAATAGCTAAGTACTTGAACTATTTATTTGTTTTTGCATTTACATTTGCATTGGCATAGACTCAAGTGCTGTACGAATCCTCAACTCAAAAAAAAAATATATATATATTTATATATAGAAAAAGAAGAAAAATGAAGGCGAACAAACAGCCAGGCAGAGCTAAAATAAAAGTGCTTGGGATAGGCCCACTTCTCGGCGCCTCAAGCATCATCAAGTCAATGCAATTTAAACCAAAACAAACTCAAATGCCGAGCCACAGGCCGCAAGCCGTCTGACGAGCGCTGTGCCGTGTGCTGGCCAAAAAAAAAATTTTACTTTCATTCGGGAAAATTGAGTGAAAACGATTGTCGGGCAGCCGAGCCGAGCCGAAACGCAAATATCCCCATCGCAGGCCAACGCGAGCTGCAAGGATATTTTGTGGCTCGTGCCAGTTTTTGCCATTGGCACTGCTCAGTTTCGTATTCGTGTCGGAACGTGGCGCTACATACCGTGCTCAAGGATACGCGGCGAACAAGACCAGGACCCAAGCGATAGTTCAACCGCAATAAGGGCACAGCCCGACTTAACTGTTCGACGAGATCAGAGTGTTTGTGTGTGCGCGTCTGTGTGTGCGTGTGTGTGCGTCTGTGTGCGATTCGTTACATTTTATTAGCGTGTGCACGAAATACAATAAATGAAAAATTAATTATTTATTTCAATTTCACAGTTATGCATAAACGCGCTGTCGTTGCTTTTAACGCTGATTGAAATGTTGTACCACTTGCTCCGTCGTTTTTATATATCTTATTTCTTGCTGGATTCATTTTGTATACTCATTGAGACCATGAGCCAGAAGATGTGGCAGCAGTATCAAAACCAACTTCAAGAACTACTGCAGCAGCTAAAGGAAATCCAGCAAGAGCATTCGGCCTTTGGCTCGACCCGGCTTAGCGGTTAAGTGAGGCCTTGCTGCGGCCGTGCGTGCGGATGACTTTATTAAAATTGTTAATTCACAACGTCGCCAACAACAACAACAACAACAACAACAGCAACAGTTACAAAAAATAAATAAGTAAAGTACGTAAAACGCGCGTGTTCAGCTCGCAGGCATTTTACACGTTGTTTGTAGACTGTTCTTACTTTCATTTGCCATAAATATCACATACGTCGTGTTCATTGTGTTTTTCTTATCGCGAAAAAAGTATATATTTATTAATACACACACATATATATTTAAGTCTGTGTATATATATGTGTGTGGGTGCTTTACCAATGCCCGGTGTTTGGTAAATCCTAGCTTAACGCACATGTCCATTTTGCAACGTAAAATTAATAACGCGCATACGTCGCGTTGGCCCAGCTCGTGGTAATTGTCATTGTTAATCGAGCGGCTCGGCTTGCATTTAAATCACTTCTTAATGAAGTGCACATGTAAGTTGCATAATATTTCATCATCATAACACTCTAATACTAGAGAGTACTTTAACTTTAACATTCACTATGCAAAGGGATAGGATTGAAAGACTCAATTTAAAGGTCTTTGCTTATAGTTGAGGAACATATTTGTAGAACTTTTGCTTCATTAATATTATGGGGAATTTAGCAGAACAAATTTACAAATAAAATTTAAAAGTTTAAGCTCTTTAACTATTTTCAAACATACAAATATAAATACAAAATTTTTATAAATATACGATTACGCCTATAAATTTAAGCTTAAGTATTTTCCATCATATAAATATAAATACAAAATTTATATAAATCTAGGATTATGCTCTGCTCATAGATTTAAGTTCGTATGCAAATATTAACAGAATTTATGATTTTATAAATACAACATTATGATTGATGAAGCAATATATTTATTTCTAATATAAAATTTAATCCCCTTTTAATCTTTTCAACAACTTCGTAACTTACGTTAAGACAATAAGTTTGTGATTATGAGGAATTCAAATGCTCAAAAAATCTAGACTACTTAATGGATTTCCATTATTTTATTACACAAATTTTAATAATAATTTTAAAAAATTTTGTTTGTTACAAAAATTATCAAATTTTTGCTCTATTAATCCCTTGGATTCTTTAAAAATAAATTAAACAATTTTTCCACCAACAATTTCATACTTAAATTTCAAGCATATTTAAACTTCGGCTTCGACACATTATTTATATAAATTTTTATCTCTTCTACCTTTTTCGCTTTGGCTTTATTGTTAATCATTTAATTGCATGCGCTTTAATTCTGTTTTCGAACAATTATTTAACTTGCCTGTAAATTGAGCAACGTGCCCCGCCCCATAGAGACGCCCACAGCCATAGCCAGAGTGTAATTGCTCGACGAAAATTTGTGTAAATTTTCAAATTTAAAATAAATAAATTAATGCAGAGAGCTTTTCTTATTTGCTAATCGAAGTGTTGGGCTAGTCATGAAATATTAAATGGAAATAAATAAAAAAGTATACATATTTATATACCATATATGTATACTATATAAATAAGAGGCAGCTAACCTGCATGCACTCAAAAGGTATGCACCATTAAGCAAGTATGACTCGCAGAATTTATAGTATTTTTAGTTGAAAATGAAAAATGTTATGGAAGCTGTGCAAGCACTGAAGATACACATGAGGTAAAATCAGTTAGCTGTCGGTGCATGCATAAAAGGCTCATGCAACGGCTCCTGCAGCAACAACAAGTCAAAGCATTTGCCGAAAAACCCAAAGGTAAACTCTGTCAAACAGACAGACAGACAGAAGGACGGACAGTAAGGCAGGCAGACATTTGGACTTGAACATGGAGCTCAGATACGAGCCAACTGGCTTATTTATAAGAGCCGAAGCCAGAGCAGGAGCAGAAGCCGGAGCGTAAGCACTTTGCCCACAGACAGAAGCGGAGGTGCGGGCCCAGGTAGAGCGCAGTGGCATGAGCTGCTGCTATTCAGTATTTGGTAGGTGGCTGAGCTCCTATTCACCTTTTGAGCTAGCTGGCACGTTTTATAATATTTATGCATGCGCCTGCCAACTGGACCAGCACTCATGAGCTGCTGGCTAAGAGGAGGCTTGAAAAAATTGCACCAGCAACTGCAAGTGTGTGTGTGTGTGTGACTGTCTGCTTGGCTTGTATATTGCCCAAAAGTAACACTCCACGTTCAAGTGGGGCATTTTCGGGGGCTCTACATATTCTAGTGGCAAGTTAGTAGGCTGCATGCAGAAATTACATTTAAAACTATTTTGCTTGGCATGCAACTGAATAAATACGGTAGGCAGGCTAAGCAAACATGAAAACCAGATGAAAAGCTGGCTGGATGTCTGTCTGTCCGTCTGTATGTCTGTCTGGTTGGCTGGCTGGGTGGCTGTCGCAAGCAGCGGGAATAGCAACAGATGCCACAACAAATGCCATTTAAATGGATGAGCCAACAACAAGAGCAACATCAAGTATAACAACAAGTTGTGCACAAACAAGTGCAGGACACAACACACAGGACACGCATGAAAATGAAATCGCTCAGCCATGATATGAGATAGAATAAAATGTAAATGCCATACACATACCCATGTTTTCTGCCTCTCTCTGTGTGTGTGTACAAACACCCACAACAACAACAGAAAAAGAATGAAAAGAGCAGAGACACAACCAGTTTGCATGTTTTCATGCAGCTCAACATTTTTGACAGTGTATCAAGCCGTTGTCTTACAGTGGGCCAAATTAGCTAAGCTATTAACAAAACTTGTGGCTGTTATCGACACTGGCCCGAATCTGCTAAGCGATGAGCAAAACTAACAGCAGCTGCTGCGAGACAACAAAATTGATCCATGGCTTGGCATTTTAACTGGTTTCTATTTCTTGGTCGTAAAAGCGAACTTGGTTTCTAGCAACGAACTCCCCTTCGGTCACGCCCCTGACTTGGTGCCGAACTGTTGCAATGGCCGTTTGTTTTGCTTATTCCCATTTGTTGCTTGCCTCCAGCTGCCCAAATTTATTATAGCAGCGGCAAGGAGCAAGGCAGCGCCAAAAGTTGCAACAACTTTTTTCATAGCCAATTCTTTGTTTTTCTTCTCTCTCTCTCTCTCTCGCTCTCTCTTTCTCTCTGTCTTCCGTTTGGACAGTTTTGCATTTGTCGTTTGTATTTTGGCCTTTTGTCACAAAGCTTTAACACATAAAAATGTTATTGCCCGATATGTAGTTGTAGCTTATGCTGATTTGTGTTGACCTACAATTGCTGCAGAGGAAAGAAGAACAGAAAGGAAAAAAAATGCAAACCAAAAAAAAAATGCCTCGTGATTCGTTGGGACTTTAAGGCTGATTTAGGAGCAGTCCGTATCTCAGACTATGCAAATGCTAAACAGCCGAATCAACTTTGTGCTTCTTATGTCAGTTTTTTATGTTTCCAAGTTTCCCCCAATAATTGTTAATTCCTTCAGGGACAATACGTAAAATAGCTTAAAAGTAACAGCAATCAAAAAGTTTTAGTTTATGTTAAGAGCAGTTTTTATTGTTTCATTTAACAAAATAAATTCTTACAAATATATACAATTTTTTTGTAGTTTAAATGTAAGCGTTTTATTCTATTATTGAAAAAGAATTTAGTCAAATGAAATAGTTCATATGTGTAAACTGAAAAGTTCAATTTTTGTATTCATTGTCTAAGCTTTTGCACATAAACAATAAAGAAAACAACTCTTTGTAGTGTAATATTAAACTTAGTTAATCCAGTTTCAAACAAGTTTTGTTTCTTATATAAATATTTAATACTTCTTTATGAAAAAATAATTTTTTACCTCCATAAATATTTTGTATTTAAAATCACAATCCAGATACTATAAAAACAACAAACATAATCCTCAAGCACATGCTGTTTGAAATTGAATCAGTTTGTTGCCATTCAAGTAAGAATATAAAAATAAAAAGATAAAAATAAACTTAAAGTTGCCTTGGCTTTCTTTGATCCAACTCAACAGTCATAAAAAGTTGGTTTTTTGTTTCTCGCATTTATGGTGGAGTCTATCCTCAAGTTTAACCCTTTTTCTACCAAATAATCGCCTACTCAATCGGGGCATAATTGCTGCAGCTAATGCTCAACACTTAATAAGACCATGAAAAACACTTTCAACCGCTTCGGACGCTCATCAACATTATGCTCAATTTGCTTAATCAAACTGGTCCCGAAATAACGGACAGGCAACTTTATAAGCACACTCACACACACACGCACAGAGTTGGCTAACACACACAGTTTGCTCAAAGTTTTAACTGTTATCTGTTGTCTATCAGCAAATTTGATGCGATTCTGTTTACCTATTTTAATGAGAAGCGAATAATGCTCGCACAAAAGCCAAGCCGAACGAGAGAAAAGGCGGAAAAACGGAAAACGGAAAAGCGAAAATGAAAACAGTGGGCCGTAAAAAGCAAACGAAAAACCAGGTCAAAGTAAACAAAACGAAATAGAAGGAAAATTTATGCAAAACTCAAAAAACGTACGAAAAGTGTGATTAAAATCAACTGCAAGTGCCTCATGTTTATATATGTGTGTATCTATGTGTGTGCGAGTGTATGTGTGTGTGTGTGAAAATAGCGTGTGTTGTATCAAATTTAAATGCACAGCAGTAAAATAATGAATTCTTTTGTTTGTGTTTGCTGTCCGTGTGGGCATTCAAGAGATGCCAAAACAAAACAAACAACAAAATTAAAGCAAAAAAAAAAGGGAAAACCAAATTTTCTGCTTATTTTTTTATTCTTCAATGGAAAACAGAATGAAAGTTAAACATACATGAAAGTGTGCCAAAGTTCTGGTTCGAGTGACAATGGGAATATACATACGAGCTGCAAAGTGAGGTTAACTTGATTCGAGAGAACTGGCCGAAGTTGAGACTTTGGCCAAATAAATTATGAAACGCTTCAAGTGTGCTCCAGAGCTCGGCCAAGCATTTCAATGGGTTTCTTTGGCCGCCTTTGTTGGTCAGCTAATTGCTCGCCTTTTGTGTTCAAATATTAAAAAGCAATTAAACTTTTGTATTCAGCTGTGAAGACTCACATAATTACAAAAAGCGAAAAGAAAGGCAAAACTGGCAAACGGGCAAAAATGAAAAGTGAAAAATATAGGTAGAAACCTAGAACGAAAAAGTATCTAAAGTACTACCAAGAACATGTTCTCTGCCGAATATGGAATTTATTTTTATATTTTTTATTCATATTTTTTAGAATGCATAATAGAATAGCAAAACTTGTGCGAGCTTGCATGCATTTCATTTAAGCTCTTTCTATAAAACTGTAGATTCATTGTTCCATGAAGTTTTGTATATGGTGGTGGAATGATTGTGTTGGTAAATCAAAGAATTAGTTAAGATGGCAATCTGAAATAGTGACTTAAACTTAAACATTTCTATTAATATCTCTTAATGTAAAATTTAATTTTAATCACAGTAATTAGCTTGTAAATTAGTATATTCCATAAGGTATTCTCATAAAAAAAGATAATATCAAGCGCAAATCATTTTTATTTATTTTATCTTAAGTTCAAACATTGCTTTTGCTGCAACTCCTAGCATTATGCTCTAGTCCACTTATAGGCTGCTGACCCTACTCACTGTGCCAACAGAATGCTAATAGCTCTGTGCTTACATATATATAGACATATACATATTTTTGGCAAGCACATGCTTGGCATCTGTCTATAGCTCGCAGCCATTTTCAAATGGCTATCAATAAAACATTGCCTACTTTCTGGGGCGTGGCGCAGGCCCATAACTTTAACTAGCCTCATATGCACACACACAATCACACACAAAGGGAGTGTTTATATTTAGCTTATTCTCAGCATTTTATGTGGCCGCAAAATGTTGTGTACTGATAGGTGGATCTATACCCCTTGGCCTCTTTGTCATCCAAATTTGGTGAGCAAATAAAACTAAAAGCAAATAATGCACACAGCAAACATTTCATTTAAACAATCAACGTCAATGATCTGTAAACAGCAATGAAAAGGGCTTTTACTACCGCCAACAACAAGCAAAAAAGCAGCAACAACAACAACAGCCGCCAACACATTTTGGTGGCAAACAAAAGGCGTGCACATGCATATATCATACAAAGGCAACAAACAACATACACACGCACATAAGTATATACACACACACAAACATACACCCGCTGGTACATCTTGCCGTTGATCGGCCATTGTGCATCGCATAAACACACACTTTAAAAACACATCAAGCATACGTCCCGTTTGCCAGGCGTTGTTTATACGTGTGCAAGACACATTTGATATGAAGGTTGCCTCGCGGGTCGCTGCCAGCCCACAAGCCGTGAAAATGTTTTATTCAACGGCAACAAACCAAACTAAATAGAACAGAAAATTGTGTGTCTACAGGCAGCCCCACCGCACACACACACACACACAAACACATACATACACACAGGCTCAGAATAACATATACAACAAGCAAAGTTCCGCCTTAAATGTAGCAAAAAGCAGCCTTGTTTCACTTTTTCTTTCCACTCGCACACATGTGAAAAAACAAAAAATAAAAACAAATATAAACAAAAAGAAAACTAAAAATAAATAAGCCATGAGCTAAGAGCGCTACCCCACTCAGCTTTTTTTTTCTTTTTAGGGGCTTAAGAGCCCAAATAGCATTATGAAAATAAATCCAAGTCGAAAGCAGAAAATATTTATGCTAATTAACTAACAAAGTACAACTGAGCTAAAAATTTTCCATTTCTATTTGACTTTAAGAACAGTCAAGTTTAAGAAAACTCAAAATTGATTTAAGTTTATTAGATCAGCAATCAGCTGCAGCAGAGATATACTTATCAGGCGAGCTCAATATATCCTGTACACTATAAACATTTGAAACGGGTTATATTATAATTTATTTCTATTTGAAAGAAAAATAAAATACATATCTTTTTACTTTAATTAAATAAATTTAAAATTTCCAATCCTATCAAAATCAAAATCAAAGAAATATTGTAGAATTTTAACGCAATTTATGAATGCCCCAAAAAGTATGCTATGATTTTTATTTTGAATATTTTTCTTTTATGTAAAATTTTAAATTTTTTCCCACACTGAACTATCAAATAAAATACTTTTCCGTAGCTGTGTAATTAAATAATTTATTAAAAATAATCAAACTGATTTATAGATAAATGACTTTAAGCTCCATTTGCTGCACAGTATTCCACAGTTGAACAGACACTCGCCTATTATGTTTTTGTTGCCCGTTCTTAACACTAAAGTAAACACATGTTTACAGCACAGACTGAGAGCAAACACTTCGGCTGCTCGTCGTCTTATGACTGCATGAAAATGTTCAAGTAATTATTAAGTGGCTGCCTCTTTGCGGCATGCCTTGCCACAAGCTAGCAGCCAGCTGCTTGCAGCTTCTGTTGCTTTTTTGCGGTTGCCTCCGATACTCGTGTATGCAGAGCGACATGTGCTGCAGTTTTTAGTTTCCTTCTCTTTTTTTTTTATTAGTATTACTTGTGTTAGCAAGGCAAGTGCTGTGCCGGCCTGGGGGGCGTATGCGCAACGTTTTTTGAGGCCAAATGTCGCTGGCTATGCGCCACATTGTCAACAAACTTGAAGGATTATCAGAGTCAACAAACTGAGCGGCTGCTCAAGTTCGCCCGGCCAGAAGCTGCTGCAGCAGCAGCTGCATATTTAAATATGCATTTACGGCGCAAACATTGAACAAGTTCAGGCTAAATTAAATTTGAGCCAACTCAAGTCTGTGCTGCAAATAATTTCATTTTGCAACTGACCTACGGTCATTTATACAGCATTTAAATTTAATTTTGTTAATTTATTTTCAGCAATAAATTGGGCAGCAAAGACACATGCCAAGGCAGTTGCCATAACTGCACTCATATGCATAGACATTTAACAAATATGCGGCAAACGTGTGCGCATGCATATGGAAATGTGTGAGCTGTGTGTATGTGTGTGTGTGTGTGTGTGTGTGTCTGTGATGGCAAAATTAGTGCTCGCTTTAATTGAGTTTGTTAATATTTTAGTAATGGCCACGGCCATACACAGCAGCATTGCATTGGACAGTCGAATGGCCAAAATGGCCAAAATGTTGCATGGCAGCTGTCAGCCAATTTTATGTTATAACTGTAAGTCCGACACGTGTGTGCAGGAATGTGTGTGTGTGCGTGCCAAAAACTAATTAACTGACTTTGCATTTGTGTGTATGTAGTTCTTTTTATGCCGCATATGCTTTTGATTAATTTTGAACTATTAATATTTATGCTGTTTTGCTATGCGAACTGAAATCGAGCAACTTACAGAGGTCAGCTAAAAGAGAGGGATTGAGTTGGCGTATTGTGGACTGCTGTTAGTGCTGGTGTGCCTTTAATGTTTCCGGGTCAGTCACAGCAGTCACTTCCCTTGAGCTCGTTGTCGGCGCTTTTGTTTGTCAGCATGGACGATGACACCGGCAGACAGGCAGACAGGCAGGCGAGCCGGCTGGGCCAGGACTTGACGGCAAATGCCGCTAGCTGCGCTTTTTACACTGGACTAGCATCTGCAGCAGAGGCACTGGCACCAGCACCATCACCAGCACCAGCACCAGCACCAGCACCAGCACCAGTAGACAAAGCGGCTGTCTGTCGTGCGTCCCATGCTGTGCACTTGAGTGACTAAGCTGCAGTCGCACGAGCACACAGCCTAACGCCTGCTGACCCCGTTGGCCCACGACAACAGCAACAAATAGGCATCCACCCACTTGGCTGGTCTGCTGCACATTTGCGTGTAGACAAATTGAGCAGGACATTGAATTGTCAGCAGCTCCGGCAGCTCCGGCAGCGACGGCTACGCAACAGCCCTTGACGCCACTCAAATCCACGCCCACAACCAGCTCAGCTGCACACTCACTCCTTCACTCTCCCACACTGTCTCTCTCTCTCTCTCTCTCTCGCACTGCTGTTGATTATATTGTTGACGTTGATGTTGATGAAGCATGATTTGGACTTTCATCTTTATTGCATTATGCTTAAAAACTATTAGCGCCCCCCGCGCCCTGCCCAACCGCGGCACGAGTCCCGAGTCCTGCCTGCCATCGCTTTGCAGTGTCCTTTCGCATAAAATGAGTGCATTAGCTAAACTGACGTTGATGCGGCTGTGGATGCAAACTGAGTGCGCTTAACGCACAGCGCTGATTCCATTTTCCTTCCAATTTTTTTATTTTTTATATTTTTTCTATATGCACTATTAAATAATTTATAAGATTAGTAGTTTGACGGCATTTTAAATAAATTACAATTCGACGCAAACAGCTCTTGGGGGTACAAGAAATGCAGCTTGACAAATTGAATTTGAGTGTGGTCAGAGTAAATTTTAAATATGCCAAGATTTTGATATGCAAAAAGGATTCCAGAGTCTAGCTGAATATAGAGTGAAGTAAATTATGAAGGCCTTTGAGTTCCCCCTTGCTCTGGCTATGAAATTACTTTCAATTAAACACATCCAGTAAGTGCATTATAATAACAATCTATTCCATTACTCTGCAGTCAGCTTTGTTAAAGATAAAAATTGAGATTTACTCATTTGAGTAAATTGTTTTAATATTAAACTAATCTGTGAATAACCTAGCTCAATTCCATTTCCTTTGAAATTTCTTCGAATTTCGAAGCAAAGCATCCGAATTAATGAATAAATAAATCGTTTTAAGTGCTGTCATGAGAGAGTCAGAGTCACATTTGATGGTCGCTATTAGCAAAGCTCTTAAACACTGAGCTGCTTAACATCAAGAGAACCTCATGGACTTCCAGCACACATAGCATGAGCTTGTATTTCATAATTGCTTAAACTGAATTGCTGATTATATCGATGAGTCGGCTGCCATCCAATTGAGTCGTTCCATTTAATCTATTAATCGTCGCTTTGTCAATAATTTATTATGCATTTTATGTTGGCCATTTAAATGATCGTAATGGTTAACAATATAAATAACAAAGCGCTCGTTAGCATGCATTATGCGTGTAAATAAATTTAACCAGCTAGAAAATAATGTGCGCCAGAGTCAATAGACAAATGGGGGCCATCGTCCAGAAAGGAAGCCGCCAACAAATCCAGCACTAAAACGTTAAAAAGCTTGCCCAGCGTGAATCTTGATAGAGATAATTTATTAATACCATCAACGACAACAATAACAATAAAATGTAAACAAACGACTGACGGGCAACAGGACGAAGCCGGCAGCAGTAGCAGGAGTACGAGCAGCAGCTGTCATTGTCATTGTTCGTGGGAACTTTAAACCCCTTTTTACTCGAACGCAAAGGTGTTAGGTGAGTGCCGTGTCCATTGTGCGACGATCACACAAATTGATACAAATCAAATTGAGAAATTTGATTGCAGCTCTGGCAGCAGAAATTATAAATTCCGACCGAGCTGCTCGAACGGCTCGTTGATCATTAACAATGGGACATTATATTAGCGGGAAGCCCCTCCCATTGCCATTCCCATTCCCATTCCCATTCCCATTTCCATTCTAGGGCGCATAACAAAGCAACAATTCAAGTGTGTGTTAATCAGATGCTCAGGCATTGGCATTGTATCTGCTGCTGCTGCCATAGAGCTCAGCACTTATTGTCCAGTGCCCGGTCTTGGCCCTGTTATTTACAGCTACACGCACGCAATGGCCGCCCACGACGGACCCAAGCATTGTTGGATTGTGATATTCATGGCTTAAGCGTGGCCCAGTATTGTGCGAGATGTTGAATGATACCAAAATACCGCATTCAGTTGTCAGTAATAATTCACTTGCTCAGATCGTTCTGGACATGATTTGATAGATATTTATTACTAATTCATGACACGTCTGATTAAAGCCTTAAATTAACACTTATTAAGGCGCATGCTACTTTTTGGCCAACTGCTGTTTGAGCCAAAGCAATTTACCAAGTGTCAAACTGTGCACAATTAACTTGTTACTCCTTCCGCCCCGCCAGCGGCGCTCCGTCTGGCTCCCATTGTGTCAACAAATCAATCAAATTGACTGCAAAATTCATCAAAAAGCAGCGCAACTGGAACTGGAAATGGCAATCGCTCTGTCTGCGTTCTGCGGGTCGAGTGGACTTGAAGTGGAAATCAAACTATTTGAAACTATTTGAATTGCATTTTGAGCGGTTAAATAAATGAAAAACGTTGCACTTGACTTGACTTGATTTTGATTTCGATTTGACTTGAATGCAAATGCAAATGGCAAATATGGAGAATCCACTTAATTACATGAGCTGATGGGGCTGAGAGACTGTCAACTGTCGTCTGTCTGTCTGTCAGGGCCCGTTTTAATTAACCTTTGATGCTTCACGTCCGTCATTATTGTCGCTTTAACTTTTGTCAGCGCTCAAAATTATACACAAAACTTAACTCCGCAACGGACTTCAATACCAAATACCGAATAATTTAGTTGCCACCTTCGAAGTACAGGTGAAGGCGCCTGTCGGAAACTTTACAAGTTTTAGCCCCAACTGTTTGCACAAATATCACACAGACAGAGAGTGGGTGTATGTGTGTGTGGGTGGGCGTTGATTTACCATAACTCCAGACGACATTCGGACGTAATATTATTACAACAGCTCATCAAAGTTCGGTGTATGGCGCTTAGTTAGATGCGTGCTCTGGCCCCATCCGCTGCATACACACACACACACACACAGTCACAAATTATACTTTTGATATCAGTGTCGGCAACGTCGCTAATGTAGATGTAAACGCTGCGTCGACGTCACTGCCGCTGCCGCTGCCACCGCCGCCGTCGCCGTCGCCGCTGCTGCCTCCCCTTGGGGCACATGGCAAACGAGCCCTCACTTTTATCAAGCAGCCCGTTGGGTATTTGTGCAGCAGCAATGGTAAACTTTGCCGAATGCCGTGCTATGTGGTCGTGCCAGGGGCTAGGCACCATACCATACACCTACCCACCTGTCCCACCTGACTCGGCAGAGTAGTCAAAAAGTTTTGGCTTTCGATTTGCTGCCGCCGTGCCAGGCCGTGGCCAAAACGCAAATTGTTGAAAGTTTGCACTAAAGTCGTTGATTTCATAGCTGAGAGGTGAGCTCAACTCGTTCAGAAAGTCTACCAAAGTAGTTGACGTGAATTCGAAGAGGACTGAGCCGGGGACAACAAGCAAGCGAAGGACTACACTGAAAAAAAAAGGCTAGAAAAAATATATCAAAATCTACTCAATATTTTCTATGAATAATAATCTTAACTAAGTAAAGGAGTTTCATGATCGCCTTTAGAGTGGATATAATACGATCACTTACTAATTTTTTAATCAACTCTAATTTACTTCCCATTCCATCGTCACTTTTCTTTCAGTGTACCCCTATTCACCCTTACAAATTGCGGGCGTGGAGGGAGCTGGCAACGTAATTGAGTAAAGTTGCGGCGGTGCCAATGCGAACGAAACCACTTGAAAGCGTTAGCAAATGTTTCGATATATTGCTCTGCCGGGTTTTTGTTCGACTTCTACTGCTGCTGGTACCGATACTGCCCTGAAAATTGCTCGCATAGCCAAAAGTCTTTGGCAGCAGCAGCAGCAGCAGCAGCAGCGGCAGCGGCAGCATCAACCACAGAGACGAGGCCTTCTTCCTAACTATAGTCCCGCACTGAATACTAACAATAATTTGATGCAGCTGCCTGCCTCGCAGCTGCCAGCACTGCTCTGCTCCATAAGCTGTGTGCCTTGGCATCGGCAACGGCATCGGCAACGGCCTCGGCCTTCGCCGCTGGGAGGTAACGAAGCTAAAGCCATGGACGAGCCCCAGAGATTTGCGAGCGCTGCAAATGCAGTCAAACAGTTGGCGTACTCGAGGGCTTTTTAATTGTCTATTTGTCTGTCGGTTTGGACGGCATGAACGCATCTCTATAAGTCTCTAAGTCTATGTGTATTGCATTTGCGAGAGGGAGAGCGAGAGATAGTGAGTGAGAGGGTGACAGAGAGAGGGGGCGATAGAGAGAGAGTGACTGAAAGCATGTCATCTGATTGTTTTCTTATGCTACACATTGTTTTGATTAGGCTTTATTTCAGTATACCCTATAGAAATCAAAATGTTGCTGGGAAGAGTGTATATGCTTAAAAATAAATATCAGATAAATGTTAGGTATATTGTTATATACATTATTTCAATATACCATATACTGCATTTCAATATACTCTATACGCATCTTTTTCTTTTCTACAATAAATACCATATAAATATTAGGTATATTGTTATATACTTTATTTCAATATACCCTATATGTATCTTCTTCATTTCTATTCTAAATATCATATATATATTGTTATATACTATTTAAATGCAATCAAGTATTGAGATTGCAGATCTGATTGCTTGATCTATATACATGTATGTTGATCTCTTAAGTAAGATAAAAGAAATACTTAATCAGTCATATAGAACTATCAGATATGTACCTCCAATTTAAAAAAACTTTTAAATTCCTTCATAAACATTCCACAAATATAAACATAAATAATTAGTTAAGTTAGGGTATGACAGCTGCGGCTTTGTAGCTGTCTAAGTGTTGCCATTTCTGTTTCTATTCATTGTTGGCCAAGAGGCCAGAGGCAGCACTCAATTTATGACATTTTGACAGCAGTTGTTGCAGTTGAATCAGAAAGTTGCTCTCCTGAGTAATTGCACAGCTTTTTCACTTACAAACGCGCAATTTAGTGGATTGCGTTTTGCGCCTGTGTGCATACGAGAGCCACACACAAGCACAGACACACACACACACTGACACACACACACATTCATATAGCTGGATGTCAGCTTTATTTGGCGCCGGGCAACTTTAAGCCTTTAAATCGTTGTGGCACAGTGAAATGTTTTTATATAGATAACTGAAAATTGATCTTTGTATATGTTGAGCAATGGCTTTACGTTTTATCGATAGTTTTATTTATCGATGGTTAAGCTATTAAGTCGCTAGACCGCAACGAAACTATTTTAATTGGGCTTCAGCTGTTAGTTGAGCTATGGAGATATCGTTAAAAATAATTTCGTGAGCGAGCAGAGTTAACTCAAATGTAGGCAGCTAATTAGCTATAATTGGGGCACGCAAATCGTTGAACTTTGAAGTCAAAAGTTAAGTGTGGCCACGTATAAGTGTTATATACCCCACGGTATATTCCAGAACTAAACAAGTCACATTAGTCGAGCGAAGCATATTTTAATACAATATATCTGATGTGGACAGAGAAAAGTTTGCATCATTCATTCCGGTTGAAAATCCACGTTGATTCCAAGCTGTTTAGCTTCGGCTTTAGTAATCAGCAATAAAAACTTTCTTTTTGGAATGGAGCATCATTAATTTCGTCCCAAGTCGCAGCCAAAGGCAATGTCAAAATTATAGCAGACATGACAACATGATATGTATGAGGAGCGTGCGCTATTAAGCATATATGTGTATATGAATTTTGATATGTGTGAGTGTGTATTTGAGTTGGCGTCAAAGTGAGCAAAGCACACACACAAATATGTACTCATATACACACACTCACCCAAACATCTGTGTGTGCATGATATTAATTCAACAAATTGCTGTTTAACAAGATGTGGAGGCACGCAGAGGCAGCCGCAGTTGCGCGGCTGTTAAAGTGCGTGCCATCCCGCCCATCCGACTTAACCAACCAATCAGGCCCTCAAGCAGTCGCCGTGTTAATCGGTTTATGTGCAGCGCGTAGATGTCTTCTTTAATGCAGCAACTGTATGTTTATATGAGTGTGTGTCTGTGTGTCTCTGTGTGTGTGTGTGTGTTGGTGTCTTTGTGCGCACAACAACCTAGGGCAATATACGCACAGCTGCCAAAATTTCTTACCTTCATTTCATGAAATGAAACAATTAGGACAAAAAGTTCCTTCGTGTCTGCCGCTCGTTGGCGCTTAGGACTCCCTCTCTGTCTATGTGTGTATGCGCATGGGTTTGGCTTGGATACGTAACCCTTTTTTATAGCTCGACAAACATGTGTATGCTTGTAAACAAGGCTGCTGTGTACGTGAAACAGTGTGTGTGTGTGCGTATGTATGTTTGAAACCTTGTGTGCGTTTAATGACAAAATAATTAGAAAACTTTTTGTGTACTTTGTTGCTGGAGCTGTGTTGATGCGGTGGCTGCTGTAAAAGTCCGCCCACTACTTGGCATTCCAGCCACACCCCCCAACGCCCAGTCGCCTGCCCACAGTCTATACAGCCTCACCCCATCAGTGTCACCGCCAATTTTCTACTTCAACTTGTCTCCTTGCCGTGCCTGATCCCTACACTTAAATAAAATATGTTTCTCTAATTTTATTTTATTTTTTTTGTTGGTTCAATTAGCTTAAATTTTTATATAAAATTTTAAGGTCTTGAAATCACGAAAAAAAATAGCACGAAGCTCTTTTTATATATTCTTAATATTTTTATATTGTAGGCTAACTCTTTAATTTAAAAACAAAAATATTTTTAAAAAAGATTTCATTCTTCAGCTAATTTAGTTTTTTTTTTTTGTAGTAAAATTTTCACTTTTATTAATATCACAAGTTGTCCCCTCATTTCTCTCAGTGCACTATTTCGGTTTCCTCTTTCAACCTTCCGCTAAATATCCTGTAACTAAATGCGATACTTGAGCACAGGCGCACACATTCGCAAATTGTCCTGCACAACAAGAATTGTAATGGCAACAAGAAGCTGACGGCAATTACCTGACGCTGGCTACAACATTGACACCTGAGCGCAGACAGCTCGCCGTCAGAGGTCGAGGCAAGGCAGGGCAAGGCGTGGCATTTTAAATGCTATGTTAATGTAGAAATTTAAGTAACGCTGACATACTTCGCGCTGACACTGTGTTAAACCCTTATATCATTTCTTATGCCGGAGTCTGAGGTATTTTTATGGACTTGAAAGGAACACACACAAAAGAGAAAGAGGGAGAGAGAGAGAGAGAGATAGAAAACTCAACAAAACCACGCACACGCACACTTTACGAAGGACTCTCTGAGCTGGGGCGTCTTTTGCTTTGAGCACGCTTGGATTTGTTATCGGTTTTTAATTAGCATTGAATTAATGCAATTAATATTTATTAAAGGCCACGTAGTCAGTGAAGTGTAACTAATGGCTTAATATATACATGGACACAAGCTGGCGATTCATTTCGTAGATTTTATTGAACCTGGCAGCTGCTGATGACAGCAGCCACTCGGCATACAGGCTATTAAGCACTTGAGCATATGCCGCATGCGGCAAACATTGATGCAAATGTTGGTAAACAGGTTGCCAGCCAAATTGAATACTAGATAAACATAATAAATGTCCAAGAGCCAGCCATCACAGCGACAGACAGGCCCCAGCACGCCACGCAGCGCCCACCCAGACACAGACACAGTCTATGGCAATCCGCGCCAACATCGGCGGGCCCATGCGGCGTATGCGTAACGCAAGAGTTGCTCGTCACGAAACTGGCACACAACACAACGTGGCAGCTCTCAAATGGTTTAACTTGGCATAGTCCTGGCCAGCTCTTCATATATATGCCGGAGTGTGTATGTATGTCTGCGTGTGTATGTGCGTGCGGCTCTCTGTGTGCGTGCAAATGTTTTTATTGGAGTGCGTGGCGAAACACTTTAACTTGCTGGCAAAATAGCAGTGCGAAATGGAAACTGGGCTACGGCAGCTGCTGGCAGGAGCACACACACGCACACACACGCACACCCACGCACAGATATATGTATGCATGTCTGTGTGTACGTGCAGACAAAGCAACAAAGCAGACATTCAGGCAGCTGCAAATGGCCAACGAGCCTGGCCCAAAGGTAGTAAACTTATGTAAATACCCAGCATTCAAAACTTGGCAGATCTAGTTAACTGATTACTGAGATTCAAATTCAATTAAATAAAACCAACGAATAGCTAACTTAAACTAGTTTCTATAAAAAGTATTTGTATTTGCCTATATGTGCTTCATCTATTCAGTTCTATATATGCGATACACAATTTCACAGTTAGACTCTGGTTGATTGCAAAATATACATTCGTGCGTCTAGGTAAAGTTACAGTGGTGGGCATTGATGAAGCGAAAAATCCATTGAGGAGTTAATGGATAAGTTGTGTCTCAGATCTAAAGTAAAATCGAGAAATCTGAATTGTTAAATTTTTTGACTTGAACATATGTAGTAGTATATAATTTATTTATTAAGGGACAGTTTTTCTTCTTATAAACGTATTGTATATCTTTATAGAAAATGTTCCGTTTTTTTTATTAAAGCAAAAATTTTAATTTAGAACAAATTTCATTTCCCATCAGCAATGAAATTAATTGTATTTATGTTTAAAATAAAAATAAAAAAATACTCAAATTTAATTGCTTTCATTCTTATAAAATATCATGAGAATATAAATCAATATCTTCGCTGTTTTAAAAACAACTTTTGTGTTAATTTTGAAATCTTAGTTAACTCATAAATTTTAAATAAAGTTTTATCATTTTAATCCAAGAGTCATTTTCTTCGAACACATCTAGCTCACTTTCCGCAATTATGCCTTTTACAATCCACTTATCATATCTGTGACAGGTGACGAATCGCTTCAGTATATTTTACGGTTAGCTGATACTCAGATAGCTCTACAGTTCATTTTATTGATGTGCCATGGTCTATTGCATAGACTGTCGGAAGAAGCTTAGGTCTGCAGCGCTCAATATGTTTGCCCAAGTATTTGCGGTGGTCGAGTGAAAATAAAAAAATAAAAAAAGAGAAAATAAAAATTGATTGCAAACTTTTGTGGGCCACGTGTTGGGTACGAACTCTGGGCGCTGAGGGGTCGCCAGTTGATTTTCAACAGTTGAGTAGAGTTTATTTTGTCGGCAGAGTTTTTGGCCAGGTGCGGCAGGCAACTAGACCAAATGTGGCATGTGGCATGCGGCATGGAGCGTGGGGCATGAGACGTACATTTTTACTGCGTGCCTGGAAACGCAGGCACCAACAGGCAACAGGCACGGGCAGGAGTCGTTTCTTCTAGCCTGCTTTTGACCAAGTCGAGCGTGAAATGTTGATGAAGTAACCTGCAACTAGTTACATGTGTAGCATGCTACATGCTGCTGCATGCCATCTACCAAAACTGTTAAGCTGCAAAAACTTTGCTCAGTTCGTTTGGCTTTGTCTAAGCACAAATTAGTTGCATGCTGCAGGTGCACAACAAAAGATCCTGTTTACTAACTGATGCATTTTATTTCCTAGACTTTGCGTTGAACTTATCTTACTCTTTGCTTCTTTTATTTTTCCTCCCTTCTTTTTTTTGGCAACAAATGTGCAAAAGTTTATGTTGTGCATAAAACAAATTTATGTATAGTTAGCTGCTTGTTGCACTTTTTTATGCCACTTGTCCCATATGCATATAAATAAAGCGATAAAAAAAGTCAGAAAAAAACTCGAAAAAATATAAATAAAAATAAAATGAAATAAAAAAAAACAGGAGAAACAGCAAAAGTTTTGCAACTAGAGCATGACATGATGCATAACCACAGCCGCGGGCAAGGGCTAGAGCTGGAGTAGAGGCACCAGCAGCCACATGGATGCACCGTTGCAAGTACAACCAAAATAACTGCCGAACAGGATTCAGTTGCAAGGACAATGTAACCATGTTAAACAACAATCAGAGTGGAAATACAAACCACTCGCTGGTAATTTTGCATGCAACGCTTAATGTCTGTGGCAAAAGTGGCGCTGATTTTGGCAGACAACTTTTTTCCTATTTTGCCTTCTACTCTATGTTTTTTTCTATTTTTTCAGTTTTTCAGTTTTGTATTTATTCTGTATTCACTTGTGTTTCGGCGCCCCACTCAGTCCGAGCAACTTTAGCGACACAGTTTCCCTAGCAGCAACAACAACAACAACAATGGCATCAAATTAAACGAAAACTATACAACATTTTGCTGCAGCTGCATTGGCGCACTCCAAAATTTGAGTGAGTGCCTGCCTGCATTAAAAATCAGCCGGGCTAAGGGCTAGCGGCTGATGCGGCACGGTGCGGCGCGGCGCGGCACGCGAAGCTTGCCAAAAAATGAACAACACTGTGGCAGATACCGAGCCCAGTTGAATGTAGTTGTTGCTGCTGGCGCTGCTCCTGCTGCCGCGTTGTCTAAAGTTTGAAGTGCGCATAATAAGGCAGGCAGCGGCTGAGAGCAGCCAGAACTACAGCAAATTAGTCGCTGCGGATAGTGGGCGTTGGGGCGTGCACATAGAGGCAGCTTCACTCTCCATTCATGAGGGGGCGGGCAGCACTTGGCTGCACGCCTTGGCAGAGTTTTTGGCTTACTGGCTGCCGAGCCCTATTGTAGTGTCTTGTTTCTGCCTTGAAAAGTGAAACTTATATCCATTTCATTAGCAAGTAGTTCACTGGGGAAGCGCTGTCAGTGCGTCAAGTACGATATGATGTGGGAAATCATAAAATAATGATAATCAATTTCAATTACCAAAAGCATTTCTCTTTCAAACTGACGGAGCATATTACAAGTTTCGAGTTGCAAGAGTTAAGTCAATGTATTTATGTGGATGGCGAAAGCTTTTGATTAAAATTGAAATATTTTAAATATTTATTTAACAGCAAATATAAACTTTGTATAAAAGTTGATTAAAAATAATTTAAGAATGTAAACATCTTAGCATGGTTAAGAAACTAACAACTAGGTCATAGTTAATATACATATACTTAATATATTTAATTTCAATTACACTACGTATTTGATTTTGGTATATATGAATATGAAGAAGTTAAAATTAAATTAAAATACTCTCTACTATTGGAAAATTTATGATACATACAAAAAACCAATTATATTATTAAGACTATTAGATTTGAGTACGTCGAGTAATATATATAAATATTATATTTTTATTTAATAATTTACTGAAAATACAATTGCAGCACAATACAAGAAAAAATTTACAAATCGTACTCTACATATACCTAATTGGCGTATACTTAATATTTTTTCATCAATTCAATCAAAAAGTATTTAGTTTTTGGTACACCAATATATACTCGATAGATCAATACACAATTAATAAATATTAAATATCAATTATGCAAACCTCCAATAATATATTTCATATTAGTTCTAGTGCATTCACTTTTCAGTGCATCTTAGAAACCCCAAATATCCCAAATTACTTCAATAGTTTGCAGTAAGTGTAACTGTAATAAAGTGTCACCTTGCTTAAACACTGATTCTGTTAATGCTTGGCGCGAATATATGTATCTTAAGTCGCATGTCCCACGGCGATTAAGTGTAAGCCGTGAATGAACAACATGCAAGCCACTCAATCGAGCGCCGGCACAGCTGACAAGCAGTTAATTTGTTAATGCACTTAAGTCTGGGTCTTACTAAATATCATATTTTTCGTATTTTTTTCATTCTTTTTTTCTGTCAGTTCTATTCGTCTATGGGAAAGCGAATCATAATTAACTCTTACTTTTCCAACACTCACTCTATCTCACACACTCTCTCTCTCTCTCTACTTTCTCTTTTAAGCAGCTTGTGGCTGGATTACATGCAGCGACTGTGAGTGCGACTGAACAATGCAACAATTTGCGCACACCTCAATACGCTGCTGCGGCGCAACGGTGGCAACGACTGCAAAAGCACAAAACTTGCGCTCAAGGCAAAAAACTGTACATGAAACAACTTAATTAGTTGTTGCGCGAGTCGAGCAAAAAGCCGAGCACACTGCAGCAGACGGCACAGGAGTGTGTCGGAGGGAATTTTAAGAAATATTTGCTCATTTCGCTTCATTAGTGCAAGGCATGGGAATGTTTAAGGCCAAAACGAACGGTTGCTGCTGGTGCTGCTGCTTTTGCTGCAAATGCAGCCAGGGCACGGCCAAACACTGAGCCCAAGCCTGGCCCCAAGCACAACTCGTTAGACGGCGCGAGTGAGTGTTAAATTAAAAACAAAACAACAACAAAAACTAAACAAAAAAAAATATATATAAAATTAAATATAAACTACTGCTGCAAAACGAATAGTGAATAAGGAAAAACGAATAACGTGTAACGTGTAACGTGTAACGTGTAACGAATAGAGAGCAAATAATAGCAGAAGAAGACGTGTGCACTCGGCATAAATTGTAATATTGTATTAGAAATGCATTGGCTGAAATTCAAGGCTGCGACTAGAGCTCGATCCAGTTGGCGCTTCCGCACCGCAACCAACGATACCGATACGGCAAGGACTTCCACAATGCACATAACAACTTCCTCCTCGAACGGCATCTGGCAACGCCATTTGGCGCTATTCACACTGCTCCTGCTCGCAGCGCACATCAATATTACTTCCGGTCAAATCGATTGGGACGACGACGATGATCCAGGTGAGTGACTGCGACTACCCAAAGTTATAGAAAGAATCAGAATAGAAAAAAAAAGCATAGAAACAGCAAAGCATTCGTCCTGCGACAACAAAAGCCGAGCACTACATCCTGCACGGTTCGCTACACCTTAAGCGCCGTGATTTGCATAAATTTACTGCGAGCGCCAGACAATAGTTGCGAAATAAAACTTTGGTGTAAAGAATCGAAACAAAAACGAACCGACAGCGAACAGAAGCGCTTTGCAATTGGATTTCGGTTATGTTTTTGTAATTAAGTTATATTTCCATTACGTATACGCCCAGGCAGACAGCCAGCCAGGCAGCCAGCCAGACAGACAGACGACGGGCAGGAGTCTTTTTAATTAATCGCAGATTTATAGCTTGAGTTTTGCAGCCATGGCTGGGCCGGGCATATTATATGTATGTATAAATGGAATTTTAATTATTCAAAATCTACAGTTTAAATATTTAATGAATTCATAAGTCTGACAGTTTAATTGCAAGAGTTTGGCATAACTTTGCCCCAACTCTGCACGAATATATATCTAAGTGTATGTGTGTGTGTGTGTAGGTAGCGTGGGGGGCGTTTGCCAAAAGTGGACCAAATCGCGTAGCTCTTGTGACGCAAGTAGCTGCAAGCGAAAGTTTCGTGTTCGAAAGTCTTTCGGGTAGGTGATACTTTTATTTATTTACATTTCAATTTACTGAGCTTGCGAGGCAAGCGTTGTTGCTGCACGACAGCTGGATGACAGGTGTGAGCATATATAAAATATTGAATTTTAAATTGTTAAAAATTTATTACGAAATCCAAAAGTCTAAAACTGTTATATATACATTGACTTAATTATTCAATTAAAATATACTTAACAAAAGTAAGTATTTAAAATTAATTGATCCATGCTTAGATATCAACAAATTAAATATATATAATTTGAAATTACATATTTATATACAAATATTATTTGTGGTAACTTAAAAGAGATGATAGATAATTGATGGCTAAAAAGCAATATATATACATATATTTAAATTATATAAAATGCAAAATCAATAAGCCTAAAGAAAGGTATAAACAGCAGATGCTTAAGCCAGCTGTTCGACTCAGACGAAAGTCTCTTTGTATAAGAAATTTCTAATTAAAACATAAATGAAAGACTCTTAGTAAAGAAACACAAAATATATATATTTAGCCTGCCATCGGACTAACCATTAGGTATCCAGTTTAATATAAACGCTGTCAAGCTTATTAAAGACATTTCTCTAAATAGAATATTAAATTCTTATGGCTCAATGACAAGGCACACACATATATGACTGTGTCTCTGTGTGTGCGTGTGGTTCTGAATGAAAGTTCTTTGTATGGCAAAATCACGGACATTGTCTCATTTATCGATTTTTGCCCATTGTACGCACACACTTTTAAGCTAACGATGCAAACTCAAAATGTTGACAACAAACATTTTTCAAGCTGTGCACGCGTTGTCCTTTCTGTCGCAGCCGCATTTAACATGATTGTTGTTGTTGTTGTTGCTGTTGTTGCTGTTGACTCTGCCATGAGGTAGACCAGGCCTTGAACAAATACAGAGACACACGCACACAGACACAGCGTGTGTCGTGTGCCCCCACCGAGCCGACGAGTTGTTAGCCCGGTGGGCGCCTTGTTTAAATAGAAGCAAAATAGAAACGGCCCGCTGTGATTCCATTTTGGCTTGCCGTGCACAACACAGCAACTTTTCTTTTATTTTTTGCCTCTTTTCCGTTTGATAAATATGATTTTGCATAAATTTTGAAATACACGCTGCGCGGCGAGCCGAGCCAAGCCAAGCCGGAGATAAACTGTCGCTCTGGTTCTTTCATGTGCCTCAAATCCGCAACTTGTAGAACTAACTAAGAAGGCTATGAGCCTTAAAAAAATAAATAAAAAAAATAAAACAAAAATCATGGCCCACTCCAACAAACAACAATAAGAGCCATTACCTGAAAGCCACGACAGAATATGCTTCACTAACTATTACCCTGTATTTGCGAAAATTTAATATTCCTTAAAAATGTGATATAGAAAGATATATATATGGAAAGAGATTAAAAAAGAAAGAAACCTAATCAATATTAATTTATGCATAATATTAAATCAACTTATACCTTTTGCGAAATTAATAAGTTTTAAATTAATTGGACCCAAGAGATTTCCCACAATGCAAACAACATTAACATCACCACAAGCTAATACTACTAATACTCCCCTTCTACATCAAAAGCAACAGGGTATCAGGCGACGCAAATTGACGCAAGCTACGGGTATGCAGGGCCATAAACTTCTGACTCTCTCTGCAAACCAAAACTGTAAAATTATGAAATCATAAAAATATCTTTACGATTACATAAAAAACTTGCAAAAATGTAGGCGTGGCGCTGGCCCAGACAGAGAATGCGAGGCGTAACGCACGCCCCATACAATTGCGTGATAGCACAGAATTTAACTTTAGACATACGCCGCACTATGACTTCATTAATTATCAAACAGCCGAGCTTTCAAAATGGCAAAGAGCGTCGCGGCATTAAATAGTTTCAGACCCAGCCCGAAACAGAACAGAAAAAAAGAAGAAAAAAAAGGAGAAACGAGAAACGTAACGGAATCCGGGAAGGCAAATGGGGCTAAAAACTCAGCGCCATATATTCTAATTACGCATGTCGCCGGGCAAAAACCACATTTGAAGGATTCCACACGCACACATACACCCACACTAGTGTGTGTGTGTGTGTTGGTTTTTTTTTGGGAATGTTAGATGTTAAGCACTGCGGCTTTAACCCTTATTAGCCGCTGCTTCCTTTTGGCCATAATTCATGTTGTTTTCATTTGTTTTGATTAGCAAATGAATACATCCAGCTCTCCAGTTGGCAATCAGCTCTCGGTTTTTGCTTAGCTAGCGAATCGTAATCATAACGTGACTCGAGTAGGGAATAAAATTTGAGTATTTTCACTAACAACACACACATACACACACAGCTGTTGCGCTGTGTGTGCGTGTCTCACTTGCGGACCTGTGAAATGACGAGAGAACTGTGAACCGAGAACCGAGAACTTCAAGCACAACAAAATTTTAATTTATGCCGCGTTGAGTGTGTTATGCCCCAGTTCCTGACAAGAAGTAGATATGAGTGAGGTCCCATATGCATGGCTAGATACGTACTAGCATGTGTGTGTATGTGTGTGCGTGTGTGTGTGTCTGAGTGTGGGTATATTGCCGTTATAAGTCAAACCTCAAATCGGCACTTCTGGTGCGCGTTCTATAGCTCATTTTGTTGTCGCTCGCTCGTCGCTGATTGTTGCCCGCTGCCGCCTGTTGTTGTTTCCCAGCGCAACAAAATGTTGGATTTTCCCTAGACACGCGATATTTGCCGTTACACCCGATAAGTTGTGCATAGATGGGGACGGGTGGGGGAGCGTGGAGGAGTGTGGAGTAGGGGCTTGAATGTGGCAGCCGCGAATATGTACAAATTATAATTCATATTACATATTTGATGAAACACATTCAATCATTCACCTGCCGCTCTGTTCGGGGCATGGGTCGCTTAGCGGGCGCTTCGGGTCCTTCCCAATAATTACGCATTTGCTGCCGTGCGGCTAGTTTTAATGATAAATGACCTATGCCAAAGTGTTGGGTAATTTTTCGGAGCTTATATCAGAAAGTTTAACTTAAGGGCTGTTTATTTGCTAGATGGCGCCTTTGTGCGTGTGGGCGTGGCACTAATGTTATGTCAAAAATGCTTCACTGTGGCCCCAACCAACGCATATGGGCATAGAAAATATACATATATATGCATATACATATATGGATATATGTATATATTTATGACACGATAACAACGTCGTAGGCTCAAGCAATTTGTCATTTGTCAAAAACGTAATGCAGTTACATAATAATTAACCCACCTGCTTATTTACATGTGAATGTGGGTGTGTCTGTGTGTGTATGTGTGTGTGTGTGTGTGAGCCCTTCATATAGGTACATAAGCACACATACACCCACACATGCATTATCTGAACAAACTGTCCGTTTCTTTACTTTAGTTGGGCACTCAGGAGATTAAGTAGGTGGCTTAGCGGCAGGCAGGCAGCTCGGCTGCGTTAACAAAACTTCAACTTTGTCATTTGGGACTAATTGTGAACTGATACAGTTTATTAAAGTTTATTGAGACTTTTTCTAAGTTTTACGTGCTCACGTCATGGGTCTTGTTAAGGCAAAGTCATTATACGAATAATGTATAGATATCCCTATTCAAATTCTATTTTCTTTAACCTACTGCTTCACATATTTTCCTTTTTACTATGTAAATATATAACTTAATTAAGAGTAAAATATACGATCTTCATATTTCCTATATCAATTAGCATATTCCAATCTCAAGTGCTTTAAACCTCAGCCAGACTGCGCCTTGCAAGTGGCCTGAGAGGGAAAAAGGAAAAATTGTTTTGAGTGCCAGGCGAAATATGATCGCACGATATTCCCTGGTGGAGGGGTTTGGTTGGTCTCGTCTGTCGTCTGCAGTTGCTAAACTAAAACTGTTCGGTTCTGTGAAACGTATAAATTTTCTATTGATTTATGCCAAGTTCGCATGCCATTTTTTCCGTTTTGCATAATTTCAGCTGTTGGCCAAATTGCAGCAAGCACACAAGGCCAGGATATGGCAGGACAGATACGACTCGACGCGACTCGACTCGACTGACAGACGGACGGACGGACTGACGCAGTGACTAACGAAGTGACTGACTGAATTGCAGGCTCACACCGAAAGGGAACTTCAACTAACACAAACACAATTGTTGCGACAGTCTCTTCGCGGATGCCCCATACCCCATACCCCATACCGAATACCGAGTACCGAATGCCACTTACTCGCACCCGAAAAAGCGAATTGCTGCAGCTGCAACTGCCGCAGTGGCCATGGCCATGGCAGTGGCATGAATTGCGATGATGGAGTTATCCATTTATACTCGCATTTGCATACAACGACCAGCGTGCATCGTCTGTGATTGCCGCTGGGCGGAAGCGGCCAACGAGACGCTGACACATGACATGGAAAAATGAAAAGGAAGCACCAGCAGCAGCACCTCCTCCCTATCTCTCTCTTTCTCTCTATTTATATATCTTTCTCTCTCTCTCTCTCTCTCTTTCCCTTGGCAACTGAAACAAATGGTCAAACGTTTGGCTCCGGGGCAAAGAAAGAAAAAAAATTGCTACTGCGCGTTCCAGTTGGCAGTTGGCAGTTGCCGCTGCAGCTGCAGCTGCATAGAACTCACTCGCTTGTCAGACGCTGCTCGCTACATTTTCTATATATCACATGTAAATATGACGGCCTACTATATATATCCTGCCTGCCTGGCTGCCTGCCTGCCTGTGTGTGCCCGCCCACACTTCCCTCCACTAACTCGCCCAAAACAAAGCGTTCGTTACAAATGCCAGCTATGCAGCTCAGCTTAGCTCATGACAGCTCTTTACACTTAGCAAAAGTTTGAATACTCAAATCTACTTGTGGCTGGAATTTATTCTGATCTGAAATTGTATATTACCATAATATATTATACCATATATCTATATGTATATATATTTATATACATAACCTATAGATTGAATTCATTTTCTTTTCAACAGTGTATAGAAAATAAAAAAAAAAACTTATCTCTTTTTCGCTATACCAATCTCTGTTTAATAGTATATATACTTTAGAGTAATAAAGCTCTTCATCAAAGTTATCAAAATCTCTGAAATGAAAACAGAATACTTTTAGTCGAAAGTACTCTGGTGCCAACTTGGAAATATGGAATGTTAGTCTAGCAACAAAATACATACCATTGAAACCACCATCCTCAGAGTTTTCAAGTCTTCTATAAGAAAATCAGAACTAGCAAAAAAAAAACTTGGTCGGAGGCATCATAAATAAGCAATCAGCAACATATAACTACAAAAGTGAACTCCCAGACTAAAATACTTCCCAGAAGACTTTGCCACAGAAAAATACGCAAAATACTCAAGAGAATACACCCATCACACTTACCCGATTGCTTCATTTGATTTTCATATCATTATTGAAATAGTCCCTTACCTCGACTGGAAACATCGTTGAAAAGAAAAACCTTGAAAATTATAAATAAAAATTTAAATATATTAAAAGTAAGATTTTTATATAAAATTAAATTATGAAATAGAAGTATTAAATAATTAGAAAATTATAGAGTATTCCAAGCTACAGAAAAGTAAATTAAGTTTAATTTTATAAAAACAATAACAAACAGTAATAAATAAAAGAGTATTCGAATATAAAAATTAAAATTAAATACTTATTATTTATGTTAAACTTAAAAAGCATCTACAAATACAAATTATAATTCAAATTTTATTTAATAAAAATAGAATACAAAATAAATAATAAATCATTATAAAATCATTTTAAACATTTATATTCATTTATAATTATAAATAATTAAAAAAATATTCCCAAATAAATGTCTTTATATAAACTGCATGAGGTTCGAATGCCTACATTTCAAACATATTTCTAAACTTCTTCTTGTGTATTTTTTCGTTTTTTTTTTCTGTTTTTGACCAGCTGTGAGCGAACAGTAGCGTGCGACGCGCAGTTAAAAGTCAAACCCATGTTGCACATTCATCATTTAAAGTAAACAATTTTTGATTAATCGCCAACAGTGGTCATGCCACGGCAAGCAAGACGCTGACGGGGTGCGAGCGGGTGTCCGACCTCCATGCACTTCATGCAACATTTTTCCAATTGCTGCCAACACAAAAAACCTACAATACAGTTAAAGAACGAGAGCAGAAGCAAAAACAAAAAACACTAAAAAAAAAAACAGTTATAACGAAAAAATCCACTGTGAAGCACGTAGCAGAGAGTCCCCGAACAGCATCCCGCTACACATGTATACAAATTGTAGCTGCAGCTGCGCCCATCGACTACGACGTCGACTTGACTCGGTTTGGCACTGTTTGCACTTCTCTGACCGGGCAGTTGGACGCTGGGAAATTTGTAACATGATTGCCAGCCGGACCAACAGACAACGGCAATTCCAGCAAACCGACTGTGATGGGGGCGGGACAGTATACGCATTTGACTTTTGCATATTTGACTTTTCTCAAATGCGGTTAGTTTTTGGCTCCGTCTCCGTCTGTGTGCTATGTGTGTGTGTGTGTGTGCGCGCCTTATGCTGGAGCCCAATTTGTGCCGTCAACCGTTGTTAAACTTGCAACTTATCAAACTTATCAGTGAGACTCGAAGTGGGGCCACTTAATGTGGGTGCCCTTTGTGAATTTTCAATACATATTAAACGGGTTATGCCGCAAAAGGATTACCAACACTTTGCCCCCAACAAAGCATATCATTATGCTTAAACAATTTTTTGACAACTTTATTAGGTTTCGACAAAGTGACCCAACACACACACACAAACGCACGCACAGTGGCTCACAAAAGGGTTCGGCAAGGCGTGCGAAAAATTCTAAACAAATAAATAAGACAAGCTGCTTGCAATTGGGCTAGGGGATTGGTCTCCCAAGAAATTGCTATGCGGCATGCGTTAGCGACAAAAACTATTTTATAGCTGCTTCGTGCTGTCGTCAAGGTTGAGCAGAAGGACGCCAACAACAGCCAACTGGGGAAATGGCCAACAAGGATGCTGATGCTGATGCCGATGACGACGCCAATGCCAACGGAGGGCGGGGCCTGCTGGATGCTGTGTGGGCGCTCGAATAAGTCAACACAGCAAAAATGTGTCAAAATGCGCAATTTATTTAATTTTTAGCACACGCTCTGATATAGGATTGACTTAAACTGTTACAGCGACTCGAGAGTAAAGTCATTTTCATACTTTGCTTTTGTATTTGTTTGCATTTTCTGCGCGTTTTCCTCGACGATTTTTTACATTTTTTCTTTCCTTTTCATTTTTGTTGTTGTTTTCCTTTGGAGCTGACGCCATTTAAGCAGCAAACTTTTAAGTTGCTCGACAAAAAGTTTCTGTGCGCAAAATAAATTGGATTAAACCAAAAAGATGGCACCAGCGCGGCCATAAGGCAGCGTCACAATGTCCAAAAACTTGCCAACTTTTTCTCTTGGCTGTTTGTTTTTGTATAGTCTCTCGGCTTCTGCAAACCCATTTACAACATTTTTTTTATTTAAATAAATTTTCTTCATCTCCTTTTTTTTTTGTAAAATCTAAACGGAAAATTGGTTATATGCACGTGGTCAGCAAGTTGTGTTGGCCGGTCTCTGAACTCATTAGACAAATGAGAGGCAAAACTAGACGCATGTTTGGCCAAAGTATTGCGACCCGCCCGGCCCCATCCAAAAACTTTATGCTGTCTGTGTTGGTTATCGGAGCTGGCTGTGGCTGTGGCTCTGGCTGTGGACAGCGATCGCCAAATCAAATAGGGCAACAAGCAACTTTTTGGGGCTGCCCAGCTCAAGTTCCATATAACCATAAATGTCAAAGTCAGCCAACAGTTTGCATAGTTTTTGACTTCTAACAGCAGCAGCAGCAGCAGAGGCGGTAGCTGGGTATTTAGGGGTCATGTGGTTGACATATTTGCTGGGGGATTATTAATTGAAACAAGTTAATTTGCGCCAAATATTGCCCAGCAGACACACAAGACAGAGCACACACACACATTCACACTCACAGTGATAGGAGCGAAAAGCCGACAGTGTCAAAGCAGTTTGCCAAAGGCTGTGCCACGCCCGAGCCGCTTACATGGCCAAGGCCCGGACCCAAGCTTTTGGCTAACAAGCAGCACAAAAACGACAAACAGTCAACTCGGGCAAACAAAAAGCTGGCATAAAGTTATTAAGAGACATCATGTTCTGGCCCTGTTCCATCTTGTTCGGCTCTCTGCGCCGTTCAAAAGGATAAACTTTTCATATGCTTTCGAATTAAACACTGTCGGACGCTTTTTCCATATATATATATGCATATATATATATATAAGTCATATATATATGAATATAAATGTTTATTTTTGCGATATTCATATGCTCGAGTGGATAAACTTTTGCACAAAAACAACTTTTAATTAGCATTTAAAGACAAGACACTTTGCTTGGAGCCAACAGGCAAGACTCTAGGGGTCAGCCGGACAGCCAATTAGAATCGAAAATAATGGACAGGCAGCAGACGTAATAAGCGACGCAACATATTTTAAATGAAATCTTCAGAGCTGTCTCGAAATGTGTTCTCCATAGATATCTGGTGTATACACATGTATATAAGTATATAGTTATAGTTGGGTCTCATTATTTATGCCTCAAGTTATGCTGCTAACAGCACATAAACTGCAGCAGCTCCAGCTATGCTCCTGCTCCTGTGCTATTCCCCTTCCTTCTCCTCTTTCTCGTCCCGCTGCCCGTAAGCCTCGAGTAATCCACCGCAGCCTTGGCTGACGCTGTAAATAAGTACTAAACTTTACCACGGTTCTGGTCTGGTTTTTGTTGTTGCCACCGCCGACGTTGCCGAGGCGCAAATGTTTTGTGAAATGCGCTCAAGTCATAAATTTTATACAACACTGGCTGCTAGCCCTGGAATCGTAGCATAGAAGAATTACGGGGATAAGGGGCGATGGGCGGTGGGTAGACTGAAGACGGGAACGGGGCATCGGCTGCCAGGACTCTCTCGCGCCATTGACTTGCATTGACTAGGTTGTGTCTATGTGCTTGGCGTTCACTTTTCTTTAGTTCTCGTATACCCTGTAATTGATGGGGTGAATAACATGGGGTATGTTGAGTAGCCAGATGAACATAAATGAATAACTATACGAACAATCTATGATAGATAAATCTATGATATATAGAACTTTCTTATAATATACATTTTAGACTAAGTCTTACATATTTTTCCACAACAAAAAGCAAATATTTTCAAATACCCATTAATCCACTATTTATTTTTAAGCTTTCCGCATATTAAAATCACTCTGCCTTACAGAATTAATTTGATCCAAAAGATAGCAAAGCTTATCCAGAATTTGTTATCAATTTGATGGGTATCTTAGAGCTAACTTCCGACAGAGTCTGCTTCAGTTCGTTGTTTTTTATTTTATTTACAAGCAGCCCGCAGCGTGCTTGTGTAGCTGCAGACCCTGCACTATATAAACAGCACAGACAGCGCCGTAAGCATTTCGCTTTTATAGTTTATTGATGCCGAATGGGGAAATTGCGAGCGTATTGATGTTGAAAATATTTAAGCTGCCAATGCGCAATGGGCGTCTGCGGGCAGAGCGCGGAGCCAGCTACTTATTTATTTAACTGTTTGTACTTCATCAGGCAGCTCATAATGCTAGTGATTATCAAGCGCTGGGGCGTTTAACATTTAAAGCACTGGCCAAGGCCAAGCAATTTGCAATATGTATGCAACATGCAACATGGAGCTGCACAAGTTTGCGGACAAGTTGTGGACAGGCGGCTAACCAGAACCGCACACAGCGCAGCGGAAATGAATCAAATGACTGGGGGGTGGAGTGAGGGGACCTCGCCTCTGCTGCGAGCAGGATGTGTCCCAAGCCCCGGCCTAGGCGTAAATATGAACCTCAAAGTCGACACACACACATAGACACACACACGGGCGCAATCACAGAGGACATCTCATGTGTGCAATGGGAAATTTTCCAACTAATCGGATTCTAATGGCAAAATAATTATCAGAAGACTGCATAGTGCCACTCAAACCAACACACGCACGCACAGAGAGACACACACTCTCAGACACATACACACACACAGACATATGTGAAGTAGTGCATTCATAAATTTGCGAGTGCCATTAGTTTTACATTTGCGGTTTATGCTGAGGATAACCGCAAAGTGAAAAGCCGCAAAATTTTCAAGTCATACGGAAATGAATGGCTGCCCGGACAACGAAAATGGAGTTGAGTCAACTGGAAACAGATGGCAAGTGCAGTTACTACCGGGGCGGGTCTAGGGTTTGTGGTACGTGGGGGAGCAGGAGAACGGGGGCAGACCGCAGACAGGATTACAGCCAGAATTCTGTAAGTTAGACCAAGCGTGCAAGTGTGTGTTTCAATCAGAGTCTTCAATTAACGCGGCACACTCCACCCCAAAAAAAAAGGACAAACAGCAAACAGATGTATGGATTGTGTGTTGAATTTGCTTCAAGCTGATCTAAGGCTTAAGGCCGAAAACCAGTTGGGCTCCAAAGAAACCAGCAGGAGACAATGACCAATCAGTGCTACGAGCAACCACATTCATAGCCGCAACGACAACAACAGCAATAACAAGATTTCGGCCATAGCTGTGATCAATTCAATAATATTTAATTAAATATTTAAAGCCGTTGCATAAATTCAAACGTTTGCATTGCGGCCGAGCGTGGAGTCAAGTGTAAACAATGCTAGGCAAATGCAATGGCGATTTATATATATGTACAAATAAATATATGTGTGCGTGTGCATGTGTGTGTGTGTGTGTGTATCGCTGGCAATTGTTTATGCTGAGATTGGCTGGCGTATATTGGATTGCTTAAATACCGCAATTGCTGAGTCTTACTTGTTCATAATTAAAGCTGAGCCCACAACAAGCAGCACAAAGTGCGTGGGCGTTAAACACTCGACTAGGCGCTGACCTTTAAAGTTAAAAAAGAAAATAGTTTTTAAATAGGGTATTGGCTTAATTAGCAAAGTGTGAGATTTATTAGTTTTATTTTTATATATATTGAAAGAGAGTTTAACATCTGAAATTAAGTAAAAATCATAATATGCCGTAATGATATGAAATAAGTAGCAGAGTCTGTTTACTAAGTTACCCAATGCACGATTGCCACCTAGTATTGCTTTGCCACCTAGGGATGCTTTAGAATTAGTGTGTGAGTGAGAGGTTGTAGAGTTGTAAACATTTGATCCAATTGAATTTGTGTCTAAGCTATGCTCTTCTCACTTCTAATTTGTGTTCTCACACTCCGCGAGAGCGAGAGAGGAAGATGGCTGAGTGAAAGCAAGCTTGCTACCTAGAGTCTTCGGACAGGGGCTTTGTGATTGGCTGTTGTCACAGAGAAGAGAACTGTCAGTCTCATTCGGGATGCACAGATCGTGAAAGACGAAAGCACACAGGCAATTTGTTATCGGTCATTGTAAACCAATTAAATTAGAATGAAAGCTGAGTCAAAAACAAGAAATACATTAATGGTAGTGATCAAAGCAAGTGATCAGCTGCACAAATTATAAAACCTATGGAGCTATACAGCGTTTCAAATGTCTATTAAGTGCGTAAAAGAGTAGAAAGAAAAAAGAAAAGCCAAAGCTAAGAAACCATAAGTATACGACAAAGTCTCTGATTTACTAGCTTCAAAATTTTGAAAAGCAGTAAATAAAATTAAATAGATAAATATTATAATATATATATAAATATAAAAAAGAAATATTATAATATATGATTTTAATACAATAATTCAGATAATATTTAAAAGTTATATAGTATTTAAGACAAATTTATAATCTTATAAATACATTCAGCTTTTTCTTATTAATGCGTCTATTTTACCCTCAACTGATTTCACATACAGGGTATATGAAATATAAAAAAAAATCAATAAGCCTAGCGCAAATGTGGCGAACTGAATTAACTTCATTCCACACGCATGGGCATGCCCCTCTCTGCATGCCACTTCCTGCCCATTGATGTCCTCGCCCCATGAAAGCGCCAGTCGCTTGCCCTTTCGGCTGGCGCTTAATGCGAAAATTCAATTAGTGGCATAATTAGTTGTGGCAAGCATTGAAGTTCAGATTTTTTGGCATCAACAGCAGCAGGAATTGAATGGACTGAATAGCAAGACCAAAAAACGTATGCAATGCCAATAGAGAGAGAGAGAGTGAACGACTCTTGTTGCTGCCTCTGCTGCTGCTTTTGTTGATCTTTTCCGGCTATTCAGTTGAAATTGGCGTCTTTTCGCAACGCTTGATTAATGCGCTTTAATTAATTCAAGCTAATTTGGAAAAGCAGTTGCCAGTTGCCAGTAGTCGCTCGTTGCCCGCTTCGCATAGCTTTAAGCCACAGCAAATTTAATGTGCTGCGAAAATCGAAATCGTTGCGGAAATCCAAATTGAACCTTGGCGCATTGGTGTTAATTAACTAAATGCAACTGCAATAAAATTGATTGTTTTCACTTTGTTTGCATGCCAAATAGCATAGCCCGGAGAGAAAGAGAGAGAGATAGAAAGCGAGACTAATCCCAATGGCTAAAACAGCAGCAGCAGCAACGGGCAACAAAACGTTGAGGTCAGCCAACGGAAATTCGTGAAAATTGTTTGGCTCCAATGACAATTTTGCTAAAATATGCGCAGAGTTGCGGTTGAGCCGGGTCTGAAAATTGCAGCACGGCAAATTTAATTATAGTTTAAGCCAGAATACACACACCCGGGGCACACACACACACACATGCATGCACTCGCATTTATAGGCAGCTATGAGATACGATAGAAGCAAACAGAGAGACAAGTCGCGAAACAAGTCAAATGGCAAGTCACGTTTCAATGGCTAATGAGGTCATGTGTAAGAGCCAATGGCGGCTGTGGAGCCAAGTGCTATATACACATGTGTATGTGTATGTGTATGTGTATGTGTATGTGTATGTGTATGCAAGTGTGTGTGTGCGTGCGTGTATGGCACTTAGTATTGTTGCCATTGTTGCCTAGGTACAGTTGTCATTCACTGGCGAGCACGTTATAATAATGAGAACGTGCCCTGCTCTATGGCTGACGGCCGTCTGAAGTGCCAGCGACGGATATCTGGCTGAATGACTAAAGTTAACACTAACTTGGCAAACAAATAAACATGAAAACAAGAAAGCAAATTTCGTTAGTCAGCTGATGAATATTAAATACCCTAACAGAGGGGAATAAAGGAATATAATAGAAATATACAATATAAAATAGATATTTATTGAAATTGACATTATTTTAATCCAATTTGAACTAATTTATATATCTCGTATTTCAAGCAAACTAATCTATTATTAGATTTAGTTAAGATATTTTGAATAATACTAAAAATATTTTTACTCCCAATGTCTGTTTTAGGCACATGCTATGCCTATATAATAATGTATTTAAATCCGATCAACTTTTGACATATATCTTATTGTTTTTAATTAAATTCCCTTTATTATAAGTTTAGCAAATTGTTTTATATCAGCTTCACTTCCTGTTCTTATAGCAATACATTGAATTTCAGTTTATAAACTGATTTTAAATTTAATTTACAAATTTAGCTCTTATATAGATCAACTGAAATCTGAGTATAATACTTTCTATGCGTTGCGATTCCTAACAGAATTATAATACCCTATAACAAGCTTGCAACCCTAGCTAAGCCCATATCTCAACTCTGAACCAACAGCTAAAGGCACGCGGACGGAGTCAGGCAGGCCAGCGAGAACAATATGTCAACATACACATACAAGCATACATACACACACACACACTCGCACACACACTTACACTCACATGAGCACTTTATCCTCGGCTGTCTGCAAATGCATAGGCATATAATTTCAGCTTCCGCCCACGCCTCGCAACCGTCCTTAAACTGTTTGCGTTATTATTGTGGTCGTTATTCCAGTTGCTGTTGTTGTGCCACACTGTGCGTGTGTGTGTGTGTCTGCGTGTGTGTGTGTTTACAGTCCCCATTTTGACAGTTGCATTGCAATTACAATTTGAAAAGTGTATTTTGTAATTACACATACACATGTATGCGGAGCCATGCATATATTTAGTAATTTGACTGTGCATGAAAACTGACAATTTTCAACGTCGACATCGATAAAACGAAGCAATTCATGAAAACTTTTGCTTCATTTAGTGCCGATTGAATGGCATTGAGCAACTTAGAGAATTGATATTCGTACATAGAGCTCTGCTGTTTGCGATGCATTCAATTGGAAATATTTAACAAGATGCTAAGCAATTTTCAATGGCAGCAAAGGCAATTGTTGATACTGCAGATGCAGAAGAGATTAGCCCGAAAATTGGGATCAAAACTTAACAAACAATTGAGAATATTTTGCTTTAGATTTGGGTCAATAGAAAAACAAAAACTATTTGAAGTTGTTCAATGTGAATTATTCAATGTGTCAATTTGAAGTATTTGTTATGTTATATTATGTATCTGGAAATTAGATAATTATTTAGTGAGAGTAAATAATAATTACTAAGCTATGATTAAAATTCTCATATAACACGCAATCTCGTATTCGCTTAACTGATCTCAATTTTATGACAAAAGGCACATCATACTATGAAAATTTAATCGAAAAATAGAATATAAACAGTTGGGTAAAAAGCTCCTGTGTTAAGATTAAGAAACCTTTTTCTTTTTAAATGATATTTGATTAAATTATTACTATAGTTCCGTTTACCGGCGATACACCATTCTATTCCATTCTCGTTGGCCTTCTTAAGCAACAAGTCATAATTAAATAAATTTTAAATATAAAAAAAATATATTTCTATTGCTTAGTCCACGAACTTTTCAGCCCAACTTTTATTATCCGATTTTAACAACTTAAAGACAGAAGCTTCCACTGATAAATTTATAAGTGATATATGCCATGAATAAACCTGAATTTCTATGGATGCAAATTATACAAAATTTAAGTCTTAAAGCTTTCAATTTCTAATCTAACCAAACATGTATAGACAGTACTAAACTATATACTCTCTGCATTACTAACTCTTTTAAAATATATTAAAAAAAAGTCCTTGATATTTTTACACATGAATTAATAATATTTAAATTTAAAATATATTATATATACATAAAATAAACATTAAAAGTATAACTTTTACATTTTCGCTTAACATACTTAACCATTTTAATACTTACCAACAGACAGAAGAAGAGGAGAAGCACCGGACTGCACTGGACGACTGACCACCAGAAAATTAAAAATGCGACTGAAGCTGCACTGCAGCAGGCTTGCCTTTATAAGGGCAGCGATAGCTCCACTCAAGTCAAGCTCAAATGTTGAGCCTCTTCTGAGTCAGTTTTCACACTCGATCATGAGTACTTTCTTCTGCTGCTCTTCAGCTGCCTTCATATAGGGCAGCGACAGCTCCGCTCAAGTCAAACTCAACTCTCTCTGAGTTAGTCCTCACACTCGATCAGTAGGCGACCAATCAGAGCACTCTTTGCTGCTGCTGCTGCAAGAAGCAGCTCTTCTGATCTTCAGCTGCCTTTATATAGGGCAACGAGACTACCACTCGAAGTCGAGCTCAGCCTCTCTCTGAATTAGTGTAAGCTAAACTCTCTATCAGTTAGCGACCAATCGGAGTATTTTCTGCTGCCTCTGCTGCATACATATGCAAACTAACTAACTCCCCTTCAGAACGTCAAGACTTTTTCAGCTCTTCTTTCTGTTCTATAAATCGAATCGGCATGAGTTATCGAAAATAAATAAATAATTATAATTTATTTATTTATTTGACAAATGGAAAACTAATGAAACTTCTGAAAATGCAAATACAATTCAAACACAATTTTAGTTGAAGAATATGCTAGAATAAATTCATTTGTGCAATTAATAGAGTAACTTGTACATAAAATTTGCTAACGTTAGCTTCACAAACTTACTTTAAATTAGAGAAATAAAGTTAAAGCGCTTAGCTTAATCAATAGATACGACACGCTCCACACGCATCCTCACATGCCATAAGACATACTCACACACAGACAGAGAGACAGACACGTGCACAGAGGCGCGCACACACATGAGCCACTTGGCCGTGACTCTAAATGCAAATATGTGCCCCTCTGGGGTCGCCCGTTTACCCAGTTACAGTGACGACACAAAATGAGGTTTCACAAGTGCCCTAGGTACGAGGCGGGCCGAGGCGCAGCCAGCAATAATGGAGTCACGTCGCACTTATGAAAAATATGCGATAATCCAAAGTATAAGTTACAGGCTCAGCCAGCAGAGCCAGCATAGCCAGCATATAGCACAGCACAGCATCTAACAGCCATCAGCCATCATCTGGCAGTCCCATGCCCAAAGGTACTTGAAAAGTTTCTTATCAGCGTGCGGCACAAGAAATGAAAAGACATTTGAGATGTCGGCATATGTGTTGCAGTTGCTCGGCGCTTGGTAATTAGGCGCAAAACTTTTTAATTGCCGGCCACTGTACTGGGCCATAATTTGATAACGGCAGCAGCCGTGTAAGCCAAATGTATGTGTATAATTTGCGGTTCGTTTCTCTTTCATTTTTGGATTCCATAAATTTTTGCATTCATTCACCTGATGGCAACCAGATAAATGCACGTGCATCTTCCTGCAGCACGTGCTTCAAATGCCAAGTGAAATATTCGAAAAATAAATAAAAATGGGAAAAGAAAAAAGAAAAATGAGAATGAGCAGAAAAAAAAACGAAGCTGTACAAATATTGCGTAACAAGCTAGGACAATGGAGGCGCTGGCCCAGATAATCAGGAAGTGGCGGCTTATTGAGCGCACATCAAAAATTGATTTGTGCGGGTATGCCCGGCCGTCCCTCAGCCCCCTTGCCATTGCCACGCCCATTTGCAATCGATATGCGCCGCGTGCGTGATTGTTATTCACGACGCTTGCATAGCCAAGCCAAACAATAATAATTCATAATCCCGGCCAAAGGCTTAGCGCGACACATTTAAGCACACTTCCTGCAGCTGTAACTGATAGCGTTTGTATCGCATGGCTGCCCCCTCCCCACCACCACTCGAGCGCCCCCTCCTTGCTCCAGCTCCACTGTTCGCTTGTCCTTGTCCTCTTATCAATATGCATGCGACTTAAGTGGGTTCATGTTAGTTGCGTCTGGTTTCTATTTTCCCTACAAGAACCACTGAGTCCTCCAGCCCTGCCGACCTGCCTTTGCCTTTCAGCTCCCCCTTTCTATATCTTAGACTCGACGTTTTTCTTTTCATAAATTTTTGAGTGACATTTTTGATGACACCGGAGCTTTGCGCCGTGTGCTCGGTACAACCGTCTAAAGGCACCTGTCACCATGGCCAAATGTTGCGTGGCATACTAAAGCGTCAAGCGTTTAGATGTCAGCACTGAGTGGCGAAATAAAAAAGGTAGATTTGAGTGCTCTAGCCGAGCATGCTTGACTAGCCAATACCCTGCTGTGAGAGGTGAATATAGGAAGTAGTTAAGCAATATATCTAAACTGTTTTCTTATCTATAAAAAAAAAAGCTTGTAGCTTTAAGAAGAGAATAACAAGACTTGTCCGACTTTAAGTTACATAATAAAAATATTATATTATATTTATCTTATTTTAAATCAGTCACATAAACCTTCTCCATTGCAATATACCCTAGATTTACCTACACTTATTTTTAGACCTATCGAGTTGTTTACTCGAATTATAAATAGCAACAAGCAAATTCCAATTAGATCTCATTTAAACTGCATGGATTAAATCTATTTTCGTAATACTCATATTCATAGCTCAGCCTCAGCTGATTGTAGGCCTTTAAGAAAGCAAAGCTCCTTTAGCGTAATATACCCTACATTGGGCTGACACCTACGCGTAATAGACATAATGTGGGCGACAAAATATTTTGCATTGGCCTCGTAGGCTCTGCCGCTGTCGCGCCGCTGCTGCTGCTGGCGCTGCTTAAGGAGATTATCTGTGAAAAGGTTACGCGTTATGCGTTATCACGTAACATAAAGCGTAATCGGAGGCGCGTGGCGCCTCCTTTAAGTACATTGCCAAGTAGATTGCTGTTTAAAATTTGATGCATGGCCCCGTACTCCACGTACTCTGCCAACTCTCAAATTAAACAGGAACCAGAAGAATGGAACAGCAGTGAGAGCGGAGCGCTTTAAACTGTGCATAACCTTGAAGGCCTTGAAGGAAAAATCAATTGTGTCTCGAGCCGCGTTTTATTCAATTTTAACAAAGCTAATAAATGGATTTCGCAGCGTATATGCGGGCTGTTTGGACTACGACTGTCGACTAGGCGAGAGAGAGAGAGAGAGAGAGAGAGAGAGAGAGAGAGAGAGACTATGGTTAAACGACAGACGACACTGTACGATTTATGCGCCTACACCCGCTAAGCTCAAAAGCGTGCTACGTAAGCTGCGGAGGCGTTGTTGGCCCGAATGCCGCATATGTTTGGCACTTGGCTAAGCTGAAATTCAAATTTTTACTCCACGCACCTGCCGTTCCCACCCATGGCCAAAACGGGTTGGCTTAAATGCGCCACGCCATTTGTCAGTGTAATAAAATCAAACACAGCAGCTCAGCTAACCTCAAAGTGTGGGTGTATGTGAATGTGTGTGTGTGTGTGGAGCATTTGGGGCTACGGCCAAGGCTATTGAGCATTTATATGGGCTGCCCAATCCCTTCGAGCATTTGTAGCTTTTGGCCTGGGCATTACCTTGAGCGCTTTTTGAAGTTTTCACATTTATTTCACTTGCCCGACTCTCGGGCAGATTTCAGGCAATCTTTGTAATTGTATGCACTTCGTTTTAATGCGCTTTCGTGTCACTTCGAGTACCTGGGCCACGCCCCAGCCGCACATGTCGATATGTATATATATTTACGTCACGAATTTATTGCCGCAATTTCTCGCGAGTGCCCCAAATGCAAATGCAAACTCTACGCGACCGCCGATGTTTACATTAGTTATCGGGCGGCTTATTTATGGGTATATACATATATTCTGACAGCCTGGCTCGACTCTGAGCCTGAGTGAGAGTGCTCGAACGCCCTTTAAACTGAGCCAGCGACTACGGCCAAGTGCCTATTAAATTAAGTTTAGTAGCGCGATATGGCCAAGCCTTTGTCTAACCGAATGTGGGGGCTATGGAGAGCGGGGGCTTTTTGAGAAATCACCAAATAATTGCGACGCTTACACTTTGTTGCTGCACTGGGTTGACGCTTATCTCTCTTGGCAACATTTGCAACTGCTACAAAGTGGGGCAGGCTACTCGCCCGGGTCCCTATGGGAACGGCCGGCGACAAATTACAAATTCAACAAGCGCCAAGTGGACAACCCTCATTAATTTCGGACCCAGCACGGGCCAGAGGGGCCGTGGGAGGTGCTACAAAGTTTTCTATTAAAATTAATAATGTTGCTTAATACAAAACAAAAACAAAGACAGCAACAGCAACAGCAACAGCAGCGGCAGCGGCAACAGCAGCAACGAGGACAACAATTACAGCAACAACGAGCCAACGAGCTTGTTGAAAAAGTGTCGCACAGCATGAGCCAAGTTTGGGACCCTAATAAGTTGCGCGGTTTCCCCTTGTAGACCGTTAAATATTTATCAACAAACGACGTCAATAAATGTTCAAAAGAAAATGGGCCCATGGTGTCTATAACAACAAGGTGGATGGCAACGCGTAGCAAAAGGTTAATATGCAACAACAACAACACCAACAACAGAAGTGAGCAACATTAAATTTACACATTAAACAATGTTTCCCGGACATCAACAGAAAATATAAATTTAAAGCGAGGCGCATAAAAAATCTAAATGGGAAAAATAAATAAATTAAAATATTTTATTCAGGAAAATCGAGTGTACAGATATATATACTTCGTTATAAAGAGAAAAAAAAAAAAAATATATATATATATATATATATATATACGTATATCTAGAAAAGAGCTAAAATCATAGCTTTTTTATTTTAAAAAAAATCTAATTTATAAAATATTTTTAATTTATATATATTATTTAAAATATTTTTATTTTGCTTATATATTTTATTATATAAAATTCTTAAGACAATATCCAATCATGCCTGGTATCATTCCAAAGTAAATCTAGATCGCCGGCTATAATATTTAAAATTATATTTATTATTTTCAACTTATGTATATCTTATATCCAATAAATACACATATTACCAATTCACAATTCTCTAAATATTTCTTTGATTGTCTATATTCCATAATATTATACTTAGCATCTTTGTTTCTAAAAATATAAAATGTAATCGACTCAAATGCCGCACAGTTGACTTCTATAGCTCCTCTCAATTCCTCTCTCTCTCTCTCCCTCTCCCACTCTTTGGAGTGTTCTTTTGTGAGCTGCAAAAATAAATACGAGAGTGCGTAATACTCCTATTGCTTTGTTTCACCAAAATTATTCATTTCGGTCTGGCAACACATTGCCAATGTCAAAGAGGCTCGTTCCGTTCCACTGGTAATTGAAACGCGCAACCTCCCAGACACACTTTTCTTGCAATGTCAAATGGGGTGACTCCACCGTAACGTAAAGTAAAATAATTAGCATTATGTTATTTTGTTTGCTTGGGCGGTGGGTATTACAATAGCTGAGCCTAGGCGGGCGTATTACTTTTAGTTAATTAATTGAGTGGCTCGTTATGAATACATCATGAACTGAGACAGATATCAAGTTGGCCAAATAACCGCAGGTAACCGAACCAAAAACTGGCCCCAGACGCACACACAGACACTCACGCACACGCTGAAATATCATTTTTTTTATAAATATGCGTGGGTGTAAGTACATGCTTTAATTTAACTACGCCCAAATATTTGAGTCAATTTTCAAGTGCCCCGAGACTTGGCCTTTGTCTTTGCGAGAGCGGCATGTAAATAGCGCCTGGGTAAACAAAAGCTCCAAACAAGCAAAAGGCAACGAGCGAGGAGAGAGAGAGCGAGAGAGGGAGTGGAAGCAGAAGCAGGGGCAGAAAAGGCAAACGGGGTTCACTGGGTAGTTGGCTGGGGAAAACAATCAAAGAAATTAGCAAACAGCGCGAACAGCGAGCAATAAAAGAACAGTAGATGCGGAAGAACATAACGCAATGCAACTACATAAATAATTTAATATTTCCACTTCACTTGCTCGATGCTTTCTCACTCACTTTTTCTTTTCTTTTCTGTTCATTTCGCTTTTTCGTTCTCGTTTCTGTTTTTTCTTCATCTGATTTTTGGCTCTTTTGTTGCCTGATTTTTGTGTGCTTTTTCTTGCTTTTGTTTGCACTTCTTACTCGCTCGCTGCGATGCTAGCAAAATAAGCAATCGAATGCTCAGTTAAATGTAAGAAAAATCAATTTTCCAAACAATTTTACTGCTAACCCTTCGGGCCGCACCGCCAACGTCACAGTTCGCATGCCCCTCCGCACCTCCTCCCCTCCGCCCCTGCGACGGCATTTTGTTATGGGTTTTTATGCACTTGTCGCCAGCTGCGGGCATTGCTCTTCCTCCTACAATTTTTTTGTTTTACTTTTCATTCCCTTTTTGTTGTTTTTTTTTTGTCAACTGTTCTTTTTGGGTTGCTCTTGTTCTTCCATGTCAGAGGAGGCAAATCAGTAGCGGAGCAAAATCAATCGCCGAATCACTTCAATGCGTTGTTCCCAAACGCGAACGCGTTGCACGTTGACGGCGTTTAGTTGAATATCTATGTTTGGTTTCATTTGCAAGGGTATTCCGATTTTGTCATACGATATATAACACATTGAGTCACCCATGTTCGATTGATCAGAGATCTATTTTTATGTGCAGATCTAAATCTAGTAAGTTCTTCAGTTTGGCTTACTCAGCCTTATTCCACTCTGATCTGATATGGCAATGGTATTTCTTAGTCAGGCATACCCGACTTAAGCGAGCATAATTATTCTTTTCTATATATACAAGCTCATTTAAGATTTTCATTGGATCGCTTAAGTCGAAAACTTGCCTACAAATTTGATTCGAAATCTTGCAGTTTATTATTCTTAACTTTCGTAAAAGTTTTGAAAGAAGTTCCGTCAGTAGAGCATTGAATATTCGGCGCTACATCACCTGCTCTTAAATGTTGTTGTTTTGTTTTTGTCTTTAGTTCATTGTTTGCCTTTTCAGCTGCTTCTATTGCGGCTGTTGTTTTGCATTGTTTGCTCACCGAACCACTCTGCCCAAAATGGCTGGCTAACGATTCCTCGGGGCCCGATTTGAAGAGCAGCCGTGGGCGAGAGAAACATGAAGAGAGAGAGAGAGAACAAGAGATAAGCGCACGTTACTGCTCGGACGTCCCGTTGCCGCTCCCGCTTCCGAGCTGGAACTCCAAGTCCGGCGTTAGGCGCTTCAATTGTGTCACGCATGCACGCACGTTGCTTCCGTTTTTCCGGTTGCCGGGTTTGCTATTTTTTCCTGTTCGCTCTCTCTGCCTCTCGCTCTCTCCCTTTGCTACTTAAAAAGCAAAAGAAAATAAAGAGCAACAAAACAAAAAGAAAAAAAGCGAAAAAGAGCGAGAGCAGCGACAGACTGGAAAATTTGCATGTTTAGAATGTTTGGACATGTTGAAATCTTCTTGGGAGTTCCTCGTTTGTACTTTTCCTACTTTTTTCCGCTCGTTGTGCCCAGCATGAAAATAAAATTTGCATTTGACAGTGACGTAGCGAAAGCTTTTCGCCCTTGGGGCCCAGGTAGATAACTATATTTATCCATTAAAAAAATATAGAAAAAACTAGCGAAGATATCAAAATAAGGAGCAGCTTAAAACACTCCCAACTGCAGCTCGGAATACTTTTAAAATCTAACATATTTTCGGCCCCCCTTTGCCCAGCTACGCCCTAAACAAAATTCAGCTAACACATTCGTCTGAAGTGTAAACATGCAAACAGCAAAAAAATAAAAGAGAAATAAGAAAATTGTTGGCCACAATGAAAAACAAAGAGAGGAAATCAAACACACGCACAGTTAGGAGCTTGAGCACGTGTTATTGCAGTTCGAGACGATTTACATACATATTTTGGGAAGTAGAGCTGGCCTCGTGGCATTAGTTTAAGACTGTGGCAAGTTTATCGATTGGACGCAGTCAAGAGTAATAAGTGGAAAAGTTGGACTATGACTATTTCTGAACGCTTTAGCTGGCGGCTATTGCCCAGCCATAAGCGGAAGATGCTAAACAAATTTAAAGCGCACAGGCGCCCGAAGGTCATGTTGTCATTTCCTGAGCAGCAGCAGCAGTAGGAGCAGGAGCAGCACGAGCATCAGCGGCAGACGCAGTTGCCACCGCACGCAGCTGCCACCGGATGCTTTGGGGAAGCTTGTGTTACAGTTAAAAGTTCAATTTGTGGCATGACGATGGCGGTACACACACCAACACCAACACCCACACCCACATACATGCGAACGAGGGCCAATTGAAGCGTAAGAAACAGCAGTAGCAACCAGTCGGAGCAGCAGCAACAGCAGTTGGAGCCGCAGCGAACAGCAAAAGGAAATTTTGCGTTAAATTATTACTTTCCGTTTATGCAAAGCATTTGAGTTTTTCCACTTTGCTTTCGCATTGGCTTGTCTCATGTTTTCTCATGGCACGCCCACCCACAAAGTGTGGGCGGGTGGGTGTTAGGGGGGACATGCGGTTGGCTGCCTCAGTGCGAATTAGTATGTGCGACAACCAAGGAAATTGCAATAGCATCTCATGATGCCACTAAATGCACTGAAAGGGCGCTGCCAACAACAGCAACACGGACAACAACAGCAGCAGCAGCAGCAGCAGCAACAACAACAACAAATGGAGGCAGCGTCTAGGCCAGATTGGCAAAAGAAGCGCTAGGGAAAAAGAATTCATTTGCTGCATTTGCAAAAATTTTCATGCTGTCAGCGAGCAGCGGGAGGGGGAGCGAGAGTTTGGGGGAGGGGGCAAACGGTGCGCCATTTGAAAGGACACACATGGCCAAGAGAGGGAGAGATTTTTGGGGGCGGAACTGTAGGTGCCTGCCAGCATATTACACAAAAGGCAAGGCAACGGGAGCAGCAGCTGGCACTAACTGAAATGAAACGAAACGTAACGTGGAAATTGCAGGCGCCTGACGCCGCCACTGAGGAAGCGCTAGCTGTTGTTGCTGTTGCTGTTGTTGTTGCTGCTGATGTTGATGGTGATGGTGATGGTGCTGCCGCCTCTATGGAAATGCATTTTAAAGTAAACGGCGCGCTTTTGTCATTTTAATTTTGTGGATTTTCAACATTTTCATTTGCAGCATGTAGCATGCCACAGAGAACAAAAAACCACTCCGTCCAAGGTTAGTGAGTGGCGTCGGCTTCGGCGTCAGCGTCGGCGAAATGTTTTTTAATTGAAAATGTTCTATGTCAGTTGCTGTGCTTAATTGTGGGCGTGGCCCGCCTGGCACCAGGCACTAGGCACTTAAGTAACTGAGACTACCAACTATGCTCTGCGCAAACTAAGTCAGGCTAACAAGCGCACACACATACATATAGATACATAGATACACACACAGATACATACACTCATGTGCACACTGTGTGGCCATTTATCTTGCTCAAGGTAATAAAATGTCTATAATTAGTCATTTAATATACAGATTTCCGTTTTGCGTCAAGAGGCAAAAAGTTTTGCCTGGCCGCAAGGCAGCAAAGGCAGCAGCAGCAGCAGCAGCAGCAAAAAAAAATATCAGAAAAGAATAGTTTTCTTTCTACTCTAGCGAAGTTTTAATACTCTTGCAGAGAGTTGTTGAATATTTGAAGGTTTAGATACTGATCTAATTTATGATCAATATATGATCAATAATTAACAATATATTTGATTCAAACAAATAGATTGATTCTTTTGAATGTTAAATTATCAATCGGATAGTACTGACTATTATATATATAAGTATATAAAGATGTTGATCTAAGTTAAGATAATCTATATAAAGGTCAATATATAATTATTTATAAATCAAATATATGAATGTAGTGCCTCACACTTGACTACATTCCCACTTCCAAGACAAACTCATCAAACCCAACAACACATAGAGTATATGAAAATACAGAACAAAATTGTAAAGGAAAGTTTTTACGTGGCGCTGACTAGAGAGTGTATCGGGAGTTCATATGAAGTGTGTGCTTCACAGTCTAGGTATGTTGCCTCTGTGTATGTGTGTGTGTGTGTGTGGGTGGGTTATTTAAGCACAGCAAATGATAAACTACTAAGCGGCAGACTAAGAGCCGGGCCTCGAGTGGCGAACCTAAATAAATGTGCAATTAAGAGCTGCTCACTTTACCGTTGGACCGCACAATTTGCTGCCAACTTTTGCCACGGCACATGTATATATCGTACATAAGCACTATGTATGGGTGTATATGTGTGTGTGTGTGCGTGCGTGTGTGTGTGCTCTGCACTTTTAACGTAATATGCCGTTTGGCTGGCTGAGCTATGAGCATTTTTATAATAAATCTTGACGCTTCCGTTTTTGGTCCACAAACTTCCTGTTGGCAACGGCCAAACACCAACTCCCAGCCGGCATCTTGGCCAGAAGAGCTCGGGCTCTTTTGATAGCCTGCCCCGTGGCGTGGGCACAACAACCGGGCACCGTCTGGGCAGCTGAGCAGCCGAGCAGCCGTGCAGACACTATTGCTCTGCAGCGTGATTTGCACGCAACATATGGACTCCAGGACTTGGACTTGTGTCAGCATGCGAAACTATGCCAGAGCCTGCCGTGAAATGCCAGACGTCGTCTTGGCATCGCTCTAGCTGGTGTCGGCCCAACTTGGCCGAGTTGCTCAAGAAATAAATCTTGGGTGTTTTCTTCATATTTTTTTTTCTCTTCTTCTTCACTTTTGCTTTATTGCCGCGCCTGCAGTTGGGTCAGTGTCTGCCAGCCTACCATACCACCACCCCACTCTCGCCTGCCTGCTCCTTATCCAACATGCTTCCCACGCCGCAGTCAGCAAAACTTATTGCGTATACGCCACCGTCCGTTTGCGCACTTAAACAATGGCTTTAAGCTTTCGCATTGTGCTACACGTGTTTTCTTAAGCATTTACATAATAAAGCGCACCTTTTTTTTGCCTTTCTTCTTCTTCTTGCTCGGCACGCACTTTTTATTGGTTATTGTTTGCGCGACTGACATTTTAACGACCACTCGAATAAATTTTAATGCCTTTTAAATGATTTTCATGTTGTTGTTGCTGTTGTTGCTCGTTATTGTTGCGGCAAAGGCTTGATCGATATTAAGGCCAAAGCTCAGTTAACAATCATCTACCACTCACGCGGAATGGTCAATGCTGTACGTGTTTATGTGGCGACTTTAAGACCATAAGGCACGGCGCTACCCTGGCAACCAGCTTGGCGAATTGTGAAAAATGCATCTAACAGAAAAAGAGTAGAAAAACTGAACCATTCATAAGCACAAATAATCTGCACACCGAATGGAAAGAGTGACTGAAAACATAAGCTTAGATGAAGCGCAAAACGTAATTAAAGCTAAAAGTGTGATTTTATGTAAGCTGGCCAATTATTGAGGATGAAACACTCATAGCTAACTATATCTCTGGTGGATAGAACATGATTAGAGACTGAGAATAATGTGAAGTTTATTTAGTTTTGTAGTGAATATAAATAATAAAAATATTATATAATAATTGATATGATATGATATGGGAAGCATATTGCGTTAATAACTTAATGACAGTTAGGGCATTTTATTTTGTTTAGATTATTTATATAATTTTTAGGCATAATAATAATGTCTAGCCAGATTAAAGCTAAAAGTGCGATTTTATGTAAACTAACCAATTATTGAGGATGAAACACCCAGAGCTAACTATAACTATGATGCAAAGGACTCAGAATAATGGGAAGTTAACTCAATTTTGTAGTGAATATAAAGTTGAAAATAATATAAAATAGTTGCTATAAACACATAGCTTTCATTATTCTCAGTATAATCTGCTTTAATCGCTTTATGACAGTTAAGTCAGATAAAAACATTTTTTTTTTAATAATTTATCTAATTTGTTAACCATAATAATTATGTTTATAAGCTACAGTAAATCTATATGATATACCTAACTTGTTAGCCAGATTTAAACTTTGATCAATTATTCAGTAAGGATTAATTATTGAAAACGATTAAAAAATATAACAAATATATTGTGTGAATCAATACAATATTTGATGCATTTTTTCTCTGAGTATAAGAATAACTTTTAGCTTTTATTGTCAACTCTTACAAATTTTTATGTATATCTGATATACCTAAAATCCTATTGCAAATGAATATTAAAAATTGCGTCTTTCAGTTTGTCTATTTTTAATTACATTGCTATTATTATTTGTAAGTCTATTGCTATTTACTTCTCTTAATCTCTCTGCTTTTCACATCCTGTTTTCTGTCTACCGCCACGCCCACTTGCCTAGCCCTTGGCAGCAACATCAAAGCAATAATTTGCTTAGCAGAGATATTAAAATTTATAATATACAAGTTGCTTACAAAATACAAGTGCTGCTTGTTCCACAATGTCATTTGTTGCTGTTGTTGTCGTTGTTGCTTTTGTTTTATTTTTTTTTTCTGACGCCTCTTTACGGGCTGACCAGGCAGCCTGATTGTCAACCAGTTCATCTAAGTGTGCCGGGTCCATGGTCCTTCAAAGTAATGCCTGAAGCGCGAGCTCGTGGCTGTTTCTCAAAACAAAATTAGAGACAACAGCGACAACAACAGCAACAGCAACAATAACAACAGAAAAACGCAAGAAAAAAATTGTAATGCAAATTTAATTAGGTTTTAAGTGCTTCAGCGCAATGTCGACGTCTAAGACGGCCAAGTTGTTTGTTGTTCCTATTGCTGTTGCTGTTGCTGCCTCTGTTGTTGTTTCTTGTCAAATATTTACTTTGAAAGCGGCGCAAAATAATCAAAAAGGTTGCGGGCCCCACCTCGTCCCTCACTTTCCGCCCAGCGATCCGATGGCAAAGGTGGTAATGAAATTTTTCGCGCTGTGTTTTAAAACAGTTTAAAGTTATTACGAGCGAGCGGTACGTGGGCTGCGCAAATTGATTTGGCTAAGGAAAGTTTTAAAGCCTCTAATGCAAACAAGTCAATGTTTGCCAAACGTGGCGTATACGCAACGTGCGCTACTAAAGTTTGAGCTAAAAAGTCAAAGCTAATTTCACGTTTGACCCGCATCAAAAGTTGGCCAAAATTTTAATATTGAAAATGCCAGCGATTCGCAATGCATAAAACCAAATTGGTTTATTGTCTGTCGGGGCAAACAAGTTTTTGTCAATGAAAGTTTTTAGCGCTCATGCAATATGCAAATATTTGCGCAACTTTATTAAAATTCATTTTTGTCATTCATTGTCAGCCATACGAATGTGGTCTGTGTGTGTGTATGTGAGTGAGTGTGTATGAGTGTCAACATGTGTGTTGATCTAAAAATTCTTGACAATAGTTTTGCCAAGTTGCTACTTTGATGGCGTGCGCGTAAAACATGCAAAGAATTTTCTGCTAAGCGGCAATAATTGCAAATTCCAGTGCAACCGCACTCACACACACACACACACACACGCGCGCGCACACACATGCCCGCGCGCTCTGATCGTTGAAAACTTTGGCCTTGTCTAACTGTCTACAAATCGCAGAGCTTTGCGAAAATCTTTGCCAAAATGTTTGCTCATAGACATTTTTGGAGCCGAAACTTTGAAGCGCACATAAGTATGCAATAGTTTTTTATGTGCCCACATTGCATGCGGTTGCTCCCACACACATTGTAATTTACAGCGTGGGCGGAATCGGGCGTGGCTGCTGCTGTGAACGGCGTTGACTAAAAAATTAAAATTGTCGAATCATTGATTTAATGAACATGATAGCATGCTGAACGTGCACTTTTTTGCAGCGTTTACAGCCATAAAAACTGAATAATTAATACAATCCGCAATCAACGTTTACGGCTGCTCGATACTCTGTTTAAAAGCGGACGCTGATAACCATAATGGATATGTCAGTGCAGATTTGGGTCTCATTCGATTTGGCCCTATGTCAAAGAGCTTAAGAGAATGGCTAACAAATCTTGGCGAAATCTACTTAAGCGATTATTTATTTATATATTGAATGGATACTTTGCTCAACCGATAAACTGATATACTTCCCTTTTGCTGTGGGCGAACAGCGTATAATGAAACACAATTTTAATTGGCGGAGTAAAAAACTTCATGAATGCTTCAATTTATACATGTAATCATGCAATTAAGCAGTTTACTCTTTGAGCTATGAATGCTCTCCGTAAGTTGTGCATAATTTTGTTACAATATGGAAACATAAGTATATTATTTATTAAATATAATTTTAATTGAATAGAAGTTTTGATTGCTTGATAAAAATTGATATAAGCTATAAATATATTCTATAAATATATTCTTATTCTTCTAGAAGTTTTAAATAAATTTAATATATTGTGCTTGACTCTCAGTTTAACATGAGTATGCATATCATATGTGTTCTATAAGAATCATAGAGGAGTCTCTTATAGATACTGTTTCATCAAAAATACTTACAATGTTCAAATTCGACTATCATAATTTATTCTTTAGGTAGTTTCTTGAATATTATATTTGAGAATATATGTATATATAATTATACTTAATATACTTCTCTTCTGCCTTTTGTATTTCTTATCGCTTTCATTCCGGGCAAAAAGTTTTATTCTTGCTATCATTATGCAGTCATTTAAGGTGCAATTGCACGGCCAACTGCATAGCCCGAAGCAGCAGCCGCTCGGTTGACAGACGCTCAAACGAGCTGGCAGCGGAAACGCAGCTTATGCAAGCCATGTGCTGCCGTCCGTTCTCTTAACCGTCCGCTACTGTCAGCGACCATAACTAACAGTTCAATGCACACACACACACACAGTCCACGGTCCTCCAGCAGTAAGCGAACAGCTGCAAGCGGCAACTTCAACTTGCAATTTGGACGTGACCGAAAAAAGGATTGCCGTAGGTGTCAATTGTTTGTTGTTGGTGTGTGTGTGCGCGTATACACACACAGACACATACACACACTCACACACACCCGTACAAACATATGTGTGAATTTATCGGTTGACATGACAATGCGGCTGCAAAATGCTTGCGTCGAACTGCACTTCAATATGCCACGGGCGACGGTCTGCGGACTTTGTGCTAACGGTGCCTCACTCTCTCTCTCTGTGTCTGACTCCTAACTCGGTGCTCTTCGATCCCATGTGTACGAAACTACCATTAGGTTGCCTGGCAGCTCAGGGCAAGCTCTCACACTTTACGCCTGCTGCTGCCAGTTCAGTTGTTCAATTGTTCCGAGGGTTGGTCGAAAAAAATTTCGGGCATCAGAAATTTACAAAAAAAAAGCATATTGATTATCAAGAAGATGTAAAATATCAAAGAAACATTTTTGTAACAACTCTGGCGTCACGAACTGTTGCATTGCCTGTTGCCTGTGGCAAGGCTTGTAAGTTAATGAGAGCTCTGATTGGAAAAAAACGAAATACGAAATACTGATTGGAAATGTGCAATAAGAAGAATTTCACACTTATAAAAAAATTCCATTAATTATGAAGTAATTAAAGCACGCAGATATGGCCAGAAAAGGAAGTAGAAATGATTGCTGCAAGCTAAAAAATTGGCAAGGCTGTTGCATAAAAACCATTTCTTCTGGCAAGGTTATGTGATATAACGTATCAGATTTGTAGTATTTTGTAGAACTATAAATACTGGAAAAATAATTAAATTTGATTGCCTTTGAACTACACATAAACCGACAATATTATACCAAAATCACACTCAACAAATTTAAGATAGCAATATCTTGAGCTTGACATTTAAGTGTGACCGTAGATCAATAATTATATTTGGTCGATTGTAAGAGTAGTTGACGTAGCCAGATCGTTAAGTCGAGATCTATATATTATTAAATGTAATAATATATTACTTAAAGTCAAAACGTATTCAACCATTTGAAACGCATTCGAATTTAAAGTGTATAGGATTGCATTTCAGCTATCTATTTGAAGCAAACCTCGCACGTGCCTTGGCTTTGGCAACCGAGCTGGCCACACTGGCGACGACCTCTCTAATGTGACCTCAACGTAAAATAATTGCTGACCAAAGTGCACTCAAATGCAGACTCATGGCCACACGTGATGACCAATGCACTTCAGGTCAAATGTTCTCAAATGTGCAAGGCACCAGCCACCCAGCTGCTTACACACACACACACACACACATGCCGACACACCGACACACCGACACACTGATCCACCCACACCCACCGAAACGTGTGTGAATAGGTATTGTTAGACAGCCGCAAGGTCTCTGTTGCTCGGCTCGTTATTCTTACTTTTTCGGTTAGCTTAGTTGAAGACAAGTCGTTGTAATTGATGTAATTTCTGGGCAAAGGTGCAAGACAGGCATCAAACTACACACAGACACACCGGCAGAGATTTCGTACCTTTGTACAAGGTGTGTAGCATTCGAGAACACAAAAGTCACAAAAGGCTGCCAGCTCACATATCAGACGCGCTCGGAGGACCAAAGGGCGTATAAGGTTAGCGCAATTTAAGACTCGCTTTGCCCTCTCTCTCTATATCACTCTCCCTCTGCCTCTGAGTGTTTTGATGATTTTGCGGTTGAGCATTTGCCTAGAGATGAGCGCTGCTCGTATTTTAGCCCAATTCAAATCCAAGCAAGCTTAATAAATTGAAGATTTTGTAAACATTTCTGCTTTTCGCGTTATCTGCATGAAATAAGATATAATTCATTAGGCAACTTTTCATATTTCTCAAATTTGTATTCTTGGAATTACATATCTAGCACGAGTATTGATTATTAAATGTTTGTGTCACGAGGGCCCACTCCACGCCCCCAAGTGTAGGTCGTATAAGGTATTTCGTATTTAAGTGCTGGGGCCATAAACAAGTTGGCTTTAAGGCCAGCTACTTGAGCCATTTAAGAATCGATTGATACAACAGTAAGACAAATCAATAAGCCCCCGAACCACCCGCCCTCAAGACCAGGCAATTGCTTTCGTTTACCTTGGGGGCACAACCAGCTGAAGGTCAATTAATATGTAAGCGATGAGCTTGTTTATTTTCTTTTTTTTTATCTTTTTTTGTGTTTTTCCGGGCCGCCAGTTACTTTTGCATTTTTATATGTTTTTCCATTTTTTATTGACGTATTTGTTATTTTTTGTGTTCGGGTGTATATTTACGTTTGTTGCTTTATTGCTTGTCGAGTCGTTTCGTCGATATAACAGTTGGCCCGTTGTCTTGGCCTGGCTTATTATTTATTAGGCCGCAATACAAATTGAATTTGTTGACTCTTGCCTGACAGCCTTCAACTGTGCACACAACTATCGACATTTGGAACTAATTGGGTGCACGTGAGATAACAACTGCAGCAACAACAGCAACAGCAAGTGTGGCAACAACTGCTGCAAGAAGTTGCTGCTAATTGCAGCTTATGCAAAATTTATAAGCTGCAAATGTACTTGGCTAATTACTTAGAGTGAGTAGGCTAAAAATGGGTTAACACTTGCCAGTGGCTGCCGTTGCTGTAGCTGTTGTTGTTGCTGTTGCTGCTGTTGTTGTTGCTGCTTTTTCTTCTTTTCTTTTCTTTTCTTGTTATAGCCAAGCAGCAGCTGCTTAGCCGCTGGCTACGTTTCTCTGTTGCACATACACTAAGCCCACTTATCTCTCTGCTTCTCTCGCTCTCTCTCCTTGTTTCTCTGCACTTCAATGTAAAGGCGAAAATTGAACAAAAGACTTTGTTTGTTTTCAACTAAATTAGTGCAAATAGTCCACACACACGCACACATACACTCACGACTACTAACACACACGCACACATACATACACCCACTAGCTAGTCAGGCGCGTCAAACAGCAGAACCTGACGCAGCGACAACGACTTTACCTTGTGCCACTTAGAGTCAACAACACACACACACTCACGCCTAGACACAATACATGTGTGTGTGTGTGTGTGTGTTTAGTATGGCATTGTCTGGTGCATTGTTGGGCCGCGATTTGGGCGCTCAAAAGTATGCTACGCGAGTCATTACCTTTCATCTCAATTATACAAACGCGCACACACAACTACAAACGAGCGAGATAGCAGGTGGGAGTCCAAGAAAGAGCGAGAAAAAGAGAGCAAAAGACACTGGCAAGAGTTTTAGAAGCAGCTGAGTACAGTGAAAAATGCATTTAAGCGAAAGAAATAACGGTATTTCTGTTGTATAAATAAGGAAATTAAAATATAAAGTAAACGAAAGAAAAAACATAAAAAAAAAAAATTTTAATATATATTAAATAATAAATTTATATATATAATAAATTTATATATATATATAATATATAAATATGGTTCATATATTATCTTATATTTTATATTTAAATACAATTTAATATTTTTAAAGCTTATACAAATTCTAAGAATTTTGTTATGTTCCCTAAAATATTGCAAGACTTTCAACAACTTTTTTTCTCAATATTTTCGGTCTTTATTAAATTAATTTGCTCAGCTTGAAAATAGTTTTTAAACTAAAACTTTGTCATTTGCACAATAACAAAATACTTTCTGGATTCCATTGATCGAATTTCGCAAAGTTCGTTGGCAATTTCTATCTTTTAACTGCAATAAATATGATCGCCATGCGGCCCAAGGCTTGCGCTTTAATTGAGCTTCCACTGTAAGCACAGCCGTACATATTTATTTAAAGAATATACGCCAAGACAACTAGAAGAAGAAGAAGAAGCATCACTGACGCAACGCCTCGTTTATGCCACACGTGACCTGCTTTGCCGTTGGCCAGGGTCGGCGACAGTGCCTGCCATATAGTCGCACACTATTTTTACAAGTGTCTACAGTTAAGCGCACGCACACACACATACATACACACACAGCTATACACTTTTGTTGTGCCTGTGCGAAAATTACCATGCTCAGAGGACGCATCGTTCTCGTGGCGTGAAACGAGTAAAACAACTTTGGTGGCAACAAAAGACGCCACCAACAGCACCACTAGCACTAGCAGCAGCAGCACCAGCAGCAGCGGCAGCAGCTCGAAAGTGGAACGTGAAAGTGGCAACCGGCATGCAGCAGCGCCACAACTATCCTAACCAAGCCAAGCCAAGCCCAGCCCAGCCCAGTCCAAGCCAAGGCGCAAGCCAAGTTAAGAAGCCGACTTGGCCATAGCATTGGATTTCATTATGCGCATTTTCTACCACCTTTTTTTCTTCTTCTTAGTTTGCAACGCAGCCCCGTTAGCAGTGCATACTTTTAGGCGCTGGCTGCGACTCGGGCTGGCTGAAATGCAATTTGCATAAGTTTCACAGCTTCTTTCGCTTATATAAAGACAACTTATATAAATATAAATGCTATGTGCATAACCCAGCTGAGTTCGCTGTTGCGTGTGTGTTTTCTTTCCTAGTTTTTATTTTGCGCTCTATGTGCCTCTTATAGAGTGTGCGCCTGTATCTGTGTGTGTGTGTGTGTGTTAAGTATGTGTTGCCGAGCTGTTGGCAGTTTTCCTGCAACGCACAAAAAACAACAACATAGCTGCCACGGCAACGCGAACAAATGAAATTTGTATCTGCCTCATCCTTCGCTCCATAAAAAAAAAATAAGAAAGTGAAATGACATTGTGTAATAGAAAACTTATGTGCCAGCAAAACAAGTACGGAAAGAGCACTATAGCTAAGCTTGTATATGAGGTGAAAAGTGCCAGACTACGGGATACCCTCTAAAGAAATACCGCAATAGTTGCTGTTAAAGATATATATATACATAAATACAAGCAGTCTATATGTCTATGTCTATACTCACCTGCGGCCTACATACCTTATTTGATGTCTCTAGCTCTTACTAATACTAATATATAATCAGCACTGTCTAGAAGTTGATTTTCATCGATTCTTAACGATTTCTTGGAAACCAGTCTATAATTAATGCAAAACTAACGTTCGCAATTATATGTCTTTGGCTCTCAGAGTCTCTCGATTGTTGAACCTATATATATATATATAAATATTTCTGAGAATTAAGCAATTATCGTACAAGCTATTAAATATACACTGGACTATATCGCTTTTAAGTTCTCTCTGCTGTATATTCTATATACCCTTTCTATGAACATGTACTATATAATAGTTAAACTAAGAGGCTGCCTTAAGCATCCAGTTTGCAATTACTTTTAATACGGCACATTTAATAAGCTGCAAGCAGCTTTCTCAAAGGCAACGCAAATTAAATATTGCTATTATGATAAAACTTGCAAAAATTAGTTCTAAACCTAAATTGCAAACTCAACAAGGCAACTTTATGGCAGACAATGTTTGCTTAAAGCAAACAGTAAAACTTTTCAAATATAAATAAAAAAATAATAATAGTAACAAGATTTTAAAATACAAATAAATGTATAAAATAAAAAACAAACACGTATAAAAAAAAATGTAAATAAATACACAAAAAATATATTTTTTAATAAAAATAAATGAATAAAAAAAATAAATAAAAAATAAAAGTGCAACAAAAAAAAACACACAATAAAAATTTTAAATTAAATTAAATGAAAACAATTTTTATATTTAAAAAAAAATTAAAACAATATATTATTAAAATAAACTAAAAAAACTAAAAATAAAAAAATTTAAGAAAAATAAAAATAATATTCAATTGAAATACAAAAATTAAAATAATAAAAAGAGATTAAATCGAAATACAATTTGAAAATTCAAATCAGCAAAAGTTTGTAGAGAGATTGTGATAAGGATATAATATAATATAATAATATTACTAAACATTTCTACAGAAAACTGAGCCCATAAAACTTTATATTTTTATGTTCGAGTCATTACAGTCAGAGTGATAATCTAATGAGACCTAACATTAGACTTAATCTATATATAAAATATATGCAGAGTATACAGAAATTTACTCTCAGATCTATACACAATTTGTTTTCTATATTTTATACCCACAGCTGGTATATGTATGTCCACATAATTAGAATTTTATGTTTGCTTCATTCTGTAACATTGCAGAAACTATGCAAGCTTAAGTCGTCTTTCAATATTCATTTACACCTGTGAAATTAGTAGACAGGTGCACTCAGTGGTATTGTTAGCTCTGAAGTTAGCATGGGTATGTGTGTATATGTAATGGCCAATAATTATTGCCACAAATTGTTGCATGATGCTTGTAAACACAATGCATATTTAATGCCAACAATATTGTGACAGGTCAGCAAGGTCTATTTAATTGTGCATATATCAGGGTAACTATAATAAAATATATTTTGATGTATTATAAATATTTAAGATAAACAAGCCGGCAATTAAGCCAGGCTAATGAAACTTGTCTGCGTGTGTATGCAAATAACTGTAAAATAAACACACACACCCAATCACACCACACCACACAGATAAAGCTGTAAACTAGGACACATTTGTCAAGTCTGTCAACTGTTGCCGCCGTTGAGACTAATCCATGCCAATGACCCCACAACCAGCTGGGACCACCTAAGCCGCAGCACGCTCCACTTGGCCAAAATCCAAGCGCTGCCAGTTGGTTTTGTGGCGGGCGCAGGGACACTCGCAGATCGGGCATCGGACGGGGAGAGGGGAGAGCGGTCCTGCGATTGGCGGCGCTAACTGTCATGTGCGCCTCACGGGCAAATCAGTCATTACACACTTACGCTTGCGCGCACAGCATTCGCTGGCGCCGAAGCTGGAGCCTCCTCAGCCGGAGCTGCGGCTGCTGAGTGAATGGCGGAGGGCAACGTCACAAATTATGTCAATTTGCTGATGCCGCTGCCGTCAAGAGACGCAGCGCACTGCCTAGACAGAGCCGTAATGTGTCTATGTCTGTATGTGTAGGCGTGTGTGTAGGTGTGAGTGTGTGTGTCTGATGTGTGTGCGTGTATGTTTGCTCTGTTCGTTTGGGAGTTTGACATCTTACATGGGAATTACAAACGCAACGAAAATTGCTACAATGTTTTGCGACAGTCCAAATAGAAACTAATACACACTCACACACACACGAGCACAGGCCAAACACTAAAGGCCATCATAATAAGTACATGACCACAACTATTTAATGTATACAAATATTTTGGCTATGCTTGGGGGAATTGTTATTATTTTCTTTTTTATTATTATTATTGTGTTAACACTAGTGTGCTGGGCAATTAAAAAACTAAATCAAAATAGATTGACAATGTTTATTTATGCATATAATGTATATTGGTTCAAACCACAGGAAACAATTTGTAAAATTTATATAAATTTAAACAACAATTCAAAGTAATGGAAAATATAATGAATGGGAATAATGTTTTCATTTTAGTCTATATTTTTATTTTATTTACATCTTAAATTTGTTGCATTTGCTTGCAATATATTTATTTAATAATTTATATATTTTTATCTTTTTGTTGAAGTTTAATATTTATAAAATTATGTTATATTTGTTTATTTGTTTTTAATTTATATATGGTTATTTATTAGATTTACTTTTTATTTTAATATTTTTTCTTCTTCATATATTATAAGTTTTTATCTTTTTTTCAAGTTTCCTTTATTTATTTTTTAATTTATATATGTTTATTTATTAGTTTTATTTTTTATTTTAATATATATTTTTCTTAAATTATATATTTGTATATTTTTAGTTCAAGTTTTATTTATTAATTATATATTTTTTTTATTCTATTTATATAGAATTTATTTATATAGAATAAACTATTTATGTTTAATTTTTATATATTCATATTCTTATATTTATTTACCCTTACTTTTTTATATTATACATTTTTGGTATTTTATTTTAATATATTTATTTGAAATTAACAATAGTCATATTTTGCATAGATCTTTATATCTTATATCTATAAGCACATTTTTTTCATCTTCATATATTCACAATTATGAATTGTAAATGTACTTATTTGGTTGCCCTTAACTGTATATATTCTATTATATATACATATATATAGCGATGTCTGGCTGTGTGCGTGCTCCTCTTGCGACGTCATTTGCAAATTTTTGTAGTGTGCCATAAATTATACGACTGGGAATTGCTTTTCTATAAAACGTGCGCATATTAAATAAATATCAAAAATTCTACCATTGCCACCCACACCCACACACACCCATCCACACCCACACATGTACACACACACACACACACACACGTACGCGACACAAAGCCGTGTGCAAACTGAAATTATGCGTGAGGAATTTGTTGCTGTGTGTGGCGGGTGTCCCAAATTAAATTACGCGTAACATCATTGCGGGTTCCCTTTTCGGGGTATTAATGAGCTTTGCGCTGTTTGATAGATCTCAGAGTTTTCTTCTGTGTGCGTGTGCGTGTGTGTGTGTGTGCGATGCTTCGACTGCCACAGCTGCACAGGTGTGCTGTCTAGGCGTAAACCGTTGCTTAAATCGCTGTCAATCATCAATCAGCTCAGAATTGACAACAGCTTAAGCGCTTACAAGCAATATATTAAATCAATAATGTTTAACTGATTTAATGCTGCTCTACTAGAATGCAAATTTAATAACCTCTAATAGTTGTTTCTTTGATAGTTGTGATGCAATTCCAGTTTAGTTATAAAGAATTTCAATACGAGCTTAACTTTAGCACTGCAATTATCTCAATATATCTACATATATCCATATATATATTTATATATATATCAATTGCAGGCTCTGGCATAGTCTGCGGTCAGGGCGCAGCTCGTTAGGCTGTGCAGCAATCACCTCAGGCAGCTGGAATTTAGCGCTCTAACCACTGTCATTTGCTGGGATTGCGTTTAGAGTTTGCTGTTGAACCAATCCCTCGCTTTTTCTCTCCCTCTCTCTTTCCCTCTCTCTCTCTCTCTCTCCCACTCTCTGTGTGCTTGGCGTATATCTATTTGCAGTGACATCAATTGGCAGTTTAAATGCAAAAGATGAGGCCGCCATGAAATCGCAGCTAGACAAACGGATGGACGGACTAGGACTACGATTTGAAGTAAAACTGGGAGCAGAGCTCAACGCTGTTGCCATCATCATCATTTCATTGTCCTCGTTGTTTTTGGTGTTGTTGTTGTCGACGTCATCGTAGTTGTCGTTGTCGCTGTCGTCAATTTAGCATTAATATTCCCACTCACGTACTTGGTTGTGATTATGCGACTACGACTACGACTACGATGGCTACGATTGCGGTTAGGGTCAGAGGGTGTGGCGGGCTTTTAGAGCTGAGAAGTTGGAGGCGTGCCCCAGCTAGGGGAGATCGGCAGGGGCAGGGGGCTGTCGTGCGGTTGGGTTTCGTTTTTTGGCTTGCTTTGCGTGCCGCTGGCGTGACAGTTAAAAGGCAGCATTTTGTTGACATTTGTTGATGTTTAAGGCATTGGAGAAGGAGTCAAGTAATTGCAGCAACAACAACAACAACAAGCAGAAGACAATTTAATATTGTGTTAATGACTTTGTCAATAGTCGTCGTTGATGTAGCATTTAAAACTACTCTTCAGAGCTAGCTGCCTGCACTTGTATATGTTTTCACATAATTGACTTTTTGCCTAACTCTCGCTTCTCTCTCTCTTTCCATTTGCAGTTAGCACTGTTGCCGTGGAGGCCGTGCTGGGACGCACCGCATCCTTGCCGTGTGACATTGAGCCGGAGGCAAAGGACGATCGTGTCTATATGGTCCTGTGGTTCCGTGAGAGCGCAGGCAAACCACTTTACAGGTAAGTGAAAACGCAAATGCCATTTACGCAGGTATTCAATTGTGAAAATACAATAAATGAAAAAGCTTTCTATATGCAAATATGCGACTATATGTTACCCTCTAAATAGACGAAGGTTGTCTGTGAAACAGTTATTTAACTGAGCTCGAGAATGTTAGCCAAAACTTACGATTTACTCATATGAAACTCTTGTGGAAGATTATATGAATATAATCCATTCCTAATATAAAATTTGATATAGAAAATAACGATACTAGCTAATCTTTCCAATAAATGTAAATTCAAACAAATTTCATAACATTTTTTTTATATTTTAAAAAGGATTTTTTTGGTTTTATATTTTATTACTTTCCATACAAATTCAAATTATTTTTTGCAAATCATTTTTTGACAAAATTCGTAACTTTAAATATTTTTATTACATTTTTTAAATAAAATTCCCTTGACTATTTTTCTATAGAAATTTCAAACTATCTAATAACTCATGCAAATTGATTACAGGGGAATATGCGTTCGCCGCACACGAACACACATCAATTATGATTCTATTAATAGCTGTAATGAGCACAGCGAGTATAGGACACATAACTTTAATTCAATTTCAATCGGTTAACAACATTTTAAAGTCTCTTTATGTGTGCCAGGTTGGTCGCAGTGTATGTGTGGCAAACCTTTAGCAAGTTGCGCCTTCAAGTGGCACTCACTTAATGTACGGGCTAGCTTTTGATTTATGTTGAGGACCGGGGCAACTGTTCAGCACGTGATGAGAAATGGCGCCAGTTCATAATTTTCAAATAATTTATTATTTTAATAACATCATCAATAGTAACTCAACTCCGAGACTCGCCCAGCGTCCCTCTACGGAGAAGTGATGTGCCTAGGCCAGCGGCGACGGCAGTGGGTCAAAAACAAAAGCGAGCCGGGGCGAGGCCAAACGCTGCGACGTGAACTCATATATTAGCCGCAGGGCCAAAAGCAAAGGCAAAGGACATCAATGGCAGCCAGGCCAGCAAAATAATAGCAGCCAAAGTGAAAACTGTTTTGGCGGCAACTTTGATTATTTTAGGGCATGAGCCGAGCCGGGTCCTGCAGAGGTGTGCCATATGTGTGTGTGTTTGTCCTTTTGCTGCTGCTGTTGCTGCTGCCTTTGCTTCTGCCGTTATTTATAGAGCGGGCGAGCGCTGTGAGCGTGTGCTTAGGTTTAATATGTTGCACATTATAAGCAGACATCGATATCCTTTAGCCTTGTCAATTTTGCTTACATGTGTGCTTTCTTCGCCAATATGTTGCCAGAGTCACGGCACAGGATGAGGGGAAACAAGGGGACATGGCGACTCTAACAAGGGACAGGACTAGGAACGCACGTGTATATCAAGGACAAGCGCGAGCTGTTCACAAGCTGTTGCTTTTGTTGTTGTTGTTGCTCCTGCGTCTCCTGCTATTCCAGCTGCTTCATATGCTTCGTGTTGTTTTTGCCGCTCTTGCTGCTGCTTCGTGCACTCAATTGGAAGCAATAAATTTCAGTGCTGCACAGACAATGGGACAGCATCAGTGAGAAACCGAGAGGGGGACTGCAAGAGAGAGAGGGAGAGAGAGAGCGTGAGTGGAAAAAAATGTTTGCCAAAAACTAGGAAAATGTCGAAAACAATAATGTTGCAAAAATTTCCGACTTTATAACCAAAATATCCGAAAGTGATTCGAATTCGATTTCCCTTCCTTGAAAGCGAGCAGCAAAAAGCAAAAGAAAAAAAAATACGGCCAAATAAATATAAGACAGTAAACAAGCAACAGTAACAGCAGCGACAACAACAATACTAAGCCACAATGGGGACAAGGATGGGAGAGGAGAGATGGAGGGGGTTTGATATATATAGAGGGGAGCGCTTGGTGGAGCTCCTACAACTTGGGTTCTGCGGCATAAAATTGCCAGCGCTGCGTGAAATCGAAGGCAACTTAAGTTAAAAAGAAACGAAAGCCAAGAGCTAAGACCAAAAAGATGCCAAAATTTAAAGGCAGCAGGCGGGCCGGTATATGTATGTATGAGTGTCATATGTATCTGTGTGTGTGTGGGTGTCGGTGTGTGAGTGCCTGCCCGTGTGTGCGCTTTCCGTTTGCCACATTTTGTAAGGATGTCACAGCTTGCAGTCCGGAACCAAGCCTGAGCCTTACCTAGAGCCCTGTCTAGGGTTCTCTCTGCATTTGACAGCTTCGCACCAACGACAACAGCAACAACAACAGCAACAATAACAACAACAACATCAATAAGAGAAAAATAACAACAACAAAAGCTGTCTCAGCCCGCCGGGCCGAAAGGCAAAAATATTAAAAATTATAATGTTAAAATTTGCTTTGTTGTCTGGACCAGCTGAGCTGAGGATTTTTTGTTAGGGTTAGGCTACGTTTTATGCTTTGCCTTTTATACCCCGGCAACAGTGCGAATGGCTAAAAGGGATATGATGTTGTCGGGCTAATATATATATGTAACAGGTAAAGGGACTTACTGATGAGCCTATAAAGTATATAAATTATAGATAGACTCGAACAGTCGGAAGCCTTGAACAGATACAGAAACTGTATAAGATGATCTAGATATTTATAAATCCTTCGGAATATATAACCAATGTTTTGCAAAAAATTCTCGCTCAAGCGAGATTCTTGAAGTATTCTTTCCATATGTAGTAGAACACTTCAACAGCTCCTCACTACCTACAGGGTATCTCCTCGTCTTACACACTTTTCTTCACAGCAATCTCCTGTTTTTCCCATTTATGTTCCATACCTTTGCTGGGATTTGTTTCGGGCGCGTTTTGACCCTTGAAATGCGATTTTGATCAGATTGTTTTTCTTCTTTTTCAAATATATTTAACTGTTATGGATTGTTGCGATTGAGTTTCGTTTGGCCGTTCGACATTCGTTCGACAAGAGGTCAGAGAGTATTATTAAAATTAACATTTGCCATTTGGAGGGCATGACAGGCAGCAGCGGCAGGCATTTAGTTGCCGTCATGTCATGTCCAATATTGCAAGTCATCAATGGCTACAAAGCAAAGCCAACAGCCGGAATAATAAACAAGAACAAAGGGCAAAGACAATGTTGGCCAGAGCCAGAGCCAAAGGCACAGCCAGAGGCAGAGCCAGAGCTGTGGTCATAAAAAAGAACGTATTGAGTATGGCCGCAATCAAGGTTAATTGATTTTTAAAGCCAGCGTGGCGCCCGGCTAACGGATTGGAGGGGTCGCTGCCGCTGGCGGGCGTTGGGGCTTAAATAATGAAATTTGCTGCACTGCAAAACGGCAGCTGTGCGTGTCGGCCCAAACGGCTGTTGTGGCTGTCAAAAGGCAGCCATAATCCATGTTACGGCCCACGCTAACTGCCATAATCGTCAGCGCTGGCCACTGCTCCATAAATACAAATATCCACATGCATACACACTTATATATACATGTACATATATATGTAGTTCACATGCAGACGGTGTGGCAATCGAAAGTGCATTCACTCCAGTCTCTGTCTGTGTATTTGTGTGTGTGTGCCGTGCACTTGGCGCTCTACTTGAGAATCTGCCGGCCACAAAAGTAATAAACCACGAAATGGTATCAAAATGGCTGGCAATAAAATCCACCAGCAACAGAGGCAGGAGCACCGGCAGCAGCCCGCAGGACTCGCCAAGTTGGCCAAAAGTCGAGCCAATGGCAATTAACTCGAGTGCATTTTCGGGGGCTTTACGAGCGACGGCAGCAGCGACAGTGCGGCACAGCCAACGGCAATTGCAACTGTGCCGCACTTGGCGCAAATTCCAGTTAGATGGGTTATTTAAAACTGTAATTAAGTCGCCGCATATGTGTGTGTGTGTGTGTGTGCGTGTATGTGTGAACAACGGAAATGCACAGAGCGCATGCAAATCGATTTTCAGCCACTAAACTTTGACTCGGCATTAATGCATTTCATCTATTGCCATTGCGACCACGAATTGCTCACGACCCACTCTATTCAAATTTCCTAATGGACTTCTGTGGTCCCAACAAACGACGCGCCATTGTTTTACAAATTTATTTTCTTCTTACGGCTTTGCGACATTCAATCTCTAATTGACTGAGCAAGTGAGATTTTATGCTGAGTTAACTACTAGCAGAGTTAACTTTCTTTTGTTAGTTTACGAAATTTTTGAATCTATCTTAAGAGATGGTCAGTAATAGACAATAGCTTGGTATACAATCGAGTTGTTCGCTCTGCTTTACGAATGCTAAAAATTCTATCTAAATTTAATTTCATGGAGAAAAATAATAGATATAAAATAATATAAATAAATAAATAATTAAATACATATGTATGTATATATAAATACAAGATTTTATCCTCAATGAGAGAGAGACATATTCATTGCCGAATATAGTTACGGAAGTGAAAGCGGCTACTTGGGGCATTCGGACAGGGTCGATATGATTGTCAGTGGACGAAGCGATGACGACTTGTAATTGTGATGCTGCAAAAGCAAACTGTGAAAGACAGCACACCGGGAAGTCATTATTGACCACAGTTATAAAAGTATATAATCTGAATGGAAAGTGACCACACTGACGCAAAGCCGACATTTACATATATATACATGAACTTACCTATATACATACATGTATAAATAACTCCAACTAAGTCTCCTTAGAAGATTTACACATTGGAAAAGCAAACCGGAAAACGTTTTGCATAGATTGTAAAGGCTCCTGCGTACTATGAATTCAGCTCTAGCTATACGAAAAAAAAGAGTAATCTAACTTAAAGTGGAATAGAAGAAAAACCAAATAATTCAGCTAAACAAAGCCCGCTAACAAAAAAATAAAAAACCTTTGCAACAATATGAATTCATTTCTTTGGATCATGCTAAACTTTGGCGAAAATCAACAATCAACAACAACAACGACAAGAACAACATACGGGCAGAGGAAATGGGCAACGTGGCAAGATGAAAGTTTTATTTTGAATTTATTGCCGAATTTATTGGGCAACACTGCATAAATTTGAACTTGGCCATCATGGAGGACTTTACGTTTTATATATATGGGTGTGTGTGAGTGTGTGGGAGCATATGAGTGTGTGTTTGCGTATACTTTTTTTTGTTCTTCGTTTTCATATATTCATATGCTACAAATTATATAGTAAAAGCAAAGAAGAAGAGTCAGCGAAAAGTAAACAAAAACAAAAAAAAAAAAAACAAAAAACACCAGCGGCAACAATGTGCGGAATGATGCCAACAAATGTCAACACTGCGAGTGGGAAAACGTTGGGTTGGGCTGGGAAAATTGGGGAAAAACTGTTGTTGGCAATAACAAAAGAAATTTACAGATATTACACAGCATGGCTCCATAATAATACCAATACACATGAAAGAAAGAACCGAAAAAAAGCATACAAAAACAAAAGGGCCAGTAAAACCATTTGCATACGCATGTCAGTGTGTTGGTGTGAGAGTGTGTATGAGTACATATGTGTGTCTGTATGTGTGCATTGTGTATTGTGTATGAGGGCGTGAACAGCTCTTTTTTCATTCATATTTCTCGCCGCGATCTGCGTTTGTTTTACTGGTTTATTATTTTCTTTCCTTCTTCTTTTTTCTTTCTGCTGAAGCGAACCAATTTAAAATTTGTTGCGAGTTTTGCGAAGTTCCGTTGCATACTTTTTGGCGCATCAGTTACAGTCGCTCTTACGTTGGGTTTATCTTGCGCTGCTTATGTTTCCTTTTTTCTATAAATTTGATACGGGCTGCCAGACGTAAAGCCAAGCAATTGCCACCTGCCTAATATGGCAAAAGTTGCCACAAAAACATTTTCCCCTATTTGCTGAGGGCCTTTGTATGGCGCCCTCATAGTTTACCGACTTTTGTCTGGCGCTGCATAATTGAAGTCAACAGTTTTTTTTTTTTTTTTTTTTTTTTGGAGCTGGGGTACATGTGTTTAAACTGTCAAAAAAAAAAGTGCCATGAGCCACACGAAGCAGCAGGATACGGGACAGGGACACGCTCTGACACATATTGTCATAAAATTATTCAATGGTTATTGTCAGCGTCATCGCACACAGACACACGCACACATAGGGACACACATATACATATGTATATATGTGGAGTTAAAAGTTTTTGGACCCTTATTTTGTAACGTCGCCTTCGTACCCCCCTACAGCCCTTTTGCAATTTTTTTGAATAGCATTTCGTAAGCGTTGCAAAATAAAAAGGCAAAAACATTAAATGGCAATATGAGAAGGCCCTTTATATATATGTATATATATATAGACACACACATATTGGATTAAGGTAGGGAGCGTGGCTACCAACATATGCGTTTAGAGCTTGGGCGTTGCCAAAAAAAAAAAAAGGAAAAAAAAGAAAACAAAACGTAATTACCAAACCATGTCCAGAAGGTCTTCGAGGGATTTGCGCCCTCGTTTTGTTTAAATAACGTGGCTCATTCATTCGAGCAGAAGATAAAGTGCTACCAATTAACGCAAAATAAATAAAACTCAACTAATTGTTGCCAAAACCAGAGAGATTGCCATGGAGCCAGAGAGCGAGTGAGAGAGAGAGAGAGGAGAGGAGGGACTTCGGACAAAAGAAATGAACGAGCATCAGTCTGAGCTGAGGTTGGACCCTAGGCAAACTCTTCAAAAAATATATATATATAAAAAAAAAAATTGACAGACGCGCGGACGTCCGCCCACTCGGCCACTTGGCCACAACCGACGACAGTCGACATTTCTGCAACTGCCACAATGTTGTCGTGTCTACGTTTTTCCTGCCAGCTCGACGCTTGGCCCACTTCTATTTTCCTTTTTCCTTTGGCCGCCATTTTCTTTACAATTTTTACTGCTCGAGCATTTTGGTAGAACGTTTTCTTTTACTTTTTCTCTTCAATTTTTATTTTTGTTGTTTATTTTCATCGTTTTTTCTGCTCATTGTGCAAACTTGGCATTATTGTTTCCTAAGGCCAACAACGAAGAAAACACAACGTCAACAGCGCCTAGGCTGGGTCATGCCCAGTCAGGCTATACGACAGCGGAGGACAGTATTGCCCGTTGGGCTGTTCCTTCACTGGGCAATCCTCACCTTGCCTTATCGCTGCTGTTGTTCCCTTTTGTTGACTAGTCGGCGTTGTCTATTGTTTGCGTGGACGCAAAATTAAAATCAGCTGCGACAATCGCAGTGCCCAAATGCTGCGTTCAAAACTACTTTGTATACCCTATACATTTCAAATTCTTATTTGTGGTGACAGCAAGGTAATATTAGACTATGCAACAGGCGGTTGGATTCGAGCTCTTTTATTTCTTCCACTCTTACTATCTGTCTCTCTCTCTTTTCTATTTGCGCTTCTTACTTATCTGTGGATCCTGCGATGTAAAGACTATCTCTCATTTTTCTTTGTGCATCATGTTTAGCTTTCATTTGTCTTTTATTTTCTTTCTCTCTCTCTCTCTCTCTCTCTCTGTATTCCTCTCTCTCTCTCTCTCTCTCTCTCTCTCTCTCTCTCTCTCTCTGTCTTCCTCTCTCTCTCTCTCTCTCTCTATCTCTAAAAACAGATCATCTCTTAGTCGATCACTTCACATATTCATTCCCTATAGTTATGTTTTAACATTTTTTGTTCTGTTTAGCTGTAGAGTGCGTAAATCGCCTTTTGTTTACATATTCGCGCATATATATTTAATTAAGCTAATTAGCGAACGTGCTCTGGGCGAGAAAGCGGCTTAAGCCCGGCTTTTGAGGGCGTAATTTATGCGCCGCATGGGTTACTGCATTTCAACAATAATTAGAACTGTCTGCCTTGGTCAACACATGACGCGGTCTCAGCATAAGGTGTTGCCGTGGGCGTGGCCCCGTGTGGGGCGGCGGTTGGGCGACGGGAGTAGCTGGCAGCGGGGCAAAGAGAACCCGTGATAAGCATAAGAAATATGAGCACCGGATATAAATTGTGTCAGCGGCAAAATGATAAAAAACCACTTAAAGGCGCAAACAATACTCTGCTGGCTGCCAGGGTGGTTGGCTGGCAGGCAGCCGGGCAGACGGGCGGACGGGCAGACGGGCAGCCGGGCAACCGGCACAATGACAAACCGCTCGACTAACCGCAAGCGCAGCAAAAGCAAGAGGGCAACAATAGCAACAACAGCAACACAAATAGCGACAACAACGGAAACAACAAAAGGACATACAACTTGTGCTGTCTGTGTGTGTGTGTGTGTGTGTGTGCCGGGCGCTGTCTTTGCTTTTGCCAAGTCATTTGCGGCACTCGGTGCTGCTGGGGGTGCTGGTGCTTGGGGCTGTGCTGCCCAGCCGCTTGGACGGACATTAACAAATACAATAAAAAAAAAAAAGAGAGAGAGAAAAGCAGAAGAAGAAGCCCGTAAGAAAGCGCCAAAGATAGCACGTCAGGCTTTTTAATGCGCAAAATTGCAAACGTTTGCCTCTAGCTGCGGCGCGAAAATAATGCGAAACGGAAGAAATTAGTTGCGTGCAAATTTATGCTCAAAGGTTTCGGTCAGCCAGACCCCCCAGGAAAAGGGTCATTCTGTAGACGCGTGAAATTTCAGACAACACCTCAACGCCCCTAAAAGCCGCAGCCACTTTTAAACATTTTCTAACGATCCCTTTTATTGGCCTAGCACACTGCGACAGGGGCAATAAGTGGTGCCAGCTTGATGGCTCCCTATCAGCAAATGCCGCAGTTACAAAACGTTTAAATTGAGAAATGTGCTAAATTGCGGGGCCATTTTTATTATGAAACGGGCCTAGAACAGTAACTGCTACAGTGAAGCCCCTTTAGCAGCATCAGTTTTTCCGTGACTTCACATGTTGCGTATACACATGTTCGGTTTTTTAAAGTCTTCTTTTATTTGTAATTTTAATGCATCAATAATATGCAAATACAGAACTTCTTTATGTAAGAGCTTTTATTAACTCATTCATATTTACCAATCGGTCGATGCAGTTTTTTAAATCTTCATTATAAAGGAAATACATAATTCATATTTGCACAAAGTGCTATGAAAAAATATGGTAGAGCAAGCAAAAATCAGTTGGGACTGAGGCGCTAGTGAATGCCCTATTTATTTAAATATAACCGAAAATCACACATTAAAAAAATTTGGATAAAAAATTTGTATATTTTATTAAACAAGTTTTTTTGGCAACTATTTTTTATTTTTTATGGTCTCGAAAAGTTCAGGTAGGTTTTGTTGTTTTTCAAGGTGAATAATAATTAAATAGTTCAAGAAATGCTTGAAAATCTTATTTGTATTCATCTTACAAATATTGAAATTATGTACTTTGTTTCCCATTAATTCTGAAAATAAAAAAAAATAGTTCAGTTTATAATAAATTCTATGATGGTTTCTCTAGATTTTATAGACTGAAAGGAACATTATCAATATTACGTAGTTCAAACATATATACTATATTTCATCAGATAATAGATCCTTCATTCTATCTCTTAAATATTCTCTCACTGAAACTTACTTTTTGCCTTTTGGTTTTTCTTTTATTTTCTATAGCTTCGATGTGCGTGGTCGCTCTTTCGAGAAGGCGCTTTACTGGTCGGATACCAACTCATTTGGGCCACGTGCTTATTTTGTGACCGGACAGCAGCCAGCAAAATTATCTGTGGAAAATATACAGCTGGATGACGAGGGCGTAAGTACAATCCATTGCACATAAAGTAAGCTTACAATGCCCGTTCACCAAAGAAAGAGAGTATATAGGGAATCAAATATAGGCTAGTGTATTTCAACTGTTTGTCTGTTTGTAAAAGACTTGAATTCTTGTCAGAGAGAAGAACAAAAGATATATTTATTCTTTATCTAAAAAGTCAGTAGACGTTTAGGAGTTGGATTCTTGGAACTCCTTTGTGAACGAGTATGACGCAGTCGGTTGCACACGACTTGCCTTTCTTTTGCATTCAGCTCTAATGCAGCACTTTGTGTTCTTTCGACTTTCGTCAACAGGTTTATCGCTGTCGCGTGGACTTCCAGAACTCGCCAACGCGCAATCATAGAATTAATTTAACGGTTATTGGTAAGCTAGCAGCAGAGCAGTGCCTGCAATATATTGCGAAGGTATTAAAGAGCAACCTTCCGTACATTTTGCACAGTTCCTCCGCATCAAATACTCGTGTACGATGCCTCGGGCCGAGATGTGGCTGGCGCTGTGGGTCCATTGCTTGAGGGCGATAATATTGTGTTGACATGTGAAGTGCGTGGCGGTAAGTAAATCATGATAAACGACACAGACGCGACATACACACATAGACTCACATAGACTCACACACACTCTCACGCACTGTGTGGCGCACACATGCACGGCCAGCTACTTAAATGTAGCACTCAGACAAAAGGCTATCAGGCAAGGATGACAAGCAATGCCACACGCAACATTGGCCCATGTTGCCCGGCCGTGAGTCTATTTAAAGAATTAAAGATGTGGCACAGCAGATAGGCGCGCACACGCTGGCCCTGGGCCCAGGGCCTAGGGCCCAAAGCCGGCTCAGAGACCAGACCCAGTCGAAGCATGGCCTAAGTCATCGTAAATAATAAAAATAAATGTATGTCAGTGTCTGCGGTGACAGTGCCGACGAGGTCGAACCAACCAGCTAGACAGCCGGCTGGCCAGAACCTTAACGTCTACGATGCCAGCAAATGCTGCGGCTGCGGCTGCGGCTGATGTTGCGGCTGATGCTGTGGCTGCTGCTGCTGCTGTTGCTGCTGTTGTTGCTGCTGCTGCTGCGCCTGTCATTGCCACTTTTCTTTGAAAAATGCAACAATTTTCAGCGTCTGGCTTTTGTCGCAGCGTATGACCTGTAGGCATATGCGGCATCGTAAATCTTTAAAAAGGTCCCCAAGGTGAAACAACTGTTCGTCCAACTTTTCATCTTTTTCTCTCTTTTTTTCGACGTACTCTGTTTGAGAGCAAGTGTGAAAAATTTGTACAAGTTGCACGCTTCGCTAAAGCTGCTCCATGCTCCACACGGACGCGGGCTCCAGTTGAACGTTTGCCGCTTGGCTGGCTGCTCCTGACACGACCATTATAAATCATTAACTTTGTGACAACAATATTTTCGGGCGACCAGACGAAATGCAGACTGAAATTTTACAGTTGCCTTGGGGCGGCAGGGGGTATTTGCTTAAAGGGCGGATAGTCCCATTCGGACTTGATTTTAAGCAAAGCTAATGAAGATGCCGTTTCGGAGCACTGCAATTTAATCAATTTGCTATTTAATCAACTGGCTGAGACCTAACGATTGGTTTTCCTTTAATGCTTTTCCTTGGCTGCACTCGCACACAGAGAGAGAAAATGTATGGATATTAATTGAATCGAATATTGAGCTGCATAAGATATAGATCGTCTTTTAAATAGCAGTTCAATTCAATTTGATCAGCAATACAATATTTGAGCTTAGCATTTGACAATTTAGATATTATCAAGACACGAACTATTTGCTGGATTTTGACACAGTTGCAGTATTTGATGGAAGTGGCAAAAGCTCTGCGGTTTTCTGTCAGTGTAGCCGCAGCAGTGCCTTTTCAATCCTTGCTTTGAACTACTCAAATAGTTTGCTACGGCTTTGTGCAACTGAATGTTGCACGCAGCCAGCTCCATCAGCAGCGTCGACTCCTCTGCTCTGCTGTTTACGTGCGGCACTCTGCATGCAAAGGATTTGAGCTCCAGCTTTGGCATTTGCTACCATGCGGTTTGTTTTGGTTTTGGCAATGCGTCACGTACTCAAACGCGCCAGCTGCTTTGATTAGCCGCAGCGCAGATGGGCAGAGGCGAGGCGAGGTGAAGCGGGGCACGCTGGGTGGGGCAAGCTAAGTAGCTGGCAAGGACTCTCCGACAACTCCGACGACATTTACTATTTTGACACCTGCTGGGCGACGCGTCGCCTTGACGATAGCTGGCTGCGGCAATACAACTGTGATTTGTATGCAACATTTTGCCGTTGCCGTTGCCAGCCAGACGCAGCTGGCAGCCAGCAAATGCATATTTCATTCTGCACCTGCCACCGCTGAGCGCTTACCCAAATTAACTAATATTTGCTGCCAGGCGCCACATGCTGCCAAAGAGTAGGGAGTGGACTGTAGAGAGTGGGGTGTGGCGAGTAGCGAATGGGGAGTCGAGCTTAAGCGCATGCAAATCTAGATGCGGTTTTTATGGCTGGCACACACTAATCATAGCCCAGCTGGGCGCGCCATAAACGCCAAATGCCAAATTGCTTTATCAACTTTATTAACTTCGACTAATAGCAATTAATACCAGCAATAAAAAGCTAATCTAGGCGCACGCATAAAAACCCGATCTCCATGCAGTAGACCCAAACAAATTTTATGACCGGGCGGCTATGCATAATTTTTGGTGGTGCGTCCAGCTGGACCACCATGCAGAGCCACCATACAGCATACAGCAGCCAACCAATTGTCGACAACCTTAAGTATGGCTTAGCAGCGCGCTGTCTTCATTACTGATGAGATTACCGGGGGGCGGGGTGGCACTGACTGTGGTTGGGGAGATGGAGATTGGCCACATATATGCGAAGGAGAGAGAAAGAGTGAGTGAGATGGAGTATAATGCGAGCAGCTAAATGCCACAAGGCAACTGTTATTTGTCTATTATCCCTGCATACTTTTCGTGCCACATTCATGGCCATTGTGTGTGTGTCCTGTCTTGACTTGGCTTATTGTCGCCAATGTCCTCGCTGCGTATCCTTTGCAATCAGCAAACATTTGGGCACCAAATTCCCCACACACACACACACACACACACACTCACTCAACTATCAGATACTTGGTGCTCACCACTTGCTACTTGTGTTGCCGCCCCGCCGCCTTCAGCTCGAATCTCTCTCGTCCGCTTGTTGCTATTGTTGCTCATTTCCGCCACATTCACTTGGCTGACTTAATGGCCAAGCTGCAGTCAGTAGAAGCTCCTTACCTCCTCTCCCTCCCTAAGTTTCCCTTCTACTGTTAACGTTTCGAGGCACTTAAACGGATTAAAAATATTTTGTGCATTTGATATGTGAGCCAGCGGATGAAATGCTTTTACTGAAGAGCTCCAGACATAGAGCGCAGCGCAGAAAAGAAAGGTTGGAGCATTTCGATTACTTTCGCCAATAAAGGAGAGAGTGAAATTAAAGGCAACAGATATTTGGCTAGATAATAATATAAAAGCTGAGTACAAACATAGCCGACGCGTATATACTAATTATATCTATAAAAGTAATTCAATGCTATCTTTCTTGCTCAATATCCATCAGGAATTAGGAATATAATTATAGGTGTAGTAAATATATAATATACTGCCGTACATGCCCAATCCCTCAAAGCTAAATGCGCCATATAGTAGAGTTTTTCGTAATCCCAAAATATTTACCTAACTTAAAATTTTCAACTCAAAATATTTTTAATTTATTAAAATATACATGAGCATCGAAAAATCTTATAAATTCAGATTCAGCACTTCAAAGTCCCAGAGAGTATATTTTTAATATCTTCATTCATTAATATATTTAATATATTAATTTACATATTTTCTTCAATTTCTTATAGGGTATTTAAGCATCTTGAATACAAAATATACATAATTTCCTTTTCTTCGCCTTCTTTTTACCTAAATAGATTTTGTAATGAGAGAAAGTTAAAAATAGAATGATGGCACAAAGCATAGAAACGAAGAAGAATATATTAATTAAAAATATATTTTAGGATATCTAATTATAATTATCAATTAGTAGTGATAATAATGTATTTTTAATTAATTTATAAGCACTTTTAACATCTTTTCGATGTTTGCGCATGATAGAGAGGTGGTAAAATATTAAATGTTTAATAACTACAAACTAATTATATGGAGTATCAGTTCACTTGATATCTTAATTTAAGAATGAAATATATACAAATACATAAAATATACATATACTTTTAACTATATGCAAACAATTTTATGTAAATTGTTAATGATACGGTTTGTTTAATGTATGCACCGGGTGTTTTTTTGGACCCACCAATTTCGAATGGCAATTCACCCAGCCACCTTTTATTTTTTCCTTCTGCTTATTTAACATTCAGGCTTTGGCGTTTGTCTATCCAAAGTGGGGTCAGCGCTCGTGCAGCTGGCAGGCGAAATGGGCACCACAACTTTGCTAGTTAAGCTGGCTAAGCCTTTTTTAAAAGCCTTGGGTACACACTGCTAAATGGGTATTATCATTAAAATGTGAAAAGTTCTTTTCGGTCATAAATTTTCCAAATGCAGCTCCGACTGCCGCCTAATAAGTTAGTTGTGAGTTAATAATGCATGAGGCCAAAGTTTGTGCGCAGCGAACAAATCAAAAATAAAATAAAAATCAAAATAAAAAAAAATAGATATTTGCATTAAGTATTCGTTGACCGCATGACGAATGTCTCTAGACTCAACTGTCTGAATAATTTGCATAATTTTGTATTCGATTCGTATCCGTAGGACGTCCGGAGCCCACTGTCACATGGCTGAACGGTTCGAGAACGCTGGAGGCTGGCAGCGGCATATCGATGGGACGTCATGTAACTGTTAATCGACTCGAAGTGCCGCAAATAACGCGCACGGCACTCAACAACACCTATCGGTGTCAAGCGTCCAACACGAAGCTGGTGGCACCTGTGGAGCGCAGCATACGCATTGAGATGTTATGTAAGTGCAACAGCAACCCGCAATTTGATATTTATCTATATATATGTATAATATATGCTTGCAGTGAAGCCCACATCGGTCAATTTGACGAACAAGTTGAAGGTGTTCTCATCGAGCACACAATATAACCTGACATGCATTGTGGCCGGCTCGGTGCCAGACACCGAAATCAGATGGACACAAAATAATCGACCCTTCAAGCGTGGCACGGTAAGCCGATTGCAGCCTGATCCAACAGAAATCCAACTGTCATATCTCTGACTTGCCATTGACATTTTGATATTGTGCACTTGTAGTTGTGAGCATTTTTCTAATCGATTTCACACTCTCTCTCCCCCTCTCTCTCTCTCGTTTATATAGCTGTCAACCAGCCAGGGCAATGGACGCGTCCTATCCACTTTGTCATTTTATCCACAGCCTGAAGACGATGGCACTATGCTCAAGTGCGAGGGCTCAAATCCTCGACTACAAAACTCAGCCATCGAGGACTCGCTCATGCTGAATGTCATGTGTAAGTGGAATATGTATATCTATATATCTATATATATATGTTTATTTATACCGTCTATTGGCTGTGGGGAAACCCCATTTTAATTTCCATAAATATAGCCGATGCCACACAAATCAAAGCTACCGTCGCAAATAAGTCTAAATTATGTAGCATTATTTGCCCAGTTGCTGCTCGTATGTCAATATTTGCATTCTCTACTCTTAGCGAGGCCATAAAATGTCAGACAGACACTTCACCCCTGCCCCTGTTCCTGCCCTCTGCTCCCTGCTCCGTGCTCCCTGTCTCCTGCTAGCAGAATGCCATAAATTTTACTTTATATGATTATCAATTTCAACAATTCAAGGAAAGAAATAAAACAACACACCCTATTCCAGGCGCCTAAAAGTTTCACCAAAAGGTCAGATTGGTTTTTTTTTTTTTTGTTATTTTTTGCAGTTTGTGTGTAGCCATAAAAATGAAATGAAAGAAAATTTGTCCCGCACCAAAGTTGTGCAGATTCAGCCTCTAGTTTGCCGGCATTCGCCATTTGTTGTCACTTAGATTCGCTTTTCTGGTTATTTGCGAGCGGGGCGAAGATAATCATAAATTTATTGAATTTTAAAGTCGACCACACGGAGCACATATATGCAAAGCCAACTTATAAATAATAAAAAAAAAGCAGTGAACGCTGGCTTTAAGCAACAACAAACTGAGACAACGGGCTGCAAAGGATTGAAAAGCTATTCCAGCCAAGCTCTTTGCTATGCTGGAGCAGCGCGCAGGAACAGAATATAGTTTAGCTGCGCCTTAATATACCATTTCAATTATTTATATAGAGGGTGACTACCAAAAAACCATAGCATAAGTGCTTGCAATAAAACAATAACGATGTGGGATATTGTATGTTTCTGGTTTTATTTAAAACTACATCTATCTACCGGAGAGTAAAGTATGGAACTGCTCGAATAAGTGCACCGAGTAGTCTTTCCTGAGTCTTCTTTTATAATAGTTGCAAAGGCAGCTTTATTTTCCTCACTTCATATCAATCTGCATCTGAAGGTTGGCTTAATATTCAGAATATACTATCGATGATCAAACATTTCGATAGTGCGAAGAATTGCACTGAGGACAAGATAACGATGCATGATAAAATTATTTATATTTAAATATCAAATTATTCAAATAATTTCAAAAATTATATATTATCAATATTTTATACAGCTGTAGAAATAAAGCTATCGGAAATAATATTACTCATGTTTGATCGATACTCAAAAAAAAACACTTGATAGTAGAGTAACTTTTGAAATTTTGAACTGCTTCCTAGCGCATAAGACAGGTTTAATCTAGATAGATTATTATTATATAATATATTATATTAGAAAATTATCCGCATTTCGTCTCTTAAATCTCTTTAAACATCTCTCGGCCTTATCCTTGCTTAATCAAACAAGACGGATGAACAGATTTTCATACTCGATCACAATGGGAAAAGAGCTTATTGTTTTTTGTGAAATCGTCGTCTATATTTTACCATATTTTACACACAAATATTTATGAAACCAGACAGAGTTTTACGCACACAAACTCACAAAACACACACTCATACACACACTCACTCACACACTATAGCCAAATAGCCTTACCATGGATTTCACCTTCGATAAATAATCATTATGTTATAAAAATAAAAGTGCACTAAATTTTTTTATGTAATCCATCATCGGTATTTGTGTTGCCAGCATCCACAAACACACACACACACACACACATTGACATACACAACATAGCACTGCGTAACGGCAACAATTTTAATTTAAAAATTTTGTCATACCCATTGGTCGGTGGGGCCGGCGTTCAGGGTTAACCCGGCTTATAAAGCGGTTCAACAGACGCGCTGTTAACTTTTATGGTCGTGCCTTGGCGCATCGCGGCTCATGCAATTCCCCATTTTATTATGCTATAATATTTTTCGATTTTATATTTTATATCACGCCAGCCTCTGCTATAAAAATCCAACGCACGCCCGCGCCAAACACATTTTAATTTGGCAGCAATGAACACACGAAAAAAAAAAAAGAAAACAGAAAACGAAAACAGAAAGCAAACAAAATATGTTTATTAAAAGTTGCAATTAAAATTTGCGTTAATTGTGAAATTTATACAATTCACAGATCCGCCACAGGTCACCCTCTCTCTGGGCTCGACGCTGCGGCCCGATGATATTAAAGAGGGCGACGATGTCTACTTTGAGTGTCACATCAAGGCGAATCCCAAGGAGCATCGCATTACCTGGTCGCACGATGTAAGTTCCGATCATAAATATTATCTTCGCAAACCAGCTAAGTGCATTCTGTTGCAGGGTCTTCCCGTCACACAGAACGTGTCCTGGGGCATCATCATCTCCACGCGCAGCCTGGTGCTGCAGCGTGTGGGACGCGTTCATTCCGGATACTATGCCTGCTCGGCGGCCAATGATCGCGGCGAGACGCAGAGCGCGCTGGTCAACCTACGAATACGCTGTGAGTATTTATGGATATATAAGTGATTTAAGGCATGAGCGAGGAAACACTTAATCAAGTAAAAAGTTAAATAACCCGGATATATATTTTAAGTCCTATATAAAATAATCCATTTAACAAAAGTTGTATTAAATTGCCGAAAAACAGGAGAAAAACTTTAAAACACTCAACTATTAAAGCGCATGAAAATAATAGCAAAAATGCACACTGAAAATAATGCTGACAGTCGATGTCAGTCGAGCGGAGCATTAAAAATACATATGCGTAAATTTATGCACAAATAGACAACAAATAGACATAACCACTGCCCAACCACTCACTGTCCGGTGCGGTGCATGGCTGGCACCACCCACTTGATAAGCTCCATGAAGCAACCCGGTGTGCGGCAGTTCACATCACAAAATCACAAAAACCCTCCGACCGTTGACAACTAGAACAACAAATCCTGCAACACAGCAGCAACAACAACAATAAATGTTACAATATATTTTGTGCAGAAAGCCGTAATATGCACAATATATATGCACACATACACGCACACACGCACATGCATCTATATTTATTATACATATATATATTGTGTTTTTGGTATACGTGTCTAACGGCTTTTCATTTTTAGCTCTTTGCAAATGGCAAAAATTTGACAATTACTGACTTTTCGAAAAACAAGAAAACAAAAACACAAACAAAAACAAAAAATAATAATAATGTGCCAAAAAATATGGGAAATTTCATTTAAGCAAACAATGCGATTGCAATAAAGTCTTTATGTAATGGAATTTGAAAAGTAAAACTATATTTGAAAAACTTCTGCTCAAAAGCTAACAACAATATCTCATTCTATTGCCAGGGCTGAGCCAACAAAGGTTTTCATTCGAAGTTGCCAGCTAAACATAATTTAAAGTGATGAATGCAAACCTTTATCATATTTATATTAGCTCTGATGATCATTGTGATTTTTGATTATCGTTAGCATTATCATTGAAATTGTCATAGTTATTACATTTAAATTGATTATTGTCATTGGCATTGGCACTTGCATTCATATACTTACATTTGCATTATAATTGTCATTGTCATTGTTATCATCACTATCATTATCATTATTATTATTATCATCAGACGGAGTATAATTAAATATTAATCTTCACCTACAAGTAAAACGCTTTCTCTTTATAAATTTGACCAAATTAATAATCGCTTAGAAAACTCAACAAAAACAAAATGCTCTCGATTAATACAATTATGATAACTGATTAGAGAAGGCTTCCATTGCTTGGAATTCGTTAATAAATTATGTATTTACCTATTGTATTTGGAATATGTGAACTGTAAATCGTTTTCCCTTCCATCTGCTGCTACAGCGATAGAAATTTATTGACTTTAAGGCCGCACAACTACAGCTACATATCATAATTAACTGTTTTAAATTTGCTGTTGACACTCGTTAGCAAATACACATGTACACATGTAATTACACACACACACACACACACACACACACACACACACACACACACATACACACACAAACAATATATCAGAGTGCGAGCATATTACAAAGCGCAATATAAATTCATGGCCTGACAATGGGCGCATAAAATGATTTCGAGCCTTTTGTGCACGCACACATATTGAAAATGTCTCAATTACCGTTATAGAGCATTTACTTCCGACTGTTTTTCTAAATAATTAATGATGCTTAAATACAAAATGTATATATACATAGAGAGAGAGCGACCGTTAGTGTTGCCTGTGCGTGGGCATAAATAAGTATGCATATTCATACGGCACATGGCTGGACAGGCGTTGGTGAAAGTGGCCGCCAGGATAATAAAAATGAATGATATGCTTTTATTATTGAAACACATAGTCATTGTAAAAACATTTATAATTATGGGCAACAGCGGACGAGCAGAGGCAGCCGGACAACAGGTCAGGTCAGCACATCACATCGATCTGTAAGCTATATATATCTATATATATATGGAAAATTACCACAACGCTTCCAAGCGACTGTCTGTGTGTGTGTGTGTGTGTGAATGTGTACTGTTGTGGAAAATTCAATTTTTATTGTGCATATTTAATGGAGTCGCAGAAAAAAAAATACATTTTATATGCAAATAAGTTTTTGCCAGCACTGCCAACGGGCCAAGTAAAAGCAGATTATTTAATTAATTGCAATTTTAGTTGCAGCATTTATGCATATTATTTAGTTTATTTAACTAAAAATTTAATTATGCTTGATTTTTGTGGTTGACTGATTTCAATTCAATTGCATTTAATTCAATTGAAATATATAAATAAAATATTAAAAAAAAAACATATACATTCACATGCATACAAAAGCTTATATAGTAAGCGCAAACAATATTAACGCAAATTAGCAATTGAAGGCAAATAAAGGCCCAAAGCGAAAAACGTTAACGTAAACGTAAACGTAAACGTAACCGAAAATGAAAATGAAAATGTATACAATAATGTGCTGCATCAGCTTGTTGTGAAAAGTGAAACGGAATAAAATCGAAGACATCAGCAAATGGATCCGTGTTCCCTGTTTGCATTGCATTGAGTTACCCTTTTGCGATAATTGCGATAATTAAAAGCAAATACAAACGCAAGGGATACGTACGTACATATATATATGTATATATAAATGTACACATGCCCAGCTATCAAAATTGAAGAGCTATCCGAGTGCTGCAGAGCGTAAGCGCATCCAAAGCTATTTGCACGGGCATAACGTATACGCCACGTTAACATTTGCATAACGCACACAGCCCAAATGTGGCTGAACGTGGCTGGGCATGGCTGGGATTGTTGGGTTAATGTATGTGAATGGGTAGCAATATTGTGTGGCATGACTATGATTGAGATAAATGGATTTATGGCAGTTGGCGCTCGTATCTTGGCTGGAAATTAATCAGAATATGTTCGAAGTGACATTCTACGATTGTGAAATTGACGCAGCCATATAAAATTTATGACTATTTTTTATGGCAACAGCAAACAGACAGACAAACAGATAGATAAACAAACAGAGAGAGAGAGAGTGAGTGAGGGGAACAAAACTGTTGTCCGATAAGTTGGTCAAGCTGCTCTGGCTAATAGCTCTGAAAGCAGCTCGTAAGCTTTAACCACTTGGCATTGGGTAAACTATATATATTTCTATATCACATATATGCTCGTATATAAGCGGCTCAGGCAAATGCATTTTATCAGCTTTTACGCGCTGCAAGTACCTCAATACTTTATGGGAATTTGTATTGCTTTCATTCAGCCAAAAACTTTTCAAATAATTTTCATTTTCCTTTATTTTTTGGGCGAAAAATATCAACCGCATGAAGTAAAAAACTTGTACTAAGAAGTCTTAGGCTTTGGCTTGAGTTGTCTGTGCTTGTTTATGACGCGGCGACAGCAGCTGCTTTTTTAACTTCAAGTCAAAGTTTGCTGGCTGAATGTGTGAGTGTGGGCGGAGGTGTATGTGTGTGTGTGTGTGAGTTGTGCCATGGGTGACAATACTTTGAATAAATCATAAGCCAAATGTTAAAGCCAAGTTCTGCTGCTGATGTGTTGAACTCAACTGCAAACAGTTGAAATTTATGAAAACAATATGTCACACTCCGACAAAGTTCAATTTAAATAAAATGCATCAAATGCCACCTGCCACCTGCTCGCTGTCCACTGTCCGAGACGCCTCACACCTGGCGGCCGCACCAGCTGCTGCAGTTAAATTGAAAATCAAAGCTGTCAATTTGCTCTGCTGCTGTCCAGTGCTCAGCTGTCAGACTCAAGCCATGCTATATAAATACAATATAAAAATGTATATACCTTATATACATACCTATATATATACATATATATATAACATATTATAGAGTCTTACTTTATAGACACTGCAGCTGCTCATTATTTTGCATTTTGCTGCCCTGCTGCTCATATAAACTGATATATATATATTCTCTTGTCTCTCACAGATGCGCCCGTTTGCAGCAGCAGTACGATTGGCGTTATTGGCGCCTCCTTGGAGGAGGCGGTGCCCATACCCTGTCGCGTCAACTCCGATCCGCCAGAAATCGATTTCGAGTGGACCTTCTCCAGCAGCGGCGAACACTTCGAGGTGCCGTCAGGACACTATGCGACCATACAGGATCCAACCATGACCACCAGCAGCGATGTGCGACACACCGTTGTCGAGTCCAATGATACTCACTTCGAGAGCTATGGTAAGTAACTAACTGTTCTCTATATATTTTCTTTTTCTTTTTTTGGCTAACTCCTCATTGAGCTTGTCCCTGCATATGCAATGCATAAAATTTGCATTGTGCTTGCGCTTGAGCAGGCTTTACAAAATGAACAGCTGGAGCCTATAGTTGTTTGCACCCTGTAGCCATGAATAGTACACAAGTTGGGTATATTATTGTTGGAGGAGAATATGTAACAGTGGAGAATATGGAGTGTTGATTAAATGGAATATGGAAATATTGTAATATAATAAATACAGATGAGTTAGAAATTATCAGCTCTTTGACGGTTTATTAGAATTGTTCTTAGAAATAGTCAATATATTTTTAGTACATACAAAATTTTAAATAATTTTATAAATGTGGTTTTAATGTTATGAATTTCTGACATATGCTTTTCTATAATCAAACTCATTAGTTGATTTTTTGCATACAAAAAACATAAAACCTTTAATTTTATGCATAAAAATATCATATAATTTCGACTCTTTTTATAAAGAATATATTTCACTAACCTGAAATTGATGTGCGTAAAGTATTACCTTTTGGTAAACTTCACATTTGAGATACATTTCCAAGCATTAAGGCAAAAGCTCTTCAAGAATTTCTTTCCAACATTTACAGGGTATCTAGTCTTTGCTCACTTAACTGGCAGCATTCTTTCTTGTTATCAATATTATGCACATAAATTGAATTACCTGTGCTTCCCAGTTGGCCTGACTGACCAGGCAGAATTTATTTCATTTAACTTGGCCCAAAACCTAATGCAAATACAATGCTCCATGTCCAGCCGCACAATCACAATGAAATCCATTTAAGGCACAATTGACTCTCTTCATTCTATCTACACACACACATACATATGCACAGATAAATACATAGACTTTTTTGTTGTGGTTGCAGTGGAAACAGTTAGTGAGCTGATCTATACGCCCAAGGGCGAGCGAGACTACGGCACGTTGGCTTGCTGGGGCCGCAATGCGATTGGCAAACAGTCGGAGCCCTGTCTGTTCCAGGTGGTGCCGGCGGGTGAGTGTGTTTTGTAATTAATTTGATAGAATTTAAATTAAATTCCATTGGTTTATTATTTGGGTTGATTTTCCTTTTCGTTTGTTGTTTTTGTTGGTTTTATTTTTATTGTATTGTAGCCAAGCCGGGCGCACTGCGCAATTGTACGCTGCGTCCGTATGTGGTGACCTCTGCGTCTCTCAATTCATCGAATCAGACGACAATGCACGGCAATCAAATACTGCAAACACAATACGGCAGACACGATGCGAATTATCCGCACATGGAATACGTACGTGAGCGCAATGGCAACAGCAATAATGGACGGAACAATGCGGCTGCATCAGCTGCCAATAATAAAAATATGAAAGGCAAAAGCAAAATAAATGCTGGCCATGTTAAATCTAATAATAAGCAGCAGCAGCAACAGCAGCAGCAACAGCAAAGATATAGCCTGAGTCCCCAACAATTGCAGCGTCTTAGAAAGCGCACATCATTTACACCGTCTCAGACATTGGCAGCCATTGAGCGTGGCAAGCAGCAGCAGCAGTTGCTGCTGGCCAAGGCAGCGGCCACGCCCACGGCCGCCCACATCAATAACAAAACTGATGGATTACTGGCCAAGAAGCAGCAGCAGCATCAGCAACAGCAACAGCCAAAGCAGTCAAAGTTGCCACAGGACACAAAGCGGCGTGTGCGGCGTGCTGCAAAGCTGCTTAAGACAGCAGCAACAACAACAACAACAAAAACAAAGAAAAAGCTGCAACGTGCAACAAAATCAAATTTATCATTGTCACATATAAAACAGGCTGAAATAGTTGCTGGCTCGAATGTCAAAAACAACAACGGCGAACTGCCAGCAAAGTATTTTAATAAGCGACAGAAAAACATGCACAAACAGCAACAACGAAAGCAGCAGCAGCAGCAGCAGCAGCAGCAGCAACAGCAGCAGCAGCAACAAGGACTAAGCAGCGAGGTAAACGAGCACAACATAATCCATCATTTTGCAGCAGCGAGGCGAAGCAAACGTCAAGCAGCAAATGACATTACAGCAGCAGCAGCAGTAGCAGCAGCAGCAGCAGCCCAAGCGGAGACAGCAGCAGCAGCAGGCACAACAACAACCACCAAGAATGAGAATGATGCCAGCAGCGGCAGCAGCAGCAGCGGGAGCAGCAGCGACATTGACGCAATGCTGGCAACAATGCGAGCACGCAAATCTTTGGAGGCGATTGGCAATGAGAAAGTCAAGAGCAGATTGTTGCCACCAAATGCGCCACAAATTAGCAACAAGCCGGCGGCAGCAGCGCAACAAATGGCAGCAGCAATTAGTACCAACAATAAGCAAGGAACAACAGCAGCTGCTGCAGCGGCAGCAGCAGCAACAGTTGCAGTTGCTGCAGCACAGAAAGATGTAGTCAAGACGAACCTAGACAAAGATAATGTGCCTTTGTCCACAGATCAGGCCAGAGTCGTGCTGGCGGATAACAACGACAACGTCGACAATGATGAGAACAATGACGAAGGCGAGGGCGATGGCGATGGCGACGGTGATGACGATGACGATGACATTGCGGTTGCTGAAGAAGATGTTGGCGAGCTGCAGACAGAAGTCGACGAGGATGATGATGACGATGACGGCGATGGCGACGGCGACGGCGATGCTGACGGCGACTACATAGCAGATGAGCCCAGTGACTTGGTGGACTACGAGGCAGGCGCACAACAAAAGCTGCAACAGCAGCAACCGCAACGACAGCGACAGCATGTTGATATTTCAAGCCTGGAGCATCAACTGGACCTGGAATCATTAGAGGATGATGTTGCGGATGCGGATGCTGATGTCGATGTCGATGATGATATCTACAACGTTAGCGATGATGATTTTGTGGCCAGCATTGCGCTGTCTACGGCAGAAGCAGCAGCAGCAACAACAACAACAAAAACAACGCCGACAACAACAACAACAACAATACGACCACAGCAGCCACTGCAACAACAAGAACAACCAGCTGAATGGCAGCAACCTCATTTCGATTACTCACGCATGGAATATAGCTTCAGCAACGGCGTTGTCACCCAAAGCCTGATTGGAGGTGGCGCCAATGGCTACGATGGCAATTCGGCGGCTGCTGCTGCTGGTGGCGGTGCCACCATCAACTTTGACAACTATGACAACATTATATACTCGACCATGGAGCTCGAATGTATGCCGGGCTACGATGGCGGACTCCAGCAGCAGTTCTACCTGGAGGCCTACGACTCAAAGACCAAAAAGTTAAGATTGAACATGAGCAGCACCTATGTGGATGTGCCAGTGTTTCGCATCGATCTCTCAGGTGAGTTTCTAAGGCAATGACTTAAAGTATGGGATATGCAAAATAGGTAGTTCTTTATATATAGTATTTGTAGATGAAAGATATATTTGTTTTAGTATCTAGATAAGTTAATTAAAATACATATTTTAAGCTATATCAAAACCCGAGTTTTCTGCAATCTATATGTCATATTAGATATGATTTCAAAATATATAAATTTTTTTTTTTAATATATAAAATTTAGATTTAATGTCAACTAACTAAAAAGTGATATTATAGATCTTAGAATTATAATTTTACTCCTTAGTTAGTCGACATTAAATATAAAGTTTTATATATTTTGTTGTTGTCATGAAAATTAGATAAAGGGCTTACTAGAGTGGAGTGGGTATGGGGTAAAACAGTTGACTCAGGGTTGATGAGAGTCTAACTATTAGCTAATTTTAGAATCAGGCATATTGTGTTAAGCAGACCTTAGCAAAATATTTAATCTTAAAACTTTTCAAAATGTCAATAGTGGTGCAGAGGAAACAAAACTCAGTTATGATTGCTCTTCTAAGTGTCTAAACACTCCAAACAACATCTGAGTAGCTTAAAACGAAGACCAATACCTGCAATAAAGGATATATTTTAAGCCTCTGGAACTTAACTTCGAGTTGAGCACTTCGGCAACTTGGCTTAACACATTAAGCTTAATCATTATTATATTTAAATATGGTTGGATTTACAGATTGCTTTGCTAAGGCTGACTGGCTTAGCCAAGAAAGCGTTTTGCAGCACTGTGCAAAAAGCCGCAAACTAAAGACTCGACTTTTATGCGGCCAACACAGCAACAGCAACAGCAACAACAACAACAAAAACAAATCAAAGTAACAAACTGTGCAAAAAGTTAAGCAAGCCAAATTGCGCGGCGTGTTTGGCATGGAGAAGGCATGGCCAAATGAAAGCAAAGCTATCCAAAACAACAACAGCAACAACTGCACAGTGGCACGCAGATTAATTAGTTGAGGCTGCCAGGGCCACATGCCACCCCCACCCCCACCCAACACTCCACACTCCGAGCTTCGCACTCAGCATTCAACTCTGCCCCGCCAAACACTACAACCAGCTGCCACATGCGGCTGCCTCTATTTGTTGTAATGAATTTTAGCTAGTCAGCAAAACTTTTATGCCAATGGCACCGGAGCCCAGGGATGAGTCGAGATGCTGAATGCCTGAGGGAGGTGAGGGCTGGAGCTTGAAGACCGGGTTGGAGCTGGGGTGCTGGCAGCATTGGCTGTGGCAGTTGCCAGTGCCAGCAGCAATGGCAAGTGGCAAAAATTTTTGAATTAAGTTGTTGAAAAACAAGATTTATTTGCACGCCCAGCGGCTAAAAATGAACCGTAATATTATCATATAACATTTTTGATTTTGGCCATGTCAAGGGAGTGCAGGAGGTGGAGCCAGCTAAGCCTGAGCCAAGTTAATGAGCCACATTTGGTTATCATTTGGGTTGCAACTTGGCAACAACTTCCTGCAACCAGGCAGCTTTTTATACGAGCTCTATCGATGACTTGGGTGCGTGGGTGCTAGGGGGAGCTCTGCGGCTTTTGCATTCTGCGATATTTGCAAAGCCAAACGAAGCGTAAAGTCACGATTAGTTAGACAGGCGTGTTAACGACTCTGGCTTTACAGATGAGCTTGGCGCCATCTAGCGACGAGGGCTGGAGGCGCAGAGGTTGCTGCTGCGAGTTAGTTGTGCTGCGTATTGGCGCTGGCCTTTAACAAGTAGTTGCGATTTTAATGAGCTGCTATTGCTGTAAATAAAAAAAAAAAAACTTTTGATGTGAGCATAAAAAAGAAATATGTGGGGACTAAATGGGACTAGAGTGAGCTGCCACACATGCATGACTAGCAAATACTCCTTAGGCAACCCTTATATAAATAAATGATAGATTAAATGATACTTTGCGGACACTTTATATTTATTATCTTAGATATTTATTATACTATTATGTATATAGAAGTTATTGATAAATAAGGATAATAGAAAGTAAGAGGGACTGATAATATATTACAGAGTATGAGCAAATAATTAAGTAAATAAGTGAGGTTCCAGTATGAACTCTAAATACTACTTTTGATAATGCTAGCTAGCTATGATAGAGGGAGTGTAATAGATAAGATAGCAAAGAGTAAGGTCAGCACATTGCTCGCAGCATCAATGTAAAGTTCAACTTTTTATAGAGCTAGGTTAGATTTGGTGTGAATCTAATAAAAATAGTTTATACTTTTTTTAGCATAAGCAAATGTACCTGAACTCACTCTTAACATAGACAATTTTAATTTAAATTAAGCTCCATTCAGACCATCCAACAATATATAATTTATATAATATATATTAAAACATTCGCACAGATAAACAATTTTAAAAATATAAAATATATAAAAGTTTGCATCAAATAATTACCTAAAGCATACACCTCCCTGCAATATACCCCTTTTTACATGAATATGCACTGCGTATAGAATAGAAAAATAACAAAAAAAATAAGTAGAGAACAAAAGTTTTGCATTTAATGCGCGTGGCAGGAAGAAGTTTTTGCAGCCGTGCAACGAGCAGCGTGCAGCGTGCAACGTGTTAATTAAATACCTGTTTACCTAATGTAGTTTGCAAATAGAAGTTTTAAATGAATGTTTGGGTCAGCTAATGGCAGTGCCACAACCCCTTTCCTCCGCCTTTGCCATTGCAGATCTTACGCCCATGGACTACTATCCGGACTCGCATCCAGCGCTGCACTTGGTCGTCTACAGTGTCAACCAGAAGGGACGCTCCGAGCCGATTGTTCTCGAGAATGTGCCCATCAATGAGGCGGACAAGCGTTCAGGTGGGTGTCGCTGCTTATGAATTGTGCTTTAGCTATTTAACAACAAAAACATGAGAAATACCTAAACAAAAAATAAGAAACTGTGACAACAAAACAACAACAGGAGCGAGCGAAACATGGCACATACAAAGTTTGCATTTCGCATTGTCCCCGAAGTGTGTTTGTGTTTCAGAGCGAAGTGTGTCCCGGGCTCCCCCTCAAAGTGTGCAACACGGTGAAAAGTTCGCTTTGTGAGTGGGTGGTGCTGGTGGGGTGGAGGGGTGAGTGGTGGCAACAGAGCATTCATTGCTTTTTAAGCACCATTTCACCTTTAAAAAGTCATTCAAGTATTTGCATAGTCTGCTTAACCGTTTTAGTTTTTTGTAAGTACAATTGTTCTTTTATTTAACGAGTTTTGTTTACGTTTGGGGGCGACAGTTGCTTCAACTTCTTTGCTGCTGCTGCTGCCCCTTGCAGCCCCCCTTGACCCATCAGGCTCCTAACCACGGCAAGTAGTGTCGCTAAGATTTCTTATTCATGCTTTGTTATTCAACTCTGACGTTAATTTTCTTGAAAAGTTTCCATTTTTTTACGTTTTTCTTTCTCCTTTGGAATTTCTAAAAAAATCTTGTAAATTGTGCGGAAAATGTAAGAAAGGCTTGTTTTACACGCACTTTAGAATATATTGATTGGAGTTCGAGAACAGAAAAAAAGAGATTTAGACAAAAATTTAAACTTATTTAAATTTGTAACTTGACAAATTGAATAAACACATGAATATATTATGCCAAATATCAATTGCAGAATAGATAACCGAAAGCATTATTTCAACTAATTTCCGTTTCCATAAATTAGAGTCTAAATAATCCGTTAGCAAGTCCACTTGCTAAAATCATAAATGTACAACGTTTTATCCATTTCATATTTAAGTTCAATTCGCATGCAATCAATTAGGCCAAAATCAAACATAAATTGTGTACAATAATTGTAACAAAGCGAGCCGCTTAATCAGAACTTTCATTGATGCACCTGGCCATATCATTATTGGGCTAGACACACATAGCACATTGATTTATTATGATATTATGTTATTAAGTAGGTTGAAATCCAGTGCGGATTTGGTGAGCTAATACTGTACTGTAGCTCCCCCGCTCCATCTGTCTCTGTGTCGGTCTCTCTCTCCCTCTCTCTCTCTCCCTTTCGTTCGCACACTAAATGATATATTTGTAAGCTTTGTCCATTCGGCATGAACAACAAATCCACTCAATCATCTCTTTAATGCGCATTAGAGCAGCACACATCACATACACATACTCATACACACACACACACACACATACACATGCTATATTGGTCAGTGGGCCAATTTATGGAAAAGATACAAGATATGAGAGCATATGAGTTAGTTAAATATACTTGACTGTTATATAGAGCAGCTGCTATAGAGCTAGCTACACTGGCAGAAGAACGGAAAAATTAAAAAAAAATTAAATGTTATATTGCATGAGACAGACATTGCCCAATAACAGCTAAGCTTTTTCAGTTTTAATATTTTGAAATAAATATTTACCTAACTCCAAAATTTAAGTTTATAGTTTTATTAATATTTCGATGTTTTCTATTAAAATTCTTTCTATCGTATATACATTGGTTTTTCTATTAATTTAGTATTTTTAAGTAATATAAAAAATGGAAACAAAAATTTCACATTTTTATTTAGACTTTATTTAAATTCTAATGAAAATCTGAATAATTTGAGTTTTAAATTATTCCAAAAATCAGCTGTGCTTCACTCCTAATATATATAAATATATTTATAAGCTAATCTCTAATCCCAATTTATCTAACATATTAAAAATATTTAGCACAAGCAGAATTTCTTTTTTATGAGTGTTTAACTATGTGAAACAAAGGTGTAAAGGTGTGTGTGTGTGTGTGTGTGTGTATGTGTAAATATATGTATATATAAATATATATTGCATTGGAGAGTAATACGGAAAAATGCAATATACGTCAAGTGTCAATATTTGCACCTTGGCAAATTTGAAAGCATTTCATTCGACACTTAACTGGATAGATTTGGATGCCGGCACACAGGGCCACACACACACACACACACGCACACACACAGACGTGTGAGTTGGCGTGGAGTTGTGCAGGTGTAGAAAAGGAAGTGGGTCCACTGGGAAGCTGTGGAATTTTTTGGAACAGTTTACAATGGCAACGCCTTGACGCCATCACATTAATGTAAATATAATCAATTTCATGTTTTACCTTAGCCAAAAAGAACCAACCACGCAGTGAAAAGAAATATCTTGTTATGCTAAACTGACACACAGAGATTCCCCAAGAGTTACATTATCCACATTGAGCATGCCAGGTCTGAGCAGCACACAGTGTACATAGGTATAGTATATATATATGTATATATATATATATATATGTGGGCGCATCTGCGGCGTCAAGGTAACAGCGTATCAGACGACAGCCAACGGAAACGTAACAGACACTGAGCCACAACCTGGGCTGCCACACAGTAACTGCCGCCGCCGCTGCTGCTGCCGCTGCCACTGACAATGCCAGCGTGCCACATGCAACACAAAATATAAACGATTACTGTAAGACAAGAAAAATATACATTAAACATGTCTTATCTGAATAAAATATCCCAAAAGACAACGGCGCTGAAAGTAAAGTAAAATAAAATTATATCCTATATATATGTAAGGCAGATCGAAGTGGTTGCTCGCTGGCTGGCTCCTGGTGGCTGCCCCGGCCCTGCCCTGCGCTGCCAGCGGTTTGGCTGGCAATGTGTCCGCCTTGATGAAAACGCCAGCAACGGCGATAGGCCAACAGGGCGCAGAGTACAGTGGGTAGCGGATGTGGAGTAGGGGGGAGTGGGCGACTGTATGCGATACAGATACTACATTGTTTGGCATACTGGCATTCACACACACACACACCCAAACACATACCCGCATTTTATTTATGCTTACTTTGTGTAAACGTAAACGTAAACGTAACCGTAAACGCATTCCCGTTTCGGCGCCGGAGTCGAAGGCAGCGTCTCGCGCCTCGGCGGGCATGTGAGCAGCATCGTCATCGTAATCCCAATACATTTTAACCAATCCACTTTTTCATCGAATCATTTATATCACAAACGGGAGCATTAAATCGAATTAAGCTTATAAGCAGATACAGCCAGCACAACCCAACCCAACCCAATCCAATCCAGCCCAACCCAACCCCACCGGAAGCAAGTAGTAGACGAATTGCTTCGTCCTGCACTCAACAAATGAAACGCATACAAACAATTGGCTTATGAGCGGCACGCAGGACGCTGTCTGGCCAATGTTTGTGATGTGGTGCCGCACTGTGGTGCTGCGGTGCTGTGGTTGCTGCTGTGGCATGCAGCATACAGGTTCTCTCTGGGTGTCGCTTTGGCTGCTTTGGTTGCCTGGCTTATCTGCTTAACTTTGGGCCATGCGCCGGCCCGCTCCCCAGTGTAAACGCTTCTCGGCTCTCCATTCTCCATTCGCAATCCTCCGACCACCTCAGTGCGGCGTCCTATCTGCTGCATGCTTTATTGATAAATATTTGCACAAGTGTGAAAATTTCATTACGCTGCTCTGCTTATATTTAAATTACTTTCTTCATTCCCTTGATGTGCTCTTTGCAGAGGGTATTTCAATTGCATGCTCGAATATGAGACGCATGTAGGTAGGCCGGAGAAAACATATAGATATGTACAGTACCGAGAAAAAGTGAGTGGATATAATTGAATTTCGTCGCTTAAAAAAACAAACTATACAAGCAAATCAGCTAATTTTTTTATATTTTGTTAGTTATAGTATTCTTAATAAAGAGAAAAAAAGAAAAAAACAACAACAACAAAATAACTCCATTATACTTGATTCGGATGAACGACTGAGTGAAATATCTTATCTCATAGATTCGATAACTCAAAGAATTTTTAATTTGTTTCAGGAAAATCTTTTTAATTTTCTGCGAAGTTGGAATTTTTAATGGAAGTATCTCAAGAGTTTTATAGTTCATCATTTAGTAAGCCGTATCAAATCAGTCTTCCATATGCTATAGCTTCTATAGTAACAATTGTCTGTATCACATGACCACCAGGGCATCTGATCTTCGTTGTACAAAGACAAGCTCTACTTCAATTTCTTTTCTTTTTTTTTTTTTTTGCTGGCAGCTCAGCTTGCCCGTCGTTTGGCATCAGTTTCAAGTGTCTTCCTGCTAAGGAATATATATATATGTGAGTGCTATATGTACATATATATATATAAATATATTATTTGGCCAGCGATTGCTCACTTTGGCATTCTTTTATGGTCTGTGTGTTGGGTTTCTTTTTGATGTGCTTGGGGATTTGTATGCCATGTCTAGCTTTGAGGTAATGCGATGCCAATCTATTAAGTAAACTGAGCGTTCTCATGGACTCACATATCTTATTGCAATATATATTCAAAGCAGGAATGCAGAGCTGTTTTCAAAACGAAACTGATTTCTACCTGATGAGAAACAACTTTGAAGGAAAAAGTTTTCAATGTAAAGCATCGGGATGCCTTCGGGCTAGGCCTTTGTTCGAGCTGCTCATCAAATCATTAAACCTTAATTGAAATTGAATTAATTCTTAAATAAATAGCTCAGAGAAAGTACATTGACTATTCGAGTAAAGAAAATAATATTGGAAAAATAAACATATATTTCGATATAGTATTAAAACTGCTCAGTTAAATTAAATAACAGTATAAAAAAAAACCCTTTTTACCATGGTAAAACTCCGTGTTACCTGAAATAAAGTAATTTGAGCATTAAAATATATGATATTAATATAATATAATTTTAAAAAATCATATTTATATTTTATATTATTTAAAATTTAAATAAATCTTATATTTATACCTGAAAGGAAGTTAAGTGAATAAAAATATATATATATTAAAAGATAGATATTCTTGTATATATCTTTTACAAAAAGTTTTATATATTTAAATAATTTTTTTTACATATCTTTCTACTCTGGTAACAATTTTTCTTCATGCGAAAACACACAGCAATGCTTCAAATAAATAAAAATAATATTGAAAATAAAAGAATATTTTTTTGGTATACATACAGAAATATTAAAAAGATAAAGAATTTTTTTTAAATAAATATTTTTAAATACACATTTTTTGGAGAAGTTTTATAAAGTTATATACATTTATGAAAAATAAATCCTATCCAATATATTAAAAATCATATATTGCTGAGGGAAAGTGCATTAGGGCTTCAAATAAATAAAATAATATTTGTTTCAATAAAGTAAAGAGCAAGTCGCGCTGTCCGTCAAGCCTTAATTGAAATTTAATTAAATCTTAAAAAAAAACACACACACAAGCATATATAACTTTTTGTTAGATTTGCACGTTTTCTGTAATATTTTCGTGGATTTTTCGAAAAGTCATGTGCCAACAATTACAACACATGTACGAGTCTCTGCGCGAGTGTGCGTATTTAAAAGTATAACCTATACATACATAATGCGTATGTTAGTGGATGTGTGTGTGTGTGTGTGTGTGCAGTCGTACTTCTAAGCGCAGCCATGCATAAATGAGCAATTCCGCTCGCGGCGCAGTTTCGTCAACATTTGGTGAACAACCAAAAAAAAAACGAAAAAAAAACCGAAAAAAAAAAGAAAATATTTATTGATTTGCAAGTTTGGTTTCGCTGCTGTCGACAGGCGTCTGGCTGACAGGCGCAGGTTTATAAATTAGCAACAGTCTGTGCGACTACACACAGCTCCCTCAACTCCACCCACCCGTGGCGTCCACCTCTGCACTCCACCCATCCCGCAGCAGTTAGCCAGCTTTGGCTTCGCCATTTCGCCTTGTTTGCTTATTGAAATTCTGTGTTGCATATCCGCAGGCGCGCATGATTTGTTGAATGTTAAACACATTTCAACTACACCACGTTCGCGTTAACGTAAACGAAATACTTATGGCCTTGTAATGCATATTCAATTACGCGAACGTCAACACCAACGGCCAACGCAGCCAAAAAATCAAATGACTTTTAATTAGGGTCTCGCTCTCAACTAACAACAACATCAACAACAGCAACAACAACAACATCTGTTGATATTTTATATTTAATTAGGATTGGCCTCTGATCGAACAACACCACTCAATAGTCCTTTGAAAAGTGTTTCAATTTTTCTGTTGCCTTTTGTAACTATTTTCCACATGATTTGCATTTTAATTAGGAATTCTAATTTCGCATCAAACTACATATTTTGTGCTCTTCATTTTCATTTTCATTTTTTTTTTAGTTCATGAATAAAAGTTTCAATTAAAATGAAATGTCAACTAAATCGTATATTTGTTCACATGTTTACTCGGCCGCAAAGAGTGGAAAATTTTATTTAAACATTATTTGTTTAGATTCCTGAATGGGAATGGTGATGGAAGAAAAACACATTTGATATTAACACTTTCATATTTTTGCTTATGTATTAGGGAAAACAATTTTATAGCAAAATTTTACAAATTTGTATTGCAATTATTAAAAAATAAAATCAATTAGTGCTATATATTACCGATATAGATGCATATATAATGTAATTTTTTTTTTAAATATTATTACAAACCTTTTTCTGGCATCCAAAATCTAAAGATTACGTAATCTCCGTATGCATTACAAGAAACTTCGCTCTGTAAATAGCCTTTTATTATGTTTTCTAGTTAATGTATACAAATTATATATCAAACAATATATTACTAAAAACGCAGGTATATTTAAACAACTCAGAGTTAGAGGGGAATTCGAAGTGCTAGTCCTGCTTGCCTGACTAAAAAACAGTCTTAACGCTGATACGGACTGCTAAAGTCCTTGATATTTGCACATATGAAGACTTGCTTTGCATTTGCTAAACTATCGTTATCTTATTGATCGCTAAATAATTAATAATATTTACATTTAAAATATATTATATTTACATCAAATAAACATTTAAAGTATAACTTTTACATTTTCGCTTAACATACTTAACAATTTTTATACTCACCAACAGACAGAAGAAGAGGAGAAGCACCGTGCTGCACTGGACGACTGACCACCAGAAGATGAAGAATACGACTGAAGCTGCGCTGCAGCGAGCTTGCCCTTATATGAGGCAGCGACAGCCCCACTCAAGTCAAGCTCAACTCTTGAACTTCTTTCTGAGTTAGTCCTCACACTTGATCATTAGGCGACCAATCAAAGCAGTTTCTGCTGCTGCTGCTGCAAGAAGCAGCTCAACCAAAGTTCAGCTGCCTTTGTATAGGGCAGCGAGACTTCCACTCGAAGTCGAGCTCAACTGTTAAGACTCTCTCTGAGTTAGCGACCAATCAGAGTATTTTCTGCTGCCTCTGCTGAAAAAGTGTTAAGGCTATGCAGAGGAGATGTTAGTATGCATATGTATGGAGCAGACGCAGCATAAAATTGGTTGCTAACTGATAGAGAGAGGCTAGACAGTTGATCTCGACCTTGAGTGGAAGTCTCGCTGCCCTATATAAAGACAGCTGAAGATCAAAAGAGCTGCTTCTTGCAGCAGCAGCAACAGCAGAAGGTGCTCTGATTGGTCGCCTAATGATCGAGTGTGAAGACTGACTCAGAAGATGCTCAACATTTGAGCTTGACTTGAGTGGAGTTGTCGCTGTCGCTGCCCTATATAAAGGGAAGCCTGCTGCAGCGCAGCCTCTGTCGTATTCCTCATCTTCTGATTGGTCACCTAATGATCGAGTGTGAAGACTGACTGTGAGAAAGAGGCCAAAGAGTTGAGCTTGACTTCAATGGACCTGTCGCTGCCCTATATAAAGGCAAGCCTGCTGCCTTGCAGCTTCAGTCGCATTCTTTATCTCCTGGTGGTCAGTCGTCCAGTCGTCCAGTGCAGCGCGGTGCTTCTCCTCTTCTTCTGTCTGTTGGTGAATAATAGAATTGTTAAGTATATTAAGCGAAAATGTAAAGTTCATAAAGAGTTTGATTTTAGCTCTAATTATTTGTATTCCATTCTCAACCTTTATTGTCTTTTTGGCACTTGCAGATGGACGGATGGGTCTATCCATATTGCCGCTGGCTGCGCTGCTCACTGGAACGCTCTTCACCGTGGGCATAGCCGTGTTGTTTGTGGTTGTCATTGCGGTGCGTCGTCGCCGCTGCCAGGGAGCACGAAATTTGTGCGATGACAAGGACAAGCATTTGGGTGAGTACGGCCAAAGTGGAGGCAGGCCAGAGAATAACCCAGGCACCATTTCATTTGATGCGTCAGGTATGGATGTGACGGTCACCGCGCCGCTGGAGACTGGCGCCGGGCACCAGCGACTGGTTGTGGCCTACACGCTGAAGCAGGGCATCGAGAAGCAGCCGGACATACTGAGTGCGCAAAAAAGCGCAACTGGCAGTGACACATCGTCGCCGCTGGGAAATCGACAGAGTGGTTTATTTATGGGCGGCAGCAATGGCGCCGCGCCCAGCGGCACAGCGAATCATAAAACTGCGGAATATGTAAGTAGTTGTAGTTGTAGTGGTTGTAGTAGGAGTGCTCCCTGCACACACATGCGAAAGGCGTTGCAAGCTGACATTTGGCGTATTGCAGGACGTGAATGTGCCGCACCTGAATAGCCCGCCCTCGCAGTCCAGCACGCTGAAACTGGAGAGTGAGAATGCAGCGAAAAGCTACCAGCCGCCGGTGGCAGCGGCTGCTCCGCTCCTCTACGATGCCATGCCCACGCTGAGTCGGTATGAGCAGCTGGGCCTGAATATGGGCGGCTACGCTGGGGGCGGGGGCGGGGCCGGCGCTGGAGGCGGCAGCAACAGCACGCTCAGCTCGGCCGGCAGCGTGGCCAACTCAACGAGCAATGCGCACGGCACAGGCAGCAGCAGCAGCGGCGGCGGTCATTACGGTGTCCAGCATTTGCATCACACTCTGCCCCACGGCTTGGCCTCGGGCAGCTTGCCGCGCGGACGGGACCCGCTCACGTTGGCGGATTACCTCACCACCAGCAGCCTGATTGACTATAATCTGAGCAAGGCGGCAGCCACAGCGGCGCCAATGGGCGCGCATATGACGCTGCCCAAAGGCCTGACCGGCACAAGTCTCTCGCCATCGCAGCTGACCACCATTACACAGAAATCGAACGCTGGACGCAATCACATCATCACGGACACACTGCCCGGCCCGGAGAGCTGCGTCTAAGCGGCGACTATCCAACTATCCTGGCATCAAACTAAAGACTGGCGCACAACCGAAACAGAGAGATTCAAGAGGAACGGAATCAGAAACAGAAATCGAATAGAAAAGCAGTAGTTGAAGTAGTCGAATGAGAAATACGTATAGGAATCTATATATATATATAGAGCTAGGCAAAAACTTACCAAAACAAAAAGTAAACTAACTATTCGTAACTAGCAACAGTTCTACGATCGTGTCTCTAAGCATTCAATTCTTATCGTTAGACCTAAACGTAGTTTTTAATATTTAGTCAATGTATGTGTTCGTGTGCATGTGTGTCTGTTTGTTTGTAAATGTTTAGTGTAAATGTATTTCTAGCTGTAAACATATGCATACATAATTTTATATATACACATATATAGGCGTATACAGCCAGGTGTTCAGCATCAAGTATGACTATCGCAGCTCACAATACAGATATAATTGAATATATCCATATATAGCATGATTTTTTGAAAATATATTGGAAAAGGCCGGAAAATATCGGAAATATCTGCTAAATCACATTTTAAAGGGAATTGTTAGACCTAAAAGAATATAAATTCAACAAGATTTAAGAACAGATTTCAGTTAAAATTTATATACTGAAAACTTGATAGAAGAACTTTGAGCCTGATTGAAGTATATCCTTAAGAAAGATATCCGAACTCTGGCAAGATATCATTATAAAGGTGAAAATATATTTGACTCCACTAAGATTTTGGTAATCTGAATTTTGATCTAAAGAAAAATCGAAGAATATTTTTAACTGAAGTTGTCGTTAAAGCGGGTTCCTATAAACAATCATTATATCAATTTGAGTAAACATAAACTAGATATAAACAGATATTCATACTTGATGCTGAAAGCTGAGGCCGAACTATTATAAAAATCATCTTGTTGAACTTTGCTGTGTACTTCCAAGCGAGCCCCAAAGTGTTGTTAAGATAAGTTTTCGTTTCCTTCTTTCGCTCCACGAGAACATATCCTACCAAAAACAAAAAACAAAAAACAAAAAAAAACATATCCTTTGCTGTCCAATGGAGCCTTTACGTTACTTAACCGCAACTATTTGAACTGCTGCCCAAGATCAAAGTCGAAAAACAAGCATTTCACATTTGGGGGTCAGCCCGATGGGAAAAAGTTATATTGGGAACACGTCGTGGACCATTGCCTGTCCCAGAGAGAGAGCGAGATGAGTGGGAGTGAGAGAGAGAAAGAGAGAGGGAAGAGCGAGCCATTTTGGCCATTATTTAACTTTTAAACACGCACCAGAAACAGCAGCCCGGCAGATTTGAATTTAATGGGCATTGGGCATTGGCCATGGCTAACAGGCCAGCCATCCAGCCAGCCAGCCATCCAGCTAGCCAACAAGTGAGCAATAAAGAAAAGTTTAGAAAAATATGCGATAACCGCCCTGTGGATACCCATAATAAGCTCACGAACGATTGAATGGCCATGGAACACAATAAAAGCTGGCTAAGGACTCAAACGAACTGCGGGGCGGTAAAGGCGGCGGCAAAAACTCGGGCATGAATTTGTGCGCACGATAGCGCAAAATGATGACAATAAATGGAAAAGTTTTTAATAAGCCAATAAAATGATTTATATGGCTAACATTGAGCGAGCCAGAGAGAGAGAGAGAGAGAGAGTCAGAAAGAGATAGAGAGAGAGGAACCTAAAGCATTTGCCGCATACTCAGCAGGTTTATTAATCGTAGGCCAAAGTCCGATTGTTGATTCACCAACTGCTTCCGACAATTTGATAAACATGACTTTAACACACACATAAATTGCATTAAACAATTTCTAGAGTTCATTTAAGAGACAGGCGAAGGGACATCGCCATTCCGGCTTGAGGGTAACAAATGGAGTCATTCACGCTACATTTAGTCGTTTTTCTTCAGGCACTTAAAGCTTCAACATCAATTAAATTCGTCGATAAATATCGATAAGCATTGAAGTATTAGGGTATTTCCTAGTCAGGAATTTCCGACTCCAACTTACTTCTGTTAAGCAATTGTTAAAAATCAGAGAATACAACGAATTATTTAGTCAAAATTGATAACATCTGGGACAGTTACATTGGTGAGCAGTTCAAAAAGTTGTTGGAAAAGTAAATTTTAGACAAAATATATTTCCTTCAATTAAATATTTGGAATAAATGAGAATGCCTTTCGAAAAGGCTTGGCAATTGTTATCAAGGCATGTTCGCATATCAGAAATGCATCCCATACGTTTAAACTATTACATTAATAAGTGTTCAAAGGTTGATCATCGTCATTTGGATTTTTAGGGTCTACAAATTGCATTTCTAACGAAAAACAAAAACTAAAATTAATTTTTAAAAGAGAATTAATAAATTTAAGTAATAAGAATGTGTGAATAAAACAGAATACAAAAAAACATATAAAGTTGTAAACCCCGAAAGAGCATAAATTGTATTGCTATAGATAAAAGTAAAAATCATAAACTTCCTTCCTTCAACGTGTATAAGCTAACGTCCCCTGCTGTAGATATTCAATACGAGTAGTTGAAATTTTCAAAAAACGAAATCATGTAGTGCTACATATACATACATAAACATATATATTATGATCATGGTGAGGATCAAACAGAAAGAAGAAGAAGCAAACAGCATATAAACATGTATCAAATGGGCCTCAAAGAGGGCGACGCATTGTACATAAATACATAAGTCAAAAACAAAAAAAAAAAAAACTAAAAGCAACGTAAGCACGATGATTGTAACTATCTATGTAAAAATGCTTAAAATATTTGTGATAAAGTAATAGTGTTAATGATAAGTAATAAAACATGACATATTATGAAAAATATCTCTATTGTTTTCAGAGGGGGTTTCTATTGCTAATGTACAGCAAAATAAATATTATTCATTTTGAACTTTGATCCAGTTGACGGTTTGATCAAACATCAATTAAATTTCCCGATCCTGATAAATTTCAGAATTCCATTAAGTGGAGGTAATATAAAATTCTTTCAAATTATTTTTTTTATTATTTGCTATTGAAAAGAGAAGTAAAAAATTCGAAATATTAAAAATATTTTTTATTTTGAATAAATAATAAAAAAATAACTTTTAAATATATAATATTACCAGTCTTTTTTATACATTATAGATATATATATATTCTATATATGTAAATAGATTTAAACTGACTAAGCTTCCAGGTAATTTAATATATATTTTTTCTAAAAATACAATCACTTCGCCATCGATTCTCATCTGGAGTTGATGAAATTCGAAGAGCCACAAAGTGAAACACTTATTATTACTTCAGAGGCTATTATTTCCGTAAGTATATACGACTTTCAGCTGAATCATTCTCCGAAATTTATATATATATATAACACAAAATCTGTAAATGAATCAGGAATAAGTATATATATTTCACTGGGCATTGCTTAAGAATGAATACTCTAAACTCTTTGAGCTATGAGCTGTGATCAGGCATGATAACTTCCTCTAGAATCTTTGGCTACATAGGGCTGAAATGGGGATTTTGCAACACTATCACTACGGCTAAATAAATTTTATTTAAATTTAAGATATTTTCGTGCTTAAACTGCAATAAAAACAAACACTACAAATGCTACCAAGTTTTACTATAGTTTGAAACTTTCTGAGATTCTATAAGGGTATTTTAATAGTAGGGTATTCAATAGTCCATGCATTGCTGGTTGCACTTGTCGCTGACACTTATCGCACTTTGTCAAATGAGGAAATGTTGACAGATTTAGCTGAAGCAGTGGCGTAGTCAGAGATTATTAAACGGTACCTGTCTAGGCAATCCAATTATAATAACCATAACATATGCATACGTCAAGCTAAACAATCGAAACGCCTTTTCTCTGCGAACCCCTCTGGCGACGCCACTGTGCGGTTACGAAAATACAGTTAATGATTATAAAGTCAGATTGCAGATTTTGATTTCTGTTCAAATGTACTCAAAAGCTCAGTGTCAACGCGTCTTTGGGCTCAGCATCAGCGTAATGAAGGCGTTTACTGTTTTTCTGCTGCTCGCTTTTGGCGCTCTGGCCTGCTCTGCTAGGGTATGGAAATTCGATAGACTTGGTGCTCTATAATCAAGAGTGTTTTGCAGCATCATCATCAACATCATCATGAGACTGATGCAGCTGCTAAGCTGCCCATAACACTCTACTATGAAGCACTCTGTCCGTATTGCATGCAATTTGTGACCACTCAGCTGGGTCCGTCGATGGTGACCAAGGATCGACTGCAGTACACGAAGCTAACCCTGGTGCCCTTTGGCAATGCCCGAGTAAGTGATGTGCATAACTTGAGAAGTCCGCCATATGAATGAATGCACATTTGCTGTTCCAGACGAACGACGAGGGCGAGGTGAGCTGCCAGCACGGCCAGGACGAGTGCGAGCTGAACGCCTGGCATGCCTGCATACTGGAGCACAATGACATCGACGTCTCGTTAAAGCTAATTGCCTGCATGATGCGCGGTCGCAAAAATAATCTAGACAAGTGCGCCAATAGATATGGCGTCGATGTGACCGCTGTCAAGGAGTGCAAGAGGTCGCGCAGCGTGGATGATATATTAAAGAAATACGGAGAAGCGACGGCTCAAGTGAACTTCAGAGGAGTGCCGGCCATAGCTGTGGACAATGCAAGTAAAATCAGCTTGAGCTTAAGATTAAATTATACAAAATTTTTCATTTTCATTCAGGAATTCAATTCCGATGATCAGGAGGATCTCTCGGATAACTTCGACGAAACATTCTGTGCCATGTACGAAACCAAGTTTAACGTAAGACTCAATAATTGTTAGCAATATGCAAAGTAATGTAATTTAATAAACATTTATAGTTGCCTAATATATATATATATATACATACATACATAAATTGATATTTTTCATTCATATAAAAAAGTATTTGATTTTGGCCCACCTTAAACGAAACGAAACATTATTATAAACAAATCTTTAAAAGATCACAATCGAATATCTAACATAATTTTAAATGCATATTAAACTTAGTTTTACACACACATAATTGTTTGATTAGCTTATTATTTAGGTTTTGATTAGTTTTTCTTTTCAAGAATTGCAATTATTTTGTCCAGCTTCGCAGCTTGTTGCGCTTCGAATTCGTCCAGTCTTTTAGTAATTGTGAGTTGCAGTTGCTCGAACTTGGCGTCGATATGTTGCTGCACACTTGGAGTAATGTCAACGGCAGTAGAAGATGGCATCGGATTAGGCTGTGCAGGACAGGAGAGTCCCTTCATCATGCACAGAAACTTTTGCAACTTTTGATCATTATCCTCGGCTTGGTTGGGCGAACTACTGGCACCGCCTTTCTGGAGCAACTCCTGTATCTTCTGTATATCAAATGGCTTCTGCAGCTGTGTCGTAATGCCATTCGGATTGGGAGCTATGTGCAACATAGCGCCATAAACACAAATCTCTTTGGCCGAGGTGAGCAGCTTCAGGTTAATCTCAGCTATGCCGGAGCGATCGATTTCGACATCGTAACGATAGGGTCGTATGGGTACATCGGCCTCTTGTTCTTCGATGCTGGTGCCATATATGGTCTCCAGATACTCCTGTGTGGGTCCAAGAAAGAGCTCCACTTTGGGTGCGCTGCACACAAGCGTTATGGCGGCAATTTTAAAATTTGGCGATATTTGAAATTGCAGTTCACAGGGTATTGAGGGGCAGTCGTTGTTCGAGAACAAAACAGCACGCTCCTCATCGACAACATCGTCCAAGTCGGGCCTTCAAGTATATATTTATATAGATATGTATGTAAACCAGTTTGGGCGTGAATGCAATTGAGCTGTAAATGGAAATCCTTTGTCTTACTTTTCAAAGACATCTTCGTCCGAGTGGCGTGTGGGTATCACCTGTTGCAGCTCTTTGCCAGCTGTTTGTGCCCAGCTGCATCTTGCAACTACTTTTTCTGTCATAACTTTCAATTTTATGCAGTAATAGTACAAATAAAAACAATTTCTGCAGCAACCGCTCAAAAATGCTTTGTTTATTGCTGCTTCTTCTGCGCTACAAGCCGGGACTGCCCATCTGTTGCGTTAGCAGAGCCAAAAACAAAACGAAAACAGGGTTGCATTTTGCGATACGAGTTTGGCGCCAAACGTAACCGTCTTACGTAATAATAACCGCGAACAGCCCACACAGCGTTGCAATACGCTGTTGTGACAGCTACGACCTTGATAAGCCCCCTTGTAGGTCATATTTAACCGAATCCAAAGGAAAGCGACAGTGCTGTAAGCGCCATCGCCGCAAGTGAAACACAATTTTCCGTAAACTAGTACAATTATCAAATATGGGTGGCAAATACAAGATTGTAATGGTACGCCATGGCGAGTCCGAGTGGAACCAGAAAAATCAATTCTGCGGCTGGTTCGACGCCAACCTGAGCGACAAGGGTAAATCCGAATTCACATAATAAAAGACATAACAATCAATCGATATATTTGTGATCAGGCAAGGAGGAGGCTCAGGCTGCTGGCAAGGCCGTGAAGAACGCTGGCCTCGAGTTCGATGTGGCCCACACCTCGGTGCTGACCCGCGCACAGGTCACTTTGGCCAGCATTCTGCAGGCCAGCGGGCACAAGGAGATCCCCATCTACAAGACCTGGCGCCTGAATGAGCGCCACTATGGTGGCTTGACCGGCCTGAACAAGGCTGAGACCGCCGCCAAGTATGGTGAGGCTCAGGTGCAAATCTGGCGTCGCAGCTTCGACACACCACCGCCACCCATGGAGCCCGGCCACGCCTACTATGACACCATTGTCAAGGATCCGCGTTACGCCGATGGACCCAAGCCCGAGGAGTTCCCCATGTTCGAGTCACTGAAGCTGACCATCGAGCGCACACTGCCATACTGGAACGATGTCATCATTCCACAGATGAAGGAGGGCAAGCGCATCCTGATTGCAGCCCACGGCAACAGTCTGCGCGGCATTGTCAAGCATTTAGATAGTGCGTCTAAATTGATGTCAATTCTTAATGGTTTCTAAAGTCTCCGCTTAAACCTTGCAGATCTGTCTGAGGATGCCATCATGGCCCTGAACTTGCCCACCGGCATACCGTTTGTGTACGAGCTGGACGAGAACTTCAAGCCCGTTGTGTCCATGCAGTTCCTGGGCGACGAGGAGACAGTCAAGAAGGCCATCGAAGCTGTTGCCGCCCAGGGCAAGGCCAAGTAAACGAAATCTCTGTCTCAAAATAAAAGAGCACAATTGCTATCCATTGTTAGCTCCAGCTAGATGCTGAGCACCTCCTCCCGTTCGTTGTTGTGGTTCTTGTAGCACTTATCGGTTCATCCCCACTCCCAGTACAGTTAATAAATAATTTATTATAACACAAGCCAAAGGTCAGATCTTTGGGTTTTATTACGTTCACTTCCCCAGCTGATTAGATCACTTGCGCTTCTTCTTGCCGTCCTTAGCCAGCTCCAGGCCCAATATGCACTTGGGCGGCACCTTGTAGGTCTCCGTGAGCAGCGTGTATATGAAGCGGATCTGATTGCCCTGCACCTGCAGCTGCTCGTGCTTCTGATGCGGCAGCTTCACGATGCTTGTGCTCGCGGCAGCTCCTTGCTTGCAGAGCTTTATCAGCTCGGCCATGATGATGCCGTAGGCTTCGATGTTACTCACCAGAGTCACCTTCTTGTTGCCCGATCTCGTGGCCAGGGACATTTGAATCTGCGGCTTGCCGCTGGTGTCCTTGCCGCTGCACATTTGATAGGAATGCTCCATTTTGCTCGTTATAATGGAGGTTAGCTCGCTCAGTGTGCCCTCCCGGTTGCCGCACAGCTCCTGGAGCACCGCATCGGGGCGGACCAGCTTGGTCTGTGGATCGCACAGGCCATGTTTGCTCACATATTCGCGCACAATCTTCTTGACCTGGCCCACGGGAATGCCCTCGCCACGTTTGTAGTTCATCTTCGTGAAGAACGCGGCGGTGACATCGGAAACGATATACATCTCCTTGAGCTCTGAGTGGAATAAGATTTTCTCGGTCGTTGCGCCGTTGCCATCGCCCGTCTTCACATCCGTTATAAAGTTCACCAATTCGGGATGCTCCAGATCGACAGAGATGATTTTGTCCACGCCCTTCGTCTCCTCACGCACCACTATGAAGCCCTGATCCACCATCTCGGCCAGGAAATTGGACAGCTTCTTGTAGCGCGTCTTCTTCAAATCAATGGGTTCAGCTGCTTCGGGTACCACGTAAAGCCTGAAGAAGTTGCTCGTCAACAGCGGCAGCGGCAGCTTCTTGCCATTGTTTTTGAGCGCAGCCAAAAATGCCCTCTTCAGCAATGTTTCCGGCGTGGCCTCATCTGGGGATGACGTTGCGGGATCTGCAGAACTTTCGCTAGTCTGGTCCAGAGATAAGGCAGCTGTGGTGGACTCCAGATCATCTGCTTCGATTGCTTGTGATATCGGTACCGGTGAAGATGCCTGTTCGGGTTGTGGAGCTTTTGTCGCTTTGGGCAGGTGGATCGGGCTACCCAGGGCGGGAAAGTCCTCACCCGTCAAGGGTTTCGCCTTGACCAGTGGGATTTGCTGCAGCATACTGGGCTCGTGTGCCCACAGCTTGTCGCCGAACATGTGCAGCATTTTAACAGCCACGCCGTGACCACCGCACATGTACAGATCATCGCTGGAACGCGCCAATTGACCCACACCCACAGCCGAGTTGTTATTTGTCAGGTTAACAGCGACTGCAATCAGCAAAGGAATTCAGAATTAGAATTCGAATTTGTGCCCAATATCTAATTGTTAGCACACTCACTCAGCTGATCCTTCTTGAAATGGCCATACATTTTGTGGCCAACACCAAGCGGCACCACGCCGGGCAGCATCAGATCCGCTCCATTCGACAGTTTCGGCAGCACACCCTCGTGTGTGCTGAAGTAGGGCAGTATGTCGGGCGTGGCCCACAGTGTGTAGAGTGTGGGCACCAGCTGACCGCCATCCAGCTCGAAGAACATCGGCTGTTTGTCCACGCAGTAGACCATGCTTGGCTGGCCGCCATGTGTGAGAATTTTCAGCTGCGTCACATTCGCCTTTGCCGGCAGCAAATTGTCGCCCGGCACATGTGGAAAGGCCAATTCGAGTCGAGCCCGCAGCTTCTTGGCCTCGGAGCCTTTGAGAGCGGCGCTGCTCTTTAATCTGTAGGGTTTTAAAAACATGAGCGGAATTTATGGCCAATTTGCGCACGTAAACTAAACTAACAAAATAAATAGAAACTAACAGACGTTCACAATAGACACGCGCCGTTGCCTGATTTGCAAAAAACAAACAGCTGACTCGTGAGTTTTGAAATTAGTTTGGAAATATAATTTAAAACTTTCAGGACTAGTTCAATTATTTAGTTTTTTATTTGTTAGTTAATTTTGGTAATTTTTTATCTTTAAAGCTTGTCCTGTGGATAATTAATTCACATTTTATAACATATCGTATACATATAAAGTTAAACGATAGTTCACAATAGATTTGCGTTAATGCCCCGTGCGAAATTTGCTGTTTACAGTTTGCCGGTTAAATGCTGCCATTGAATATGTACGACAGTAATAACTACATTTGTATAATAAACGTCGACCATTAATACCGTAGGAAGATTTTTAAAACTTGATGATTAACGTGAAAACAATTTAGAATGAATCATTTAGCAAGACTATTTTTCTGGGAACTCCGTTATTCCTTGAACAGCTGTTAAATAGAAAACAGATGTTTGTTTTTCCCGCCCAATGCACAAAATACGCGTATGCATATACATATGTAGGTACATACAAACATACATATATATATATATATATATATATATATATATATATATATATGTATGTACATATGTATACACGTTGTCCATTTTATTTATATTTGCATTTTTCTAGGAACAAGCATCGCAATACATTTCAAAATCAAAACGACGCCATTTTATTAAACATTTTAAATTATGTTAACATAACATAACACACGCTGCCTGTGGGCAGTATTTTAAGGCTAATTCAATACAAAACAATATTTGCAATTACTTCAGCTGTTGCCGACTTTGTACCATCGTTTCAATATCCCCCCATTTATCCATAAATATTTATATATATAATTATTCAGTTGTAGTATAAGTATAACAGCTCTAATCCGAGTCAGAATCGGAGTCGGCTGCGCAGGCATTTGAATCCTTTGCAGTGGGCGGATCATAGACGTGCAGCTGCTTGCGCCAGATCTTGACCAAGCCATCAAATGCTCGACGGCTGTACTTGCCGAATTTGTTTGGTGTCCTGGGATGATCGCGAGTGCGCTCAGCTTTGGGCACCGTCTCAACATATCTTTCGTAGGCGGCCGTGTTTTTGCCATAGTCGATCTGCTTCTGGCGGCGGGACAATATGGCCGGATCTGCCTCTGTGTACGAGGACGAGGATGAGGTCGAAGAGGTGTAACTGTTGTGGCGCACACGCTTCTCCTCCTTGTGGCCCTTGAAGTGAGGCGCTTTAGTGCGAGGATTGCCTTCATTAGTTACGGACGATGCGCTGCTATTTGGACTGTTGGAGCGACTATTCTCGGCGCTTATGGTGGGCGGGGTCAGCGAGTGTCGACGCTTGAAGGGCGTCTTTAATTTTTCTTCCTTGACCAGACGCTCAAACTTCTCTTCATTGCTGCCGTCGAGGAACTCAAGAGTCATCTCACGTTTTGGTTGAGCAGACGTGCTCCCGGCACTGCTGTTGAAAGATGACGAAGCCTGCAACAGATAGTAACTATTTAGCTAACTAGCTGTGGGATGTATAAGCATCGCATATGTATACCTCATCGCTCTGTCCCAGCTCGGCGCGAACCTCCTGGGCCCAACTGCTCAGCGGCTTTGCATCCATCGAAATGGACGAACTGGAGGAATTTAAGCTGCCAGCGCTTTTTAATGGTGTGGCTGAATCTACAGACATGCGCTGATCCTCAAACATCATATTGTCACTGTTGTTTTTGATTTCAGCTGTATTTACTATTAAATGCGATGACTATATGACTGAGCTCAGCGAAATACAATTTTGTGTTTTGTTCGCTTGCTCTATTTGTTCGCGCGTTTTTATTGTTGCGATGCTCAGTTGTGACGAACTTGCATGTCGATAGCTATCGATAACAATGGAACATAGGGCTGCCACTTATTGATAAGCAATGGATTACCAGCACTGCAGCATGTGTGACTTGCAACACTTATACACAAAACCAACATTATCCAACACTAGTACGTTTGGTGATTTAGCGTTTTTTCGGCATAAAAGAAAAGTCTGTAATATTAAAAACTGCAATCCATTGGTTAGTACATAACAAAAATTACTTGTCTATATTTTAAACAGACAGTTTTTCGATTCAAATTATTCATATGTTACATACACTTTCGTAGAACATATTTATTATTGGGGACAAAAAACAACGCAAGCAAAAAATGAGCCTCACATCCGCCGCAGGGATAATATCCCTACTTGATGAACCGATGCCAGATCTCAAGGTATTCGCCTTGAAGAAGCTGGACAACATTGTGGATGAGTTCTGGCCAGAGATTTCCGAGTCGATTGAAAAAATCGAAATGCTGCACGAGGACAGAGCCTTCCCGGAGAACAAGCTGGCTGGTATGGTTGCTTCCAAGGTATTCTATCATCTGGGCTCCTTTGAGGACGCGCTCACATATGCGCTGGGCGCTGGCGATCTGTTTGATGTGAATGCGCGCAACGAGTACACGGAGACAATCATTGCCAAGTGCATTGATTTCTACATTGCACAACGCGTCGATTTCATTGAGAATCCAAAAGAGGCGAAGCCCGTGGATGAGCGCTTGGAGGGCATAGTGAATCGTATGATTCAGCGTTGTCTGGACGACAATCAATACCGTCAAGCCCTCGGCATTGCATTGGAGACGCGTCGTATGGATATTTTCGAAGTGTCCATCATGAAATCGGACGATGTGCGCGGCATGCTGGCCTATGCCTACAATGTGACAATGTCGCTGCTACAGAATCGCGGTTTCCGCAATCAGGTGCTGCGTTGCTTGGTCGGTCTATACCGAGATTTGGGCGTGCCGGACTACGTGAACATGTGCCAGTGTCTCATTTTTCTGGAGGATCCGCTGGCTGTTGCTGAAATGCTAGACAAATTGACCGGCTCTTCGGTTGAGGCCAACAATCTGATGGCTTATCAAATTGCCTTCGATCTATACGAGTCGGCAACCCAAGAGTTTCTGGGCAACGTACTGCAGGCACTCAAGGATACAGCTCCCATACCCACAGCGTTGCCCAGTACCTTCAAACCTCAAGGCACTGCAGCTGGAAGCGATACGACTGCCAAGTCGGATGATGAGAAGTCGAAATCGCAAAGCGACGAGAGCATGGAGACTACGGAGGACAAGGAAGGTAGGTGTTCTAGCAAAACTTGCATTCACTTTGCATATATTCATAGAGGGATTTACTTGCTTTCCAGGCGATGCCAAGATCGAACGCACTATTGACTCGCTGAACGACATGGAAAAGCTGCATCAGAAGAACATTGAGAAGCTCATTTCCATCCTCTCCGGCGAAGTGTCTATAGACTTGCAGCTACAGTTTCTCATACGCAGCAACCACGCCGATCTGCAGATATTGCGCGGCACCAAGGAGGCGGTGCGCGTCTCGATTTGCCACACGGCGACTGTCATTGCAAATGCTTTCATGCACAGCGGCACCACGTCGGATCAGTTCCTGCGCGACAATCTTGATTGGCTGGCGCGTGCCACGAATTGGGCGAAGCTAACCGCAACCGCTTCGTTGGGTGTCATTCATCGCGGACACGAGAAGGATTCGCTGGCACTGATGCAAAGCTATTTGCCTAAGGAGGCGGGTCCCAGCTCTGGGTACTCCGAGGGCGGCGCATTGTACGCCTTGGGTCTGATACACGCCAATCATGGCGCCAACATCATTGACTACCTGCTGCAACAGCTGAAGGATGCTCAGAACGAGAATGTGCGTCATGGTGGCTGCCTTGGCTTAGGCTTGGCCGGCATGGGAACCCATCGCCAGGATCTGTACGAGCAGCTGAAATTCAATTTGTATCAGGACGATGCTGTGACTGGCGAGGCAGCTGGCATTGCAATGGGCATGGTTATGCTGGGCTCCAAAAATGCTCAGGCCATTGAGGATATGGTGTCCTATGCGCAGGAGACGCAGCACGAAAAGATTCTGCGCGGCCTAGCTGTGGGCATCTCACTGACCATGTTCTCGCGCCTGGAAGAGGCAGATCCACTTGTCACCAGCCTCTCCACCGACAAGGATCCCGTCTTGCGTCGCTCGGGAATGTACACCCTCGCCATGGCTTACAATGGCACGGGCAGCAACAAGGCCATCCGCAAGCTGCTCCACGTGGCCGTGTCTGACGTAAACGACGATGTGCGTCGCGCTGCCGTCACGGCAATTGGTTTCATTTTGTTCCGTACGCCGGAGCAGTGTCCATCGGTGGTTAGTTTGTTGGCGGAATCATACAATCCCCATGTGCGTTATGGTGCCGCCATGGCGCTGGGTATCGCATGCGCCGGCACTGGGCTACGTGAGGCTATTGCCTTGCTCGAGCCCATGGTTAAGTTTGATCCTGTAAACTTTGTCCGTCAGGGTGCGCTGATTGCATCCGCTATGATCCTCATTCAGCACACAGACTTAAGCTGCCCCAAGAGCACTTTCTTCCGCCAGCTGTACGCTGAGGTCATCAGCAACAAGCATGAGGATGTTATGGCCAAATATGGTGCCATTCTAGCACAAGGTAGGTGAAGACCACATACATATATAATCCGTTGCCTTTTTTAATATTGATCTCTGCTTGCAGGCATCATTGATGCTGGCGGACGCAATGCCACACTCTCGCTGCAATCTCGCACTGGACACACCAATCTGCAGGCTGTGGTCGGCATGTTGGCCTTCACTCAGTACTGGTACTGGTTCCCACTGGCGCACACGCTCTCCCTTGCCTTTACGCCCACCTGTGTAATTGGCCTGAACTCTGATCTGAAGATGCCCAAGATGGAGTACAGATCGGCGGCGAAGCCATCGCTATACGCCTACCCGGCCCCGCTGGAGGAGAAGAAGAGCGAGGAGCGCGAGAAGGTAGCCACAGCTGTCCTGTCTATTGCAGCCAGACAGAAGCGCCGCGAGAATGCCGACAAGAAAGAGGATGAGAAAATGGACGTTGATGAGGATAGCAAGGAAAGCGCCGCTGCAGGCAGCAAAAAGGAAGATGAGAAATCGGAAACTGCACTGAAGACAGAAGAGAAGCCAGCGGAAGAGACCAAGCCCAAGAAGAAGGATGACAAAGAGAAGAAGAGTGATGAGAAGGATAAGGAGGCGAGCACCAGCGCGACTGCCGACAAAGAAAAGGACAAGAAGGAAAAGAAGGAGCCCGAGCCGAATTTCGAAATTATGCAGAACCCGGCACGTGCCCTGCGTCAACAACTGAAGGTCTTCAGTGTGGTCGATGGCCAGAACTACGAGCCCATGAAAGATGTCACCATTGGCGGCATCATTGTATTCCAGCACACGGGCAAGGCTGAAGACCAGGAACTGGTCGAACCGGTTGCTGCATTTGGTCCAATGAACGATGATGAGAAGGAGCCCGAGCCACCAGAGCCATTCGAATACATTGAAGATTAAATGGGCATGTTGTTTGTCATTATCTAAGTAAAACATGTTTTGGTTTTTGAATATTGCATACAAATGTATTTTTCACCAAATTTACTAAAAACAAAACAAAATGAAACAAAAAAAAAAAGATAAATAAATTACACAGAGAATTAATGCTAATCTATAATTACCAATAATAAATGTTCATCACCTATGATGTAAAAAGTTGTTTAGTTCACTCATTCATTTAGCACTTTATCTCTCACTTTCTTATCAACGCAACATTTCTTATGTTGTGAAATGGGAAAATCTTATCAAAATTATCTCAAAAGATCGCTGTTGTCAATTGTCGAATCTACACTTTTGAATACAAAAGCTCACAACGGCCTCTATTTTTGTTTATTGATATTAACGAGCTTTTTTAAATTGTATGCCAAACCATTTCACAATGCTTGGAAATCGCCGGCGCTCAAATTTTTAAATTATCGTTGACAAACAAATACGTTGCTCTCGCTCTATCTACAGCCTGCAGTTCAGAGACCGTTTCATTCGGGCATGCACACATACACACATACATACATTTGCGTTGGTCGGCATTCGTGAGAGAACGAGAGAAACCGATTGAAACAAAGTAAACAGTAAACATGTGCATCAGGTCGAAGCAAAATCACCCTTTCGGTGGCGTGAAATTCTAAATCTGATAATGATAATTACAGGAAACTGGGGTCATTATGTTAATTTAATTTAATCTTAAAATTATTTATGTGTAGATGAGTATTGCAAACACATAAAATTGATAGACATATTTTGATTTGTATGTCAACTTAAATTAATAAAAAAATTTCATTTCACTCACTCATAGAATGAACTGAAAGGAACCTGTTTCGACATATTTATACGAATGGCAATTGTTGCCAGCAACTCAATGTTTGTCGTGCGTTACAATTGCAGCGAGAAACTAATTATACTCTCACATCGACAACACGGAACGAATCGAGCAGCTGGTTTACACCAAACACTCACGCTCTCACATATTGCTCTTTTTCTCTCTTTCTCTCTTCTTGACTGAGGTTTATTCAAAAGTTTTCCTGCTCTATCATTTGAGTGAATTCCAGCATTGCCATTTCGGAAGTCAGACCGAGAAGACGTGCATCGGTCCATTTATATTAAACATTGTTTGTTTCACGTAATTATTGTGTAAATTCTAATTAATTACAGAACGAATAGTAAATTGAAAGTGTTGTGATATTTGTGCGGTAAAAGCGTAGCCGATTGATTAGCATACGAAACAGCTGTGTTGCATTTGCTTTTGCTTTTGCTTCGTGCGTTTGCTTTGTTCGTTGCTAGGTCAATCACAGCAGCAAACGGCTAATTTCGTATGAGAAGTGGACACAAAAGAATTGCTGCTGGCCTCGACCCTAGACAATTTACAGCGGTAGTGTTGTTGTCGCCGGCATAATTGTGTACATACATATATGTACATCATTGTTAAATTACATATTTACATATGTATGTGCATTTCGTCAATATTGCTGTGACATTAAGCGTGCATAAAATTTTAATAAAGCAGCTGAATACAAAGAGGAGCGAACGATAGCTCGATTTGCGCTTTACGTTTTACTTACTTACGAGTGGCGTAACGGTAAACGCAAAAGTGATAAGTTGTGCCTAAAATTAATAGAAAGCCACCCATATTATGAACCGCACCAGAAGGAAGGTTGTACGTCCGAAAAATCTTTACACAAGTGCAAATGTATTTTCACGATGGAGCTTTTGGTAAGTTACAAGTAGTTGTTCTTCCCCCTTCGCACTGTCCACGCACACAGCCAAACGTATTATTCATTAACGGTAAATTGAATATGTATGTATGAAAATTGTGCAGCTCGGCTCGATAGCACGTGTTAGACTGTATGAAATGTCGCTGTAGATGTACAGACATACAAATATATATATTTACATATATATTTCTTAGTAATATGCGGTGCTGTCAGTCTGGCCTTTTTTCCACAAAGAGCAGCTTTTTAAATAGTAGCTAATTAAATATTAAAATCCCGCTTAGCTTAGCTTAGATTTAGCTATATATAAGTTTAACAAATAAATAAGCAGCACTTTTTATACATATGTATGTAAGCAGACAATCATATTAAATGCGCACAATTATCGTTAGCTGTAATTTTTAGATTTTGTTTTTTATAGAGGTTATTCACCGTCTTCCCATATTTCTGCTCAATGACATTCACATGTTTTTTCGTTACATGTATATGTATATTAAATCTATATATACATTAGTACTGTAAATGGTTATGAGTAGATAAGAATATATAAAGCCTTAGAACATATGTATATACATATATTGAACATATATAAATTCCCCTGTTTATATATGCATGTTCATACATACATATGAATGTATGTATATACATTTGGACAGCGCACAGTTGCGCATATGTTCACTTTGATTAGAATTACATTGGGGCATTTTTATTAGAAAAGCATTGAATAAATGTTATTGGCGACTCGAGTAAAATTATAATATGAAATACAATGAGAATGCACCACGCGTTAATGATTAATGTTTTAATTTTTTTTTTAAATAAAATATATTTTATATATACTTACTAATGATCGTTATTTCCGATATTAGACATACTAATATCGGAAATAATGATTATTAGTAAGCATATATCAAATATATTTTATTTAAAAAAAAAAAAGCTACAACATTAATCATTAACGCTTGATAGATACTCATTGTATTTCATATATAATTTTATGTATGTTAACCTATTGTACAAATGTTACTACTATACTAGTTATGGTAGAACAAATTATCTTCTGAATACCATAAAAAGTAATAATCTTACTTCAATATTGAATATAATTTAAAGTATGCACGACACATTGCTTGACTGTACGCTCTTTATAAGTTGAAATGCACAATATAATATCATTTTGTATATCTTATCGCTCTAGCAGCGGAGCACATGGAGCGTTTGCAACCGCAACTCAGAAGCTTAGTTAATTATACACTAAATTGATGTAAGACCTTCAAAATGCGAGCAACTATCATCAATGAAACCCTAAAAAAACTGAACACAAATGTAATTAGTTATAACGAGTATATTTTTTCTTATCAAAGTACAGTGGGGGTTCTTTAATGACAACTCAATACAAATGTAGATAGAGCCATGCAGAGCTTTGATTTGGTATTGTCAATACATATTAACATTTATCTCTCTAATGCCATGTTATCGATTTAATGATTTCAGGTGGATGCGAGATTTGTTCAGTCGGGGTCTGCAGGGTCCGCTCGCAGACGAGGAGCTGTACCAGCATAGAAAGACGTTAGACAGTGAACGTGTGACGACCAAATTTACTGAACTGTGGGAGGATGAGAAGAAGCGCAGTAATCCGAGCGTCGTACGCATGATATTTCGAGCATATGGCGCCGTATTCGTGCCCCTGGGCTTAGTGTTTTCATTGCTGGAATCATGTTGCAAGTATGTACTATAATTGATGTATTAGGAAATTGGCTAATCCTTGATTATGAATTACAGATCCCTGATGCCTCTATTTCTGGGCTGTCTGGTTGGGTATTTTGCAACAGATCAGACAACGATAACCAAATCAATGGCGTATTACTATGCGTTCGGCATTGTGATTTGCATGCTACTGCCTGTACTGACATTCCATCCGTTCATCTTTTTCATATTCCAAGTGGGCACTAAGCTGCGTCTGGCACTGTCCGGCCTCATTTACCGCAAATGCCTGGAGGTGTCCAAGAGCAACAGCAACGATGGCCTACGCGCACGTGCCATTAATATATTGTCCAACGACTTGGGACGCTTCGATGTAGCCCTCTGCTTTCTGCATGACACATGGAAAGGTCCAATTGAGTCTTTGCTTATTGGCAGTCTTATGTACCGGGAGATCGGCATTTCGGCTGTCATAGGCGTTTCCTTTATGCTCAGTTTTATACCGCTCCAAGCATGGGCTGCCAAAAAGGCAGCCAATTTCCGGCAGATGACTGCGGAACGTACAGATTTGCGCGTGAAACTGATGAATGAGATTATACAGGGGATACAGGTAATCAAGATGTATGCCTGGGAGAAGTCCTTTGCACGCGTCATCGCCGAGGTGCGTCTCAAGGAGGTGAATGCTATACGAGGTACTGCCTACATTCATGCCGCTCTCAGCTGCACTTCGATGATCTCACCACTGTCTGTGTTCCTCGCTCTGTGCTCATATGTGTATCTGGGAGATGCGCTGACTGCCAAGAAGGTCTACATGGTATCCTCCTACTTCAATATGCTCAACGATTCCATGGTGCACTTTTGGCCTCTGTCCATCACGTTCATAGCGGAGGCTTTAGTCTCGGCCCGTCGCTGTAAGGAATTCCTGCTGGATGGCGACAAGGCCGAGGTGCCCATCAAACTGGAGCCAGATGGCAAGGGGCCCAAGAACAAGCGCAAGATAACGCAAGAGGACAAACTGAAGAACGTGGAGGTAAATGGCACGCTGTTAATCAACGGCCAGCCGCAGGCGACACAAACACAACACAGTCGGTTGCGCGACTATAGTCCCGATGCGCCTCACAAGTGTGTCGTCTTAAAGAACGTTTCCGCTTCGTGGGATTCGAGCGATGGTCATGCCAATTGCGCCATTGATAGCTTCAGTACCGACATTCAGGATCAGACACTGACAGCAGTGGTTGGACCAGTGGGCGCGGGCAAGTCCAGCTTCCTTAATGTGCTGCTCGGCGAAGTGGGCATTGATCAAGGCGAGGTATCGGTTCATGGAAAAATCTCATATGCTGCACAAGAGCCCTGGGTCTTTGAGGGCACAATACGCGATAATATTGTCTTTGTGGAGGACTACAATGAGCGGCGCTACAAGAAGGTGATCAAGGCATGTGCATTGGAGCGCGATCTGGAGCTGATGCCAAGGGGTGATTTGACTGTAGTCGGCGAGCGCGGAGTCAGTCTTAGCGGTGGTCAGAAGGCGCGTGTCAATCTGGCACGTGCTGTGTATCGCAAAGCAGATATCTATCTGCTGGACGATCCGTTGTCTGCCGTCGACACGCACGTGGGCAAGCACATCTTTGACAAATGCATACGTGATTTTCTCTCCAACAAGATCCGCATATTGGTCACCCATCAGCTGCAGTATTTGTTCGACGTAGAGCACCTGTTACTGATGTCGTCCGGCAAGGTTGTAGCGCAGGGCAGCTATCAGGAGCTGCAGCGTTCGCGCCAATTTCAGTTTCTGGAGCAGGCGCGATCGCATGACGAGAGCGGCATCGACACGGACAGCGTTCATAGTCACATGTCGCGCAGCGATTCAGAAAAGAGCATGGAACACCACAACCAGTATAATCCGCTGCTGCGACCCGACGAAACTGTGGAGGAAGTCAACCAGGAGCAGCAGTGTGTGGGCGCAGTCAAGTTCAGCGTATACGCTTCCTACTTCAAGGCGCTGGAGAGCACATTTTTCTTCTGTTTGATTGTGGTGCTCTTCATTTGCTCTAGGATAATGCTCACTGGTGTGGACTACTTCCTCTCTCGCTGGTGAGTCCAAAGATTTCTTCCAAAAACTGAACCACTAACTAATCATATATTCATTTCGTATAGGGTAATTTGGGAGGAAAAGATTGCTTTGAATGGCAGTTCAGTCGCAGTGCCAGCAGCTGTTAATGCTACGTTGGATGTAACCACAGAAGTGTCTGTTAATGATACCGTGAGCAGTGCCTTACCGACACAAAATGCGGACATTGAGAACAACGTGCGCCAGGAACTAGTCCTTTTCTATGCTGTTATTCTGTCCGCCACGCTTATTGTTTACCTCATGCGCACCTTTGGCTACTTTAGGATGTGCTTGCGCATTTCTCTGCGCCTGCACGACCGTCTCTTCCGTGGAATCACACGCGCCACTATGTACTTTTTTAATACAAACTCTTCGGGCCGCATTTTGAATCGCTTCTCCAAGGACATACGCACAGTGGACACCGATCTGCCGCACACGCTACTGGATTGTCTGGCTGTAAGTAGAATTCATTATCAATTATATTGTTATTGATAAACTAACAAGCATTCCAATATTTGCAGTTTGCCATTGATGTCTCCGGCGTGCTAATCATTGTTGCCATTGCAAATTACTGGCTGCTGGTGCCCGCGGCAGTGATTGTCGTTCTTCTAGGCTGCATCCGTTACCTTTATGTTAACACTAGTCGCAGCATCAAGCGACTGGAGGGTATATGTAAGTCCCATAACTGTTTTTAGCTTGGCCTATATAAAACATCGTTGTTCTTGCAGCTCGCAGCCCCATCTACTCGCTCACAAATCAAACGTTTCAAGGCCTAACCACGGTACGTGCTCTGCAGGCACAGAGCGCTTTGGAGAGCGAGTTTCACGAGTATCAGAATGCCAATACCTCCGCCTGGTTTCTCTTCCTCTCATGCACGCGCGCGTTCGCGCTGTGGTCAGACCTGTTGTGCATTGGTTATATGACAGCCGTCACATTCAGTTTTCTGCTGTTGCGCAACGAGTTCAACAGCGGTGATGTCGGTCTGGCCATATTGCATAGCACTACCATGACAGGCATGTGCCAGTGGGGTATGCGGCAAACAGCACAACTGGAAAATGAGATGACCAGCGTGGAGCGTGTGTTGGAGTATACGGAACAGCCATCGGAGCCTCCACTGGAGACGGCCGAGAAATTTAAACCAAAAACCGAATGGCCCAGCAAAGGACGCATTGAGTTCATCAACTTTAAGTTACGCTACGCACCGAAAGAGGCGCCTGTGCTACGGGATCTGAACTTCACGATTGAATCGCGCGAGAAGATTGGCATTGTGGGACGCACCGGTGCTGGAAAATCCTCTATTATACAGTCTATATTTCGTTTGGCCTGCAATGAGGGAATGATTCGCATAGATGATGTTGATATTGAACACATGGGATTGCATGATTTGCGCAGTCGTATCTCTATAATACCGCAGGACCCTGTGTTATTCTCTGGGACACTGCGCTACAATCTAGATCCGTTGGACGAACGAACGGATGAAGAGATGTGGAAGGCGTTAGGAGATGTGGAGCTGCGTTCCTATGTATCCACGCTCATAGGTGGTCTTAATTGCCGCATGTACGATGGTGGCTCCAATTTCAGCGTGGGTCAACGGCAGCTCGTGTGCTTGGCAAGAGCCATACTACGCAACAATCGGGTGTTGATACTGGATGAGGCTACAGCCAATGTGGATCCAGAGTAAGTGTGATTGAAGTGGATTCTTTCCCTGACCATTGTTACAATTTTGTTTTACATTTTTGCAGAACCGACAAACTGATTCAGCAAACGATACGCTCCAAGTTTGCCAATTGTACTGTGCTAACAATTGCCCATCGACTACACACAGTTATGGACTCAGACCGTGTCCTGGTCATGGATGCCGGTGAGGTGCGAGAGCTGGGGCATGCCTTTGAGTTGCTGCAACGGCCTGACGGCTATCTGCGACATTTAGTGGACAATACGGGTACATCGATGGCGAATGCCCTTATGCAAGCGGCGGAGGAGAGTTATAGCAAGCGGCTATTGGATGGCCGAGTAGCTGCCGAAGATCTTAATATCACGGCAGCGATGCACGAACACAACGATTAGCACAATAATAACTCTTAAAGAAAAGAAAACACGAAACTTACTTAAGATGTATAGCATTGGGAACTGAAAGTATTATGAGCGTACATCAAAATGTTGTACTTAACTTTAATTTCTGTTTTGTACTTGTAATTGTCTAAGCCCTAATTCCTTATATAAGTATGTACATAAATGTATGTATGTAAGCGTGATTATATTGTTAACTTGTTACTTAAATTTCAAATGCCGAATTTATGGATACAACACTTTCGTTAGAAATATCTAATGTATACCTCCGCTATGTCTTCATAAAGCTGTAGAACTCGAAAGCAATTTGCACAAATCAAAATGCAACTTTAATCAAACTATATCTATAACTGCTATTTTTTTATACATCTACTGTATACACCTAATATAGATACTTACTATATAGTGTAGAGTTATGACATTGTACTTATGTATGTAAACACGTACAAAATCTCAATAAAGTGCCTGAGAATTATTACACCAAATAATAAATTAAAATTGTGTAACTTAACTGTTGTTAGCTAATATTTATATTAGTCATAAAACAGACAATACATATCGCGGATCTGAAGCAAACAGATAAAAAAGAAAACCTAATTAAAAAGAAAAAAAGCAATTTTTGTTAAGTGGGAAGGGTTTTAATCAAAATTGTCAATACTTAAAAAGTGTAGTAAAACATATTTGGAATATCTGATTAAAGTAGACAGTTCAAGTTCGAAAGAGTAAAGTCCTCGATTGATAGCTACCCTACAGATACTGAGTTTCATTTGCTTGATAAAAAATTGTGAATAAATATATTATTTTTAAATATTTAATGAAATATATAATATACATTATTCGTTTGGATCCACAATAGAATTAAGTCTATAGATTTGTGTTTGATATGTGATCAGCACGCGGAGCATAGATAAGTTCCTATAATTTTTAATCAATTGATATTTTTCCTGCCTACAAATCATATGTACAGGGTATTTAAAGTATGTATTACTCATTCATAGGTGTATGGAGCTAACTACTAACCTAAAGTATGAAACTTTGGCCATGTTTTCATGGCGCGAGCTGTGGTTGCGACTGCAGCGCGGCTGATGGTTCGCTGTCAGGCGGCATTAAGATAAAACTGCCACCAAGTGGTGCGATAGGGCAGCCCGGATCATTGATTTATAGCGATGATTCGTGAACGTAGCGCAACATTGAGTTAAAAATCAAATGCCTTTCACACACGGCCTATCAGTTACGAGTGAGACGGCAAAGGCGACGGCCGCACGCGCGAATTGCTTTAAAGGATCTGTGCGCTATTTAATATGCACAGAAATATACCCGTGTGATATAAGAGATATATGTATATATATATATTATATATATATTTAGTGATTTAAGTGAAGCTCATGCCACACAATGTGCGCAGCAAAGGAGCCACGCAAACCAAATCCAGTTCTAGAGGCCAATTTTCTATCCAAGTGGTTCTTTATGTGAGTGAAGTGCGCGATCTATAAATCTCTGTCGAGTCGCCTTGAACAAATGTTTATTTAACCATAAATCTTAAGAGATTAGTCAGAAATTGAAAAATGATATGTGTATGACTATTGCAAGATAATATTACGTATACGCACCGTGCCTCCAATTCCATAACGGAGCGAATGCTGAAAACTTTTGCAGAATCAAAGCAAAGTAGGCGCGGCGCGATCAGCTCCTGCTGCCTGCCGCCTGTCGCCTGTCAAGTTGATAAGATAAAGATTGTAGCAAAACAAATCACTTACAGATTTATGACAGTGCCGCAACGCTTGCCTGTCAATTTGTATGCAGAACGTGCCGCAGTTTCTTCGAAAATATTCTGTGCCATCACAGACAGACTGTCGTAAAGGCGACGCCTCCGTCTGTTGATTATAAAACTTACAATAAGTCTTCTTAAAAGCATATAAATTCCTATTCCTATTAAGATATTTCGCTGACCCAATTAAACCATACTCAACTACTCCAGACAATTCAAAGTCTTACGACACCAAAGCTGACATCAGAATTGTCGTATGCCATATATGGATGAGCTCACTTAACTCCCTCTGTTCTCCAAAATTGGCAATCCGATAATCATAATTTGTGAGGCTTAAAACAGTCACCACACATTTGACATGACTCTGCCTTCTATGTAATATACAATATAGTTTTCTCTTTGGCTATTGTTA